>OX382316.1:5000000-6250000 GCA_947507805.1 Aporophyla nigra | reverse complement strand
AGATCTTTCTGAGTTGTGTTGTGGTATCCTAATTTAATAAACAGGTCGTAGATATAATAACAAAGTTGTGAATTCTCTTTCAAAACTTGACTTTACCTTTTCGGGACAGTTTTCATAGATTGTGCTCCTACAAAGCTTTTATCCAAAATTTCGAGAACATCGCCAATTACAGTAAGCATTTTCGTTTCGCGATCCAGAATGGATGGGGAGCTATTTATATCCTTACCAATGCTAACTGAAGCTTTGCAAGGCTATATACACACATCGACAACATCAACCGTCTAGAACATTTATATTGTGTTCAACTAAAGACTTTGCATGTGGCCCACGCGTTAGAACGGGGCAAAAACTCAGCTCTGAATTATTCACATTGAGCACATGGGTTTTGCGATCGACCGTAACCTTTTCACGGTATCTTATGGTGACAGTTACGGGAGTGAGTTTGTGGAGCAGTGTGACTGGATATGTTACAGAATTGGACATGATGAATCTAAACGAGAAATCAAATGGAAATCATCTCTGAGTTGCAACTGTTGCAAACTCACATAGGCGTCTGCATTTCTGGACTTCTACTGCGTACTTTACGATTTTTTTTCTCAGGGAAAACGATGAACGCTTTTTCATTTTCATCAGGACTTTTGCTAAGTTTTTCCAAACACATATACTCGAGAACTGGTTTTTAAAAATGATTTAGATCTAGTCTTCAAGTGAACCTATCCTTGGAACCGGTAATAAAAGGTGCTTAAAACTTACCAACATCAGCAGGGTCCTCTGACGGTTTGTAGAAACTCAACCCTAAGGAGACCACGGCTGCTACCTCCAGGATAATGAGCGTCACGTCTTGCAGGGCCTCCCAGACTAACGTAAGGAACGTCTTGGGGGGCTTTGGTGGGATCAGGTTCGAGCCGAACACTTCCCGCCTGTGCTGCAGGTCGGCTTTCGAACCGCTAAGACCTGGGGACAAAGAAAACAGCAGGTTAGAGAAGAAATATTTCACACATATTGGAGCTCATACATATACCAACAAAATCGATACCAAGACGGTTTTATATAGTTTAAGGAAGTCTATAGACCACTTTTGCTTCGGTTTTTTTCATCATGGTTATGGTAAACATTAGAGAAGTAGTTGGACCGCATTTTTCAATTCGTCTGTCGATGTTGAGCCCGATTTTCTGCTGTTTCACATTGCAATTATATACTTTAAAATTCATAGGTCGTTCAGTTTATTCTATTAATAAACACACTTGAAAATTCTACAAAGGTTAACTACAATTTTATTTACCTTCAAGAACGTCTTTAGTTTGTATTACACATTAGTTTAAAAATCCGTAAAAAACTATGACAAAACATGGCCGGTGCCTAGCAAAACATGTCGAACAAAAGCGTCTGTTTCTTTAATTAGATAAACAAACACTTAAAAGATCTTCAAATACGTTTGAAGTTTCGCCGCTACTACGATTGAAGCTCTTGGAATATTTCGTTTCAATTTACGCCTCGATCATAAGAACACTCCCGATTGGATGAAATCGATACTTACTAAAAAAGTTGAAAAAAATGTGCTTATTTTATCGAGAGCAGTTTCGTATGGATTTTAACATGTGTTAAGCCTTATTACGTGGGAATAAAAAAGATTAAACATTTTATTGTTCGGCCGACTATAACTACAAATACGCAATCATAATAAAACAAGATTTAAGCCCTAAATCGTTTACGTAAGTCCTATTTTTGGATAACCAAAAAAATATCATCGTAAAGTTGATGCGAACAGTTTGGAATGGCGATATAAAAGCGACGTATTCCTTGCCATTCATATTGGATGAGCATGAACGGGCATGCGATAACGCACAAACTACCCACACTACGCTCGTAATAAAATTTATACTGTACAATGAAACTGTTGATTGGGGAAACGAGATTTTGTTATCATTGGACCGTTTCAGCAATGAAACGTGTAGAAAGAACGCTCGTACAAAGTTGCTTGCTGCGGTTGTGCGTCAAAAAGCTGAGTAAATTCAATTTTGGAACAACGTCCATAGGTTTCCATTGCAATATGTCAAACGTCTTGACGAACGCAGTGATCTTGTCTAGGGGAGGACACGGATTAAAAAATATATTTTAACCATGTGGCTTTAATTGTGGTGCACGTTTAAATATAGTATAGTGGGCTAGCATAAATACGACATTACGAAGACCTTTAATCAAAGTGACTCATTCTAACCATTAACACTCAATAAATAACATCAACAAAATTCCGTAGTACCTAATAAAAATAAATAGTAGATAAATTCTAGTTAGAATGTAGCTTAAAAATATATAAACAAACGGAAACTCCATGTCGGCTGAAAGGAAGCTAGCCATCATTATGTAGCCTCGCGAAACAAAAAAGCAATAGAGTTAGCATTCATTAACAAAAAAGAAACGAAACAATCCGGTAGGATTACATGTTAATGAAGCAAATACGCTTCTCGCTTCTTGCAAAAAAGCTGAAAATAATTTGATAGCTTCATCGTGAAACTTCACCGAAGATTGCATAGTTGCTAAATATTCATGTAGCCGGATAGAAATGTAGTCTCAACCTTAAATATGAGAGCTCTCTCAAAGCTTTCTTCATTTTAGTTAAGTCAACAAGCTTTGCGAAGTCAGCAGCTCCATTCATTTACTCCACTTTTTCGTCTTTCTTCAAGTAAATAAACCGAATTCAAAACTTGCTTTTACCATTTCGGAGGGTTTTAAGAAACATCCTTAATTAATTTCTTTGCGTTCTTCTTTGGTTCCTTTTCTATTTTGTGCTTTTGTCTGTCATACATATCAATCATAAGCGTGTGCGCATCAATTTGATTGATTGATTGTGTATTAGTTTCGGGTGGAGCATTGACCTCAGTAGCATTGGCGTACATAAATATATTAACGAACGATGTTACTACGAGTCTGAACTACTTATAACTTTTTACGATGAACTCTATGAGATGTGTTGTATAAATAAATAAAAAAATATTTTGTTTATGCTTAAGAGGTTTTTAGTGATCGGCATATGGCAGCGGAGAGAATCGACTCACCAGTCATACGGAATTTCCAAAATATATTTTAATACCTGGAAGCCGTCAGCCGACCCCAGCACAGTTGGGAAAAGGCTTGGCAGATGACGATGAATGCCTGGAACAATGGCAGCCTGCTGGTAATGGACGCGACTTAAGAATTGTCGGTCATAGGCTGAACCCTGACATGCGTTTTGCTCAAAACAGTAAAGGAAAACATCGTGAGGAACCAGCATACCCACAGTAAAAAAAATAAAAAAATCGAAGACATATTACGTCTACCAACCCGCACTGGGCGCGTGTGGTAGATTACGGCCCAGTTTCCCTCTCACAGAAAGGTCTGTGTCCCAGAAGTGGGAACATTATATGATACTAAATCTGTTTCCTGAAGCTTCATCCAGACATAACATTGCTATCAAACATCCTCCCGGTCCATGATAAGGCCCATAATCCGTGAATTTTTCGAGAACATTTTTCAATCCTGTAACCTACTTCCTTATCTCTTTGAATTTATTAGGTTTCCTTACGAAATACCCGCTGACAGCGTGGGTTCCGTCCTTCTATGAATATTTATCATCGAGTCCTCAGGGATCGTCTTTGAGGACTGAGCGATGGAAATTTTAAATCTGCTAAAGCTCGAGTATGAGTTTGGAAGACTTTTTTCTTATTACTTATTAAGCAATTTGAAATGGGTTGGGATTAGAGGCAATTGTTAAGGGATTCGAATGAATTATTAATTCCGTTTTATGATATCAAGTGTAGGAATGTTCATGAATAATTTGCGTAGATGTCCACACGTTGATTGACAAGGGAAAAGGTCATAGTTTGACTTACGAAAATAGGTTAGTACGCAATACCAAAGACAATAACCCCAACTAGAAGTACGTACTCATTTTCCTTCAAACGTACGTAAAACCAACCTTACTATGAATAAAAGGTTTTACCCGCCAATGACTAGCTTCACCACCAAAAACACAGCCACCAACAATTGCTCATCAAACTTTCTAATTAACGAAACATTAATTAGCCACTTGGTAACTGTTGAAAGTGTGTTCACTGTTCTGATAAGCAAACATGTGGCAGCAATACAATTGTTATTATTCAGAGATAACCTCGAGCCTCCCCTTTTCAAATTATTCACTGAATTGGCTCGTTATTTGCCAAATAAATTTAGCGTTATGCTCCAAGCGATGGAGTAAAATAAAAGAATTTGTTTTCTTTTTCTTTCGGGACGTTACTTTGGTAAAGGGAGGCTAAACAACCGTTCTGGTACGCACGTCCTTTTTTAAGCTTTATTCTTATAATTAATGTGATGTTTTTTACAAGTTGGTGTTTAGAAATTAACTGGTAAGTTTTTAATTTATTTTTTCTATAATAGCATTTCTTATTCAAACTTTAAAAGGATCTACTGAAGGTCTTCTTTTGGTTCTCATCTATCATCTTGTTGAAAAACGATGATATTTCGAATATGAGACCGAATTTAACCCATGGTTTGCACTGTTAACAACTTAGGAGTAATAGACGAATCCAAGGAACATCGCGTGAAATTTACTTAACAACAAAATTATACAGTCCTTGTGTGTCTTTTGTTCAGTTTACACTCAATTAATATTATTTACTCACGCCACTGCTTCCTACTTTATTAATGGCAGTTGTTCTTAAATAAACGTTGTATGGCAAAGTTATTTTTATATAAACGTTGGTATAATGAAGGTGTTAAATTTCGTGTGCATGTTGGGTTTAAATTTAAACGTCATCTAGACACGGCATGCCAGCCAGCTAGTGAAATATCATACATTTTTGCAGTACTTTGCAAAATAGTTTTGACATATTCGTTGTGCAGAAGTAACTTGAATGTAGAATGGTATACCATTGTAAACACCAAACTAGCTACTCCGTAATGTCCCATAAGCTGGGCTAAAGGAAAAGGGAGCACACCTTTCTCTTTTCCACACACGTCTATCGACTGCCATTGCGGGCCAATCCTTTCGGTAACGGTCAAGTTCGTCCCTCCTCAATCTTCGTCTTGATCTGCCACGACATCGTCTAGCATTTAATAAGACTAGTGATAGAATCAGTGGTTTTCTTTTCTACCAAGAGAGGACACAACATGAGTAACTAGATGTGCATGTTTATCAACGAAAGGCGTCAAGTATACCACTGGAATTAAGCAGTAGGTATGTATGCAGACATAAAAAATGGTGCTCAGTTTTTGAAGCAATTGCCGTTGCTCGAAGACATCAAGTTTGCGATAATATGTTAATTGAAACAGTGAAAGAGTGATAAGGGGCACATTTAAACGTTGTCTTTAAAATTCATTCAGTATATGCAGCTAATGAATGGAACGTAAAGAAGATCGTCAAGGACAAAAGCTAGTTCAGAAAGTATATCAGTGGATCTTTGGGATTTAATAGAAGCACTCATGTATGATAAGACTGAGCTTATATTCCAAGACCGGAGCTGCGTTTAAAAACAGCTTTAAAATTATGAAAGGACCAACTACCGGACAGAACAGTGGCGGCCCAATGGTAACTGCCCCGACTTAAGGTTGTAAGGGTTCGAACATGCTGGAGCTATACTTTGTGTAAATCAATTCATCACCACTGCTCTCAAAACGGTGAACGAAAACATCGTGAGGAAATTGGCATGTCCTAGAACCAAAAATTTAAAGACATGTACATATACCAACTTGCACCGGTCTGCGTGGTAGATTACAGCCGATTCCTTCTCACAAAGAGGAGACTTGTGTCCCAGACTTTATTCTGATTATGCTAAACTACCAGACATTTTAAATTCCGCTTTTCTTTTACAAACCATATCAACGGATATCAAGGAAGGTTCAACTTCCTTTAGTATATGGTGTACGAGCGTCCTTTGGTATATGGTGTTCGTTCAAATGTTCTATACAAACACCATAATATAGTGATGATGTAATATTTGTGCATGTGTGATGAATATTAATTCTTGAGGCGAATTGTTTGCAAAACTCGTTTGTCTTGTGAAAAGGCTGTCAAGTGAGTGATATATCTTTACTCATGGCTCTTAGAGGCATCTTCGTGAGTCAGCAGTGAAATTACTGGTAACATAATTAATGAGAGTGTTTTATCTTTTGTTTTTGTTGTCTTAACATGTGTTAGTTTCTCTATTAAACTTAAGCCTTTTATTTTCAGCCATCTTTTTGATGCCACTATTCTTGCACTATTTCTTATAGTCCAAAGCAATAATGCTTTGTCGTGTCAAAGTACTATCATCTATACTAATATTATAAAGAGGTACAATTTTTAAGACTGTATTTAGGGGTAATCTCTAGAACTAGGAATTCTAGAAAAAGGTCAAAGGCTATTTAACATCATGCTACGATCTTTGGGAGCGGGAAAGAAAAGTGAGCGTGGGCAGGCGATGTGATGCGTCGCGGCGGGTCAGGAGCCAAAACTTCGCGCTGGCGAAGTATCATGAATAAATCGCTTGCTATATTCTTAACTGCATCATCATGGGATTTAGCAACAAGCAAAGTAAAACAATCAACTGGCACTGTATCACAAGCACCGGCTTCTGTTTTCCTTCTATCCAATAAAGTGTCATGACCTGCATCAAATTGTTTGGACATACCGTTTAATCACGTCGTTACTCTTATTTTAGAGGTTCTTGTGTAAACTGTCCCAGAAACAGTGTCCGAACAATGAACACAGGTACTTTATAGCATGTTAATTTTGGGAGAGGAAAACAGGGAGGGCTTCCAGTAGAGCATTTGATCTTTTCACCGACAAATTAAGGCACCTCCACCACTTCGGTGTATTGGAGCTTGTATCAGTTTTTAAATTAATATGGGCTTAAATTCCTGCGTATGATTTTGAGCTAGAGTAATCAAGACAGTTAGATCGCTCTACGTGAGATCGAGTGTATCTCAGATGGACGAGGAGCTAAAGGGAACGCGTCATCATCAAAATGTTTGCTAGTGCCAATCTTGGAACTGACATTTGGAAGCACAATCGTAATGGGTCGGTTGTGTAAACAATTGTCCGTTCAGTTATAATCGGTTCTATAGATAATGGTACTAATACAACAAATTGGCATAATGTAGCTATTTCTGCTCAGCATTTCAAAGTCAAGTTAGACAAGAAGATAGGCAGCCTCATTTCTTGAGCTGAATACAATTCAACTATCACTAACCTGTTTGATAGACGTATATATGCCAACATTCTATCATCACTGTTCACTGTTGTTGATTATATCGATGTCGAAGACCGGTAACAGGAAGATTCTTTGGCTGATATCGGATCAACATCGTGCTTCCGCGATCGTTTCACTGTCAGCTCAGGTTCATCGACAAAAAATTCGTGAAATGTAAGTAGGTATGTTCATAAATGAGTGAACAGCTGCATACCGAACCGGAAGGCCGGAACGGCAGCCGATAATCGTAAAATATTGAAGTGGAGTCAATGTACCGAGCTACTGAGCTGATGTTAACGTTACGTATGCTCTGCATGTTAAAATGTAAACCCTATTGATTTTCGATGTTTGCTTTGCTTTTGGTAAAGAATATTTGAGCGTAATGAGTGAGCTAAATGAGGAGTATGCGTAATGATAAAAGTTTGTGATGCTTGATTTTGCGTCGATCGTTTGACATATATATGTCTTTTGAGAGTGAACTCTATTTTTTGGGTTTTACTACGCCATCACCATCCTACTCTTTCTTCTTCTATTGATATCCACGAGCCATCATATGAGTGAGAGAGAGTTCACTACCTTCCTTGCCATTTCATCTTTAACAAAAATCTATAAATTTTTCCATTTCTCTGCCTTGAGGTACTACTGAAAAATGATAAATGAATTCCCTAGGTGCAACCCGATGATCTGTTATGATCTCATTTCTTTTACTCCAACATAACTTTAATGCTGCAATAACATCAGAACATATCCTTAATTCACCCACAGGATACCAAGGCCCCCAAACATTAACAAGGGGTTTTAGTACGACTATTACGACCGACTAATAGTAGATTAAGATCTCTCTAATGAGTACTGCTTCCCCTCTGTTTTATTATACGTGGTAAGTAGCTTTGTTGATTATTATGGTAATTTCCGTGTTATCCGATAAACATATAGGAAGTGTAATTTAGTTAGCTTCGAACCCTCTTCCAGATCTTTGTTTCTCTTTTGGATTTCAATTTGTATTACAATTATGTATTTGTAATAATTTGTTAACTGCATGTATTTTGAATTAGTCGTCCACTTTAACATCTATTTCTGCTTATACATCTTTAGTTTTAGCTTTTTTCAGTAGGCTCTAGATAAGTTACAATTTTGTAATTGTTCTAAAAAGAAATAATGATCTCATGGTTAGTAACAATTCTGTATCAGATTTTGATAATAAAATATCATCCATCATAGTTTCATTTCAAGTTTGTAATTATCTTTAACGATATCAATTCAATTTGATAATCATTGAATAGCATAAATCTATTTAGGTTGATTACTGATGTAAAGATACAAAGGCGCCAATCTTTTCTAATTGTAGATTAAAAAAAATTGGAAGCCATCGATAAGTTTAATTATGATAAAAGTTATATAATCTGTTTAAATAATGTGGAGTACCTACGATAAAATTTTCCATCATATATTACCACTAATAACCTAATTCTGATGTTGCTTAGTTAAAATAACATCACGCCTAGTTTTCCAGAAGGGTTAGGCAGAGGTGTACCGATAGTACACTCATATTTCGCCAGTTATGTGTAAGTCCCATTTATTAGGACGCGAGCCTATTGCCATCAACCGGGCACAAATTCATAGTCTTCTTGAATATATTCCTACAGTTTCTGAAGTAAACTTTTGTATATTTTTCCACGAAAAAATTCCCAACGGAATGGCTGAAAAAAGCATTGTTACCACAAGCGCCTACATCCCACAGCATATAAACAATTCAGATCTGTTCTTGTCAGTTTAATAGTCGTTTACCTCGTGTAACACCTACACAAGCGAGTAATGAAACGTTATTTTGATAATCGATTAAATATCGTAAGCAATTTTATATTTGCGTACTCTCCAACGTATAAAACAAGTACGAAAAACGGTTTATTGGCGATAAATCGAGTGAACGACTGTAGTCACGGATAAATGAGGCCTCTCGCGACGGTACAAACATACACACATACCTGTGATAAAATTACTCGTGTAATAAAATCAAAATACACAGAGCGTGCGCGGTGCGCGAAATACGAGTCCGAGTTGGCGCCAACACTGCGACGGTTGGCGCCAATATGTGATGAGTAAATAATTAATCAACAGCTGAAGCTCTGGATGTACATCACATTCGAGGGCCCTAGACTCGAGTTTGATCGTATTTGTGATGACAATTTGTCCGGAGGTTAACTGGAGCAAGTGAGACTCTTCGCCTGACATGTCAAATACAATTAAAATTGTGAAACAGAATCAGAAATTGAATTATCGTTGGTTGTTGGTCTCGGCTACCATTCGTAGATCTTTGACTGTCGTTACAGGTAGTCAGAACCCCGAAAGTCTGACAGTCCTACCAGTCCTGTCCTGTCGGTGACTAGTGTGTGCAGTTCAGGTAGGAAGATCCGTATATTTAGTTGCATCCGGTAAGACTAAAAGCTGACCCCGACATAGTTGGGAAAAGGCTAGTCAGAATTACAAAACCATTCTATACATTTGATTCAAAATATTTATGAAAGTTGCATGTTATTAATATGTGGGTACTGTGAGCTTTTAACTTCCCAAAGCTCGTAAAATATTGACCAATAGGAAGTGTCCTTGAACCGAACATAACGACCTTCGTGCAACCAAACCGGAGGTCGAAATACTAAACGCTATCGAACAAATTATTAAAATAACATGACTTTCATTCGTGAACACCTAGTCCACGGTATTATTTGTACACAATTAGTTATTATAATAAAGTTTTCTAATTATTGTTTAATTGGTTTGAATTTTACTGTAACTGCTTTCAGGAAAAACATATATGAAACTAGAATGGCCTTGTGATAAAACTGAACTGACCTAAATATCTGGAGCTGCCTGATCACTAACTAGTTTGTAGGGGTTAGTTAGGCAGTGGCTCCATGTTAAATACTGGTATTCAGCTGGGTCTGGTCAGACTGGAAGCCAATTTCCACATAGTTGGAAAAAGACTAGGCAGATTGATTAAAAGTGAAGCTGTCTGATAATCTGTCATAGACGAAAAAGCTAGTCAATAGCAAATTCTCCTAGTCAAAGGCTAGATCCTGTGTTCTTGCTCTCATTAAACGCATGCTTTGGTTCAAAATAAATTGATTCAGTTTCAAATTAACACTACATCACAGGAAGCACAGGTTAAGCTTACATTTGAAGTAGTTGCCAACACATTTACACCTCAAATGAATTAAACAGAAAACAATGTAATGCTTATTGAAGACGCTGTCAGCGAGAATGATGTATTTCAGACCATCGACAACGATTCAGAACAAGGAAAAGTTGGAAATTTTATTTCAAGGCGTCTCGTGTTTATATCTGAGAATTTTGAGTCAAATTGCATTTTTTAATAGTATCCTGATTGCTCAAGAGCGTAGAGTAGATGTCAATAATGATATAAAGGGTCCTTCGGCCCTTGGCAAGTAGAAATATATCACAAGAATTGTACTGTTTCGTATTATTGTTGAACACGATCTTCGTATTTGTTTCATAGAGATATTTATTAAGATTGATAGCATTGTGGACTAGACTATCAACAGTATGAAAATATAGTGGTCTCTCAGCTAGTTTTTGCTTGCCACTTTATCTATGTAGAATAATGTAGACATTCGTAGAGGTCAAATTTCGTCCTGATGATTTCGCTGTCGTCGAGAGCTCAAAAATTGTATTTATTGGTCAAATCTTCTACTTCTGTTCGTGGCGACGGTACTCATACACTTTTTTTTATTTCATGTAATTTGAGCCCAGTAGATTGCCATGTTTTTTATGGCATCAGTGGCATTATAAAGATCGTCTGAGGTGCAGGTGGACGGGCACTTGGGACACTCCAGCAAGTGGGGCATGATCTTATCAGACGTACCGCACTTGGAGACTTCCACAATCGACCCTTGCAGGTAATATTACTTAACCACAAGCCCTTCGGCAATCAACGAATTAATTTGAAATACCCATAGGTCTTGTTTCGTCCATGGAATAGTTGGAGCGATAACCAAGGTCTCAGTCACGTGGTGGCGTACAATGGGCGACATCTGAATAACTGATGGACCGTCACATCGACACAGCTGTCTGACCGTGTATCGACGGAAATAGAACATCGATACCGGCCGACCTGAGCGCCACTGCTCAAGGAGACTCCAATTTTCAACAGTTTATCTAACAAAATTTCAACAATTTCCAAAGTTAGGTTTAACAAACCTTACGGTGAAATATTCATGAAGAGAATAGCATTCATGAATGGAAAATGTATGAGCGGCAGTGAACTGGAAGCAATCGATTTTGTTAAGGTTGCTGTTGTGATAACATAAAAATTGAATTTCAATCTGATTATTGCGAAAGGTCTCCATTTGGAATACTAAACAAATTGGTCTGTATGATATTCAGTCGTAATACAATATAAGCAATGACCTACCTAGCACTGAATTTATTCAATTTAAATACTTACATAATTGTATGAATAGGTAATATCAGTGAGAGACATCAAAGTACCAACATACAATAAGAATACACAACATAAATATATGTTTACATTTTATCTGAAATATCCTCGACGCGAAAATGTATGGTGGGATGCCCCACTTCACACGCTCCATCCCATGGGGAGAAGTTACCGATCGGAATGATAAATTGTAAAAATAAAATACCAATCTCGATATAAATTTTCCACGTGTAAAATAAATATGAGGACCTGACATTTTGTCTATGAATCCGAACTATATAAAAGGAGTTTTATGTATTGGAGAGGAATCGATTTAACAGATTGTGTGTGAACATTTTTGCTGTCCAATTTTTTACGTGGTGTTTTTATAGCACCTGAAAATAGTTTTTGTGAATAGTAAAATGAATAGTGCATATTTGTTGAATATGACTAGCAATTACACAATAATTAGACAACAGGATACCAACAATTATTATGACCACAGACGTCAACGGAAGGTGGTCTTCATTAAAATTTAAAATGAGTATCAAACGCTCCCAAAATGCGAAAAACATACTTGTGTGAATGTCAGAAACAATTTAAACCAAATATATGCAATAAATTAGGTATAATCGAAACCAATGAAGATCATTTATATCGATAAGTCGGACAGCTATCAATAAAGCACCACACCTTAAATCGTTTAATATATTTATGATTATTGCTAGACCTGCCTAGATACAGTTGCTCTAGTTTTTAGACACACTTCATTAAGCTGGCAGAAAGCCTTAGATGGCACACCTACTAGTCACTCTTAAAGTCATCAAGCTTAATTAATTTGTCCAAGGTCATTTGTAAATGCTTGGCTTTTATCATTAGACTCATCATCACTACTTCATTTGTCATTCATTCGTACGCTCAGACCCACGCCACTTGGAACATTAGCAAACACAATAGCCTTTAAACACGGCACCATTCCGAGCAGAATAATAAAACTGGTAGCATTTTCCAATCTTCAACAGTAATATTCACGTACTTACCAAGTAATAAATAGAGGTATAACGCATTAGGCTATCTTGGAGGGTATTTGGCAAAAGGGTCTCGGCGTCCGGTCCCCAGCGTCCTTACAATTGGCGTGAAAAACGATCCAGTTTCGCTCGACATGCGAAATAATGGTTAGTGAGAAACTCTTGACACAAAGATTACTTTATAGATAGGGTCTTACAATATACTTGATTACAATGACTGTAATGTGGGACGCGGAATGATAGTGGTCAGGAATGTATAACACATAGGTATTTATTACATTTACATTACATTACATTTTCTCTGTTGCAATAATAACAGATAGACTAGATATATATGTGGCTGAAAACGTGGCTATAACATTTGGGTAACCCGCTATCGGAAGACATTTCATTCTGATAATATTTGATCAGTGTCCCTCTAGGGTCATGTTTGGGTGAACAATGCATGTCGTTTAAACTATCCGATGGTAAAGTTTCTATATCCACCGGATATGCTTTTTACGAGAATCCTGAACAAACAACTTTCCTCCTTTCCCTACGATGTCAATAATGTTGTACACAAAACGTTTACTTCGTTGTCGACCAAAGCAATTTCACTAAACTCGTCTGTCATTACGATTAAAATCATTCCGACGTTTTCATATTTGAAAGACAGTTTTGTTTCCGGCGAATTTCAGTCGTGGTCAGTTTTATGAAGAGTGAAAATCGCCAATTCGTATCGAATTAAGATTGAGATATTCTTTCGGCCAAACGTCCGGTTTTATTAGCTTCATAAAAATTGTCTGGAAATGATCTCACAAGTTAGAAGTGTTCAACGAAGAGGTCCATCTGGGTTGGATTTTATTGTAACAGTATTGTTAATTGCATTTAAACTGAATTCCAGTTTATGTCCAAAGAAAGTTGTGGGTTATATTTTTTGGAGAAAGTCATAAAGCGAGACTACAGACTCATTGAACAATGCTGAACAACTCATTAGCGAAAAGAACTTATCTTTAGAAGAACACAATAACGTGGTTGTTAAAAATGCCCCAGAAAACAAAATACATTCAGAGTCCAAACGAAATGCTCCGACAGTTTCCACGACCAATTTGCAAAGGCAGTAAAATAGGTAAGTGTTGGCCAAATGGGATTAACCGAGCGTCGAACCCGTGAACGGTGCGTAGCCAATAACCATACGTTTGGAGTTAGAACGGCTGCTAAATGCAGCGATAGGACCCTGTGTGGTCAGGAAGTTACCCGAATATAAAACCGGCACATTTATTGGTGATCAAAATCTCGTTTGCATAACGCCTGTCGTCCTTTTGTATGGCTCTTTGTTTAGGAGAATGGTGTTCTACATTACTTTGCTTTTATTCTTTTTCAGCTGCACTTACTTTGTACTGCCAACCTTTGTGCCTTTTGTCAAAGACTGAAAAATACTCCAGAAATCTCGAAAAGAGTATTTACATATCTCGGTGCTCTTAACAAAGACAAGTAATTTTCTGAAAGTGTCCTTTGTCGTAAAAATATAGTGTCAGCTGGTTTATGCCTATATTCTGACTGTATCATAAATAGAAAAAGCGATAAATAAGTCTGCGACACAATATTTGTAACAAACAACTTAGCGAAATCACTGTAGATAGAGCTGATCTTATTAATAGTAAAAAAAGTAAGGACGAGCCTGGAGACGACGTAAATGACGCACATACACTCTCAGAACTTTCATACTACCAGTACACGAAAGATGTTAGTCCGAAAATATACTTATTATATTTAGACGACGGCTTAGCTTCCGCGATCCTTTCCGAACGAGTCATGGAATACGAACTCAGACACCAGAGACTAGAGTCGATTTTTCTTCAGTCGATTTTGAAGACTTGGGGATTATTCAGAACAATTTACAGTGGCACAAATAAAACACATGTGAGTTCATAATTAGCTGTCACTTACCGCTGCGAATATTGAGTATATTTTTGTATTTCAATCAATCATTGTGACGTACAGTTTTCTTCTAATGTAACGTAAGCAAAAAGGGTAATTTGGTCTAATCGCAGCTAACTAGCTAACAAGGCTTGTGAAAGTACAGATGTTGGATGATTATGACGTCTTTCGATGACGTGGTTTTAGAATTATTCATATACCTTATTTGAAATTTATTTCACGAAAGTTGATTGCTGTTCAGCTTTAAATAAGTCCTGTTACGTCCCTGGGATTCGGAAGTTAAGGTAAAATAACTAGAAGTCACCTTGAACCGTATCAAGATATTTTTTTTAATAATCAATGAGAGACTTTCACGAAAACGTTTCCAAACTGCCTAAATATCGTATCGCAACATTGCCTAAGCGAAAACGGAACAGTGACGTCATCGGGCACGTCCCCACACGTTACTAAATCTGAAAGGTACACCGGAGGATACACGCATAAGCACAATATCATGCAAAGGGTTACGAAACGAAATTGCTTCCGCAGCGTTAGCTTTGATGAAAGATCCTATTCGCACATGTTGAGATAATAAAATCTCTCAAACTCAGTACATTTGACGTGATAGCACGAACGTCTTCAGGACTCATTTCAACTGAAATGGCCACGAATAAAGGTGGTAAAGTAAACACATGTAAATATTTGCAAAGCAATAATAATAACGAAAACTCTAAAAGATTTCTGCATTATATTTTTGCAGTTCAAAAATTCCCACACGGAACACGGTACGCGAAGCACGGTGTTCGGTACGCGATTGGAACACGTTTCATTTTTGTGGTGTTTTGTGCATTTTCGAGTGCGGAAATTGTGACTTGTCGTATTGGGTCACACCTGTAGAAACAAATGTAAGTGGTAATGGTAAATAAAAAAAATCATTTAGCTGTTTCTAGAGTATTGACTTCTCTTGAGTTTTAACAGAACATTATTTGTCTAATCTTTGTAGTTAAAATGGTAGTGCTTGATCAAACGCAAGCCGGCGAACCATAAGATAAGCTTCCTCTTAGATTGAACATTGAAACAGCTAAACTTGCTCATAGATAAGAAGTTCTTCCATTGATAGCTATAAAGGGATCTTGACTGGTCATCCGCTCTTAATATTTCGAAATGTGGACAAATATTACAAGCTTTATGTGCCATAAAGATGAAACTAGATTAATCTAATCAAAATTCAAACAGATATTACAAACACAATTGTGCATTGCAATTCACATTTGAATTATCCGAGGCAAGCCCCGCCCACGCGATTGCCTAGAGATTACAGTTGTAATGAAGTATCAGAACACAGATATTAGGGCGTTGATGACGTACATCAGTTACCTAACATGACCCGCGCGGGCGCACGTCCAAATACTAACAATTCATATGGAGATTTTACCTATTCTCGTCTGTTAATACCGGCAGATCTTCAAGTGAACGCATCTGCTGATATGAGTTAAAATGTTTTAGCTTTTACTTGTATTATGAAGTGAGGGATCTCAAGCGTTAATGCTTCATTTGTTGGCACGATGACTGTAATGTTTGTAACAAAAGGGAATATGAGCTGGCCCAAGGTAATCCTCTTCACTAGCTATAAAAATATTTTGAAGCTAGATTCGTTTGCTTCAGTATTTATTTCAGCTCGGGTGACGTTGCCGTCTGCAACTAGGCTACTTCATGTATAGTTAGAAATAGTCTTACGTTCAATAGTGCGTAAGTAATCTGTTGTGATTTTCTTTCAGTGAAGAACTTGTACGGTGTTATAATCTGCACTCTTTCATTCAGATATTCTTTGCCTTGAAATCATGACTAGAGCAAGGATCTCTTTCTTGGTTTTGAAAAGACTTTATTTATGACTTTACTCGCAGGATTCTTTCCTTGTATAACTCTGCCGATATATTTAGTATCTCTTACATCCTTTGCCTGACTTCTGCTTCTCAGTCTCTTCTAATTCATCAAAAACTTTTCCTAGCAATGCCAGACTACTTCACGTTTCAACAGTGTCAAACTTTTTCAGTATTATCAGGAATGTGAGCAGTGTTCTTTATTTAGCTGTCTGGCTTGTGACGTCATAGTCATGACACGTGAATTTCAATAGTTATTGGTTGAGTAAACACGAAGCTGGTCTCCAACGTCACCGACCGCATTGACGTCCGCGAGACGTCGTTCAAGATCGCGTCATCAAATATGGGTTTGGTTGACACTATGTTAATCGTCACAAATTTATCAGTTCTGGCATCAAAAATGATATTTCTTAATTGGATACTTTCTAACAGGGTCATATTGACCCAAATATCAAAAATTCTAAATCTTCCATCTGCTAAAAGGTATATCTGTGTGCTATAGTATATCTACAGTTCGATGTCGATGTCGGTATTAGCCGATAGGCTCTAGTGAGATAGGACCAATTTTGGGCAAAGTTCCAATTCTGCACTGAGAATTTATATAACAGCCAAGCCAAGACCTACATTTTTTCTTTTTAGAAAATCTTGTTACTAGGAGCAGCTTAGAACAAAATTTCTAAAGATTCAGTTTGTATCGAAAGCCCGTTATTCAATTGGTAACGATCCCAATAATGCCACATTTCCGTCAGCTGACTCACACACAATTCAAGAAAATAAACAGCTGATTTTATGTTACCTCCGCTCCTAGAATAAATAATCATGGAATTTTCTATTGCTCAATAACTCAAAAGGGCGATACGATGGCGAATTTTTATTTTTAAATTTCACGTGGATGGGGTGATTACTGTTGTTTACGAGTGTTCGCATACACTGTTAATATTTGATGGCAGCCATCATTTTTGATGTTCATATAAATTGCCTGGTTATCTCCCTTTAAGCTTGTTGGTACACGTGTGATCAAGTTGCATACTTGTTTTGTCATGATTAAGATGAAGGAATTTAATTAATACATAGATATCAGATTGCATTTATCGGTGGATTAGCAAGAACAAGAAAAAAAATTAAGCTCGTGGCTTGCACAAAGAATGTGGCCTAGCATCCAGTGCTCCCAAAAATGCTCACCAACGAACAGAAAAGTTCAAAAATTTTATACTTTTGCAAGGACCACTTTCCACAGAGACCAAACTGCACTCGCTAACGAATTACCAATTGTTCCGTCGTTAACGTCACCCGCACGCGAGCCTCGAGTTCACGTGTACTGGCTGTACTCGACCTAATTAACGTCACCGTAACTGTAATCGTCAGTAGCGGTGGCACCAGTTGCTGTTCACTATTTTACTTTACTAATATAACCGTGCGTGAGTTACATCAATGGTTTGTTACTAGTGTCAGTATTGATGGGATCTCGATTTCTACTGGTTCTATTTTTGACTGTTTTTATGCTATTTGCTACTCTTTCGAGATCTCGTTTCCTTGCACATTGTCTTTCACTGCTGCAATGCTTTCAAGATTCATTGTTCTTTTGTACTCTTTATAATTTTGTACTCGAACTGATCGGATGTCGACAATAAATCTTAAACCGAGTTAAAGCCTGTAATGACGCAATTCTTGCAGTTTTTTTTTGGGAGGTCATGAAGAACCAGTTATTTTAATAAGGCGAAGCAGGTTTCCTTATGTGCCTTCAAGGAACAATGGGTTGCTGTGCAAACTTTTTTTCGTTTACTAATTGGATACAAAATTACCATGAAGTGCCTCACATGATCTCGATACTCTCGATTACAGTCTTGTAACGGTCGAGTAAGTGATTTAATCAAGCATGTCGTGCTTATGAACAGCGATTTGTGTTCACAGTAATAGCCAATCCTTGCCATGTGAGATCATGACTACATGCATTACTACGAATAGGTTACGCATTTACGTTTACGCTAATGCGTACGTTACCGTTAACTCAATCAAGAGAATCAAGAGATTATAGTAGGGGTGTGCCGAGCGTTTCGCTTCAGTAATTGGATTATCCGTAAAGTCTATAAATATTCATTAACATTTTATCATATTAACGTCTTTCGAGATTTTCACTGAAATATTACAGTTTTTTTAAATAAAAATATAAAAGGTAACATATTACATACTGAAATACGAAGGTCTTTGCAAAAAATATACATACAATTCTTACGACAATATGAAAAGCTTGGTATATTTTTAGCTCAGCACGAATACAAGGAAGAATATTTTCTTGTAATAATAAGTGACTGAAATGGAAACATTAATAGAAATACAACGAATATAACCGTGTGTTATTACAATTACATCCCCTGTCAAAATCGAAGAAGTGTAATTAGGCAAGCAACTGCGAATCTGGCACTCAATGTACTGAAATATTTCCTTTTGGTGCTCCAAACCAATTTCTCCCTTACCGCCGTGATGTGAAGGTTGAAATATATGTAGCTAGAGTACAGGAGTAGAATTATTTCCTCGTATTCAGAGTATATGAAGCTCGGAGTAACAAAACAGTAATTGAAACTGGCAGAGGTTGTATGGTTGCTAAGTAAATTATTTAATAATAGTTTGAATAATGTAAGCTTTGATCCCAAGTGAATTATGCAGTGTGTTAGACGGTGAAATATCTATAAACCAGTAAGTTTCTAAGAGGTTCGTATCCAGTATACGTTTGGGATAACCAAGTGGCATTCCCTGGCTGGGAACGGCAAAATTTGTACACTTTCTCAACAAAAAAGGCGAAAAGTAATCAACCTTCTAGTTTTCAATGTCTTACGTAACCGATTTTCCCTTGAGGTATTAAAGACCTCATCACCAAATGCAGATTTTTTGTAATTTTCTTGAACTTGAAAACAGACAGAGCTCTTGATTTTGCTTTTCTTGTGGAATAAACAACGGCATCCAAACTCGCTTCGACGATCGATCCAACCAAACTGGCTTAGTTCTGGAAATAGACTGATCGTCGGCTGGGAGATCACAGAATTTGCACTTTGAATATGTACTATTTTGCGACCCTTCATGGTTTTCATTCTATTTTAGGATGAACTCATATTTCATTCAAAGCTGACATAATATTTACGATTGTTTATGTTGAAACCAGAAGTTATGGTTGTTGCCTTTAAAAAATTCAAACACGTAATTCTCATTTCACCGCCACCACCAAAGTAAACTAATTAATTTCCATACTAATCTCACGTGATGTGCAAGTCACATTGACCCAGAAATCGCCATAATATCCATCATGTTACACGAAACTGGACGAAAAAATCTCATTACATTTTTATAGCGGCGATAGAAGAGAAACGCCAATGACAAATTGTCGGCGAACCCCATCAAAGGGCTGTGTGACATTGCTGAGTGACTGCTAGTCAACGCTCATCAAAATTCATGGAACACCAGTGTATATGTGCGTCACGTTTTTATGAACGGCTATGTCAAATGGTGGTTAGAATTATTCGTTGGTGGGATTTTCGTTTTAAGGATATGAACCTCACCATGGTTTCTATTCAGGTACGGTAACGATAAGCACCCGATTTCGAAGCGATACGCCAATTTGCATTTAAAACTTATGATAAAAATTGTAATGGATCATCTTCTGGATATACAAACGACGAGCATAAAACTGATAAGTTATACATGTAAACAAAAATATGGAATAATATTTAACACATCTGTTTAACATTAACATATAAATGCATAAACTCAAGCAACTGTTTATAATGTTTCTAACGTACTTGTGTTCTGTGACCTGTAGGTAGACGTACCTACAGCTACAGGTCACAGAACACAAGTACAGTGTGTCATTGGCAAAGGAAAAAATAATATTTTAGCATATATGAGGATGGCAAGATATGGAAATGGTCTTTAAGGAATGCTAAAGCTTTTGATAGTGATCTTGCATATACGAAGTATATGTTTAGAAAATCGGAATCAAGTTTTGTTGAAGACCTTCAACCTCTAACCTTGAACTAAAGGCAGACATGCAAAAATGTTCAAACCGCACATTTCCGATATCGATTGTATGTATCTTAACCTTTTCAAAGTAAAGCAAGCAAGCAATTGTTGAATTAATTGAGGAAGATGAAAGCTCAAAAAGAACCGATGAATGAAATGGATATATCCAACATTTAGCAAGGCTTTTAAAGCATTCACTATATATATATACTTTTTCGTCTTTCTCAAACCCTCTGAACATTCATCTGACAATCCTACTTTTCCGACCCCAAATTCAGGGAAGACAAATAAGGCACCTGATCTCCGCAAAGGTTGTTAAGAATAATGTTCTACGTTTAGCTGGTATTCATCCTTCTCTCAGGAGACGGCAGAAAAATTACGTGGAGAAACAACGCTATCTAACATCCAAATAAATACCGATGTTCTTTATATTAAAGAACGTGAACCTACACGTCCCTGTTTATAGAGAAGTCTTATGTGGATTTTCAAGAGTAAATATAGAATATCATGGAAGTAGACATTGTGATTGTTGAAGATGACGTGACTGGTGAAACACTGTTTTGATTTGATAATACAGTTATTGGTAAAGAAAATAAAAAGATGATGTTTGTTTATTTACATATCAATGTCGATATCGACGATATACGAGTAATGTACACTTCGATCAAAAATTGTACATCATATTAGAGAAATGAGACGAATAATAATAATGTACCAGAGGCAAGTCTATAAATATTCCAACATTCGAAACAAACTATTTTTGGAGCAAATTGATCACGTCCCTGAATAAAAAGGGATCGAAGATTAGAAAACATTAGACACAATCATTTGTCTGCCTCAATGAGATTACCCGGAGGATTACAAAAGGAAAAGCGATCGCTGAACAAGTAGAGGTCACAACTAAATCGCGATTACTACGCCGTGTTCCGCATAGTACGCCGGTAATGTACGAGTAATACAATTTGTTACGTAATGCTAGTAACAGTTATGGAAACAATCCACTGATTGCTTGCTGCAGTATATACGTAACGTTGTGAGAGTGTTATTGCTCTATTTTCGGTATGTAATACCGTACTATAATTAGTTGCGAGGCAACGTCGATGTTACGCTTTATAAATACAAACGATTGTGCAATCAACGATGAGTAACTGTCTATTGTGATGGAGAAAAATGACAGTTTCAGGAATTGAACGTGGTCGTGTCGTGATTCTCCGGCAGTGACCTCGCGATAGCTTTCGATAGCATGAACCGTCTGTTTCGGACGCTCCCGACCTATTTCAGTCCGCCGGCCAACGGAGCTACACGCTGAAACAATGAAGTGAGTGCGCACGAAAGGGACGCGCTTACGTGCCGGGTACGAGACGGAGCGGGACGCGAACACCGCCCGTCGTCACAGCGCGAACACGCTTAGTACCCGCTGCGTTCTATTTCTGATCGTCGCAAAACATGTCTCGGAATTCGTTTCTATGTGTCTGGGAACATCAGAAATCATGTGACTAATGATCCACGAGCTAAAAACGTGAGGATTAAGGTGGGCTGTGGAACAGTTCAGTGTAAATTGTATCGTAGGGTCCCATCCGCTAATTGTCCTACAACCGCTTTTACAATAACAGCTTCATTTCAGCTATGACGTGTTCGCGCACTATAAAAGCATTCAGCTAGTTTGGTATTGCTATTAAGCGATATGAAATGGCACAAGATAATGAATTCAGGGCTATTACCTTGGTGACAACAGGTCGTTATGCAACTGTAGTTAAAATTATTGCCGTTTGCCAAATTGGATGTAAACATATCGATCGTTTACACATAGTGGAAAGTTTCACAATGTGAATAAAAACTCGAATAGCAATAGTATTGATTTTGCTTCCGTGCTGATGGAGAGCGAACTTCAAAGGTTTCGATGCAGTAATGTAACGCTGTAACGTATCGGTAAAATCGTTATTGATACGGCGAGCATTCCTATGAACACGAGGTTAATGTGGTACAGCAACACGAGCATATATCCCCGCACTAGGCGGGGAAACGGCGTCGAAAGTATCTCGATTGTTTCGTGTTGCTGTACCACATTAACCTGCAACAGCTGTAAATAAAATGATGTAGCACCTCAATAACGGGCTTGTGTAACGTGGTGAGGAACATTTTGGTTATTTGTTTTAGGAGGTAAGCCGGTCGTCCGTCTTTCGTTAATCTAAGGTTTATTTTAATCTCAGCATTAATATTATGTACGAAAATACCTGCTAGCGTTCAATCATAAACCGTTTGTACCTGGTTTGTTTCTGTTGCGCACGAATTTAGAGTTTCGTTTTAGGTATACAGTTTACGGTTTATGTTTCCGTTAGCTCAGTTGTTGCCTAATGGATGTGTGCGTGTTTCATCGCGAGTACTTCATCATCGTGTGTGCAGGATTCCAGAGTTAACAGAAGAATTCATAATTAATACTATGCAGCGCCGAGCGCGCCACAGCGGTCGCCTTGTGGAACACCAAAAAAATAATAACGTGGTATCATAATGGAATTATCCACTGAAAGCTACCAACCGTAAATCATCAGCTCGTAAAGCAATAAGTTCTGATAAGATATCGCTGGTAAAGTCCGAAAGTGTCGCTAACATATTCAGGCAGGGAAAAAGATCACCATTTATGTTTATGTAAGTCGACGGAAAATGGAAAGACATTGCTACATAAGGAGCGGAAGTAGTCGTATTCCTGTTCCTTGTGGCGGGCGCGGTCCGGGGGCTGAAGGCGGGGGTCGGGATCGAGGGGGGTGCGGGTGACGTCATCATGGAAATTGATTCGGAGGCGAAAAACGGGGCCGCAACAAAGGCGCCGCGTCCGTCGACTAGACATAAATTAGTGGTTTATTTGTTAAGTCGGACGGGGACCGTCTTTTATTCTACGTAATGGCTGTGGATGTACACGAGCATCGCTTATCATGTTACTGTTTAGGCTAAAGCCTTCGAGATCAATACCAGCGACCTTGATACCGAGACGAGGACGAAATAAAACCGCGGATTGAGTTACCGAAAATTGTGTTAATAAACATTAGGGCGAATTAGGTAATTCTAGTTTTCGTGACGAATACAAAATGTAGATACTGGACCTACTTTAACATAGCGGACGTGATGATAAAGCCAATTAGCCTTCGTTGTGTAAAATAATGTAAAGGGAGGTCAACGCACAGCTCACAGTACATGCAAAAATTACAGATACTAAAATATCCCGTGAAGTGAAACGTCCTATAAATAGAGATGCAAATGTTATTGGAAATATAAAAATACTGTTCATCTATTTCTTTAAAGTTTACAACACTGAAGCGTGCTGTTTGTAGAGAAAACAAATGGTGTTCTTGCACTTCTGAAAGCTTTGATTTACAGATTTACTATTTTCAACAATGTAACGGCAGCAACAATGCTAACGTGCTTTTATTTCTCATCTATCATTAGGGGTGCATAAAGCATTTCCCGTGTTCATTTCTTTGAACCTAGACAAGCTTCGTACATGATGAAGTTATGACTTTATTATGCATTGAGTATGAATAGGTTTCAGGTAACACCTACCTACATAAATTATTATAATTTAATCTAGTCCAATAGGTACTAATGAAAAACATACTTTCCTTGTTTAAAAGCTATTTCTGACAGTAATGAAATCGGAAAACCCAATTATGCTTAAATAAATCAGAAGCTGTTCCAATAAACTCAGAATCATAGGCAATAATGTTATAAATTGAAACGGTATCACCAATCAAAAATGCAACGGCAATTCCCGATATTCCATACAAAATTACCGCTGCAAGCGTTACACGGCATAATTGAACATTCTCATACATTATTGCTTTAATTACTGTTGTCAACTGGTGTATTCCACGAAATTGATATAACAATATAATGCTATTGTCTTTCTACGAACAGTCTGGGAATGAGTCATTAGCATATAATAGTGTCCATTGCACACACTGGTGAATATGTCATGTATTTTAATGTGAGCTATCGGACGGATTGCAACTTGAACATGCAAAGCGTTGAAATTTACAATTTTATTAGTTGAATGTGTAATTTCATGAATTTAGTTTGTATGAAGTAATTTTGTTGCCAAGACCGGTATAAAACACAGACATTCAAGAATTTAAAATGATCGCCCAAGAAGCTACTAGCACGAAGGCATTTAACGATGCCCAAGGGAACCCAAAGGGTGAATTGTACTTATCTGAAAACGACATAAAGATCGTTAAAGTAGAATACATTTGAGATCATTGTCTCGAGATTTGGAAAAAGTAGTATGTAGTATCCTACTTTTTTGAAGCATATAAAAGAAGAACCTGAACACATGTCTATTACAGTAGCAATGACTACTAGAAAAAAATAACAACTGACTTCCTTAAAAAAAACACTACAAAGTCAAAAATAACTTTAATTTCGGAATTCGGTGTCATAGGATATTTAAGGTTTTTTTGCCACCGACTTCCGAAATTAAAGTTTTTTTTGACTTTGTAGTGTTTTTTTAAGGAAGTCAGTTGTTATTTTTTTGTAAAAAGTTTTTATTTTTCACTTTTTAGTTATGGTAGATACCCCGCACTAATCTAATCGCGTTATTCGTTCATTTGTCGCGCAAATACTTAATGCAAATTTAAGACTTATGTGGTTTTCACATGGACCCCATTGTCCAAATGGAACCATTCGGGAAGCACCAGCTTTCAAATAAAAAATGAATCATCAAAATCGGTTCATCCAGTCAAAAGTTATGTTGTAACAAAAAAAAACAAAAAAAAAATACAGTCGAATTGATATAACCTCCTCCTTTTTTTGAAGTCGGTTAAAAAACTGGTCACAATCGGAATGATCATAAAGCAATATATAGTAGTAGTATGTATAGTAGTATGTAATAGTCATGAGAAGCTGATTACCAAGAACTGATGTGGTTCTCAGTACAACTATAAGATTTCTTGAGACTTGTGAGGTAATCTGTTTAACTACACACATATTAGTCATAGTATTACTAATACTGCATGTTGAACTTATAAATATCGATATGGTATTAAAAGTGAATGATTTATCATCCGATTCTTTACGCTTTTATGTTTGCCAATTTATTCTGAAGAAAAAGTTCAAGGACCTCCATCGAACAAACACTGCTTTCTTTCTGGCTTTTATACTGTATTCACTTTTGACTAAGTCTGAATTCTGTACTAACAAAAAAAAAAAAATAGTCTGAAAAGTTACTGTTGCTATACTAATATAATTCTTATATTTTTCTAAAAGGACATGCAAAATTCCTTCGTCTTTATTACCAAGGAACTCGTATTTGATGTCATAGATATTTTTATTTGGTACAAAGACAATGGCGCCAATTTCATCGGCAGTCTCATTGGATGACATCATACATACGTCATTATCGTATTCTGGTCAGGTAGTCTGTTTTGTGTTGCTATGCGATTTTTCAAGTTAAGCAGGATCGGAATTTAATAGTGGTATGCAAGCTAAGATTTGTAATAATAGTTTTTAGTTCTACGGTTTCCACGTATTTAATGTGTATGCGTGTGCAATCATTGTTATTAATGGAACGTATCCTGTAACTCTATGTGTCATATTCATAATGTACCTATCTTCATAATTAACGTTTAAGTTAAAGAATATACATGAATTTATCACTGTGGTTATAAATCTTCGTTTAAGTATAACAAAACAACTCCATACAAATTAGTCATTTTAAAACGGTATATTACAAACATTGTAACCTACTGTTTCAACATATTACTTATCAAATAAAATATTGAGTGATATCGGCTCAATAACCGTAATCCTACCCTAACTTGCCTTTAATTTTAAGTCTTATGAACAAAGTGATGTTATAAGCTTCTACCAACTTACGGTTAAGCTTAATTTTGAGCAAGAATTTTTGAGCTTGTTAAGTTACGGTGTCTTTAAGACCGAAAAGCATACTTACTAAATCATCAAGCTTGTTGCTTCCATTATACCGGATGACATTTTTTACCGTCTCGACCTTCATGTGGTGTGTTGTGTAACTAGAATAGAAGGCAGGAAGGCCTTCAGATTCATCGTAGGTGACTAAAGGAGCGCGGGACGCGGGTGGACAGGGATGCGTGTGCGGCTCGTGCGCCTGCGAAAGATCAATGAGGCCGCCTATCAGCCAGCTTCAAAGGGTAGGACCGCGCTCCGAAATCAATGATACATGCCGCGCATTGAGTAGGGTGCGGATGATTTGAGTTTCGATAGATTTAATTATTTTTTTGTATTTTTTTTCAAATTTCTGTTTTTGTTGTTCTAGTATGTAAATGTTACTTTAAATGTGTAGTATTTATTGCTAGATCAATTTAATTACATGTTATTCAAAAATAAAAATAATAAAAATTTCTATGCCAAAAGCTTCTACTCCGTTCACCTATTACCCCCATTTTTTTTCAAGACGCTAAAAAAGTCACCCAGTATAAGATAAATATATGTTAAATATCATCAAAGTTATCCTTCAACATGCCTAGCTTTAGCCTATCTATGTTGGGGACTACATCCAGTCTAACCGGATACAGCTAAATACCAGTACCAGTACGTACGTACGTAGTACCAGTCTTTTACATGGAGTGACTGCCAATCTTACCTAGGCAATCTAATCCATAATCCGGTTACTGGATAACACGATTTGCCTTCGTAAGACTGGTTGTCTGGTTGAATTCTAACTCGGTGTCATTAATTCTTAACCACCTTTGCGTCATTAAACACTTGGTTGACTAACTTAACCTACTTGTCGTGAAGACTAATGGGTGAGTCGCAGTAAAACAATGGGACAATGTTAATCACTTCGCATCTTATGACATCATCACACGTCATTAAAGTATTCTGGTCACAGCGGTGACTACGGCCTCAAGTAATGACTGCATAGCTGGTTTATCATGTATAATGTCACGGATTGTAAATTCTTATTCATATTCTGACAACATGCAAAATGCCTTTCAGTTTTTCTTTAAGGGCAAACACTTTTTAGAAGATGGCAGAAAACCTGCCATATCTACGTAACGAAATTAATTCATGACACAGTCAGCAGACACAGAAAATACAAAAGATTTCTGGCGAAAAACTTGAGCCTACCATATTACATTTCAATGACCTTCATATTATTAAGACACCGCCTTACAAGGATGAGGAGCAATTTTTTGACACGCAAAGACATTTAGTCAAAACCGGATCAAAGCCTTTAGAGGAAATTGGAGTGGATATGTTAATAAAATGTTGAAAGGAACATGTAAGTTATAAAATTATCTAGTCAACTATTACTCATTGATGACGTGGGACCTATTTGTGACACTGACATGGCATTAAGCATTTCCGTTAACTGATGGCATGAACCATAATCATTATAATGTGACTATTGTTAACATGGTATTTTAGTTCACATAGTTAAAGAATTTTTTTGTGTGAAAACTTTTAAGGTAAAATCAGTTGGAGTAAAAATTGTGTTCGATCATTGAAAAAGATTTGGATGAGGCAGCACATAATTTTTGTGTGAAAATCGTAATGCGGTTCACAGAATACATCTAGTTACCAAGTTTCAACAGCATAGCTCTTATAGTTTCGGAAAAAAGTGGCTGTGACATACTCGGACGGACAGACAGACAGACAGACAGACAGACATGACGAATCTATAAGGGTTCCGTTTTTTGCCATTTGGCAACGGAACCCTAAAAACGCACGTTATTCATGACAATATACTGGAAAATCCAGAGGATGAAACTGGAAAGAAATATAAAAAGTATCCTCTGTCCTCATTGAACAAAACCTTAATCGGTTTACTGAATAATTCTAAAAGAACTGCTGTTACATCACAAGTGGTGTTAACCGCAGTTGGCCTTTACAGAGCTAAGGGCGCGCTTAGAGCGTTCAGCCGAGCAAAAGGGTGCAACTGGCTCATGGACACCTCAAGGCATAAACCTCGATGAGAGTGGTGGAGGGAAGGTTGAAGAGAATTGACGTCATCCATTTTAAGATAAAGGTGCAGTTTTAGCTGGCATTGATGGATTAAAGGAGATAGGAGAACTTGTGTGTCGTTGTGGCAAAGTTGAAAGGTAATGGAAGACTTTAGTTCCTACACTGTTAAAAAGAATTACTGTTAGAATAGAAATACTAAAACAACAGGTAACGTCAACCAGTAAAAAGTAAATAGAAGAAACGTGAAACAATTTACACCAAACCGCGAAATGAAAGTGTGAATTGTGCAACCTAAGTAGTACATTAGCAAACTTTTTGTACAAGATCCTATGCACCTAACAAGTCTATTATCGTTTCAACACAGTGTTACTTTCAAGAACAAATTAGTTTAGTCAGCTTTCGGTACGAGTAGCGTAAACAATTCGTGTGCACGCGATCCAGGGTGCAATAACCACCAGGTTGCATTACTAATACTATTAACCGAATACTAGTTCTATATAAGTCAATAACGTTGCCTGAAAAAATCGATTTGGTATACAACTGGTAGTTTTTTAAAGGTTGCCTGTCTGCTTATCAATCACCAATGACAAACATTTAGCTTCCTTTCTTCTAACAGATATGCAATTCTACTTTGAGCGACGATTATTTCAGCTCCATTTTGGATACACGCGACGAAATTACGACCGGTAGAAAGTCAAACTGTAGTTTCAATTACAAAGAGAAATGGGGTAAAAATTCACCTTTTTTGTTTTAAATAAAATCCTCATTTTATTTGCAACCCTGTAGCATTAAAAATACGAACCTAATCTTGATATGACTCAGGCAGCTGAAATGGTCACTTAGCATTGCAAAGTGAGCTATCAAGTCACAGCAGGTCTTATACAATAATATGAATGATATCATTTCTAATTTTAACACTATTCTCTATGCATTACACTCGAGCTGCTTCGTACATATAATTTTAATAGACCTTGGCTGGCGTTATCTATGTTGCTTTATGGACTAAAACACTTTTCACAATTTTTTGCTACTGATCTATGTGTTTATCCTCTTCTACTTCCTTTATTTTGAGTTCTTTAATCTTATGAATTTAAGACTTCATCATTATACACATCCGCTCTACGCGATCAAATGATTGACTTCGACGGATCTCAAAGTCTAAATATTAGTATATACTGATTCCAAACAAAGTGTTGTTGCAAGGTTAAGCTGAATTATTAAACCTTTAACACACCACCTAAAGAAAAGCACATGTATACGTTCAACCCTGAAACAAATTAATGCCCATAATTAATGGTGGTGCCGCGACCTTGACTACGATTACGGATTTTTCTATACGTACCAATATTCTGATGGTACTTTTCGCCAAGTTCAATATTGAAATCGATTAGGTAGGCAATATGTGTTGAAAGCTGTAAAACAAAGGGGAATAGGTTCATGAGATCGACGTGACCGAGCATCATTTGTACGAGCTGTCAAACGCAGGCATATGAGGGTAGGCTCGAGAGCATCGGCATGACGTCATAGGATCGCAGCCCGCCCTGCCCCACTCCACAGTCGGCCTTCGATCGAGATGCACGTTTGATGAGTGAATTGTTTTGCTACAATCGTAATATTAATCTGGACGTTATGTATGAAGTCGAGATGGTAGTACGTCGTTAGGATAAAACGATTTGACCTGAGTATAATTGAAATGTGTCTGTTGTATTTTATTTTATGCTTGTAGCCGTTGTTAACATGCTAGTCGTTTTCCTTAATAGGTAGGGCGTGAATACAGTCTTCCTTATTGTTCGTCAACTGATTACATATTCATCAAAGGGATTAATAATTGAATCATCTAGATCCGGTCTGTTAGATGTCCTTCTACTTCTTTACCTAACCCATGTCATCGACGTCACCCAGCTGCGAATAGCCGCACTGCATCGACCCTCGATTACATCTAATGCGATTTGTGCGTTACCTTGCTATCTGATCCAAACTAGTGTATACAAGTTGTTCTAAGCAGGAAAATGGGGCTAAACAGAATTAAATATTCACTTCGCGGCTGCTTTATGAACCGTTTTTAAAGTTTGTAACAAAAAACCTCGAAAGAATCGAAGTTCAGGCTAGTTTATAGTTTGCTCAGAGAAAATGGTGTTCGTTAGTTTCAGAAGTTATATAACTCTATAGATTAATTACGAAGGAGAGTTGCTTGAAAAAATATTTAGTGCGGGAATTTAAAAGTTGTGCATGGAAGTGGCCGTTGCAACAACTTTAATTAAAAAGGTTCTAAGAGGGACTCCATTGTAATAAATTCTTAGTGGTAGACGAAAATGAAGATAATAATGAGGCTAGAGAGTTCATTGTAAAGGGGACTTCATTAAAGACATGGAAAAAACAATTGCATGACATAAAATGTTTGCATTACATGTAAAAGCTTTTAGAATATATTTATAAAGCATCAACATTACTAATGGCAGAATCATTTGATTTCGCAAGACCTCGGAAATGCAATAAATCTCACGATATTCATATTGACCGCACTACCTAGGTGTACTAAGATTAAATTTCATTCATCCGTACTGATGCTTATTTCAATTGTAGTACAAGGTTCGCATAATTCAAGCCGTGACGGCATCCAACTGAATTTATTAATGCAAAAGATACGCGTGTTGGCTGCCAATGTTTGACGGTGTATGGACAAACGATTGGATAGACATTTTGAATCATCGAAGCTTGAATCCTTAAAGCTTGCGCAAAGCGGTCAAGCGTTACTTGGTTATGTTTTGCTTGGCTTTTTTCTCATGTGACTTTATCAATGTTTTCCTCGACTAACTAGACCATTACAGCCCTATCATCAGAACCTATATTTTTTTCTTTTTCTTCTCTGTCTGACAGGGAAATGGAAGCTTTTTTCTGTCCAAACGCTTCACTGACTCTGAATGTTCCACAAACATTTGCTGGTATTTCTATCATTAAAGCTTGGTGCACGTTGGCATATGGGCATTGCAGTTAATTTGCACATTCCGGTAGCCCTTTGCATTTCCGAGAAGTGCCGGCGATTCAAGCTACGTTACCAGAATAACTATTGGTGCGGTGAAATGCTTTAGAGTTGAATGAATAACGGCCAACATGGCGACAAGATTCCTGATTGTAGAAAATGTTTAGGTGGAAAGATTTTGGGCAAAATATTTCACAAATTCTTTCATTTTTAGTTAGCAGGACTTGTGATGGTGTGCCTTCTATCACTATTTCGATTCACAGATTCGAATTTCCTTGAATAATGAATAGTCTAATTAAGCATATATTTTGTAGCTTCATAAATGAACAGGTACACCTACCGTACCATCCAATCACAGAGCTAACTTATTACGTACGAAAAGGTCGCGCCAGGATAATGGGTTCTGTACCGTTCCCACCTAATTTATTCGCCCGAGACGATTTGTGGATCCCTAAATTGGTAGCTTAGGGTGTGCCATGAATTATTCAAGTATTTACACGTATCTTCTGACCGATGCCTGGGAAATATACTTGAGTTTACGACGTTATAAAGTTAAAAAGGTTTGGATAAAAGGAAGTTGTGATGACCGTATACACTTATATGGTCATGCATTGTTTTATTCAGGTAGGTGGTGCTGAATCAGATATGTCGCAAGACGAAAAATATGGGGCGTTGGAAATTGAAAGCATTTGCTGTAAATGCGAGTTGGCAAAAACTGGTTACGACCACAAATGGAAAACTCGTACAAACATCGTGTTAATGGAGTTTCATTAATGAAAACGAGTAATTGAGAGCCGAATTCATTCAATCAATTAATTAGCAGTCAATGCCACGAATTATTCTCCTGTTATTCCAGTAAATTCTCCTTTCTACCTGTACATTTCAATCCGGCACCGTTTCGAACAATCTATAACAATGTTATCGCAGCTTTGGCATTGATCCACGCGATAATACATACAATTTGAACTCCAGTTCAATATAGTTTCAACTTAAAACCTTATTATCTAGTGTATAAGATGAGAAATAACCAGGTTTAGCCTGCATAAAGATGTTATTCCGCTAGAAGCAAAGAGGATCATTTTTCGCTAGCATTTGTTGGCTGAACAGTTGACAGGGTCGATCCATCAGGGGCGAAGAATTACGCTCTAAATGGCAAGTGAAAAACAACTTTATATTTAAAGCGGTAAGAAGCAAAATTGCCCGTGGTAAACGATCCCCAAATTTCTTGGAATACCACGGTCTAAAGAGGTTGAGGGTTTCCGTAGCTTTGGCCTGTTTGATATTATAATAAAACCTTTGGAACAAAGGTGAATTCATACGATGGAATCGGCGTGAATGTAAATTTTTATATTATCATGTTTTTGCGAAAACGGATACTGTTGCGCCGTGGGGCGAATCAACCTTTTTTTTTTTTTTTTTAAACTCATTCGAAGAAATTTTCGGCTATAAAATAAGGATTCTTGAAATCTACGAGCAGCGGTTTTTTTAACGTGAATGTACGTTTATAGTGTTGTAATTTACCGGTTCAATGACATATTCACTCACCAGATAAGAGAACACAAGTATATCAAAATAAATAACTTATGTGAAAAGTTGAACTGGCATTCATTAGTGAAGTTTTTTTTGTATTTGTGCAGTCAGTCTAGTACTTCCACAAATATTTTGGAAAGGGAATTCATATCGATAGGAAAGTTTAACGATAAGCCACAATTTTTATCGGCAGAGAACCGATAACCGAATTAACCATTCTATTAATAACAACGGCGCTTATATCGGGAAACAGCTTAATGTTTATATTAGTAATAAACCTTTAGGAAATTGTGATTAACTAATTGTCTGCCAAAATGTATCAGACATGTCGATAAAGTGTATAAATTATGTTCTGCATTAAGGTCTATAATCGCGTGACTGGGCCGCGGGAATTTCGGCGGTCGCATATATCATAATGAAATATTACAGTTGCTATCAGCCGTAGTGACAGTTGCTATTTGCACACGTAATTTGTGCAGTTTCAGCTGTCAAAGTATGGGGAAGGTGTCCGCAGACATTGTAATTTACAATTTATTACGGGATACGAATTTCATTAGAATAGACATTTGGTTTTTTTTTCGTAGATTTTTGTGGTATTATTGAAGCATACCCAGACTAGACGGAAGTCTGTAAAAATGTCATCGTCCGTTTAATAATACGAAACTTTAGACTCACTGTCTGTCAATTCAGAATAAGATTTCTAATACTTCAAATTACATATGCAAATTCAATGAAATGATTACAAAGAAACGATTTAAATAATTCAGTAGACGTTGTCATGACACAGATTAGCTTACAGACAACGTTTGAGGCTTGGCTGCATACAATTTTCAACGATATTGCACTTATAGAGTTCAATTTCGATAGAACCTTCCTTGATTCGAATCGGAGTAAACGGTCAAGATTCAGAGTGGTTCGTTACCGGTATAGCCAGATAGAATTACAACTTTGAAGGAGGACGTTTGAAAGCCCTCTGTAAGACTGTTGTGATTTTATCAGTGTCGAGATGTTTGAAACAGATCTAAAAGCTTGTGTCTGTTCTATGTTACATAACACAACATCAGACTGTATTTCTTCGAAGGTTTCGGCAGCGGTGTAACTAAAGTGAACCCACATTTCGCCAGTTATGTTTAAGTCCCATGTAATAGAGGGCAAGCCTATTGCCAACATTCCCACGAAGCCAGAATCCGGGCTGCTGTTAAGAAATTCTAGAAAGAAAATAGAAAGACAGTGCTTGCGACTACTAGAGGCTGTGTTCTATGTTGTTTGTAGCAATCAGAGACACAAATATTCAGTCCATATTTGGTAGTCAAAGCTTTCAATATAAGGCAAAGCCACTTGGATCTACAATATAACATCAAGGCTTTTTATTGAGCGCCCATCTTTGCTTGTTATGTCAGCAGAGGTCTGACACAAATCGCACAATAAAGGGAACGAATCCAAGATTCTAGCGCAAATTCTTCTGCTCCAACAATATCAATAGCTATTCTATGTATTCTTAGCCCCTCGAGGCCTATCGAACTCTAAATAAAGGTCAAGTCGATACAACGTATTTCGAGTTACATCGGCAATCCCCGTTTCGGAACACAACGTCGGGAATGTCGGGAAGATATAAAATAGTTTCTCAGACTCATCAAGGCGGGATCCCAACTTAGGAACATAAAATTCGGGCCTTTCCATGATGAAGGTAGTAAAGGATTTTTTGCGATTGACGTGGGACATGACATGGATGGATGGCGGCCAGAATTAAGTGAAAACCTGGCTTAAAATGACTAGCGTAAAAAAGGTTGTCTGAGTCAATTTTTAATTTAAGAACACAAATGTTAAGATGGAAGAATTCTATAGCGAAACAAAAAACGTAGAAAACGAAGGCAACAAAGCTTTAACAGTGATATTTCGCACCACCGAGGCAAAGGTTGAACAGTGCTGAGTAACGCGTGACCTCATTAAAGAGGACGGCATTGGGACCATAAAGTCATACTAAATTCCCGTACTAGGCCTCCATCGAGTGGGTGCAGACATTTATTAATTAGGACGCCATGACACCATCCGAGAGGATCGCTAGTAGAGACGTGACCTTTTATTGTAATTAAGCAAATATTGATGTGTGTCCTGAGATAGTATTACTGGTTTGTCTACGTGAATTGTTTGAATCCTTATTTATGCTGGTGTTTCTGAAAAAACCCTTAGATTTTGTTGAACCATTTGATTCAATTTTCATGAAAAGCATAAAAATTCCGCGATGTTATTAACCTTTAGACATTTTTCCGTCGCGACACTCACGACACGTCCTCGAGGCGGTGTGCACAGCGCCAGTCTTTAGTCATAGCATATTTTAGTTGACGCTAATTACTTTTTGATGAGCAAAGTGTGAGTAACAAGATTACGAGATGCATTAAAAGGACATGACACATACCACGATTTCCATAAAACGTACTAATTTTACCGACCCGTTCGTTAGCATAATGTGTACACTGTTCCTCTTTGTACCACCTATAGCTTTAAACAAAGCAGACATTAAGTACTGCCTCCATTTTCTGAAAGTACTAAAGGCCGTTAGCAAGCGATGTATAATCTTGATGAATTGCTTTGCTCATTACCATTAATTTCCTTGTGAAATAGATTCGGAATTCCAAGCGTCCTAATTAATGATTAAACATTGAATGAGATTTTGTCCTGTCCTCGTCCCTTTGAAGAATCGAAAGTTATATCAAGACTATCTTACGCAGGTACTTCATAAACTTGGTTTATAGTGGCGACTGCCCAGCGTTAAATCTACTAAACTAAAGATAGAGCCGAACGTTTGAAACCGCCGAGAGTGCCGGTTTACAGAATGCTAATCTCGCTTCATGCCGTGAGATATTGCGGAATTGTCTCCAACCGTTTTCTCTGGGAAAACTTTAATTTCGACTGTTTACTTTGGCAACTGTTAGGTACCGCAGTCGGTTTTAACATCGCTTTCATATTCAAACGCTAATTCAACATCAGCGTCGATTGTTACGACGTCTCAATTAAGGCTATTTGTATTTCGCATTACAACACTTTTGATGGTTCCGTGGTTTTTTCGCAAAAGGAGTTTCGGTTCGAGAGACTAATCAGTTAAAAAAACAGAAGCAAGAATTCAGTCATAAATATATCGGGCCTCCCAATCGACCTTCAACGCGACCGAATTAACGATCTTCTTCATTGTGGCCATTTCGAAAATCAAAGATTTCTGCAAGCGTCCTCTTTGGGGTCAAATAAGCCATTTGTCGACATTTAACGTGTACTCAGTCTGACCTTTCCCACTCCAAGGGACGCTTCAGCTTGGCTCACTACCGCTGGCCCAACAAAGGTTTCGTCAACATCAACTTTAGGTCTTTCAACTTTGACATTGCGATCGGAGCTGTTTCTATTTTTTTGTGCAATATTCCTTTGGCAGTGAATCAAACTATTCGATCTGCTGAAGGCAAGTTGGGTCGGAATAAATGGGCGCTGTCCGTTAGTTGATCGTATCGCGACATTTTCCGAACAATATCGATAAGTCGACTCCGATAGTGTCGCTATGAATCGATGCCAAATGCCGGACACTTTGTAATAGATACGACGTACGTACGTCGTACGTTTTTTTTCTTTTAAATTTTGTTTTTTATTTGTTTTTGTTTTTTTTGTTTATAATTGATTTTTATTTTTATTAAGTATTGTTTTTTGTGTAGTTTCTGTGCGTGTCCCAATAAATACTTTTTCTTTCTTTTCTTTCTTTCTTTCTTTCTTTTATTGTATTTGTGAAATAGCCTATTTCGATTTACTTTGTAAAGGAACACAGTGAAACAGTCGCCAGTAAAAACAGAAATTACGAATAACATGAAGGAGCGAGATTAAAGGCAAGGTATTCCAAGTGTTTTACAATGATGTCAAATAAGAAATATTCCAAGAGGTAGGTAATAAAATTGCGAGAGACAAGGAAGAAATGCGACTCCGTTTTCTTTATCCTACATTAAAAGTAAATGGCTGCGGGTGGAAAGAATTCAGGGTGTTTTAGAGGAGACAGGCAGTTAAAGAGAGAATGTTCATAGTCCAAGACTAGGTTATGAAGCACATAGGGAACTAGAGGCACCATCCACGGAGATTTACCTCCGCCTGCGAACCGATTGTGGTTAACTTAACTGTGAGTGTAACTCAACCTGAGATTGTAGGTAAACTTGTATATTGTTATGGCGAGATTTACGACATCTGCTCCCTTTTGAATTTAAGTTCGTTAAGTACGGTATTGACAAACTCCCAAACTGGATGATATAAATTTCAAAACTGTCAAATAACCTTGTTTTGTTTCAGAGTAAATTGATTCGTGTTTTGTGGTCCGTATTTGTCATTTTCCCCTTGTATGCAAATATATACGAACTCACAACCTAAAATATTTCAGGATGTATTTTCAACACTAATATATAAATATTTGTGACAAAAATAAACTTTTAAGATAGTCTGCGCAGCATACGGAACGGAAGATCGATAGAAGCGTGAAAACCCTTTTTAGATTTAAAAGCCACTATAAATACCTCGCAAGATACTGACGCTCGTAAACTTCTATCCATAAAGGTTGATGCACTATCACATATCGCTTCACATACATATTTCTAAATAACATAAAAAAGTGACAGCATTTATGATGGAAAACTAAATATCTACCAACTTGTTCATTTAAATCTTCTTGATTACATTAAATTCTGAAAAGACAATGATAAAATACGCGAACAAAGCTCTACAGCTAACATTAAATACGAACTAAATCCGATGTCGCTGAACGAAGATTTTGCTAGTCAGAAAAATATTAGGCAGGAGATTAATTTTAGTCAGACATTTTAAAAGGACGTTCAACGGTCATTGTTGCCGGGGCATTGTCTCGTTTAAGGACAACGACATTATGTGAATGGTTAATGAAATAACGGTAGCACAAGGAAGTGAAGCTAACGATATAATATCTAGAGACCTACTTAAACAAGTTATTATCAGCGGTTCAGGTATAAGCGACGAAGCTATTAAGGAAACTGTTATCGGGGACATTATCGAGGGTGCTAAGGATAAGGAGCCACTAGCCACCCCACCTGTTCGGGAAGTTCGGTTAGCTATTGATCTGATAGAGGTTTTGACAACAGTTCAACAAGATTAAACTTGATGTTCAGGAAAAAAATTGGACATTTATTCGAGCATTTTCGTTAAGCTCCAATTTCCTAAAAGTTTGTTTGGATTAGATTGATGAATGAGTATTACGGACGCTGTTGTCGTGTTTAAACGGTAGTCCAAATATGACAGAGAACAAAGTTGACGTGATTGACGTTGTGACAAAAGTGGGATATTTTCGAGACGGAAAAGAAACTAGGTCGTCACGCTGAGGTCGTGGTTGAATAAATATGTCAAAATTTAATGCGCGACTTCCATGGGCTATCAATGGTACGAATGGACAATCAGTAGCCCACGAAGTATTTAGACAGTCCCAATACGAAGAAATACACTAAATAATGTACACAGTAAACAGCAAACTACTGATTGACAAACCCTTTGTGTGTTCATGTAAATATTTGACTTCAAGAATAGTTCTTACATATGCATAAACCAAGCGTTTTGTGAGTCACATATCCAACATCACCGAATACTCAAACATTGAAATACTGCGTTATATTTTTGAAGAATTCGTATTTAATTTACAGCTATGAATCAACTTGTCAAATCATCAAAGGGCGAACAATTTCTCTTGTGAGCTTATGAAATTCTGCGGTCTACGTGGAATTTACTAATGAAAGCTACGAAAGTGGTGGCTCATATAGGAGTTTAGTTCAAGTCTGTATATTCTCTGTGTTATGAAGTTAAAATACTAGAAGTTGATGGTATTAACCACAGTCGTTATATCAAAGGTAAGGCCAGTTCAGAGGGTTGCAATATCAATTTTGTTAATGCATACGCTAGTGTGAAATTGTCCGAAGATTCCGTCGTTGTCGATGACGCTGGGGCTGCTGTTCAGAAAAGGTAAGCTAAGAGAGATCATATAAAGAATCGGTACGAACCATCTGTGGGCGATGTGTAGAGCTTCTTGCATATGTCTTGCGGACCACCGAGCGCGTTGATCTTGGCCAGGCCCTCGGCGCCGCGAGACTCCATCAGCTCGCGCAGCTGCCGTAGGGTGACGCCATATTGCGCCGGCCGCCCCTCCACCGTAGCCATGGTGCCGGGCTCGCGGCCGCCGCCCGCACCACGCCCGACAACCCTCTAGCTCTGCAACAAAAAGCACTACAATTAATAAATCATACAATATTCTTTTCAGTGCACTATATGTATCTTACTAGGTAGCCTACGAACGTCAACATGTACAATATCAGCCTACAGTTGTCCTTTTAAGACATCAAGATCTAACAGTTTTACATCTCTGTGTGCTACAAAGATTATATATTTATTTTCATCATTAACCTTTGTTGCAAGTCAAATTTGGATATAAAGCTCTCCAATGGCGCGCCTCTTACCATTATCATCTTAACCTTCCATCAAGTACCGAGGATCGATTTCCAATCTTACTAGATCCGAGTGAATAACAGCAATTTTATTGGAAATAAAATCTGCAATCCCCTACCAGTGTGGGCAGAGAATTACAATATCCTACTACACCTACGTTTTGTTACGCCTCCGAAGTTATTGTGGGCGGATGCAGTCACAGTTCATCAGACGTGGTACTGCTCTATAATAATATTATCATTTTATGAACACAAATTATATTAATGAAAAATCATTACTGTAATTGCACAATTTGTTTTTTTTGCCCTTCCAACGAAGAACGAAGAAGCATTAGACACAAGAAAATATGCCTAATCAAGTTCAGAAACCAGAATAAACATGGTGTTCACATTAAAACCAATACACAAAACACAGTTTACAGAAGAAAGCTTTGAACTACAAACAGAATGATTAAAGACAGAATTCCAAAGAACGCACCTGCGTCAAAGGAACCAATGACGTTCACGAAATATCTGCGAATTGACAATGCGAATGTATTTGTAAATAAAATTACACTTTCCGAGAATTCCTGACAGTTGTTGCCTTAAATAAAGTCCGTAGTATTTCTGTGAGAGAAATTTACGATACTCTGACTATAATGAGTTCCGGAAGCCGGTGACGAATCAGCTTTGCAAAATCTGCACAGATGTTTCTGACGTAGTTTGATAGAAAATCAGAATCTATTACAGCGTAGGGATTCAGTAGAGTAATATTTCTGCGTTATTCTCATTGTATAAGTAGAAACCTGGGCGCTATTTACGGCACTATAAAACTTCCCGTCGGGTGCACTTTAGCGCTGAACGGTGCATAATTAAACAAGGGTGGGGATCTTCGCACCTACTCTGTAGGGGCGTGAGCTCGTCCCACATAATTACTTGTAAAGGTAAGGATATTGAATATTATTATTTTTGTGCGTGTTCTAAGGATTTAGTGGAACTTAGGGGAGCTTATTAAAGTTTGAGAGTAGTAAATTAAACATTTTATTTGGAAACATTACAAATCAATTAAATCGTAGTATATAGACTGTTCTGAGCTCAGTGGAATTGAGAAAACGTAGTTTCGTTGGTTATGAAATAATTCGAAGATATAAATAAACGACGAAATAAAACGAGGAACACTATCCATTTCTAGACATCTCTTAGTAATTATATAGCAAGATTATTATCAATTTCAGACCCTACCAACAAAGCTTCCTCATACATCATCCATAGCCTCAATCGATCATATCAGAGAGGGTCAGCTGCAGCACAACACCTGCAAAGCTATTACGTTCTTTTTACAGGGCTATAAAGCCATTTGATGGTTTATTGCAGTGTCGTACATAATTTAGAAGTATCATGAAGACACTTCGCGAATGATACAAAAAGATGTCATTAATGTTCTTGTTTTCAGAGTATGTGACACAAAGTAAACAGTTAATTTTGCAGTTTATAGCGACTTGAGTAAGATCAACACAGTTATATATGAGTCATTTCTGAACTAATTTATCCGCAGCTGAATAAGCGGCTCAAAGGTAGCGGACTTGTTTTTGAATTCTGGGAGCATCTTAGAAATAATCTAAATGAAATTAAAACTAAAGATGAAGAGGACGGACAAGTTAAACAGGAGGTTGATATTCGCTCTCAATAGTGATGATAAACTTGCTGATAAAGGAATACTTCACATTCAAAACGTTATTCAGAAACAACAGGAAACAAGCACCCATCTGCTTATTTAAACAATAAAAACATCGTAAACCTGACAGCTGAGCCTACAAAGTAAACTTAACATTCGGAGGTTCTGCTTTAACGAAGGAGAATTTAGCATACGTTTGATATTTTACGACAGGTTCCAAGTGGGCTTAAGCTTTTAATATACACGTGATCACTACAACTGTCGCTTAGAAACATGGTTGCCGGGCGGGGCTTGCCAAAAAGAGAGGGTTAAGTACTCCATAAACCGTACTGAATACACAATGGGTGTGTCAGGGGAGGGGGGGGGGGGGGTGCGTTCTGCGTATCCTCCGTATTTTATATACGCAAAACCAACTCGAGCGGAAGTTATGGGAGACGTGTTAAGTTAAGATGATTGCAAATTGTGTGTCATTACTTTGAAGCAGACTGTAGTTATGAAAAACGAAAGGGTGATCAAAGGATCGTTTTGATTTTCATCATCAGCCTGTAGCAGGTGACTGCTGGGTATAGGCCTCTCTTATTAAACGCTACCATTGTTCATTCTTATCATTTACACGATTGAAAAGCCAAGACCACTGATCGGTTAGAGAGGAGTTAACTGATAGCTGTCAATAACAATGACAGCTCAGAAACTAATCACATGACCCTGAAGTTTCTAAATTACGAGCCTCTCATCATAACACTGCAAATAAAAGATACAAAAGGTTCATTGCAATGATAAATTATGCCTAGAGAATTAATTCGTGACTAGTGGATAACTGACGGCTTGGAATTAAGCCTTTAAAAGTATGTTTCAATTAATAAAGTTGCGTGGCTAGTAACAGAAATGAATTTTACATATGACCTTAGACTCTATAACACGCCTTCTACCTACTACTTTCATTCGATAATTACTCCCTGATTAACCACAGGCCTATAAGGTAATAAACAAAAACAAGGCCGGAATTCACAGGGGTAAACAATATGATTCAACTAATCTACTAATACATGTTTTATAAGTAATCACTAGTACTACTTAGTTAAGGGTGAAATTACATTTTAATTTTCCTTCGGTTAATTAAAAATTTCAAATAGTTTTACAGCCTGATGATGACGTATATGTCGAATTTGCTGAAACCTCTGTTTTGAAACAAGAAAACTCGTTTGTGTATATGGAGATATTGCAAAGCGTTTACCGATTTATTAAGACAAGTTTTCGATCGGAAAATCTCAAGAGACCAATGCTCAGATCCAGCTGTTCCAAAGATTTACTTGCATAGAATTCAGTGCTGGCGAGTTCATAGGACTTTATACGAGGTTTTTTTATAAGCTATCATTGAAGAATACTACCAATGGAAAAGCTATAAAAACTCGAACGATTCACCAATAAATTCTTCAATCACAATGCAATAGTCATCCGAGAACGAACAAAATCAAAACACAATCGACAACACACTCTGTTGAGATAAAATAATCTTCCAGGCACAAGAAGACTGAGTCACAAACACAGTTGACACACACTGATGAAGAGAAGAAAGAACCGTCAAGGTACACTAAGCATGCAAGTCACAAAAACGGATAAACAAAAATTCAATTGTTAGTTCGCGTCACTAGTCCAACAATATTTCGAGTACATACTATTATCCCTCAGTAAAGCAAGCTGGTGAGAAGGGGGAAAGAAGGGGGTCGAGGAAGAGCCTGAGAGCCACCCTGCGAAAGCTGCCAACAGCATCCGGGTTGAGTGTCGTTGAACGGCCAACAATTAGGTCGACATCGCCGTCTCAGACGCGCCTCCAAGACGCCCCGAGAATCTTTGAATCTTTGGCTTGTTCAACATGTTTATTGGCTTTTTATTGGTCTATAAATAACTTGTTGGCTTAGCTCTATGCGTTGTGCTTGGTTATGATTTGTGGAGTCTGCGCCGGCTGTCATGTCTGCACATAAAGCTGGTAAATTCGTCGGCAATGGCCTCTCCATTTTATTTAATAAAATTACCAGACAGCGTTTTCCTTCCGAGATTATCGTATGCATTTTCTGTTCATATTATTCAGTTTGCAAATTAGCTCATCTGGTTAAATGCCAGTCATCAATAATTCTTTTCGCCTTTGGACACTCAAAAATTGGAAATGTCACTTGTCTCAGTTATTACGATTAAATTAATGAACTACTTCTCCTAAAATTAGTAATAGCTTGCAGAGTTTGACGGAACAACCAAATACCACATTTTATCTAATATTAACAATCCGATATTCCGGTACTTTCATCCGGTATTATTTATTGATTGCGAGTACAACAACTATAGTTTTATTAGTTAGTTGTAAACAGCAAACACGGATATAAATCTATTTGGTTACTATTTTAGTACGCTTAATAACTGGTTTGGTTGTGAAAATACTAATTCCCATTTACCGTTAGCTTCTATTTCATTTTTTTTTGGTGATAAGAAAAAATTTAAATAGAAGCTAACGTTGTATTTTTGACGTTGTCTAAAAAAGCAGCATCCGGATAGCAAAAATACACATCAGATATTTGGAGACTACTAGCAAAAAATATTTGAAATAACCCAAGGAAGGACACACGTGTTACTAATGTAAGTTCAAAAGTTGGCAGACAAAAACAGTTGGTACTGATCTGCCCTAACAAATGTTACTGACAAGGATAAATAAATTCAACCATAGACGATTATATCTGACAGGTTTATCATATCGCTTTGTGAAGTTGTGATAATGGTATCCCCAAACACGTAGAACTTTATTCAAATCTAATAGGAACAAACTCCTAGGCTTTGAGTCCGCTATCGCACACACGGGTTAATCCACATGGAGTACATACACAGCGATGTTTAGAAAGCAATTAAAAGGACCCGACGGACGAGGTTGCCGCGACAATATACCCAGTACCACTAAGTGGGTCAATCATCACGTTTCTTAGCAAACTTGGCACAGCCAGGCAAACAATCTTGATTGAAAGTGCCCCTAATCGGTTACACTGAACGGGATAAATCGAACGAGCCTAACCGTTGCTTGCTACGGCTAATGATTAATGACTGAGCTGATGTGATATATTAGGTGGCGTTGGATTTTGTAATTATATTCGTCAGGGTTAGACAGTTATTGGAGGTTTACGTTTGTTGTAGCTCTCGGTTTAGCTTGCTTTTGTGTGTGCAGTTTGATTGACGCGTTGTGTAAAGCCTATGCTTAAGTTGACTATCAACTCCGTCACTCGATGTTTCAGATGATATTTAATTGCCATCGAATTGAGAGTAGCAGCTTTGTCTGTTAAGTTGGGTCATAACACGACCCACACGGAAACTACACTCTCCAGAATCATCTACAAATTTCAACCCCAGTTCATAACATAACAGCACATAATATAGGGGTAAGCTCATCAAACCTCACTTTAAATTCGGTTTAACCACGACTGCTAACCTCTCAACATCAAAGAGACACATCGTGACGCGACTCAAATATTTCCCGACTATAAATAACAAGGATGAAGCTGGCATATAAAATGTGGGTAGTCTGTGAAATTGTCTTGGAAATTGGAACGTGCACATCGTAAATGCTACACATGAAAAATCTTATAACAATGTTTTGGACAGTCCTGTTAAAGAATTAATGTTCTTTGGTTGGCAAGATTATGAAGAGAAGCGTGCAGAACATATTGCTGTTTGCTCTTGCTACAATGCATGAAATAAAAAATACAACATTTACAATACAACAGAGGCTACTATTTCACATCATAAAATACCTTGTAATTGTCAGTCATCACTTACAAGCCACGCTCCGCCATAAAGATCACGAAGCAATTGACACGAAACACTGGTTCAGCATCAAAAGAACGCTGGTTCTATTTAAACCCGAAACAATTCCAACGTTAACTGTAAACCAATAAATCGAACACATCGATAAATTCGAAAACTACAAATCACTCGATGCGCAAATGGTTTTCGTAAAGAAAAAGAAACACCGGAGCTTTTACTAAACGAAGGTTAACTAACACCTATATAATTTATACCAGAATTCAATAGTTCTGATGTACGGTCGCATCGCGTGTTTTGTTGGATTTTATCAGGCCCACACCTAGAATTTCGCAACTTAGTTATTAAATGTGGGCTCGTCGATTTGGCGAGCGATTTTAGCAATTACAGGTCCAATAAAGTAGTTAAGTAGACATTTGGGTGGACTATCTTATTAGAATCTAGGTGGACTCTAAGTTATGAGGTTGTTCAACCTACATTCTTGAAGCGAAATACTGATTACCTTGATAACATTAAACTTTACTTGTGTACTTTCTTCAGCATACAAAATACGCTTTTATTTTTACCAGAAAAGACTTCACTGTAATTTTTCTCTTGCCACAGCTTTTTACACCTCGGTTGTTTAATATTGAAACTCTAAGTAAAGATCCAAAGTGCACGCTCGACAAGACTCGATGCCGCTGTTAAAAGGTTACTTTTATTCTAGAGTTTACTCCACTTTTTTCAATCCAATCTTCATTCGCTTGAGTGTTAGCACTTGGGTGCATTTAATTTTTTTTTTCCTTGTGTATACTGTTGTGGCACGATTGTATAATATAAATGGATTTACTTTTTAACTTGTTCTTGTTTCGTTATAGATGTCGTATGTATCATGCTTATGATTTATTTTTTGTTTTAATTCTACAGTTCAAGATGTATATCCCACAAGCCTATCCATTTCATCATCTATAGCTGCTACATTACCAGTTTTTATTTCCCTGTCTCATGAATCTACCTAGTGCATCAAAGTAGCAGTATTGTTGTTATCGCTACAACAACAATTACGATTACTAACTGCTGTTTCGTGTTGTTTCCATGGAAGAACAATCGCGTGTTCATATACCTTAAAAGGCTTACGGCCAATATCGACACGGAACGATGACGTCACGTCCGGGAAGCGGCCCTGAATAGGAAACAGGGGAACGAAGTTTTAAAGTGAAGTTTGAAAGAGGTGTCAAAGTTTCTGATAGTGACAACGGAGGAACTCGTGTTCAAGCATCTTGGAAAGAAATAAAGTTCCTCATAATTAATTTGGGGATATGCTTTGCAGACGTGAACACAATTTAAAACCAGAAAAACACCACAAAAATATCACACGAGGAATTTTTACAATCTGGTTTTACAACTTACAAATGTTATAAGACACCAAAAATAATGCAACTACAGAACCAAATCCAATTTTCTAAGCAATGATTTATCTTTATTCATGGTGTCATGTCCGATTCATACGGTACCCTGGAGAACGTGAGAGGAAAGCCACAATATACTTATTATGTACCCCACGTACACAGTGCGACACCTTTATCTGGGAATATGTATGTGTAAAACGATATATAGCAGTTTATATCCTCCTGATATTCGGTAGAATTAAAAATGGAGGAGTGTGTTTCAATTTATCTGCTAAAATCTTTATTGACTGTCTGGTTTTGATATGATCAGACATGTTTTATTTATGAGAGCAATTTCATAAGTTATTTTCCTTCTCTTTTATATCGATGTCGGTTCACGATTTATCCAGCTGATTATTTAGGGCAAATAACGATGCAAATTCCTCCTCTTGGCAACTGTACAAGCAAATCATGCCCCATATGACAGCTGATTGCATCTATCCTTGCATTGTCTTCAACAATCAAAGTCAAGACAAACCGGATGAATCCGTAAACTATTACAAACAATTGAGAAACCGATGCACGTCTCAAATATAAAGAAATTGCAGCAGTAGAACTGACTTCCCCCACGTTAAAATTCAACACAATGCCAGAACGCAATCACCTATCGACTTTAAAATTCCAACTGTGAATTTACGAGAACAACAAAACACAAATGCACTGTCGAAATACTACATTGACACAGATATTTAAATGGCAACTCTGTTTACTGACAGACGAGGCGTGTAACAGCAGAATCGTATTTTGAACTAATGAATCGGGTGTTTCCAAAAGGCTATCGGAAATTTTAATTGGAGTCGAAAGCTATAGAGAAAATTATGTATCGACAAAATTTATTAATAAATGGTGCTTTTCCAATAAAGTACCAAGAATGATTAAATAAACTTGATTTAAAACGACATTCAGCAATTTAATTGTTTAACACCTTTTTATGTGAGTTATTTAGAGATCAAACAAATAGTTTTAAAGGAAATATACTGAATTCAACCCTAAATTCTAATACCGTACAAACAAAACCACAAATTCCGAAATTCTCGATATACCGCATTGATGTACCAGGAGCACAGAACTAAAAGAAGATCAGTAGTGTATTCAACGCACGCCTGCCGTAGCCAGTTTGTGTCACCGCTAATCAGTATATCTCTTGACTGCCAGCCCTACCGCCCTGCGGCATACCAGCCTGAATGTGTGCGCCCGTAATGGGAAAATCGGGGATGAAAACCGGTAGCCAGAAAACACGATAAAAGGCACACAAAAGCTTTTGATCTGTTTTTGATGTAATTCGGAAAGGTTTAACGTGAATCTGATAAATAAATTTGTGAATAGTTTGTGCTTTTATCTCTTGGACTTTCAGATAAAAGGATAACTATTGAAACATCCAAATTGAATATTGTTCTCTTATACGAATATGATAGTCGCTAAGGCTTTATTGAAACAGGGAATAGTAAGTTGAACATCTATCTGACAATAACCATTATTAAAGTCTTTCGGAGTGAAACAATGAACCAACTCTTTCACAATTTCTCAAGGCTTATATCAAATTACTTGCTCATAGACACAGGGATCAATATGAACTAACGGCTAACACGTGTGCCGTACAGCCCGTACACATTCGGGGCACGTTCCGGTTCCGTTATACCGAGTCTAACTAATCAGGACTCACACCACGAGGGCACGCTTGACCAGAACTAAGTTTTTGATTACATTACTTTGTCAGCGTTGGAAACTTAATATAAATGCAAACTGGACTAGTTCCTTTTTGTGTGTGCTATTTGATAGGTGTCGTCACAGTTGGGTGTTGAGAGAGAATGGTTAGGATTTTATGTTTGCGCTCATAAACTGTAATGAAAAACCGTCTTTTAAATATTACTTTGAGCAGTGCTTGAATGAATTGGGTATTACGAACTAGTAATACAATATTGAAATGCTTTTACGTTCTGCAGTCGACTTGGAGAAATCGACTAGAATTTGGAATGACACACAGAAACATTAAAAGAGAAGGATGCTACCATTATGCACTTCGACTAAAACGAAAGACGCGAAGAAAGTCGTTCAGTAAAGACCCTTTTTCTGTCAGTCTGCTCTTAAAAATGTGTCCCTCGCGCGGCTCAGAATATCTTCATTTTATGGAACAGTTTTCTTAATCTATTATCCCAAAAATAAACTGAGATAACGTTCCTCTTTAAAGCTACTTCTGCCCGTTATAAGGCAGGCTTCATTAAAAGTTGAACGATCGACATTTTGTTTTTAGTGGAGCTGAACAATATGAAAAAGTTAAATTTCGTTAGGGCAGGCTGGCCGGTTAATTAACCTAGGTTCGACACAAAAACGGGTGCGTTTTAATTATATGAAATCCCCATATAAATTGCGTTAAGTGGGTTACGTGGGGTCGGTTTGCTGGCGTTAACTGTTCAGAAATCGGCAATTTTCGTATCAAAGTACCACAAAGGTTTTTAATGGAGGAAATGTGGCCGCGGAAAAATTGAGGAAAAAATCAGGTATTTGTCGGATTTCTTATTTAGCTTTTTTACTGATTGTGGTTTATTAAGTATCTACTAAAACTTATCAAGTCTAACAATCGAAGACTATAGTAAAAGTCTATTCCATTCTAAATCTATTTTAGGCAGGCATGTCAATGGCGACACTGTCATTTGTAGGCAAAGCGCTAAAACTATTGTCATTCATGTTTGCAGAGTACCTATTAAGTAATCTACGATCGTGAAGATCATACTAAATGATTTTGAAGTTGGACCATCGAGTTCTGATGACTGATCAAGTAACGGACAAGAACTTTTTCATAAAACTGTATCTATAAGAAAAGGCATATAATAATAGACTAGACAAATAATTTTCACCTTCAAGTAAAATAGTGTTTAGTTAATAATATGATATTAGTATCGATCTAGATAACTGTTTGTTAGTCTAAGTAAATTATGCATGGCAGCTTTGTCGCAGGGCTGTGCCAGACATTGGGTTATGACGACGAAGTTAAGTGGAGTTAAATAAACATATTTGAACGCTTTAATAAATATATTTAGACAACTTTTGGTAAACGACATATTGAGACATAAAGAATTTAATTTGGTCTTGGTCTAGTTAACGTTGGTGATGTAGATAAGAAGAATGGACCGATTTCAACGGTATATAACTATATACTAACACGGAAAATACTGGAATGACTGCATGCGAGTATAATCTGAAGATCATTCATCATAAATCGTTTGGAAACAAACAAACATACAATGAACAAGACGGTGAGCAACGAATTCCAACGCCAGAATATTTCATTCACCAAACAACAAACTTATTTAAATACAAAGATGGCACTGCAAGTAAAGAAGACGCCATAAAAGTACACGGCGAATCGAATACAATGAATCTCCCTAACCGACCAAAACATGGGTTCATAGAACTTGAGACCTGGTAGACCGTGACGCATATACAGTTAAAAATATTTCTTGTAGGGTTTTTACTTCAGATATTTCCCAAGAAAGTTCATTTTATTTTAAGTTTGGAGTTCGACGACATTTATTTATATCACCCATGGGACAGTATAAAATTAATTATGGTTGGAAGACAATGGTATGGAAAGTATTGAATACTGAAGTTTTTTAAGTTGTTTTTTTCATGAGTGATAGATTTATTGGCTGAAATATTAAGACGATAAAAGACACTGTTTCACAAAGAAATAGTTAAGGCAAAAGCTATAGTCGAAAGATCAATCAAGATAAAGTAGATACTTTTAAAAACAAAGAACCTCTAAAACATGAAGCGTTTATACAAGTCTATAAAACTGCTATAACTCAACAACCCAATGATCAAAAGATGCAGCACGTTCGATAAAACCATTGCCGTCAAAGCGAGAGAACTCGAGTTTTCTATAGCGTCACTATTCACTCAGCCAACATTAATAGTGTCAGCCATTGTCTTATTCAAAGACTCGTAACTAAGCCAAACTAACCAGGACGGCTGCACACGAGACTTCACTATACTCACTACACAGAAACACCATTCCAATAACTAGTTTCTAGTGTACAGTACACCCTTAATTGATTGCATTCCCGTTGCAGGGATGGGAGGGAAACCACAAATGAATGATACTTTAAACAATTACGTATAGTAGCTGAATGGAATTGTCCTTTAGAATTAAAAGGTCTAATCCATTCAGACGAAGCTCTAGAGTCCTAGAGGACTAGGTTCAAAATTGCAATGGACAAAGAAATATTTTTTTAGATGATAACTGTACGTTTCGTATGCTTTTCCAATGGACGGCTTTTGATTGCAATATGAAAAGAGTGATGCCGAATTCAATTAAGTTTACATCAAAGGTCCAACTATTATAAAGTCTCTTCCAATTTAATCTTTGAAAGCCTTTCCATATGCACTGCTATATGTTATTTACTATTCGTAATGCTTCCTTCATTGCATCCAAACATAAATTCAGCTTTTCAAGATAATCCCGAACACGAGTGACATATCACTGCAAGCCTTTTTAAGATATCGATTCCATTTCCCAGACTTAAAAGACCACAGACCAAGATAGAAGTCCATTTGATTCCGTAATAGAAATCATATTCGAGAAACTTCATAGAGCTTGTGATAAAATTGGACGTGTTTTGAGTTGAACCAATCGTTCTTGTAATTGCATTTGGTTTTCAGTCGGCTTTATGTTGTGATGTGCAGTCAGGTCCACTAGATTGATGATGATGAAATTTAATTGGATAGTGTGGCCGGGAACAAATTCTACGATCTCTAAATTCTCTCTTCTCTCTCAAATCTAAATTGCTTCGTGAACGACGCTGCAACGCTAGTCCAAGTCAGTTAAGTAGAAAAACTCGGAATTTCTTTGCATAGAAGGATTATTTTTCTAGAGTGCTTAGTTTTAAATAAATTGCCTTTTGTTAGTTTAGATTCTTCAATTTGTTATTTTGTAATAAACTTATAAAAGGTAGGTACTCCAAAGCAATTAATTATGAGTCGCTGCTATAGAAACAGCTCTGTTTTAAAACGTCTGTGTGGTATTTATCTCATACAATGCAAATCCAGAATGGTGATCTTACGCAATTTCCGCAATTTAAATCTTTATTACCGCGACACAAATCTTCATCCGAATCCTATCTAGAATAGTGGACTGCGAGATACCCAAGTAACTGTAGATGGGTTCAACTTATCTTAAATTTTAACTCGGAGCACTCTGCAAGCAAGATAGGACGGCATTACGACGTGCAGTCGACATATTGTAATCGATATTTGTCCAATCGAACATACCCCCGTGCATTGTTAGTGCAATCTAAATGGAAGCTTCTCTATACCTTCGCCGAGTAGAGACGAGGCTTAATTCGATTTGCGGGAACCTCGGCACAGCTCTGACCGTGGACGTGATATGCATGAACAAAGGTCTCACTTTATCTTTGAATCTATTACTACTATTATTGAGGGATCGCTGTAATGCTACAATTAATTTCCATTTCAAAGACCTGAAATTTGTATAGTTAAGGTAGTACAAACGCTTCATGAAGTGGCCAATGGAAAACAAATGCGAGCGCAAATTGATTGACACAATTAAGTTTATGTAGTACCTATTTGAGAAATTAAATAAATTAAAATCTCAAGAAAATGAATTGCAAAAGCAAATTAGAAAACCGGTAGCAAAAAAGGTAGACATATTTTAATTAAAAGTTAATTTGCAGAAATCAGAAGGTTTGTAGCGAAATGGAGTGACTTCGAATGTATTAATCGATATAGAAGAGAAATTGAATTTGGATTGGAAACCAATCGTTGAGTCTGACGGTAGGCCCAAAAAGAATTGACGTATCGACAGTTGAAACAGGAGTGGTGAACGTATCAACGGTAAATGAGAAAATGTGGCAGAGTTGGAGGCATACATAACGGACGGTAGATAGTGTATTGCAGTTGAAGAGGAGACATCGCTTATTGTAAACATTGGACACGAATCGGAACTACTCGCAGATACAGCTGTTGCAGTGTTCCAACACAATTGGAATACAGAAGTCCTAGTGGAATTGTAAGGGAATCTAGAAGCATTATTACATAACTGGGTGGTAGAGAGGCCATTAAAAATGGTGGAACAGCTAGTTAATATTATGTCAGCGAAGAGGAAAGAATATTCTAGTTCGACTTAAAATGAAATTTTAGACCAGCGTGGAACTCGAAAAATTATGTGGATAATTTATATTCCAAAAGTGACTTCATAATTTGGAAAAATTATCATATTTCAGCATACCTGTTTTGTGAGAAGAATTAAATTTTTCGTAGAATATATTATTTGAAATGTTTTTCCACTGAGGAACTTAATTTTGTTGAAATCAACTTTAGTATGCTTGTTTTCATGGTCAGTTGATTGCAGGATCACATTTAAACTCTACCAGCTTCAAATAAAGAGTGTTTTCTTATCATCTTATTTTTAACCTTAGGGCAATTAAGTATGGACAAATTCGACTGTATCATGGGGTTTATCTCATTTAAATGTAATTAAAGATATACATACCACGAGTGCGTGTCGCACCCGTCTTTCCGCCGCGGCGTATGGCTCCCTATTATGCTGCAGGGTGCGAACTGAAACAAGAAAACAATAGATTTATTGAAACGAACAGGAAAAACAGTCGTCACTGTGTTCTTCCAAAACTGGAGCAAACAAACAGGACTGGGTCGATCACGTTGAAGGGCAAGTTAAGGATTCAGAAATATACCAGAAATTACTTCAACCCAATGCTGTAATTTTTTCCCCAGACTTTTTTGCTATACTAACATCATTGTGTTCTGAACGTACCTATAATCCACAGAAAAACTCAAGATTTCTGCAGCTAATTGGCAATTAAGCAGTGGTTAAGGTTGCTTAATTCTCATTAAAGACCACGACTATGTTAATGTAAATAGATTCTTTCAGTCAACTTCTTCGATTTCTGCTTGAAATAATTCTAGTGGCACTTAGAATTTCTAAAACTGTTCTTCATCAGACATTAGCGGTGGAACTATGCTAGGTTAACTTACACATTATGCGCATTCATTAGCATAGTCTGATTTCAGCTCAAACGTTCAAAAAGTCGTACTTAGCATCAATTAGTGATGAAAGACTTTAAAGTTAGGGTTTTATTCTACGTGTTCCATGTAAATGACGCCACTACAAACTGAGTTATATTTGGACACTCTTTAGTGGATTACGAATGGAAACCAAAAACCCTGGATTTAGTAAGTACTGGCTAGTCAGGATAGTAATTGGAAAAATAAAGGCTATATTACTGTAGCAACCAATACTATTCCCGAGCCACATCTCAAGACCCGATCTATTTTCGCCAAGACTCCTGCACAAGACAAGCCCATTTACCGCCAAACCATTACCGCTTGCAACCAGGCCGTTTTATATTTAGAGAGTGGATTCCTACTGCGTTTCCGTGTTCAGACGCAAGCATTAGTGGACCGAGTGACTAATTGTAAAGCTGTAGCTCAGAATTGTGCCGGATACTGTTCGTGGTACCGCGATATGCTCGGTTAGAGATGGACGTAATACGTCCGTGCGATTTTGTTGAATGGATGCTGTTCATAGTAAGCGTTGGGTGGTTTGCTGTAATTGATACGTAAGGTTGCGAGAAACCTAGGCATCAGTTCAGTTGCCAATAAATATTTTCGACACCACTTCAACTACCTGATAGGTTAAAACAGTTTTGAAAAGAAAAATATTTAACAAACAGCGAATAAATAAAACCAAACGCGGTGAACGAAAATCCCGAGCGACAAAATGAAACTTTTAAAACTATTTGCTGAACATATTTTTTGCCAATTACGGTGCAAAAACAGCTTTTAAAAGAGGGAATCACTTCTCTATTTTCATTTGTGACCGAAAAGCTTTTAAAAGACAAATATTCTGCATCCATGTTTCATGTTTGTTTGAACGAAATGTTGGTCACGACCTTAATATTTATGCATACATGCATAAAGATATTCATGTAAGAGATACGATCTTTTATTTCATTGTTGTACAATGTAAGAACAGTAAAAACCATTAAATCGTTTGTTCTTGAAGTAACTGAGGAATACTACCAACTACATCAGACAGATATTGAGTTAAAAACCAATAAATTCAAGGGAGCATATTACAGTGAAATAAAGTTTGAAGTAGAATGCACGCTCGTCTTGCATCTCTAGTTAAAAAGTTCTCTATGCCTGTTAGGATTTCGACTGCAATTTTAGAAATGAAGCTACAGAGGGTAGGGTATTCAACTGCTAAGTAACAATTACTACTGAGCTTTTTTTCCAACGGAGCAGTCATATAGAACAACGGAATGATATTGTACACTGCACAAGAGAATAACGCAACGACCCGAGAACATACATCACAATAGATTTGCTTGGAAATCCGGCCAACACAGTAGGCAATGTGGAGCATGCCTTTGTCTAGGCCAGAATCTCAGTGCATGTATTTAAAGCAAGTCCTATTGGCTTCAGTGGAGAATTAATTATTGTGGAGCTGGAATACCTCCAGGGTATTAGAGTTACCACTAAACTTGGTGTTGCGAATTCAGATTAGTGGTTTACGGGATAACGTTAGCAAATAACTTCGTGCAAGTTATGGAGTGTGATTCGGGACACAATTGGCTTCAAACGTTTGTGTTGGTGCAAAGTTTTGCTTGTTTGATAATATTATAATTCCTGTTGACAGAAGTGCTTATTTATAACGTAACGTAATACTTGAAACCGCTTCTATTATTTTTGATATCGGTGGCATTGTTTCATGTTTTCTTTTTAAATGTTGTTTATATGAACTCCAGAGGAAAATAATTACTGTAATTGCCTGTTTTTTTGCACTGATTTATTACGACATGGCTCCTAAAGCCTTGGGTGAGTTCAACTTTGCAGAGGAGCTTACAGCCCCATTTATTTCATTCTAACTAGACAGTTTCCCTCGGGGGTGAAACAAATCGAACTCACGTGTATATCTAGTTAGTTAATCGAAACTTGAGATTTACGCTGGAGAAACTCTTTGGGTCGTTTTATTGGAAATTTACGTTTCTGTATCTATTGAAGTATTGATATATATGTGCTCTTGTCTGCTAAAATTAGACTAGCATGTGCCATAATCATAACAGACGACACAATATCGTCACTAGTGTACCTATCTTGCATAAATACTACATTGTAACCTTCTACGAGTAAGTACTACGTCTTGTAGTATACTTCTAACTATATAATGAACATGTATGACAAGCCGATCGATGTAAGATTACTGAAATACCTCTACCCAAGTCCTTTTCTATAGAGAATTGATTTTCGATACCACAGCCGACTCGAGTAATTACGCCTTGATAACTGAAAGCCTCAGTTAATTTATACCCAGTTCGGTATTACTTTATCAACATATTTTATTAACGGTTTGAAATAGTTTTGTTTTGGTTTTGATAGTTTAAATTGATGGGAATTGGAGGCTATTATTTCCAACTGGCATTATGTTACTGTCCTTCTACTACTATAAGGGACTTATTACGAAATAAGGTTTTACTTTGGGTATGGTTTACACCAGCGATCCTGTTTTTGAAATTAGAACCTAACATAACTCGAAATACTGTTTTTTTTTACAAAACACTCTCTTAGACACTACTTTGACAACTTAGTCCGATGCTTAGTTGTCATTTTTGTATTAAGAACTTTACTTAATAGAAATAAAGTTGGGAATGCAAAAACTGGCTCAAAGCTTTAGGTTAGAAATGTAGTTAGATCATGTTCTCCATCGTTCACGTTCAAAATCTGTCATTTTCACCAGTATTTGACAAAAAGGTGTCAAAAAATGCTCTGTGTTTAGAAAGCTGTTATTGTGTGATAATTCACCAATTTCTTAGGAAACGAAATCTTTATACATTGTAGTAGGTAGCACCTACTATCACAGGGGAAAAAAGCCCGAAGAATAACCGCCAAAATTATTCAAGGGTCGCGAGAAATTTTATCCTCACAACGACATAGTCGACCGTCAGACATCCGACCTCGAAAAATTAAGACAAAATGCTTAAGAAGATTTTATCTTAACATCCCTAAGAGCTCAATATCGGGGATGGGTACAAGAGGGGCAGGGGGTAAGAGCTAGTACAAACAAGAATAAGGTCGCAAGGCGGGGTAAGCAAATGTGCTAATATTTGTCGAGTGTCGTACAGTGACGCATTACGTCTGGAAAAACAAATCTTATTTGTTTTTCGACATTATTTTATTACATGATTGGACGTTAGTTGCGCTTGCGACCACCTAAGGATGGATTAATAGATTGATTAGAGGAAAGGATTGTGATGGTGAACGGATGTCGGAATGAGTAATCTAGAACGAATGTAGGAAGGATGAAAGAATGACTCTCATATACATACCGTATGGTATCGGACGTAAAGAATAACATCAACTTATTTCTTTCCATGGGTGTCGTAAAAGGCGACTAAAGAACTTACTAGAGAATGGGCAGCAGCGTTCTCTATGCATTTTACCACCGACCCGCCTACCAAGCGTGACGATTATGACTAACCACCAAAATTGGGGGAAGCCTATGTTCAGCTGTGGACGTGTTTCAGCTGAAATGAAGGCTTATACACACGGCGTTTTATTTAGCTACTACTGCTTCCTCAAAGCTGAAAACGCGCCGATCTATGACGCGCGTTATATGGAGCGCGCGTGTAAAAATCTCTGAGTTCATAGGACCTCACGTTCAGAATAAACAATCAAAGAAGGAGTCTTCAACAGTAGAGACCAGAACAGGGAAGATTAGAAAAAATAGAATATATGTACCTTACATGCACTTACGAAAGATTTAGTGGTTCAGACACAGTCCCAAAAAGTTGGATATGTAGCACTATATTCTAGGTACACCTCTGCCTTACACTTTGGGGATCACAGGCGTGGTGTTACACAGAGTAAGTTCAAGAAAAACCGACAAAAAACTTCAGCTACTTTTAAAACATTGTCACTATTGCTCTATCTCTATCTTCATTACGAAGTGTTGAAGTGAAATAAAATAATTAGAAGAGATTGACGCTAATTCCTTCAGCATAAAACACTATATTTCTTATCTTTTGGGAGTAAATAACTGCAACATATCAAGACACGTACACATGTAAGCATTTAATGTCTTAATGACACATATGTTTCATGTTTTATTTACTTTAGTATATTATTTTTCAGGTTATTATCACACAGAGATTGAACGGTAAGTACATAAGAACTTAAATCATTGTAAACATAAAATTATTATAAAAAAAATATGTTACGAATGTAATTACGGAATATTTAGCTCAAGGGAAATTTGCTTATTATTAAAAGTCTAGATAAAAAATACTAAGTATGATAAGGTAGTAAGATTTTACTGGTGATTTCATTTGGTCTCGTTTTGGCATCTACGTGACACGAAGTCAAAAGACTTTTGCAAACGGAGTCCTGATAGTATATCATTCTTTCTAAAGCAAAAAAAATATATATATTGCGGCTAAGCATAAAGGAGGGTTATGATTTTGACCGGGAGGTATGTATGTTCATCTGTCCCTCGTAACTTCTAAAATCCTTATCAAAATTTGACAACTGACATTTCGTTGGAAGCGTCTTGATCGTCTGCTGGTGACAGGCGATGTGACGTCACACTGAATTCAATATGGCGACCTCAAGAGGAAATGTTATGAACTAAAAAATGAAACCTACAAGACAATACTTTTTGATAGTAGTTAGCGATCATAAGCTTTAGGACAAAGTGGCATAGGACCAGAGGGGTAATTGCGGAACTTTTTATCGGTAGGAATTGGTTTAATATTCATAGTTAAACAACATTCATTGCGTTATTTACGTTGCTGAGCCGACAATTTATTCGAACAAATGACGCAATGGTTTAGAAATACCTAATCTTCAATCCCATTCTGATTCTGATTCTAAATTGTGCGTTTCGCAATTAGGGTGCAGGGCTTTCAGATGAGATGATTTTCAAGATTCATACTTTTTAGAGTGTAATTTTTCAGTAGTCGGGTTTTAGTTTCTACACTGACTTTTTTGGACAAATAAAATAATGATTTTAAAAGGAGAAAACTGGTACATACAGTGCACACTCACAATTTCCTCCACCCACGTCAAAACTGGGTGGTCTATCCCACAGTTTTACGTGAAAATTCTCACGTTCCATATAATAAAAACTAAAACGAACAGACAGACAAATACCCTATTATTTATTCAACATTTTGTGCAGATGTGACATCAAACACGTCTGTTGCTCTTGACGTTAGATAAAGCTGTTGTCTGTACAAATATTGCGGTACTCCATGTTTGCATTTACTGAACATGTTAAATTAATGTAATTACTGTCTTCCTGGTAGCTATCAGGTGAACGGGTGACAAATACGTGTATTTTAATTAAGGCTTAACTTATAACCTTGTATTATTTTCCTAATGAACTACCTCAACTGTCTCGTCTTTGACTTATAAAACCCTTTTATTTTGACAGGTTGGCTTTAAGAATTAAAAATGTATATTTTCAGTTTGACAGCGTAAAGCTACGTCGCCGCTTTAACAGCTCGAGAAGAGCGGCTAAAAATTCCGGAATACCTGAATTATGAGCACTTATGCCCTTTTTAACCGACTTCAAAAAAAGGAGGAGGTTATCAATTCGTCTGTTTTTTTTTTTGTTTGTTAGGTCATAACTTTTGACTGTGTGAACCGATTTCGATGATTTTTTTTTTATTTAAAATCTGGTGCTTCCCGATTGGTCCCATTTTAATTTGGTTCCATTCGGACAATGGGGTCCATGTGAAAACCATAGAAGTCTTAAATTTGCATTAAGTATTTGTGCGACAAATGAACGAATAACGCGATTAGATTAGTGCGGGGTGTCTACCATAACTAAAAAGTTAAAAATAAAAACTTTTTACAAAAAAAAAACAATATACTATAAAAGCGTTGCGCAACATCGGGACTTAGAAGATTGAAATGTCCAGAACATTACAAAAAACATTAGCTTATTTCTGGGGTAGTTGGAAAAACAGAGTAACATTTTGAATTCAACAGGTGTAGCTTCAGGAACAAAAAATAAAAACGTTCGTACTACCATAAGATTTTTCTTCAACCAGTTTAGTTGCTGAAACCTCTTATTTATGAAAGGCTGGCATCTTTGCTTTCAGAATAAAAATGTGTATTTTCAGTTTGATCGCATATAGCAACGTCACCGCTTCTTCAGCTCAAGAAAATGAGCTTTCTGGCCAAACATCGCGGGGTACCTGGACTATGAGCACTTATGCTCTTTTTATAAAAGCTTTGTGCAGCATCAGGACTTGGTCTAAGAAGATTTAAATGTCCAGAATATATCAAAAAACATTACCTTATTTCTATAGCGGTCGGGAAAAACAGATAAAATAGTTTTATTTAAGAGTTAGTACAGTTACAGAACGTTCATAAATCATAAAGTAGATTACGTAATATTTAAGTACTAGAATCAAGATTTTCTCCATCCAGTTTAGTTGCTGAATCAGAGTTTTAGCTGATGATAAAAAATATATGGTATCGGTTTCCTTTGATGTCGTGAACAGTAGGTAGCCAATTTTTTACATTTGACATTTACAGCTTGTGTAGGAGGAAAATTATTAATTTAACGGTTATAGAATATTCATTCATTTTTAAATTAGAACTGAAGTTGTTCCACATGGATTTGAAACCAACACAGGCTTGGTCTGTTTACTTTTCGATTATGGAGACTGATGTCAGTATGCGAGTAAATAAAAAGAGCAGTGTTTTTGCTGCTAATTTTAATCTGACTAACCCTGCTTGATACTTAGCCGTTGCTAAGTGTTAATGAAGTGTTTCCTGTTTATTATTCTGTTACACGTAATTTAATTTACATACTTCAATAAATCATCATCTGTCTAGCCTTTTCCAACTATGTTGAGGTCGGCTTCCAGTCTAACCGAATGCAGTTGAATACCAGTATTTTACATGAAACGACTGCCTATCTGACCTTTACAACCCAGTTAGTCGGTAATACGATGGATACCGCATAGTAAGACTGGTTGTCAATGTTTCTGGCTTCTGACGACCCTTAACTATTGTGAAAGATCAAGGAATGACAGCCGGAACCAACGGCTTAACAGGCTTTCCGAAGCACAGTGGAACTCGGTCACCCATCCACGGACGAAACGCGGGAAGCGTAGCTTAACCTCATCAATTGATCCATGCGGCTGTGATTACTTAGTCACAAGCCTCTTACTTCAATAAATATGTAGCAGTACTAAAGACAACTTGATACAGCCAGCTATAAATAGCAGATTAGTAATACTAACCGAAGGTTTAACGCACAGTTGACGCCGCAAACCACGTTACTATGCATATCACTATTTCCTTTGTAAATGATTCATAGTCTCATACCTAATATAATAAAATTATATTAAGTATAATTTTGAATAAGCGTGCACGCTTATAAAATACATCATGTTTAAGGAATGCCAGTTTTTTGGCGGAAGTAACAAAAATTAAAGAGATTATTTAAGAGCCCCAACAGCTTCTTGTAAATTATTGCAGGGAGAATGGATGTCGACTGCTCCTTCATGGAACACTGGACAAAACTACATGTACGAGTAGTGCGATCTTGATCCAGTGTTTCTGTTGTGTAGTCCCTATTCATATTATATTAGGTATTTAAAAAATATAATAATATATACATATAAGTATGGATTATTATAATGCAATGATTGTAATTTATTGTAATTAATCTGAATTAAATTGAATTGAATTGAATTTCTGCCAATAATTATGTTAGCCCATTTTTTGTTTTGCACATTTTCTCTTTTTCAACGAATGATAAAGTGGGGTAGTTTTATAATTCTTTATGATGAGTAATGAGAAATATTGTTCGGGTATTCAAGTTTATAAGGACATAATATATTTTGTATTAATAGCACATTGTCATCAACTTGACCAGGATAATAGCATATAATTATCATTATAATTATAACTGACACTTCGGTACCTACGTAACCGCAGAGCAGTGGCCCTGGCATTGGCTACTGAAGGAACACGGGCGGGTTTTAGTCAGTAAAAGCATCACCGCTGCTCTCAAAACGGTGAAAGGAAATCACCGCACTGGGTCTGCGTAGTGGATTGCGGCCCACTCCTTCTCACCAAGAGGAGTCCCTTGTCCCAGCATTGGGAACATTACAGGCTGATTATGTACCAAAATAACGCCAGAATAGCACTTTTTTCGTGTGGTTACATACAGGAAAATATCCCGAAATCCTAATTATTATTGACTTCATCATTCTAACGAATTACTATTTCCATCTATGACGTCCATTGTACATATTTGCGTACAATTATATCGTCATTTTTCCTTTAACGTGGGCAAGCAAAACAATACAGAAGTTTTTTTGCTAACATCATATTTATACGGTACATATAATATTATAATACTTTTAAGAGAATTAACAAACATTAATGTGGTTTTAAAATTATGGAATAGAAGACCAAATTATTCATTACTGAGCCATCTGTAAATATTACTTACAACATTTTGCGACGCTAAAATGTTGACTATAAATTCTCTAAATAATGATGAAAATCGTATCAAAATCCGTTGGGTATTTTAAAACAACGTGGTAGCACAACAGACAGACAGACTCGAAGAGCGACTTTAACTTTTAATATGTAGATAAAAGTACAGATCTATGACTGATTTTAGTATAAGTAGTCCTAATAAGGGCTTCTCTCCTATCGCAGGTGTGCTGGAAGAGATTTCTTTAGAAATAAGCATCACCTTTGTACTAATTTTTCTGTTCATTTCTTCTTGTCTGTTTATATATGTGTGTACATAAATGGTTAAATAAATAAATAAATAAATAAATATTAAAATCACAGATATAAGACTGATCTTATTTCTGTGGAGAAAACGTTGATAAATGTACTATTTAAGTGTTGAACTTAAATCGAATATAACGCACTTTAAGTAGTAACCCAGTAAGTTTAGAAATCTAGGCGGAATGCAGATACAATCTTGAAGCAAATACTGGCAAAGAGCATTCACCTAGATTCTCAGTAAATACTTTGAAACGGCCATTTAATGGATTATTTCTAGCAGTACAAGGCTTTTAATGGACCTGTATTTTTGGTAGTACAATTCTCCGCAGAAAATCTACAAATTCTACACCATAAATCTCCCTAGCCTTCTCCCAACTATGTTGGGAACGGCTTCCAGTCTAACCGGGTACATATGGATACAACCGGTATTTTACATGGAGCGGTTGCCAATCTGACCTCCACAAATCAGTTACTAGTGTTTGTTCATAATAATAAAATTAGTGGTCATAAAGAAGATAAGATAACCACTAAATAATTCTATAATTCCAAAAGGATAAAATGCGGATATCCCCAAAAACGTTTATCTGTAGTTTTAAAATTAGTCTGTTAACAGTGGGCGTTTTTACCAACCGCAGCGTTCATGGGTACTGTGTATTTGATTTTGAGAAGGACTTTATTTCGAAGCGGCAAGGTCGGTTTTCGTAGTTTAAGTGGCTACTACTGCCATGCGGCTGACTGAATCGGTTGCGTAAACCGGTCGTGTACCGAACCGATGATCACATCGTATCAATGCTAACCGGTGTTGGAGTATGGCAGTGCAGGCGCGAATCAGGCCAGTGATGTCATAACCATGACGTCACTGGATGGAACAGCTCGATACTGCCTCAGCTATTACATTCACAACAATTTAATTAAAAATTCCTTGAATTCTACTACTCACATCCAAGTCGTTTCTCGACTTTGAGATGATTAAAACAAAACGTACAGCGTTTTCAAAGACTTGTTTTCTCCAACAATAGGTCCTTTTCGATGACTGTGACCTCTTCAACAACTACAAGAGATACGATCGATGCCGGAGACGAATTCGGGTGAGTCACATCTCCAGAACCGCCCCTGTTGGCTCGTTGTATAATTATCATGTGTCTAGACTCCCGGCGACGGCTAGGCGACTATGGAAATATTACGACGCCAGGATATTTTTATTATAACGAACACATCCAAGATTTCATCGAAATGAGGTTAACCGACCTAAGCAACGTCGCCAATTCGCCGCATCGATATGGTAATTCGGAACAATCGAATGCCGAACTTTCTAAAACATACCTGAAAATATCACGAGTGCAGTATCAAGGCAAGAGAGTGCACAGGACGGAAAACACGAAGAGGTGGCGTTCCCAGAACAACTTCTTATCTCCATATCACTTCACAGGGGCACCTCATAGTCCTCGAATGCTGAGTTCCTCGCACATCGCTAAAAGCGACTCCGGAATTCCTTTCAGGCATCAAATTTGTCACCTAATTTATCAGGCACTTGACTCATAATTGGTTGTGAATTTTCGCGCGGTACCAAGGGGGCACACATTATATTATGAAATAGTAACGGGACACGTGCTCTCGCGGCAGAGAGGGACGGATTCACTGAACGTCCTTGGAGCGGGGGCGCGCGGGGCGCCTGCGGCATCAGACGTTTCAATCATCCCCGGGGGGACAGGGACGGGGCTAGGAGCGAGCGGCGCGAGCGAGCGAGAGGGAGGAGACCGTGCTATTGACCGGCCCGCAGACCACGCCCACCCGGGCGAGACACGGGCGCGCTGATGCTCCAAGTGAAAATCGAACGCCGGCCCGGGCAGACGCGGCGGGAGGCGGCCCAGCTGCAGCACCAAGGTTACCCCCACGTACTTACTACTCATGCACTTCCTGTGCCACTTACGACGCCGCCACCACTTGCCAACCACAGTACCATTTACTTCTATTACATTTTTGTCACTACACGAATCTCATGTAAAATCTATAAAGCTGGCTAGGTTGTACGGTTCAATATAAAGACTTGGCACGGAAACAATATAGGTTGCCAGAAAAGGACGTAACCGTTCGCGAGAGAGAGGAGCTGAAAGAATAATCGACGTGAAGTTACGACACCCGACATAGGACCTTTCATATTTAATTAAACCCCTACGGAAGGGGTTTGTGATGATTGGATGAAAAAATAACGGTCAAGTACGACCTGAGTGTTGCCAAAACCTGTACGTAAGTAAAAATGTTTGCAAGCGAGCACGCGGTGTTACGTAATCAGTGGTTTAAGGATAATTAGTTACATAGTTTTTAAGTAGTTTTCCACAAGCGTGCCGGTTGATAAACCACGAGGTACCAGGTAGACATAAAGCAACTTGTACAAGGCGGTGAAGGTTATATAATAGGAGTCTTCTTTACGGCTTAATCGTGTACGTGAGGTTTTAGGTGTGTAGAGCGTTCAGTAATAAAGGTAGGCGTTACGAGACTGTGGAAACTGGGTACAGTTTATAGACCAAACTTGCTATCTTTTGAGCTAAGATTTTGAAGGGCAGTTGTTTAAGACCTTTTTAAGTGCAGCCTTTTCAGAATGAAGACCTGGTTTCGCTGCAGGCTTTATGTCAAAATGATATGAAAGTTATGTTGGCCTAATTTACTCTATTGTACGTTTGAACTTGAATTACATATGCGTGTTAGTGTTTATTTAAACATAGCTTATTTTAACATTATATCAAGTCTAGACCGCTTGATAATTAATATAATACTAATCTAACAAATTAAGTTACTTCTAACATCAAGCCTTTATTCGTAAAGGGTGAGGCAGATGTGTACCTATAGTACACCCACATTTCATCAGATATGTTTAAATTCCATGTAATAAAGGGGGAGTACATTGCCATGGGAAGTAATCCAGATTCCGAGCTGTTACTGAGAAATTCTAGATAGAAAATAATAGTTTTAAAAAAAACTAAAAAACACGCTTCCATAGAAAACCAAACTAAAAAGTAGAAAATAATAGAAAAAAAAGCGTGGTGTGCTTTTTAAGGTATTTTTTTATTGATATCAGTTTTTAGGGTGTTTCGAATTTTGAGACGTATGTTAGCGTAGTTTGTGACGTATGTCAGCGTAGTTTTCGAAGACAGTTTTTTTTGCTGTCCTGGTAACCCTGGCAAGGATAATGGCACAAATTTATGAAATTATAGTATTGTCATCGGTCCTCGATAAGTCTACAGAGTTTAAATGAAATCTGATCGTTTAAAGTGGGTCAAAATCGCGCTATAAGGAATTCCTTACAAACCCAAAAAACCAATTGGTTACAAATAAACATACAAGTGAAGCTAATATAAAGCGTGTTAAAATTAAATTACGATGCCTGACCAGGGAATAGAATCCAGGACCTCGTGCTCAGCAGTACCGTTTGCGATCACTGGACCAACAAGGCAGTCCGTTACATTATAAGTAACTTTCAGGATAATAATACGCCACGTCAATACACTAACTGACATTTACGCTAATGATATAAAAATAAACTATACGATCACGTGATTTTGTATAAAAGGTGTTTCCTTTCCAATAATAATATTATGCAGTGTTAAGAGTTGGTTACCAACTTCATGTTTTTATTAATAGTATGTTGTTATCAATGCGTTTGCATGTGTTGTGTCGCCGAATGTTGGTGTGAGATCTGGTGTCGAAAATGCGATTGTGGTTTTTGATGGATTAACGAGAGCATCCAATACATATTTATGAAAATATTTGCCTGCCGCTTCGTTCGCGTGGAGGTTGGAAATAGAAAGTACGATCATCTGCCCAACCATTTCCCAACTATGTTGGGATCAGCTTCCAGTCTAACCGGATGCAGCTGAATATTATTATACATCGAGCGACTGCCTATCTGACCTCCACAACCCAGTTGCTGGGTAATAAGATAACCCTTGGTAAGACTTTCGGGCTTCTGATGACCCATAAAGACTGTCAAAGATTCAGAAATGACAGCCGGGACTAACAGCTTAACGTGTTTTCTGAGGCACGGAGGGGTTTTGGTATGTAAAGATGGTCACCCATCCACGAACCAAATCGATCGGTGCGGCTGTAATTGCTTAGTAACGAATATAACGTACTACCGGGACAAAATGTAACCTAACGTAGGGCATATTCTTACTCGACTGCTAAATTGCATCTGAATCCATCCAGCCATTAATGCGTGAAACGGTAACATACAGACAGTAGGACATGGATTATTTCATGCAGATGTTTGGGTAAGTAGATTTGTGAGCAGTGGTCTACCGCCTGACAGCCCTTTACATACTTTGTGTTAATTATTTCATCACCACTGCTCTCAAAACGGTGGACATGACAATTTCATCCCTATGTTTTCCACAAAGGGAGAAAAGTGGCATGTCCTAGAACTAAAAAAAATATTCGACGGCATGTGACATCTACCAACCGCACTGGGCCTGCGTAGTGGTTTACGGCCTCTCCATGGTAGAGACCATAAGACGTTATTGGATAAACTGGTGATGTCACTTCTCACTGCATTCTCTTTCATTTATGCAATACTTTTGAAAACAAATAAATTACTTACTCAAAAACGTGTGTTAGTATTTACTTTCAGTATTTGAATACCAGCTATGAATTTTATTACATAATGATGATACAACCACAGTAACACTATTCACTTATGTAAAACTTTGATTATTAACAAGACAAGACAATGGCACATATTTACAATACGCCACGACTGATTTTATTGTACTGTTTTCCTTAGTATCTACGCCAAGGCACATAACCATAGGTTAAAAATAAATATGATACAATATTTCATACACAAACAATATATTTATAAGAAACAAGTAAATTCATAATTAAATAACCTGCGGGCATCCTTATTCTTATAAAATTAAATTACTTTTATCCACATGAAAAGAATCAAAGAATTTCGCGAGTTTTTGAACTGGAAGTCATTCCCTAAAGCAAACTGGCACAAATTGGGGCCAAGCTCCTTTGTTGGGGAAGAACAGAGAATTTATATTCACTTCCCAGTTAGGCAAAATAACACCAATTTTAAAACCACTATGACGCCACTGTTCTGTGTTCATCAACACATTTCTTCCCGTGCGTGTCTAATGGACTTACTAGAGATTGGGCAGCAGCGCTCTCTGTGCATTTTACAATACTACGATCGCCAGCCCGTCTCCCAAGCGTGGCGATTATGGCAAAACCCCAAAATCAGCGTAGGCTTCCAGCAGTTTTTCGGCTGAAATGTGGATGATGACGCCACTATACGCGCTACCACTTATGGTGAATCATTCCAAGAATTTGACGTTTGATCCTGCTGACATTTAAAATACTGCATTTCCAAACTAAATTATATAGCTATCAAATTGCTACACAGATGTTTCTTTTCCCTATAAAGTTCTAAGTTAAATTAGTCGGAACATGCGTAGAACAGCCGGGTGGCAGGCTACACGTGTATCGAACGGATTTTATATTTAGTTAGCTTTGAGGGAAATGCAAATGCTTAGTTATGGAAAGTTCCCACAGTTAAGTTTAAATTTCTTAGGAAATGTTGAGGAGTCGTAGGGTATCGTTTTTACGTACAGTTAACCATATATTAGTGGTGACACATGCAATACGAAAATCAACTTAAATGCTACGACATAAAGGCGCTGTCCATATGAAATTGTGGACTGTACCAATAAGAAGAAATAAACTTAGTTACCAACAAGACCCTAGCGTGAAGACGTAAGACTCGCCCATGACTGACTAGTCGGAGATGACTAAAAAATTGTAGAAAGCTATGGGGAGAACCTTTGACAAGCAGTGGAGCTGAAAAGCATGCAACGGAATCATCAACAGAGCGACAGCCTCCATTGAGCGACACTTCAGAAAAGGCCCTTTGTTAAGATACTAAAAACAACTAAGCAGCCAACACTAATCTTACCAAAATAAACATTAATAGGTACGTGTGTTATAAACCACATCGAAAGTTCTCCATAAATTACCACTTAGTAATCCCAACCCAACACCTTATACTGTAGTCTCGACTGACCAAAGCTAAAACCCTATTTAAACGATGAAAATTCTTGCCTGAGGCACACAATACAATTGAAGCAAGAAATGACTTGCATCGTAAATTGCAAATTATAATGTTGCTTCAACTTGGTGGAAGCGTGAGAGTAGCCCACGAAGGCGCAGGCGAAATTATGCTTCAGTTTGACTATATCTTAAAAATTATTCAATGTGATTAAATGAACTTAGAGGGATGTATTAATGATGATTTGTCTGTAAAGCCATATGTTGTCGTCGCAAATATTATTTTAATGAACATACAATCTGACACCTGCAAAGCGCAAAAAAACGGAGCAAATTTTTAATTTCGCGACTTACCTTGCCTCATCTACCTTAAGCCCCATTTACACAATGCAAAATTCTTGCCTGTGGCATACAGCAAAACCGAAGCAAAAAACTACTTTTACGTCTAAACACTGTTGAGACAGTTTATTTACTGTGGCTTCAACTAATAGCGCCACATGCAAGTAAAACGCACCGTGTAGATCAGGCTTAACAATATTCACATCGACCTATATACCGCCCTACAGATTTTCGGAACCGGTCCTAAAGCGAGCTTGCAATAAAGGGTAGGGCACAAGCCTACACCTTGACCCACCTGGCGTGTTTGCTCGTTTGGCGTGCACACCATCGTAAACATTTTACGGTATTGCATTTAATTTTAGTATTACAATGAAATGCTGAATGCACGGTACGGTTTGGGAGGTCCGCTAGTTTTTTTTTTAAACCAGTTTTTGTATGACGATTTCGTAGTCAGGTCCTGATATGTACCTCGTCTATCTAATAAAGCAGTGATTGATTGAACATACCTTAATGCCTTGAGAGAAGAGAAAAAGTAAGTTCAAAAACTATAAGCTTACAACTGAAAAATCACGCTCTAAATAGTTTGAAACAAGAAAATACTCTCATAGAAAGCCATGTTCGTATGCCACTTCGCCTTGTTGTTTGCATGTGTACTGTATTGTTAGCGTACGTGGCATACGACCACGGTTTTCAGATGATAATATTTTCTTATTACTAACTTTATAGAGCGTGGGCGCCATATTTAACTTAATTTTACGGCACATAACCAGCGGATGATCAAGACGCTTTCAACGATACGTCATTTGTCAAAATATTACAAGTAGTTTAGAAGTTATGAGACACATGAACATACTCACATGGCCGGTTAAAATCATAACCCTTCTTTTTGCTTCGCCGTAATCGGGCAAAAAATAGAGTATACTATGCCAACCAGCCAACCCCAAGTAACAAGGGAAAGGGAACCATAAATATAACCAACTACCAAACATGCATTAATTGCTATTATGTTTGTAACATTCCAATTAGCAATCAAGAACCTTATCGTATGGAAAAGGTTATTCATTCATAAAATTCTGACTTCTAGAAGCTTCCTTCGCTTAAACAAGTATTTACTTCACTTCGTTTAGCCGGTCAACTTTTACATAAACTGTAAAAGTTCTAGATTTTATAACAAACTGAACTGTAGACTTGCACTAGTTTACACACTTCAACTCACTCAAAAACTCGTGCTTCGAAAATCAGATCTGTGCAGCCTTTCAAAAGGTTTACTTTCAAATAAGTCAAATTTCGTTTGATTTGAAAGAATTCCATTTTATAAACTGTGTAACTAGATTTAGTACTGAAATCCGATTTACTTTATTGGACAAGTGCTTGCACTAACTGGAACACTCAACTCTCTTTGGTTCTTTCATCAAAAGACCATTTGAAAAAATAATGTCGCGTGATATGACCAAGTCAGTTCTGAGTTTATTTCGCCATGTCTTCTCAGGGATATTCAAATAGGAAATGTCGACTCTATCTAGCTTCTTTTATTGAGATGACGTGTAAAAGTGATTCCGATATCCTATTTGCAGCTCAGTAAACAATTTCATTTCATTTCAAAGTTCCACCTTCATCTTCAAATCTGACGCAATTCTTGAATGATACCCAACTGTCACCATATCTTACACCAACATCAACAAACTAGTCACTCATAGCAGTCAAATACTATTCCATTACCAAATGATTTACGATTCTAGTATCGTAAACAAATAGTAGGATAGGGCATAGACCATGGTTATGCAACAAAGCACCAAATCGTTTAATGCTCGAAGACTTGGCAACATGAGTTCATCTGATTGTTTTACTGGTACTATAGTCTTTATTAGCTATATACTCAGCCCTTTTGTGTTTCATTTTACGTTAGTCGTTTATTCGGTAATGGATGTTTAGCGCGACATATTATAGCAATTCATTTTAAATGTGCAGTCTTAAATGTCATGTGTGCTCGTAAGTCATAGTGGGAATGTGTTATGGCGTACATATAATGGTCTGTGTTGGCCTGCCTTCAATTCACATCCGTGGGCGATGAACCCAATTATTCTCCAGTTGCATACAGTCAGAAAAAGATCTTGCTGCTCCTCCTATGATGCTCTCTATGTTCCAAAACATACAGTCACAATGACCTCTGCGCCGCTTTCGACGTCGTGGAAGTGGTGAAGTTTTGAGCCAACGAGATCTAACATAGTCATGCCAGCAGTACGAAGCAGAAGAAGCAAAATATTCTGGCTAAACGATTAGGTAACATGACAAACTGTATTTGATATCACAATCTGACATCTTAAATGATGTTATTATATAGATATACACTTGCCATAATCACCTTGGTGATGATTTCCTATTACAGTACGAGTTTATCAGTTTTAAATCAGATTAAAAACAATCACGCCATTGTAAGCTTACACAGTTCACAATGTTGATAAACCTGTAGATAATATATATCTAGGTAACTAAGATATATTCATGAGGATAATAGTCCAGACTACCTTGAGAGATTAAATTAAAAATAATAATTTAATTGATGAATAAAATTACTGGCGCAGTTTTACTTAATACCGACCTCCGAAAATTACCGACCAAAGAAAATACGTTTAATCTTGTTTATTCTTCAATAGGCCTTTAAATTAATTTCGCTTTTTGTGATAAACCAATGTTAAGGGTGGGGTGAAAATCAACAACTTTTCTTCCTACATTTTTAATTTATGAATTCATTTTTTCATTTCCTGGAATGCTTTTCATGGTACATTATCGTTTTTACGAAATGGCAGTTTATTTCCGCGGAAAGATATAATGAGGTTGTTCAAACTCGCATTATTTTACCACATGAGTAGATTTCAATTTATACCTACTTGAAATCGTTTATAAGACATGACATCGCATTCATGACCTTTCAGAGAAATCTGCGAAGTTTTCCGACCTAGATAAAAGCGTACCTATTCTTTCACAAGAAATCCAGAATGTTTCACGAAAACGCATCAAGAGTGAGCAAATTACGTCAATCACGAACACATTATCCATAGAGACCTCACAAAAATATGATTAACGAGACCAATCTCTGCGGTATCACGTCAAAAGTTTGAACACGAGAGCAACGGACGGACAGCGTTCTTTACTTAATTACACCAGAATAATACTCCAGTTGGATCACGGAATTATAGTCGAGAGCACTCGTGAGATGAATCTTGGTAGGGAGCTTTGGTAGGCTTTTGTATACTTTAAAATTTTTCCATTGCGAGAGTTACAATTGAATTTCTGTTGTTTTAATTTTGTTTGTTTCCGTTTTGTGACTCCGAAACCACATTTTCTAAGGATTTTGTTAGCGTTGACTGAAGCCATGGAACCACTAAGCAACATTTGACGCACAACACATGTTCTGCAACGTTGCACAACAACGTGCGACAAACAACGTAAGCTTACCCATAACAGGAAGTGCAGCGCTTAACAGCTCCTAATATCGGAACATGATTAAGGCAATATCCTGTCTTCCAAACATACAAACATTATATTTAGCCTAAGGTTTTCATACTGTCTAATATAGAAGATATTCTTAATTAAAGAGGAAGTATAAGCTTCAAAGATCGTGGTGGTGGTTAACTGTTCACACACAACGGTCTAATTGATAGATATATAGCACCGATTAACCAGAAGGTTCGATTACAAAGGCAAGCTAGTTCTGGTAGTATCCTAGAATTAGTTCTATAGGTATTGAAGCAAGACGTCCAATTTCCTTCTCCCTTTAATCCATCCGAAGATTGCTTTAAGCGATAAGACCGCCCATTGTGTCATCCTGTGTAAAATTTCTACATTGGTATCTGTTTTTCTTATGGTGGCTATGATAAAAAGTATTTTCTATCTATCTTGGGCTCTGAAAATTCGGGGAGACTGTGAGGTTAGAGGAGTTCTTTGCCTAGAAACAGGAGACAGTGGAACAGAATATACATATAAGCAGATTTGGATAAAACAAACCAATCTAGTAGCATAATCAGTCTATAATATCCCCCTTCTGGGACACAGACCTCTTCTCTGAGATTGAAAATAAAGGGAGTGCACTTTAGGGAGTGGGCAACTATGTACTTACCAAGCGGGCCCAGTACGGGTGTCGCATGTCTTAGAATTTTTGGTTCTACGACTTGCCGCTTTCCTTCACCGTTTTGAGAGCAGAGGTGATGAAACAATGTACACAAAGTGAAGTGCCTGATTGGGTCAAACACACGTTCGACTCTAAGGCGCGGCTGGTATCTATCTATCTAGTAGCAGACGCGAGAAAACAAGAAGATATCGAAGACTAAACCAGACTATAATTACCAATCTACACGCACAAACTAAAATAAACTCCCTCTTTAACTGCTAAACTTGTTCAAAGGTTAATTAAAAGGCAACAAACTTTCCGACAGCTAAATAAAACAAATCGTTACAACGGGAATCGATTGTAAGTGTGTTGCGAGGTCCCCCATTACCAAAGCTAGGTTTGCGTGTCAAACAATTCAATGAACGTGGACACTTCATTCAGTTAGCTGGGGAGATCATAATGGAGTCACAATAGAAAGATTAATCTGGATTGGTTTAATATCAGTGTTGAGATGCTGTACGTAATATATGGCAGACATTTATGATGTGAATACTACAATTGACAGTGAACTTTGAAAGTGGGGTCGAAAATATCATCATTATTCCATAATATAAAATCACGCCTTGTTTTCCAAAGGGATGGGCAGAGGTGTGCTTATAGTACAACCACTTTTCGCCAGTTACGTGTAAAGGGGAGCTATTGCCTTCAACCGGGCACAACTATAGTATTCGGCTGCTACTGAGAGGTTCCAGATAGAAAAAACCCAATAAAACTTTGATCGGCCTGGGAATCGGACCCTCATGTTCAGCAGTAGCGCTTGCAACCACTTGAACAACGAGGCAGATCATCATTCTTAAGCCTTTATATTTGGGGACAGCGCAGCATGTCTGCTTCTTCCATTATTGATTGGTATCAAAAATCTAACGTTTGAAATGTGTATAGCTGATTTAGTTTCAACTAGTGTTCGAAATTCGACCATAGTTCATTTGAAACTGAACGTATTTGTAATGCTAAATTATATAAAAATATTAGCTTTCTGTAATTCTCCATTTAAACTTTTACTGTGCCAAATTTCGTACTCCGCGTAGTTTTCGTAAAAATGGGTAAAAGTTTATGCTTTACGTATACCTATAGATTAGCAAATGCATCTGCCTCTTTTTAGACGAAACACTAAACATTTTTCGATTCTTCGCTGCCCTGGGGTACTCAACATTTTTCTCTTCTGACTCTTTAACTCTTCTAAGCTAACCTAAATTGGCATTAACAGTGTATTTCTTCCTAATCTATTTGAGATCGAGGCTAATCGAATCATCAAGTGTCTTTAACTGTCAGTCTTCATTATCTTATCATTAGGTACTCCCTTTGGATCAAACCATTCGACTTTCCAATTAGGGAAAGGTTAACGTAGCAATTTACTTGCAGAAATGATTGGGGTAAGTTCTTTCTTAGTTTTCTAGAAGAAACAATGTGAATTGTACTGTATTTAAAATTATTGTAATAATATCTTAAAGACTGTTATCGCTTTGGTTCTTATGGGAATCGCAGATTCAACTCAACAACAAGTGCTCACTTCAACTCTCGACGTATTTGGTGGGTTTTCCAACTACATATTAAGAACTTCAAAACATCATGACATCATAATGAATATGAATATATCATGATGAACTTGACAACATCATGGGAGTGGGACTGGAAACAAGGATATTAGCAGTCCCACTCCCAACAGTCAATCCAAAAGAATTTTCTCATATTCAAAAATCAAAAGTCATTTATTCAAACTAGGCTGAGTGTCAGCACTTTTTGAACGTCAAGGTTACATAAGACAGTCCCCCAAAACGCCCGCCCTTCATCACTTCCTAGTGCTTTAGCTGGGAAGAAGAAGAAGTGGCGCAACAAACTGTCCAGCAGCACAGCTGTCTGTTCATTGTGATGTCATTAAGAACATGTTTGCCCGGACATACAAATATCGTGGTGAGATTTTATCGTGAACGTTCAGAGTCCAACTGAATGCATCCAACCGTGTCAAAGAAAAAACCACCGTTGGATTTTCAACTCTCGATGTTTAGCAGTGCGTTCAAGATCCATTGCCGCGAAAAAAATCCCGCCACGATTTAAATACGTCCGAGGGAATGTGGGCTAAAAGGTTGTGCACCCCGTGTCCAAGCATAGTTTCTCGATGGCAGGGATCATCAACATTTTCGTCACACTAGCTGAGTCAGAGGTTATTCCAAATGTGTCAAAAAAATTGGATGCACTAACAGTTGCTATATTAAAACGACTGTGTTGCCAATCGCAATATTACGTGGAATGACGTAATTATAGTATTGTGACCTTCTAGCCGCATAAATTATCATCCTTTCATAAAATGCAACCGATTATCGTGAGCTGAGCTGAGACGTGTTTGCGGTATAATGTTGGGTCCTCCATTTTGTTTTACGATAACATTGTTTGGTTAATTATGCAATTTTTAGTTTAAAAGTCAATAGTTTTACTGATAGTGTCGCCTTTTAATACTTTTGAATGAAATGTTCAAGACGTGAAAACCGATTATTGTTGTTGACAGAATTGAAAGCAGCTTTTGGAGAAACTGGTGACGTTATTACTGTAATGGTCAGTTCTAACAGAACGGGAATATCCTCGTGCAGGTTCGAGCCTTCTCTGGCTGAAAGTAAAAGAGTTCCGAGCATGCGTAAGCCGACTGTGTCGATATTCATACAATTTTCAACAGTAGGCTATAGTGATACGGTCCTATTTTCAATGTAGCCGGTAAAATGCTGGACCATATTTCCGTTCTGTCTGTACTGACTCTAAGGAAACGGCTTCCGCAGATAGCCGCAACGCGACCCTAGTAGATCAATTTCCATGATGTTTTCATTGAAATTGTTCTCTTGCGGTCTGTCTGCGGAAGCCTTGAGTCAAGCGATGCGTATTATTACTAATACTTATGCAAAAACCGGCATGGTTCACATAGCAGCCGCATCGTTATTATGTGTTGAATAATATAAGTTCGTTGACCAGAATGAGTATACATATAACAACATGTATTATGTATGTGTGCATATTTACGGTAAAGGAGAACGGTAGTTTTAAATAGGTCGAAAAAGGGGTGAATACTAAAGTCAGTAAAGACTAACAGAGATACATACGTATATTAAGAACCTACTCCTTTTTGAAGTCGGTTAAAAAGATGCAGCGTCCCCAAATATGTCGACATACACACGAACGTAATAAAATCGCGCACTAGATATTCAACTCTCGGTCTTGAACCTAGCATTGAGAATCCCATAGAGTGAATCTCAGCGCGTCGAATATCGAACAGTGTATACTGTTGAAGAAGATGATAAGCACAGGGCTGAGCTTTGAAGGGGTCTGCTAGGACCGATGCCTGCTAGGGTCGCGAGATTGTTCAAACGAGATACCGTGGCCTGGCGTATGGGTAACTGAAGGAAGACGGGTGGGTTTTAGTCAGTAAAAGTCTGACACGCCCTCCCGCTCCGCCCAGAGCGGGAGAAGTCATTTGATGATTTCCCACGCAAAAAAAAGGCTGATCTTCACTTACTTTTTTTCAATCAATCAATCAATCAGTAGTAAATTATCAAATGACGTCTCCCGCTCTGGATGAAGCGGCAGGGCGTGTCATACTTTTACTGACTAAAACCCACCCGTGTTCCTTCAGTTGCTTATGCCAGGGCCACGGTAACTCTTTCCAACAAATCCATAACCCTGGCAGGTGATCTTCACTCCTGTTAAATAGTTACCTATCGATTAAACGAAGTGAGGGAAACTATGGACATTAGCGATAAATTACAGAACGTTTCCCTACGGCCTGATACCTGAATGTATCCATCCGTCATCCGGTGAGTCTTAGTCTAATTCAAATCAGAAATCGCAAGTCTTACTTACTTAGATAATCGGATTACTTAACGTAAGAGAACGTTTCTCACCGAAAACCGTTCTCAACTAAACCGACGTAAACCATGTTCACAATTTTTTTTCCAAAAATATAAACAAAAATGTGTTTTTGAAAAAAACAACCGTAATGTCCCGCACTTGAAAGTTCAATTTGCGATACAACTTCAAAAATTTTACGAGGTTTTCAACAGTTCCATTCAATCAGAAATCAAATTAGTTTACACTATCTTATAGTTGATATTTGGAAATATCGGGAGTTTCAGCAGTGAAATGAACATTTTATTAATCGTATCCCACACAGAATATTCAAGTGACAAGTTTCGAATTTCTAATTCAGCGAGCCAGACTCGGATCAGCTCAAAATAACTGGACTACAGGCACACTTGGCGCTTTTTATAAAACGTCACCCAATACCGCTTGGAGTCTGCGACGTCTCTTCAACTTTTAATAAGCCCGTAATGAATCGCAGACAATTTTTTATAGTCGTTCTTCTGCTCCTAGTTATTTAATTAAGTCATTTGTCTTGTGAGCATACTAAGCGCCATTTTCATGTGATATGTAAACGATAAATTCCGTTTAAAAACTTAATGGAAATAATTATAGTAGTAGTTCAGCTTGTGGCTAAGTAGTAACTGCCGCGGTTAGCCCGTGGATGGGTGACCATCTTTACAAACCAAGACCCCTCCGTGTATCGGAATGGGTCCCGGATGCCATTCGTGGATCTTTAATACAGGCACGGTCCGAGGCGGGGGGAGGGTCCTAGGGGTCATGACCCCCCGAAAGACAGTCATGCTGTCAAAACCCTGAGCTAATTGCCTGTCTTACTATCTTATCTTAAAATTGTTCTCACTTGAACCACGGAGACTCTGATGGACATTTGCAAAAAGATTTTAACCCGGGACATCATGCTGATCAGTAGCGCTTGCGACTACTAGACCAAAGAGGATGTACCTTCCTAAAAATATTCTTCAGTACACATGGTGACCCCCCCCCCCCCCCCAAAATGTTAGGCTGCGACCGCGCCTGCTTTGACAGTCGTTACGGGTCGTAAGAAGCCCAAAAGACTTACTAAAATAAAACTGGGTAGTGAAGGTCAAATAAGCAGTCTCTCCAAGTAAAATACTGGTACTCAGCAGCGATTAGATTAAAAGCCAACCTCAACATAGTCGAAAAAACACGACGCAGATAGATAGTTCAGAAAACCAGGATAGAAAAGACTAATCGTTTGCGCATTATGCTGAAATAACTAACTGTAATTACGCGCACTAATCAAAGTGATTAGTCCCTAACGTTTCTCGAGGAGAGTTCCTGCGTAAATCGACCCTTTCATTAGAGCCCACGCACGAGTGATTACGACATTTTATAACTCAGATGAACCAGCCGAAAATTAGTTGGCGCTGAAAAAACTTGTTTTATCCAACGCCACTGTTTGGACAAGCGAACTGATGTAAAGCCCGAATGCTTTTGAAATGTTTACGCTTTTTGCATCAGTCTATAGTGAGGTGAATCAACCGACGGATTTTTCTCCACGAAAAGTATCGATAAATCGAAAAATCGAACACATTTCCAAGCTCAGTTCCGATCATCTGTTCGAATGTCTGGCCGCTATTTTCATTCAAATATTAGCTGCGATCGTAGATCCAATTAATCCAAAGCAGCTGGTACGTTTTCGGCTAACAATGAGCAACCTTGATAGGAAATGAACGCCACAGTTGAAATTAAAACCTGACAAAAAGTGCAAATATACGCCAAGGACAGTGGTATTTGAGTTGTAATTCGAGGAAATAAAAGACTCTCGTTTGAGTTGGGATAAAGTCGATATTTCTGTTGGATGTTGGGGAAGTATTACGTCACTGTTTGCGGATCGTCGTTAATAATAAATGGTTTAGTGTAAACGGAGCTGGATGCAGGTAGGCCATCGTTAACATACTTAGTAACTGCGTGATTCACGAGACGCGTTTGTGAAAACACGTAAAATTGTATTAAAGAAGTTGCTGGGATCGGGTCCAAGTAGTGTAAAGACAAGATGCGATTGTAGTCACGAACGAAAATAAAACAGATGGGAATAACCTACAATCACACTTTGTTTCACTAGAGGTGTACCTATAGTAATACAGGGCGAGCCAATCGGGTACAAATCCAGGCTCCGAGCTACTACTAAGAAATTCCAGATCGAAAAGCCCAATATCACTGCCCGACCTGGGAATCGAAATCATGTCCAGCAGAAGTACCTAGGACCACTGAGATAGCTTGTTATAGTTCGTGAGAAACCACAGTGTGAGACATTGTCGCCTATCGGCAGCCATTAAGTACGTCACATCATTAAGTTTTTCGAGGTTTCGTCCGTTTTTATGACAGTTTCGGGGACATGAGAGTCACGATATCTTAAATTGCATTGTCATTTTGAGTAAATAAATGTTTCACATCCACCAAAATCATGTAAATTGTTTTATATATCAGTATTTTTTTTTTATCTCTTGCATTTTGTCTGACCAGTTTATTCGTGTTCATGCAGCCGGATTTAAGATAGCAGTCAGTCAGTTTTATAATATTTGATAAATCGCTAAAATACCAACCTAGTTCCATCACTAGAAGCAACTGAAAGACAGTCTCCTTGCCTAATCAATGTCTTATGAAAGGCTCCGCGTCATTGAAATGTGTATTATCGTAAGAAATAGAAAAAAAAAATACTGTAATAGTCGAGTCACTCATTCTGAGTCAGGAGGCGGCGGCAAAATAATTATTATTCTCTACATTTAGTTGCCAAGTGTTTTTATGATGATATTTAGGATTTTCAGCGTAGTCTTATAAAATCTAGATATAATATGAATGGAAATGTGTGTGTGTAGAGAACGATTAATCTTGCCAACAAGGTCATACGTATGAGCTCTTGTGCCTACATACACACAACTTACCAACATGTTCATTAATGTAACAGCCTTCGCCTTGTTTAACCTATCCATACAATCAACCTAAAACACAGGAATTAGTAGTCACAGCACAGCGCCAGCCAATCCGAAGTCAGCAAACAGGCTGCGATCAAATCAGAAAGCCTAAATACGGCTGAGTTAGCCAATCAGAGGAGAGCACCGGACGTTATGGGATTGACCTGACCTCTAGGTGCTAAATGGGTTATCTTACTTGAATTTTACACCAAGTAAATTGATAAGAACTTTCATTAATACTTTGATTAGCATCGATTAAGATAACGCTGAGAAAATATTACGAGAATCATATCCGACTAAATCTCATGAACAAACAAGAAGACCTTGAGTTATTTGGGAGGCTGAATATGAAACAGTAATCTCGGTTTACCCACATTTATCTTAGGTCGAGTACTAAAACGGGTGGCACGAAGCTGCAGACATTTTGATTATGTAAGACTTAGATCATTCAAGTTTTTACTGGCGTAGGCGACGGTCTGGCAGCCAATCACAATTACTTAGCGTTTAATGGTATAAATCTAATGTATTCTGACTGTTCACTAATTAGAAATGCATGTCTTTAGTATATTTAGGAGGTTAGTAGGTAAACCAATTACTTGACGTAAAATATTTGTTCAGATAATGTCCCAATAAGCACTAAATATGAAGTGAGAAGACGAAACCGTGGCATTCATTTTGGTTCCAGCAAATCAATGGTCTATAAAGACAACAGACCTATTCTGCGTAATCATCAATCGAGAGTTAAAAGGTCGAATCTGACACCTGCATTTGATTGTGTTAAATAGAAACAGATTGCAAGCAAGCTCACTTTATGCAATCAAGAAAAAAATACAAATGAAAACAGACACCCCACAGTAACTAACACATACATTGAGTTAAAACACATATTAAAACCACCAGCAATGCATAAAGAAGACACAGTTTAATCTCGCCACAACCACAACCTATTTCCACAACTTTTCCGACCAGCATCGGGTGATACGCCACTTCTGCGAGCAGGCTCAGAAGATAAACTTATAGATCAGATATTTCAACGACGTCATTTACAGTTTCTAGAAGTTTCTCGTACAATTGTATGCAGTAAACTGTTGGAGCGTAAGTTAGGCGGAAATATGGGCAGAGGCACTTCCAAACTGCGGTTATTCTTATTATTAAAGTTTCGCATAGTTCCCACGTGATATGCCCTGGTTCCATGTAAGTGTCGTAGTTGGGAAATTATCATTAATGATAGGAAACTTCTCGTTTAAAGTGCTCAAAAATATTAGAGGAGGAAATTGATGCGTTCCTGCGCTAGTCTCATCCACATTCTACCTCATATTCTTTTTTATTTTACATATTTCTTAGTGCAGTGAAAAAACAATAAGCATAAAACTCATACCAACTTTGGTCTACTTCCGCTACAGAACATAGGGGACTAATCACAGCCTAATGGACACTAACGCGTTCCGAGAGGAGTGTCCAACTTATACGAGCCGTAATACGAGACGATAAACGTGACGTCATCCGTAGACATTCAATCTCAGGTCCAAGTGTACAACCGCATCGCGTCATTGAAGTTAGAAAGGCTTAGCATTTCACACCACTTATAAACTGTGAAGTTTTTCAAGGTGAGGTCTTTGCAGCATCTGTTTCATTATTACTAGGTTTCTCAGTAATCTAGACCCAAAAAAGTAGATTCGCAAGTTTTTTTAGTTCATCACTTTGTCCTCTAGGGGACGTGATATTCAATTTAATGTGACGTCACATAGCCTATAACCATCGGACGCTTCCAACGATACCTTATTTGTCAAATTATGACAAGCAGTTTCGAAATTATGAAGGAACAGGGGAACATACATACATAAGAAAATTGAGATCAAAATCATAATCCTCCTGTTTTGCTACGCAGGTCACTTGTCAGGTCAAAATTAGACAGAATGCCAAACTAACGTCGAATGATTTGATTGGCTGATCACACGAGTTTGGCAATCCGTCAGAAATCTTGAATGACCATACGCATTCGAGAACCGTGTGTCTTTCTTTGATCATAACCAAAACATCAACTAGATGTCAAATCCTCCATTACCACAAACCTCATTCCCAACCACGTCAAAAACTCATCATCCACATTACATAACACCACTTTAACTGCCGTATCCCCTCAAGCATAGCATTAAGTTATTACTGTCATCACGTGTCCAGGGTCAATCACCTGTCGTTAAGAAGCTCTTATGTTGCTTCTCACGTATTTCTGAAGTTTTATAGAAATGTGACACTTCTATTTTATTACTTAGATGATAAGCTGCTTTTTTTGTTTATTTTTTATCAACTAGTTGGTGGTCCAAGTTCTGTAGAAGACTCTGGGCTTAATAATGATGAAAGTATAACGGTGATAGTGAAGAATGAAAGTCTATAGGGAGCCCTGTTCGAAGTACTCAATGGCAAATTTGTTGCAAAATCTTGAAATTTTAAAACAAGAATGGTTATGGCTGGGTTTAAAGATGGCTGAGAATGTTGAGATCCTGTTTTTGCAAGTATGGCGTTCGACGGTAAACATAACCAGTTTTAAATGCTACATGCAATAGAGGTGGAAGCGATTGGAGCAAAACAATTTCAGATAAAAGTTATTTACACCTAAAGTAATTAATTCTGACATGAAACACGGTCTCCAATTTGACCATATAAAATACCGCTTGCAGGAAACGTGTGAAGTAGGTTAGGTACCTTTTTGTTAGTAAAAAAATATATAGGTAATGGCAATAAGGTAGGTAGGAAAAATATATTGTAGGCAGTTTTTCTACGCGCACAATTTTGTAATACTTAATCACGTTGAAACTTCAAGCGAACGTATAAATATTTATCGGCTTAATCGACGCTGATTAATAATTACTTTTCTAAAAAGTAAATAACTACGCCTGAGAGAATATTTCAAGGGAAGTTTATAAACACCTTCATAGCGTTGATATCGCTATCGATAAATTGAACAACATGGGCAATGAATGGATAACCATTGGCGAACACCGGACACATGGATATCGAAATACACGACTGCAATACAATAAACCAACCAAGTCCTGGAATTGTCAAGATTCCTCGTAGAGCTTAAACGTTATGTGCGTAGCAACATCAAACGAAATATCAAGGACCACACGGCCCAACGCAACACGCGTCGCGAATACAAAAGCCAAATTTTCAATATTCCAAATCCAAAAGCCACGGAACGACCCGACATCGGTCGGACGCAAAACGAAGCCAACACTTGGGAACAATCGGACGGGCAAAGCGGGGTTTATTTGTTTGGAGCGCTAACAAAATGGAACAGCGAGAAATCGAACAAACTGCGGGGCGACGCGACGTTGCCGTCAGAATGCTGACACACATTCGCTGAGCGGCCAATCCTAAAAGCCCAAGTGGATTTATAGTTAAAAATGTTTCCGAGGCATCGTTCAATCTTTTATCCGTTACTGAAGAGTATTGTTCTAACAAAAGCGGTGATGCTCTTGAAGTTTACAGCGCACAAATGGGATTCAACGATCACCATAAACTGACGATGCGATGTCAAAGTTGACAGTGTTTTGTAAAGCCGAACCTTCAGGCTCTCGACTTGCAAATGAAGATAAGGTGATGACATACTTTCGCTGCAGCGGAACATAGATGGGCGGAAATGAGGTCGTATGAAATATTTGTCAATGCAAGGACATCTACTATCGACCAAGCGAGGGTAAAGAGATTTTGGAGCGACGGTTTCCTTAATTACCTCTGAAAGATAAGAGTGCCATTTTGGTAACAGCCTTGATGCATGACGTAACTATCGACTGACGGATTGAGCAGTGAATAAATATGTATTAAAATACCGTCAAAATACAAGCAAGTTAAAAGTTGTCAGGACACTACTAGTCAAACTGGTTTTTATTCAAACAGCTCTTCTAAATTTGACTTAGACGAAGTCGGACAGGATTTGTCATTCAATGACCTCTCGAGGCACATAACACCATATAGAAGTTATTTGGCATTCTACATATTTTCATCCACAGTTCTCTCAGATTCTTTGATTACAGGGGAACATTGTAGGTTGCAACCGAATTGGAAGACTCGTAACTCGCAATCAAAATGTCCAAATAAAAACCTGATTTACAACACCCCTGGGAAACGTAAAAAGTTGCTTCCAATAGGAAAAAACTCCCTGGTAAAAGCCAGGGAGTTTTTTTATATCATAGTGGAAAAAATTGAAATTGTAAGTACCCTAAAGACACGGTGTGAAGAACTTCCACGAATGGTATAACGGATGTAGGAAAAAACGTGTACTGACTGTAGAGCCTATTTTAAAGGTAAGTAGACGTTTTTTATTCCAAGAGACTAACAAACAGTCGACGTAGTAAGCACGAGTGGGTCCGTATTTTTTTTTGCAGTGATGTAATGTTGGGCGGTGACCTCGAGAGGTTGCGGGCCTCTGACCATGTAGCTGCGACACGTGGGATGAAACAGACATACAATCATAAGATCAGTATGCCATACATGTGCCTTTTAAGAATTTTATTCAAAAGGCAAGACTTCAACCAACACGAAGCAAATTTTGAACCAATCATTTGGCAGCAGTTTAAACTTAAATTGAACAGCCATTTAACTCCGGAACTCTTACAATATACTGCTAAAATACCGACATAAAATCTTTAAGACCATAAATTTTAAAGTTTATATGCGCTTTTTGCATCACTACGTGCCCAGCATGTTCAGTCGACAAATTATTATCAGAAACGGGTTTTTTATTTTTATTTATGAAACAGATAACAAGCGTGTTGCATAAACTCGGCTCTGGTCTGTTGCCGATAATTACATATTGTTGGTCCGCCATCTTTGTCCGTGAGTCATCGTGCAATCGAGCACTCCTACGCAAGCCAATGTTGCCAGACACCGGGCGGTTTAAACAGTACATCAAAATTTATACACACAAATACAAACCGAGGCTCCGCGATTCAGCTGGGTTACGCCAATAAACAAGGTGCCAGTTATCTTTCATCCCTTTTACTCGAACCAAAGTTTTCTATTGTTATCCTTTGTCCAGATTAATATTAATGTATGCCGCGTAGGTGTTCTATGAATATGAAATTAGGTGCTTTCGCAGTTTCTGGGTATCTAAGTAAGGATATTTTAAGTTTAACAACTTGGAAGACAATAATCTTATCGATGGTTGAATATAGATGTACGTGACCGTAATATTGAACTATTTTCAATAGGACTGAAGAGAATACTTGAACGTAGACTTGTTTCATCTTCATCGTCGTTTTATCGTTTCACTAATGTTGCTTCAAGCGCTCCATTTTCACTTATTTTTTCTTCTTCTTCAGGCGATTTATATCTGTCAGTGATTCAGCCTCCAAAGTTAAACTTAGGTTTAGAAGGTACCTATCAAGTATCAACTGTTCTAAATGATTGCCTGTCATTTTAATACATTTCGAGCGACCATTTGAACTTCCAGCTTCCTAGCTAAATAATCTCCCCATAACTATCTCTAAATGCCTCTAATTACAATTACTTAGCTAGAAATTTAATTAAACCGCCCCTGTGACGTCAGAGTGGAAGGGGGGAACAATATGGGGTATGTCCTGTGGAATATGTAAGAGGACATACATGTATAATGGACAGACAAGTGCAGTGAGTACTGCCATTTGAAACTGCTTCAGACAGTAAAATGCAAATAAATATTGAAGGGAAACGTTCTAGCGTAACATTTGCTGGGAATTTTGAACGATAACGTACTTACCTAAGCGCCAATTGTTGTCGAATTGTGCTTAGAGTACTTTATGGCATATAAAAACGAAGTCTTGCTCAATGTTGAAACGTGTTTAAATATTTACCTTGGGTCTGAACAAAATAACGCCAGCCATGAGTATTTTAAAATTACTATACATATACAGGGTGTCCGGTAATGAATGGATAACCTTGAAATGTCTTATAGTATAACTTATGACCGTTCAGAAAAAAAAAATGAAACAAAATATATCATAAGTAGTACCTAAGATATGATTTTTTTTAAAGAAAGGTCTAATTTTTTTTACCTTGTTTTACTTTTATGAACACTACGATCAGAAATGAATGGATTCCATCGGTTTGTTGTTATTTTATTATTATACACGAACTATGCTAATAGATAAACAGTGAATAGTATGACTAGCTATTGCACTTTTTTATTAAAAAATTAGCAAATTAATTAATTTTAGAAAAACTTTGCAAAATTTATTTTTTAAACAATGTATAAACATCTTGGGTATGAAAAGATTTATGAATACATATATTTTGTTTCATTTTTTTTTCTGAACGGCCATAAGTTATACTATAAGACATTTCAAGGTTATCCATTAATTATTACCCGACACCCTGTATATTATAGGTACTTTAAAAGTAATGAGTCTCAACACCCGGTTTGTGGAATGAAAATACTCGACGCACCAAACTTGAATGCAAGTGCGGTGATGCGATTGGCTGTTGATCATTCATTCAACCAATCACAACAGTTTACGTGCGACTGATATTTTATTTGTTGATTTTTTGTGCCAATTTTCCATTCGGGTTCATAAGCATCTGAAGATAAGGTTTATATTTTTAGTGGTTACTTTAGATTCGACCATCTGTCTACTGGTATAAAAGACACTGGACCACCGAGTGATGTGATGATTTGATTTGAGTAATTTATATAGTAGATCTCTTTGAACAATTTGCAATCGATAACGCTTTTAAAAAAGACCAATTAGTCTGCGTCCACAATCTTATTCCAGTTACAACTGGACTGTACTCATTTTAATATCTTATCACGTTAGTTCATTACTAAATTAGTTACTTGGACTAGGTTAGTTATAATCGAGTCATTTGGAGATATAGCAGACGCTATGCAGTCGAGTGTTATCAAAATCCGAGGTCTTAAAGTTTCATGAGCTCATGTCTTAATTACATTGTTTTGATTTATTCAGCAACTTAGCAATCTAAAAATGTGTCTTTATCCCTTGCGTGTTTAAGCCAATTTAAGTCATTTTGACCTGACCCTGGCTTTAACCTTAAGTGCACTAAATAAAATCAAAGTAGCCAAACAACAACCGTTAAGTGTAAAGGTGACTTATCACAAATCACCTCACATGTCACCTTACCTAATCCTCCATACCTTGAAGGTCGAAGTATTTGTATTAGAATCGGAGTTACAAATCGGTCAGTAACCTCTTAATTGAAAGGCCAACACCCACCTGCAATGGGTTCTATGATGATGTCACCATGACTTTGGCCCCTGACCTCATGGTGACTGAGTCATTGAAGCGATAAGAATGATACAACTCTTAAAATAACTCCGCCTTATTTATCATGTTTGTGATAATTAGGACATATTTGTGCGTTTACATATTGTATTAACAGAGTAACTACTAACTGACTCTCAAACTCTGAGACCTTAGAATCTGACGCTCAATGCAGCAAAGTGATAAAAGGATTGCTCAACTAAGTGTCCACGAATCATCCAAAAATGTCAATAAGCTGATAAATCGATAAACAAACAGTGTTGCCAATAATAAATTCAGTCATTCCACATGAGTGACAACTGTGAAATATGATTGGACAAGGACGAGTAAACATTGGAACGTTGTTATGATCAATAGATTCGACGGAAATCTACATCCATGACAGAATTTATCCCAACTTTTGTTTAGTCCATGTTTAGAGTTCCCTAGAGAGAGGAAATACTCTGGAGAACTTAACAATACAGTACCTACCAGGCTACCGGTATAACATTTCGGAGAGAGATCGGTTACCGTCGGTTTTCGTTTCTTTTTCGGGATTCCGCAAAAAAATAAAACTAGGAAGAAGCGGAGAGTAAACTCGGCATTGATTGGCAGCATCGAATTTAGTATGGATTGAATTGCTGAGGGACGAAATACAGATGGATTTCAGCTTTACTTAGTATAGGATTGCGACAAACATCGTCTGTAGATTCACAAAAATAACACTGAACGTGATAAATGGCAAATTCGGAATCTACACATTTTTTATACGTCCTCGGAAGACGTCATTTGTCATAGTCCGGTCTGAAGGAGGGAGCATCCTACACCCGGTTAGGTACCCTCATATATTTTCGTCCATTTAGGAGTTTCCACCAAGGACGGTTTATCTCTGACGATAGTTTGAGGTAATAAAACCAAATGGGAGCATACTATGGAATTCGACGGCTCGTAACGAATACTTTTGGGATTAAATTGTTCAGAGTGACTAATTTCATTGCAAACTTGGCACACTTTTTATACCTACGAGAAAAAATGACTTTTAAACATGAGTTAGGATAGTTTAGTTCCCAGTATTGGGAGAAGATTTAGTGTCAATTAGCCGAAGCTTTAAATTAGCGTGTGTTGTGTGACATTCTCGTTAGATACATTGTTTGTGTACTGTCGACGTAACATTCGTCAACGCTCCCGGGGAATATGTCACGACACTTTCACTACAATCAAGTAACGTGAGCCGTCCGTCACGCATAACGGGTGGCGTCATCCAATCCGAGGGTCACCAGTTTTCTATTCGCGTTTAGAAGTGACGCACGCGCCGATGACGCTCCGCGGCGAGTGGCCCGCGCATACGCTTTAAATACACCGCTTCACCCCCCCAACCGCAATCGGTCGCGTAATTAAAGGCATCTGGAACATCGTCACCGCGGGGTAACGGCCGTCTAGTAGCCATATTTCAGCTGAAATCACCGTCGCATAGCCTCACCCTCCTCTTTCACTTAATTTTCAGTCTGGCCACTGCAGCGTTGCACTGCCAAATTGCTTGAGAGAATATTATTACAAAGAGGATTGAATTCTTCTAATTTATAGGGTTGCCATAACTTTTGTGGAATTAGACAACCTCTTGATTTATGACGTTTATCTGAACTAGTTATTGAGGTGCAAATTAACAGGACAAATATAAAATTAAGTACATAAGGTATTTTTTGGAATGTTTTCCTGCTAACATGTGTAAAGCCGTCATCAAAATTGACCAAAACATGATTACCGAAGGTACCTACCTAAATAGTTGGACTTGAGTTACTGTACAATACATTCGTAGTGCATTTAACAATATTTTATTTCCTATTGGATTGGCGTAGATTAAAAACAGAAGGCAAACCATTTCTAGATATGAACTTTATTTAATAGTCGAAAGAATTTACTAAAACAAATCATCTCCGGCGGTGTACCTACTACAGTCAAATAACAAAAGAAGTGCTCATTTAATTTTCGCAATAAAACTAAAAGAAAAAACTATTACAAATCCAATCATTAGTTGTTCGAACCGAAACTTTACGGAAAGTTGTAGGCACATGTCAAACTTTGTGACGGCGAATCAACAGTGGTAGGTAGGACTATGTCCGAGCGGACGCCATGGCTTGGCTACCCTACCCGCTCTCGACATGTACTACCTCTCTCTCTGCGAGAAATGAGGCCATACTGTAGGTACCCCAGCTCCAGCTCCACTCGCTTATGAATAAGATAGAAAAGATTTATAGCAATGAATGAATACTTAATTCCGACTACAAGTTCAGATTCCATATTACATTTTGGCATATGGCCAAGCAAAATATCAATACAAATTACATATAGGAACAAAATATGTAGCCTCGAAACGCGAACTATTGAATGTCTTGTGTAGCTGTAATAAATAAATGTCGTTTGTTATTCCTTTACTGTAAGTACATTCTCGAGATTATTGATATTTGTTTTAATGTCGAATCCTGATAATGATTTGGGTGTGGTAACAATTTGTACTGCTATTGAATAATGTGGAACATTTTTTTGTCAGTTTTCGTGTCCAAAATATAGCTAATTATAGTGTACTAGTTTCATTGTTTTCACTTTTAATTAATGAGTAGATAGTGTAACACAGTAAGAATTAATTATAATGTTTGAACAATTAACATTTTCTAGCTTATTTATGGGACTTAGCATGTTTTTAATAAATTATAAAGGTGTTTTGTCTGTCTGGAGTGGCTAGATATTTAGGTCTTAATTATAGCACTCTTAAAATAGATTTGAATTAAGTTTCATTCATTATAATTACAGAATATGTTTTGCAGTTAATTCAATTCTTAGTCTCGTTTTTTGATGAAATTGTTATTTCAACAAAGTGTGAAAGTGTTAAACCGAAATAAATGGGTACACAATATGCTTTTTTATTAAAAAAAAAAAAAAAACTATTACTTGCCCATACTAGTTTACAAAAATGAAGGGCTTGTGGCTAAGTTACAACAGCCACACGGATCGACCGTTCAGGTTAAGCTACGCTTGCCGCGGTTGGTCCGTGGATGGGTGACCATCTTTACATACCAAGACCCTTCCGTGCCTCGGAAAGCACGTTAAGCCATTGGTTCCGATTGTCTTTCGTAGATTTTAGACAGTCGTTACGGATCGTTAGAAGCCCGAAAGTCTGACAACCAGTCCAAGGGTTATCGTATTATTACCCAGTAACTAGGTTGTGGAGATCAGATAGGCAGTCGCTACCTGTAAAATACTGTACCCAGCTGCATCCGGTTAGACTGGAAGCCGACCCCAACTTAGTTGGGAAAAGGCTAGGCAGATGATGAGTAGTTTACAAAAATGAGGATTGTCAGATATATACATTTATAAGTTATAAGAAAAAATATGAATTTATTTAATATCACAATACGGAAACAATTTCGGAGGAATAAAAAAATAACAAGCTGAAATAATAATTTTGGTACTAAAAAAAAATGGTAAATTCATTTTTACTAAAGTTCCCAAGCAAACAGAATGAATTAACATTAAATACATATATCATTCATAATTTACATTAAACAGTACAAAACAATGAATACCCAGTGAATGTTCGATCAAAAATATGACACAGCCATTTTCAATATTCTAAAAAAACAACGACAAATATAAAATAGATATTCTAAAATGAAAAAGTTCATGAAATCATGATTTATCCTATCACAGATACAGAATTAGCACATCAGTAGAGCAATAAATGACAGACTTGTTATTTACCGAATGTTACAAAACTGAGCCACAGTACATCAGTGGGTTTTATATTCCAATAAAAAAAAAAACTGATCACTATTACCTTTCAGTGTTCTTAGGTTGTTTGTTGCGTTAGGTAAGAACCTATTAATTATGTTCAGATTGACGTTTCTATCTCCATACAAATGAAAGAGATATTGTCGAGGTAATCGTGAAAGAGTTTGCAAACTGGTTATGCACATTCCGAATGTCAGTTAAGATGTAAAAAAGTCTTTAACTGCATGATATTAAATTCTGTTCAAAACTGGACTTTTGAGGAGGGAAAAAAAAATCATATAATGTCTTGCATAGTGTGTATGGAATTCATATTTTTTGTCATTATAAATATGAATTTACCAAAAATGAAAATAAACAGATCTTTAGATGTACCTCTTCGGGTGTACTTCAGTATTTACTTGATTTTTATGTATGAAAGAAAAAGAATGATGGGTTTTTAACACAAAAAACAAGTTAATAAATAGGTACACTTAAAGATATATTTTTGTTTTTGCTATATTCATTCAATATTTCTGAACTTTTGTTTAAGTTATATGGCATTGTTAGATCTTTTAGGGTTTACGGTAGCCTAGTATTGGAGACGAAAAACCTTGAATACTGTTATGTTATAATATTATTAAGAGAATCAGAACAATTTAACACTTAAAAGTCTCAGACGCATGAAAATTAATTGTACGAAATTGTGGTCAATTGACCTTAAAGTAGAACAGCGGTTTCAGTAATTTAAAAAATGTTGGTAGAACAAAATACATCCCAAGAAAAAGACATGTTGTGCCAACCCTAAATAAATTCTGGATTGATGATGCTGAATAAAACCCATCAGGCTTTTAGGTAGTAAAATTTCTGTTGATCTGTATGGGGTGAATGAGAAGCAACCCTTATAGTTAAGTCATAGAACTCAGTTTTCATATAAGTTGAATTTTATTGAATTAACATGAACAATACAGTTTTATCAGCTGAATAAATAAAGTTACGATGTTAGTGTTACAGAATTTTGGGAAATTAATAAGCAGATTAGATTAATTTGTATTAGGTATTTATTAGATATAATAACAACTATCTATTACCCATGGCTTCGCCTGCAGAAAATCCCATGAGAACATGCTACTGAGACAAAAAGTAGCCTATGTTACTTTTTATAACATCAGCTATCTACCAGTGCAAAACCATGAAAATCGGGTCAGTAGTTTCGGAGATAAGCCAGAGGAAACAGACAGACTGACCAAACAAAATTCAAAAAATCGATTTATTGTTAAAAAGTACTGAATAGGTACATGTACTTTCATAAGCATTTTTTAGTAAAACGCTGTTATTTTGAACATTAAAAACAGACATTTTAATTTATTTGTACACATTTAAAGATATTTAAAAGGTCAAAATCCTATGTCTAATTGAGACAGGCTATAGATTGTACATAAGTCTGGAACATAAAATGAATGTGGATATTCTGGCTTTGACATTATTGGAGGAAAACTGTATTCATGTCCTATTCAATAGGAAATGTTGCCAACATTTTGTAAAGAATTCTCATACATTATCATGAGGATACAAGCATTGAATATTGACATGTTTTGTACTGTCAACCTAAGATATTAATTGGACCGATTAAGCAAAAATGTTCCCCAAACCACACAAACTTTATGACTCTTTGATATGTTAAAATATACCTTATTTGGAGTACATAGGTCACAAAAACTCGAAATTGTCGACTTTGTGGGGTTGTGGGTTGGAATATTTTTGCTTAAATCGGTCCAATTAGAGTTTTAATGCTGCATCATTAAAAGTTACCTCAACAGAAATAAGCTTTATTCACACCACAAATACTTATTATCTCAGTAAGCAAAGATGTTACTAAGCTAAGTAGGTACCTATTTAATTCTTATCACTAATGGCTATTTGCTCGTCACGTGTAAATTACCTCGTGAATAGGGGGCTTTAGTGCATTAGTACTTTTTATAGCCTTGAACCTCTTTGCACATAACCTTACCTACCATACCGTATTGTATAATATGCACTAATAATAACGCGTTGTCCTCAGTAAAGCCGATTTGTCTACAGGCCGATAATGCCCGTGTATTTATTTTTACCCGTTACGCACTCTCAGCTGTCTGGATCGTCTCAGCCCGGCCACCAAGGAAAAATCACTAATTCCAACCTATAAACATCTAACTACCTATTCAAACGCTTATGGGCTCGGTAGAAAGTGTAGAAACCTGACTCGCTATATTTGGAACCCGTTTGGCGGGTCCACAGAGAAACTGTACGCCCTAAATTGCAATACCTGAAAGCGCTTATTTCGCCCGACTAGAAAGTTTATCTGTGCACAATGTACCGGCAAAGTGTGTCACTCACCTTATTCGTTCCCAACAGCGGGTGCAACTCGTCCACAAAACAATTTCCGAAAGAGAAATCACAAAAATTCTGCACAACACGACGAGAGCAGGTGCACAGGGCGTGCAACCACTCAATTCACAGCCGGCGTGGAAAATTCACAAACGAACAGTCGTACACTTAGAATCAACAGAAAATACACAGATTACACTAACTTAAAATCTATGATTTCCACAAGAAATATCAAGTTGAACCAAAACGAAAAACGCGCCAACTGTCAAACTAAAAAACTACAAGCACCGACACGCCGCGCGTCCGCGCGATCCGAGTCCGCTCTACTGACTGATGAGAGGGCACCACGCACGATCCTTCACACGATATCCATGCGGCCCATACTGGCCCATACACTACACGACATTCGGCTAAACGCTACATGCTTGTGTCGCAATTTAATTTTCATTTATATAATATGAATAGTAGCTGTACCGCTATCTCATAATTGATAAAATATTATACCAACGTCAACGTTATCTATATTACGATGCGACAAAATGAGATAACCGTTCGAACGTGAATTCTGGCAATAAAGTAATGCGGCCACGATGAAAAGATCTCAGCGCACTACGAAAATATGTACAAGCCAACACTCATCTATATCCGTACGGGATAGACGTTAGCCAGACGCGCATGCGTCAGTCGGGCCGCGGGTACGACGTCAGTGAATGACAAGCCCTGCGCTTGTATCGGTTCGGTTAACCGATCGATTTCAAAAGAAATGTGGTTCCTTGAGTGCGAGTAGCTACGTACTCGCTTTTTTATTTGGTATAGTTACAACCGTAGGGTAGCATTATGCAATTAGAACATGTAGATACAACGCGGCGCGGCACGGTAAGCTGAAACACTGAAAAATAATATCGAAGCCATATAAAAAACGATTAAAAATATTGTTTACGTACGCTATGATTGCTTAACGTATTAAACTCGAGTTTAGATAAGAATCTAATAACCGAGCTTGTTTTTAAATGCAGATCAAATATTTTTATGAAACTATGGTATTCATTTTAAAAGTTTGTATCGACTAGGTACGCTTCTTTCATGGAGGGAAAGAGGGATAAGCAGAATTTTGGTACAGAATTTCAATACAGTCGGATATGACAAGGCGAGATTGCCATATATATGACAGTCGATTGGGCAAGTCAAGTCGTATAAACCTTGGGCGTTAATTAGGAAGGTACTCTGAAAATCCACTGCCTTATCTGCTGAAGTAAGTACCTATACAATACAAATAAACTTGACCAATTCAAGATCATAAGTTACTTTACAACGTTTTAAGGCGAAAGCCTCAGCCTCAAATATTTCAGAAAAAGAATTATAGTCATAAAAGTCATCAACACATCTCTCATTCAAGTTCATATTAATGACTATTTCATTAAATCATGACATTTGAGATCAATTTTTATCTAAGGAGTTATATAGTTGATTCTAATGATTATAATTGTGTGAAAACTTATTTTTCACGGTTTCGAATCAGATTTTAATCAACATAACTACAATCTGACATTGACCTGCAAATTGCAAAAACCGTTAAAAAATGATCTTCGCGGGCTGCCTTAACGGATAGGGTATACCAAGGTTTTAATTTAATTAATAAGTATACCTTTTTATAATTATGTTTTAAATTTAATCTACCAGACGCCAATAATCAATATTGCAAAGCTATGCAGCCGACAAGATTTCTTATATTTGAATAACAATATTTGTATGGATATTTTAGATATTGTGTATAATAAATCTGTCGGAATGTTTGTAATTTTTATATTCAACTTAAACATTTTAGTCTAAATTCATACACCCAGATAATTAAAACATTTTAGTTCCTAACACGATAAAATATGATGAAGTGTTTCTACGCAAGTTCTTTGTTGCTTTGAGCCATAGAAGCTTATGGGCTATAAATGACTGAAAAGAAAGCATTCAAATGATTTCAATTCTCACTCTCTCCATACACAGGTTCTAGGCCAATTCGATTGCTGACTATGGACAAATTGTGGCATTCTCAATTTAATACGTGATTGAATCTCACTCGTATACTCGCCCTCTGGGGAGGGCAGACAGTGATGCTCATGTAGGACTGCTACATACTACCTCACGTTGCAGGAATGAGGTGTAATACCCTGAGACAGGGTCATTGTTACCCTACCGCATGCCACTTAGTAAAAAAAAAACAAAGTTTTTCAAGCTCAGTGCCTCTATCAAATGTTTCTTTACGGACGTTAAAAATATCAGAAAATCTCATTATTTTGGTGAACTAATTAGTTTTTTAATCATCATTAGTTTTTATATTTTATCGCAAATGACGAAAATATTTGAGATATCTACATATTTTTATCTCATAAAGACTTTCTCATGACTATATATTTTAAAATTATTATTTTATATTATAAAATTAAAATATACGCAGGTATTAAAGTTAATAATAATGCTGTGGAATAAAATGCCTGTCTGGATAAAGTTAAAACTCACTTCACCGCATAGATTTTGCCTTAAAATTTATAATGAAAGTATGGAATTCATTTTAAAAGTTTATATTGAACTATGTACGGCTCTCCGTGTAGGGATGAGCAGAAGTGTTGCTAGGTTTATAGTCCGATATAATATGGCGAGATTGCCATATTATATGACAATCAATTAGGCAAGTTAAGCCATGCACCTGTAAACGGTGGGCCACCTTGGGCGATAATTAGGTACTCTAAAAAACGTGCTGCTGCTTTATCTGCTGATGTACCTTGTACGAATACAATACAGAAAAAAGAACATGAAAATTCATGCCACCAGGTGGCGCCACTTTAACAATAGGTCTTTCATATCCACAATAAATATATGATTATGTTCGAAATTTATTTCAATCGTTCCCTTATCAGTCAGTTACGTCTATAGTCAGGGCCACATCCTGGCGTAAAAATCTAAAGGCTCTTTGACACTTTTGACAGGTGCCCGGACCTGACGTCTCAGTGCTGCTACCTAGTGAACGCCATTTCAGAAAAACCCTCCCTTTTATCAATTTACACGTAAACCAACAAGTTTTTCTCTTTACTTACAGGTTTAAATAATGCTAAATTTATTTTTATTTTGACGATAAATGTCAAATAGTTTGTGTACAGAAACGACTGAAGATGCATGATTTATGATGAATAGGAAGACAATTGAACTGCTCAAGGCGAGCGTTGGATAGAAAACAGCAAGGCCTTAGGTAATGTTGATGTATCCCAAAATAAACGTTAAACATAAAAGACGGGTGATTATTTCATTGTCTACGGGGCTTGCAAAGTAGTGTTCGGCTAATGTTTTGGGTTCGGCTTCGGCAAATTGAGGATTCGGCCAGAAAAGTAGGTACCAAAAATGAAATAACTCTTTTGTTATTAAAAATAATTCATCAGAACTTGTGATTGCCATTACAGCTCCAAATAAATGTTCATTTAAATAACTCACGGCGCGGTGACTAGGGATTACAGGATTGAAGATAGGTACTACCAGCCTAGTAACAAGAATTTACCGTGATTTGCCTGCCATAGGTGATGTATTGCTTGTGGCTAAGTAATAACATACATAGGTGGTGTATGGCTTGTGGTTATGTTCAGCTACACTTGCCGCGGTTGGTTCGTGGATGTGTGACCATCTTTACATACCACGACCTCTCCGTGCTTCGGAAAGCACGTTAAGCCGTTGGTCATGGCTGTCATTTGTGGATCTTTGACAGTCGTTACGTGTCGTCAAAAGCCCGATATTTGGACAACCAGGCTTACCAGGGGGTATCGTATTAGCCAGTTACTAGATTGTGGTGGTCAGATAGGCCGTCGCTCCATGTAAAATACTGCTAACTGTAATACTGGTACTGGTATACTGGTAGCTGCATCCGCTTAGACTGGAAGCCGACCCTAACGTAGTTAGGAAAAGGCAGATGATGTTGATGATAATCATGAGGTGATATTGCATCAATAATTGAAGAGTTGACATCTCTGTCAACTCTTCAATTATTGATGCAAAAACTGTGGTAACTATAAGATCCCAGAAGCCCATACATCACCTCATGATTATCATCAAAATCATCTGCTGAATTTATTTTCTGGTTTTGGCCTAGAAACGAAACCTTTACTGCAACACTAGAGCGGTGTAGGTAAGCGAGGTGTACGCAATTTAATTTAGCCGAGGCGTATTCTTTTGATGAAAGAATTTTCGGGAACGGTGACAAGTAACGGCTATAACAACGTTATGAAAGATACTGCTCATTTGTCGGGTAAGGTTATTTGGAAAACTATTGGAGACGTAGGTACCAGAATTTTAGTATGTAGTTATGTACTTTGACGTAAATAACATTCATGTGGTACTATTAGGACAGAAACATGACGGGTGTTCTTTTTTCTCATGCGATGGTAGAAAACACTTTTTCAACAGGCTCGGCTAAAAGGAATGTGGTAAATTTGATTAGTCCTCCGCCCTCAAGCATGCTGCAATACTTTAAAACTCGGCCTCAGATTTGAGAGTCAGAGTACTTCTCCCTAATAAAAGCCTTTGTTTGTAACAGCTGAAGAGAGTGCATAAGCGTAAGACTACTAAGATAATGTCCAAAAGATGCTATCATTTTCAAAACAGCATTGGCCAAGCGTGTGGCAATAGGTATTTTACAGGTTTTCTGATAAGATTTGTGTAAGTATGTCCAAAAATACATACATTGATAAATATATATAAGATACCGGCCATAAAACTCATTCATCTATTTTTATTTCGATTTTCAGGTTGAATTATACACCATTATAACTTTTTAATACGTTTACTCTAGCCCCTTCACTGTTATGATTATGAATTTATGATTCATGAGGACATATTTTAGGAAGAATGAATTTTGAAATTCTAATTGATGTAACCATATTTGTTTATAACTAATTTATTTTTTGCGCATTGAGAGTTTCACATTTTCTTTCTGCATTTTGTAACTATGCTAGGACAAACAGATTGAAAATAAAAATGTGTTATTTTTGCCATCATCGTGCTAAGAAGAAGCATTTTCGTGCCAAAAATAAGCGAAAAAAGCACCAACCCTGTCGGAGCACGAAAGGTAACTGAAATTTAATCGCTTCGCTCTATGTATTATAAACTTTATCCAACGAAATCAGCGCACAACTAAAATAGCAAAGCTCAAACAATACAGAGACTAAACAAAGCAGAGTCAATCTGTCTATCCAACGGTTTTATATGCCTCACTATATATAGTTAATGATCAATCGTATCAGTTCACCTGACAGGTGTACGATTCCATTATTGTGATTGATTTTTTTTGCAACAATTGCACTTACGTTCTGTAAGTAGGTACTAGCTACTTCCTCTGACGTCGATCGGTTAGTAGTAGGAACAGATCCTAGATAATAATATGATTTTATAAAGTAAAATAAAAAAAAGAGTTTGAAACCTATATAATGCTGTTTAGTATCACTATGAAAGTGTTAGCTTTTTGTGAAAAAGAAAAATATTTAAATAACTTCTTAAATATTAATATTGTAATTGATTAACAAACGTTATCATTGTACTAATCCGGGATATTGGAAAACGACTTTATAGATAAAAATAAATTATGTTGTATCTTCTGACGCACGTGTTGCGTTTTGACGCACATTATTTTGGTAGTAGGAAGATAAGTTCATAATGATAAGTTTTGCCGCATTGTTTTCGTAATTTAGTTTCTTAGGTAAATACGGACAGATTATTCTTATCTTTTGAAGGTGCGCACGAACTTGCCGCATTATGTGAGTCAAGTAACATTCCTTAATATCTAATTAAGAATTTACTTTTGGACTGTTTCTATGCACACACAGGTTCAACTTACCATATACAAAATAATGAAAGTAAGTAAGTATAAAATAATGCAGGAAGTTGAAACGTATGAGGAAACGGTAAGTTTTAAGCACAATCTAGACAACCAAAATAATTTATATTACTTTGTAGGTATTCTTCCTTTTGGTAATGTTCACAAGAAAAGTCATAACTATTCGTCAAAATAACAAGCAACATTTTTTGCTCATCACTGCCTCTCGTTTATTCTTCCGAGAGAAATAAAAAAAATCGTAAAATCGACCCGTTTATAGCCAGCTTTAGACAGCCCAATTCTGCGATTTTTTGCAACGTGAAAAGGAACGGAGTTGGACGGCAAACATTGCCGCGTAAATAAATGTTTTTATTTATTTTTTCTCAATATTTACGCAGGTTGTGTGACCAATTTGTTAATTTTCGACTTTTATCCCATAGACAAAATATATAAATTAAAATTTGAAGTGAAAGTCTACCTTACGGAATCGTTGTTCTATTTAATTTTGTTGTCTTACAATTTTGTTAATCTGTAATGACATTTTTGCATGGAACTGGTATTGCCCGCTAACAGTAGGTTAACACCCCCACGCCATACGAGGCAAGCCTAATGCCCTTGCCCTTTCCAACTCCTGACTGCTCAGTACTCGAACGACTCGATGGTGGAACGATTTGGCTCGATTATTCTACAAGGTCAAATGTTACCAATTATAAAATTGTATGATTATTTTTATAGTTTTTTCATTTATTTACATTTGGATAATTAGTACGTAGGGAGGTTCCTATTTAGTAGAGGTAGGTTGTTTGTTGCAGTTGCCATTCATGACTCAATGAAATTCATTGCAATAATTAAATCTAATCACAAAAATATGTAAACGGATAGTGAGCGGCCATTCAATCATTTACAGTAGGTATTTGAATACCTATATCATACATGAATAATTAATACAAAATAATGTATGTTGATATTGTATAATCAAGCAATAAGATTGTATTACGTTTTGCTTTCAAAATTATTTCGTTGGCCCGCTCGGCGGCTGTGACGTCATATTCTGCGCGCGCAGCCCGCCCGATCGATCCACACCAGTATCTTGCAGCGCTGCAGCAGTTTTCTCTATTAGACCGACAACTTCTAACCGTGTCCTAAACCGCTTTAAGCGCTTAACTATTAGGGCTTACAAAGGAAAAGGCGGTAAAAGGTTATAAGCACCAACAAAGTGCAATGAAAATCCAATTTTATTTTAACATGTGCTGAGGGGGTATAATAGCCGAGCCACTATTTATAATGAAGGTTAGGTTTAAAATTGTAAGTTTATTCGGTTTTTTAAGTTGTTACATAAAATAAGTCTCTAAAAAAGTGAAAATAATAAATGAAGGTGTTTGACCTTCATTATTAAGTATTTTCGCTTTTAGGGAAATGAAATAAGATCTACTTGAAGGAACTTGCCAACTAGCCTAAGCTAAAATTATTATAAATTTTCGAAAAGCCACTATTATAACAACCGGACTGAATGTTCGTTTGTTGAAAAAATCTCCCAAACTTTATATTTTTCTTACCTCTTGATAAGAAAAATAAAAAAAGTCTGGGAGAAATTTTCCTCTTAAAAAATATGGAAAACAATGACACGGTAGAGTACTTTTCCTTTGATATAATAATGGGCTCAAAAATAAATTCGCGGGTCCATTGTCCTGAATAATATTTTACTTTACATTACCAACAAAAGACAGCCGTATAGGTCTTACATTTTCTATGAAATTTATGTTCGTCATGTTATTTGCGTTAGCGTGTGTGTAAACCATAATATAGCTAATTTGTTTTTCATTTTTGTTCAAATCTGGGGTCTTTTACTTACATAAGAATTCAAATATGTACTTCAAGATATTTTTGTAAACACTCGTTTTGTTCATAATTGTAAATGCAAAAGTTTCCGATGTCTAGATTTAACTGAAAGTCTAAATGAAAGAGAAAATTACTACATCGAAAGGCGTATTTACGAAGCAAATTACCAATAATACCAAATTGATATCCATTAAAACCTCAAATAGATCGTGTTTGTTTTATTTTCCCGACATAATCCCACTAATAATTTCATTTCGCGCGTTTTGTAAATCCAATATGGCTTCCAAGGGAAAAGTTTGCGGAGTTCGTTACACTCGAGGGATTGAGTCGGCATCTAGCGGCACAATAGTGTATTATATTTTATAAGGGTATTTTACGTTGAACTCGAGCGAATCACCGAGGGGCATACATTTATTTTAAATCAAATGAAGTTCCTTTTTTTCAGAATACCGTATTTTTAAACATAACTATATTTAGGTTATGTTGAAGAGAATACGGTATTGCTTTGAATAAAATCGTACAATTTCTACCTACTAAGTTTCGACTATTAAACCCAGATTACCTACAGTTGAACTTAATAGCTCACTGTGCTTACGAAGGCGGACTGGCGACACAACGAACATTACATTGATTGATAAATCGATAGATTTGCATCGTCGAGTAATTAACTTCATAACTATCGCAAGGCCGTACGTACGTACGCGTATCTAAATCCAATTCATAATTTGTAAGATAATTCCAATAATTCTGCTTAAAAAGAATTTTCTTTTCATGTTTTCAGGCAAGACTGTAATTATCATTATTAAAAATATCAATTGAAATTCTCGAGAGTAGTCTCGAGCGTAAACTTCGGCAGTCTTTGTAGGGGCTTGTTTCAGTAAACCGTCTTACGCGGAGCCACTTCGAGTCCGCATCACTCGACGTTGTTGTTTGACAGTATATTGATTTACAACTCAAAGCTGACTTTATTTCAGTTCTCTGAAAGTCATCATTCGCTCTTTATGACCAGCAACGTTTGTTTATGTCGTGTGCACGCACGGGTTAATTTTGATTTGGTGCTTGGGCTTACGGAACTGTGGGTTTCGTTGCTATGCGGCAGGGTTAAGGCGTTATTCTATTCGTCCTAAAATAACAAACTTTGTAAACTGGTCGATTTTAATTTGTAATGAATAATCACGATGGTGTTGTTTAAACTAAGTTTAACATACAGTTTTGTTAGTTTTATTTGAAATACGTTTTGAGCTTTTGACCTTTCGATCGGCGGTCATCAACCTGGCTAGGCTATTTTCTCGTTTAGTTCTGAACGCGAGTTGATTTATGAATTTGAGTGTATAGCGGTACAATTGTAACGTTCCGTCCGTCCGTTTTCGTCAGAAAACCTTCGAAGTAGACCCATTTTATTCTCGTACTTAGAAAACATAGCTTCCACGGTACTTTAATTCCAGCACTCATTTTGTTCCGGCTGCGGATGAGTTATTTAGGTTGTTATGGGACCCATGGGACGCGATATACAGTATAATTTGACCCATTTGTGTCTACCGCTGACTAACTACCACAGTTGAAAAAACTGGAGTATTTTCACGAGTTTACGACCCCCGAAAATGGGTGTATGGGCTCGGCTACACGATCGATTTTTGGGTGAACAAGATTTTGGTCGAAGGCCAAAAACAACTACAAGCTGATTCGAGTTTCTTTCGAGAACTTTAAAACACATCAAAACGCCTCTATTCCCGATACGAATAACTTGCAGGGGTCCCAAATTGATCAACACACGCATTCCAAAAAATATGTTCAGTCTGATCTAGGTACTTACTAAGGCCATAACGCCATAAGCCATCAACCAGGCACACAACCAGACTTGGTCTACATTTTCTTATAGAATAATCATAATTTACCAATTTACTTTGACTACTTGCTTTCCTCTTTTGATAAAAATTTATAGCCCTAGTAATCATTCTCAGTCCATGGAAACCAAGGAAGGAAGGAAGAAGGAAGGGTGGAAGGGTTCAAGAACCCTTTCGCATGTTCCACTAATCATTAAATGCGACATGAGAATGCGACTGCCCGGCGACTAAACGTAAAAACGCAGCCGTTTACAATTTTTATATAAAGTGGCAGTGAACCATGAATTCAGCATACGATTTTAGCCACTAGCCACCCATAGCGAAGAAATTGTTGGTCGGTTATCAAACAAGTGTCCTAATACCTACGCAGTGAACATTTTGTTTTTAAATGCATTTTATTATCATACTGCGATCACCAACCCGCCTGCCAAGCGTGGCGATTATGGCAAAGCCCCCCAAATTGGGGAAGGCCGATGTCCAGCATACATGATTGGACTGAAATGATGGTGATGAACCAAAGTTATCGACATAGCTCAAGGAATTAGCAAGCTGAAGTGGCAATGGGCCGGCCACATTAGCCGTAGAACCGATGACCGTTGGGGTAGACGTGTTCTTGAGTGGAGACCGCGAATCGGCAAACGTAAGGTAGGACGCCCTCAGGCTAGGTGGAGCGACGATCTTCGCAGGGTGGTTGGTAGCAGCTGGATGAGAGTTGCCGAGAATCGGGCTGAATGGCGTGCAATTGGAGAGGCCTATGTCCAGCAGTGGACTGCTATAGGGTGATGATGATGATGATGATAAAAAAATCGTGGGATCTAGAATCTTGTCCTGAATTTATGGTTACAGATTATCCCTGCCATCCTGTTTTTCACCAAATATCTGCACACATGGCGTCGCGTTGCAGAATCGCGTCTACAGGCTAAAGTCGGAAGCTCTCGCTGCATGAGACAACTGCGACTATGCGTCTTGATGCAGCGACAAAGCGCCCACGAAGACAGGTGGAATAACTAAAACATTTCTCATGGCACCTTAACAACTTCTTGGGAAAGTGTAATTCAGCTGCTTTAATTACTAGGCACGGGTGTCATACTGACAGTTTGAGCGCTGAAGCCGCTGTGTACTTACGTTTGACGGTTGTGCTTTGTAGGTGACAGCAATTGCATTTTATATTAATTGGCATGCAGTCTCTTTTAATAATAACATAACATGCTTTTCTGCATGCCAAAATGTAATAATACCAACTTAAGGCAGCACTGTCCACTGTCTAGAATGTATGCTGCATACAAAGAGCAGGAAGTGGACATTGACCTTTTTCACTCATCAGTATCTGCTCTAAAAAAAGCCGCTCTTGCTATTTGATGGGTGTCTCTAGTCTAATTAAATATCATAAAGAATAAATATTTGAAAAATTAAATAAATAATCCTATCTAATTTAATTAAAGTTATTGTATGTAATTTGATTCATTTATTATTTAATCCAATCTTAATTTATTTTTTAATTTATGAAATTAGTTATGCTTTATAATTGCATAATTTAAATTTTTCCTATTTGTATTAATTTTGTGTAACTTATTTTAATTAATTAATTGTAATTCAATGGATCAATGAATTTATTTATTTATTTAATTGTAATTAAATCTGCGCATAATGTAGTGCATGTGGTGCTTTTCTGTAACTAGTGGGGCACTTAGAGTTAAGATTATACAATGTCATAATTATAAAGTAACAGTGTACTTACTGTTGAGAAGCCAAAATACTTAAGTAAATAAAAAAACCGGCCAAGTGCTAGTCGGACTCGCGCACCGAGGGTTCCGTACAAATGTGTAGGTATAAAGTTTAAAATTTTATTTTATTTTTTATTATATGATGTAACTAAAAATTTACGGTTTCCGCAATTTTTCCTTTATCTGTGCTATAAGACGTTGCTTCGTACCAAATTTCAAAATTCTAGATCGACTGGAAGTGCCCTTTAGGTTTTGATTCCCTTGCGAGTTTCGAAAATTTGCGGAAATTTGCGGCATAAACGGCTATATCTTTTGATTGCGTTAGCTTAGAAGTTTGATTTTTTCACAGCTCTAAGAGACAGTAAATTTGAGTATTTGATATGAATTTCAGCTTGATATCTCCACGCGTTCCTGAGAAAAAGGGTCTTGACAGACGGACGGACGGACGGACGGACGGACGGACGGACAACAAAGTGATCCTATAAGGGTTCCGCTTTTTCCTTTTGAGGTGCGGAACCCTAAAAACCATCACACCAGATTTTTTCGAAGGTTTGGGCAGAAGTGTACCTTTAGTACGCTCACATTTCGCCTGTTATGTTTAAGTCAGATGTAATAGGGGGCGAGCCTACTGCCTTCAACCGGGAACAAATCCAGAATCCGGACTGCTACTGTAAAATTCCAGATAGAAAAACACTTTGCCCGACCTGGGAATCGAAACAAGGATCGTGCTTTTAATAATGTTTCAGTAATTTTAATGTCATAGAGAATGGGTCTTATTATAAGGCTGAAAGTCACCCAAAGGGCGATGGAGAGGGCAATGCTTGGAGTTTCCCTACGTGCTCGAATCAGAAATGAAGAGATCCGTAGGAGAACCAAGGTAACCGACATCATCATTCATCATTTCAGCCGTAAGACGTCCACTGCTGGACTTTGGCCTCCCCCAATTTGGGGGGCTTTGCCATAATCGCCACGCTTGGCAGGCGGGTTGGCGATCGCAGTATAGTGGTAAAATGCATAGAGAACGCTGCTTTCCATTCTCTAGTAAGTCCCTTAGTCGCCTTTTACGACACCCACGGGAAGAAATGGGGTGGTGTTATTCTTTACGTCCGGCACCACACGGTACCAGGTAACCGACATAGCCCGAAGATTTGGCAAACTTAAGTGGCAGTGGGCAGGGCACATTGCTTGCGGAACAGATAGTCAGTGGGGCAAAAAGGTTTTGAAGTAGCTACCACGTACTGGAAGACGTAACGTTGGAAGGCCTCCCACAAGGTGGACCAATGAACTTGGATGGACTTTAAAAGAGACCATGATCTTTGAGTTTGTCTCGGTATTTCTTCTCAGGGAACAGTCAGCTAGGAAATGCCAGCGCCAACTGGGTTTTTTTTAAATATTGACCAACAAATATAAACGTGTAAAAGTATCTTAATAAGATTTACTTACACGAATAAACATTTTATTTCATTACATTTCAAATAGCCACATAAAAGGCCCCTTTGAACCGAAGTACACCTTCTTTAAATTATATTCTTAAATAAATTATATTGTAAGAAATACTTCTAAACTAAATAATCCCAATTAAACCAGAAAACTCAAACATGAATGAAAATGTCGCTCTCAGCAAAAAAAAAAAGGGTCTACAAAACAAAAAAAGATAGGTTAAGATTGGTCCGCCAATTGACACCCCACGATTGATAGCGCCCTAGCCTCGACCCCGTATAGACAAAAGTATATTTGTCACTTTTTGTCAAATAATGGTAGGTCAAGAGTGACAGAGACAGATCGATTCCATTCTATTCCAGTACATAACAACTACATGGTAGAAATAATAGGTACTGTTCGATTTGTCGAACTATTAAAGTTAATAATATCGGCTTCTGGGACAATAACGAACAAATATAGAAGTTTCCTTGTAGCTGTTATTACTGTCGTAACCTAGGGTTATTATTTGATTTAGTTTTAAGTAGGTATAGTGTTGGATTATTTCGGTACGTTACGGTTTTTGCAATTTGCAGGTCTGTGTCAGACTGTCCCATCATATCAGCCGAAAGACGTTCACTGCTGGACAGAAGCCTCCTCCTTTTTGGGGGGATTTGCAATAATAGCCACGTTTGGCAGGCGGGTTGGCGATCGCATTATGGTAGTAAAATGGATAGGAACCGTGCTGCCCATTCTCTAGTAAGTCCCTTAGTAGTTAGCCTCTTACGAAAAAAAATAACCGCAAAAATGGGATCGTGCTATCCTTTACGACTAGCACCCCACGGAACCTCAGGCTGTCCCATTGAACCTGACATTGACCTGTCAATTGCAAAAACCGTAAGAAAAGTTAGAAACCTTAAGTGGTTTTCCAAAGAGGTACTTAATAAAGAGTATATTTTCTAATGCACGTTCTTTAGGAAAGACCAAGAATTTTCCATGACCCACAAAGAAAACCCTCACCCATTACTAGACACAAAAGTCTTACAAGCAAATACTATAAAGAAATAGGACTCAAGGATCAGCAGAGCGAATTAATTCCCGCCAACCTCACGTACACCCTACATTACATCACGCCATGACGTCATCCGACCACAAATATAGAGCAGGCATAAAATAGGGACAATAAAACTGCAATATTAATATCGTATGGGAGTTTGCTATAATTGAGGAAGGAGGACGCATTACATTCATATCGAAAATGGAACAAACACATTTTTGATTGCAGCTCTTTTATTGTTTTATTCAGAAGTGTCGACCCTGATTTACTTTGGAATTAAGTGGCGTAAGCTATCTATATTTTTATTGGACTTTGCGGTATAAATTTTAATACCGTTTTTATAGGGAAATATTTAACTGATGCTGTAGGTTTAAAAAAATAATGAACCTCTAAAAACTTTTTGAGCTTCTAAAGGTGCAATTTTAGGGTTCCGTTGCCAAATGGCAAAAAACGGAACCCTTATAGATTCGTCATGTCTGTCTGTCTGTCTGTCCGAGTATCACAGCCACTTTTTTCCGAAACTATAAGAGCTATGCTATTGAAACTTGGTAAGTAGATGTATTCTGTGAACCGCATTAAGATTTTCACACAAAAATAGAAAAAATTATAATATTTGGGGTTCCCCATACATAGAACTGAAACTCAAAAAAAAAAAAAAAAACATCAAACCCATACGTGTGGGGTATCTATGGATAGGTCTTCAAAAATGATATTGAGGTTTCTAATATTATTTTTTTCTAAACTGAATAGTTTGCGCGAGAGACACTTCCAAAGTGGTAAAATGTGTCTCCCCCCCCGTAACTTCTAAAATACGGGAATGATAAAACTAAAAAAAATATATGATGTTCATTACCATGTAAACTTCCACCGAAAACTGGTTTGAACGAGATCTAGTAAGTAGTTTTTTTTTTAATACGTCAAAAATCGTAAACCACAATTTACCTTTCATTCAGTCAACTCAAATATAAAAATTAAAAAAAAAAAACATTTATTTTTATAAACATAAACCTTATGCATAAACTGTGAATACCTGAAGGTTTGTACGGAGCCCTCGGTGCGCGAGTCCGACTCGCACTTGGCCGCATAATTAATGAGTCCATTTTTAACTGTCTGGCCTTTTAACTCAGTTGGTCGCAGTAATTAGTTACTGCGACCAACTGAGTTTTTAGGGCTGCGAGTTAGGGTAAGACTAGGTTAGGCGTTACTAGGCTATTTAGTATTTTTAAGACCTCACAATAAGAGAGTACACACATTAGGAGGCGCAGTCATTATATTAGAGTGTTCAATAATTATTTTAGAAGTACAAAATGGGACATATTAAATGTTTGATTAAATAAATGTCCTTCTTTTATAGTTAATCAGTGCGTATGAAAACATGACATCAGAGAGTGAAATAGCAAAGAACATGCTGAATGAATTTTAATAAGGTTACATCCCAGTGTGGCAAAGATCGTACTACCCAGTAACTGGGTTATGGAAGTCAGATAGCCAGTCGTTTTGCCAGGATCCCAGATTTGTTCGAAAGAGTTACCGTGGCCCTGGCATATGGGCAACTGAAGGAACACGGGTGGGTTTTAGTCAGTAAAAGTCTGATACGCCCTTCTGCTCCACCTAGAGCGGGAGACGTCATTTGATGATTACTAACCCAAAAAAAAAAAAAAAAATTGCCAGTCGTTACATGTAAAATGTACTGGTGAATAAAATGTACTAATGCACTGGTGTTGAACAGTGGAAGATGAGCGGATGAAAAAAAAAAGATTTTTTATTACCTTTGGTTGTACAAAAACACTTATATAAATAAATACTATGCAGCATTACAACTAAGGGAGTGAGTGTTTTCGATGAACTCTGGCACCCAATGTAAGATTTAACTTGTGTTTAGGGTGCCAGCGTCCTCGCCTAAAAAATGAACACATATCAGTATTTGTAAGACAAGCACAACATAAATATTAATATTAAGACTACTATTTACCAACAATAAATGTAACTATGATGTGGTTGATTAATGTATATATGGGTATGTGTATGTGTTGAGAGTGGGATACATATAGTGTACACTTGTGTTTATATAAGTCTGTGTTAATCAAATTATAAAAATATGTCTCTAGCTACATTAAGTTTATTTAAACGATTGAAATATGTAGTAATGCTTCAGTCTCATCATAACTCAGCGTTAATAACCACTTTGAGACCTTGGTCTTACAGTCATTGAGGCACCTGGGAGCAATTGTACATATTTTATTTATTTTATTATATAAATGGTTAGACAGTATACCATAATGACGTTGAGCAAAGGCCGTTCTACATCCGCCAGTTGTGCATGCCTCGTAGAATCTACGTTTTTTAACAGCATTCGGCTCGTATATTACAGTGGTATATTACAGTATGAAAACAAACGGTGCATGGCTATTACCAGGTCCGCCATGAATCGGCTCAAGAAAATATGGAGAAACAGAAACATCACAAAGGCCACTAAAATGCGACTTGTCAGGGCATTAGAGTTTCCCATATTACTTTACGGTGCTGAGACATGGACTTTAAGGGAAAACGAGAAGAAGAAGATAGACGCTTTAGAAATGTGGTGCTGGAGAATGTGGAGAAGCATAACACAGAACTGCACAGCTGAACAGCTGAACACAGTTTCGAACTAACGTTTCAATCCTCCAAGAACTTGGCATCAAACAGCGTCTTTCTTCCATCGTCCAAAGTCGTATTCTCGCTTCCTTTGGACACATCACACGCATCAGTGGAACGACTTGTCGTGCAGGGAAAAGTTGAAGGCACAAGAGCTCGTGGCAGGTCGCCCATGCGTTGGACTGATCAGGTCAAAACTGCACTTAATGGTCCACTTCACGAATGTACGAGAAGGGTTGCAGTACGAGAGGAATGGTGACGGATTGTGAAGCTAGCCATCACACCAGATATGACGACCACGACCACTCTGTTAAGAGTGTAACGACGAAGAAGAAGACATGCAAAATGTTGTTATTCAGCTGCATTCGGTTGGTCTGACGCCAACCACAATATAGTCAAGTAAAGTCTAGGCAGATTGACAGTGTGGCAGAGTTTAGCTTTTAACTAGTTTAATGGCAAACATGGCTTGCTACTCAGGACGGTTTTAAGTAGGCTTATTACAACAAACTCTGGTTAAAAGTTCAGTTTGTATTTCATTGTGTAATTTGTCTAGATTTTTACACCTTTTATATTAGCTTCACTTGTATGTTTGTATGTTTGTTTGTAACCGACTTGTTTGGACCAATGACGATACTATAATTTCATAAATTTGTGCCATTATCCTTACCAGGGTTACCAGGACAGCAAAAAAACTGTCTTCGAAAACTACGCTGACATACGTCTCAAAATTTGGAAACACCCTAAAAAATAGAAAATAAATAATAGTTTAAAAAAACGAAAAATCACGCTTCCATAGAAAACCAAACTAAAAAGTAGAAAACATAATCTTTTTCAAAAATTATGTATTTTGCCATACCTGCCACCGATTGAGCCAAAGAGAATTCAGTCTTATTTCAACGCAACTAGACTCAATTTTAAATACATACAGTAATGGTACTAGGGACAATACGATTTCCTAATTATAACTGATAGCTCAGAAGAAAAAAGTAAGTTTCGGTAATTCTCTAATTGTGGTGTAAGAGATCTTGCGTTAATAATGTTACACGCTGTATAATAGTTGTGTTAAATTGAAGTTTACATTTAAATACAAAATCCTTACCTTATAGATTCGTCAGACGAGCGTAAAAGGCTGCTTCACAGGTAGCCGACACTCGAACCGCCTTGGCCGCCGCTGCATCACACACGCCGCCGACACTTTGAGATCACACCCACGCACCGTCTCCACCGCCTTTATTTACTTATTATAATACTACAACTAGGACTAGGACCACAGCGCCACCCCCCACTATACAGTCAGACACATCGTGAAGAATTAAAGTAAGGCAAGTCCATTTTAAGCACCCAACATGTCCACGGGAAAGTAGGCGTTAAAGTCTGATCGGATTTAGGCGTTCGGAATTCAAAATCGGTTGAACGTTGCAATTTGGCTTATTTATTTAATTTCTTTTGTTGATTTTATTAATTAAAAAGCTATTCAGCTCCCGTGCTATTACCTACATCCGCGGTTTTTGTGTGTTTTGATACGCGGCGGAGCACGCGTGGTATACCCGTCCCGCTCCATATAAGGCGTTTTAAAAGGAGTGTCGGGATCGTCGGTCTCTTTCACTCGTCTCGTGGCACATTAACCTGGAACAAACGAAGGTCTGATTAGTCTATGAGCTGGCTCTCTGTACGTGGTTTCATTACTGTCAAATGACCTAAATGTTGAGCTTTGAGTGAAATAAAAATAAATGAAAAGCTCGTTGTGAATCAGAGATCAAAAGGATAGAGAGAACAAAAAAGTTTGGTACACGATTAAGTAAATATTCAGGGTGGTATCGACGCGCATACTGAAACCACATGATTCTAGACTCAATAGGCTAGAAATTTCAGTTAAATTAATTTCAATCATCTGCTTGTTTCACGCGGTTATAATGTATGGAACAGCAATTTCTTTTTGAGAATTATGTAGTTACAGAATCCACTATAACAGGTTGCGACGTCAATTTCCCTCCCTGTTCATTACAATCAAGCTCGTCCTTTGTGTCCCTCTTTCAGCGACACTCTACGCCGAGGTGCCGAGGTCCGAACCCCACAGGAGGGGCCTTTATCGTCTAGTCGCTTAGTTTAACATTTTTAAGCCTTGGTTGGAGGCCTTAGTTTCTTAAGGCAAGTCCGGATAAGCAGCAGACTACCTCCTAGGTCAACCAGCGATATGTCATTCCCAGAATAATGTCCCTCCATAAAATATTTCCAACAATAATCCCATTTCTTCACGTGGGTATCGTAAAAGGCGACTAAGGGACTTACTAGAGAATGGGCAGCAGTGTTCTCTATGCATTTTACCACCATACTGCGATCGCCAACCCGCCTGCCAAGCGTGGCGATTATGGCAAAGCCCCCCAAATTGGGGGAGGCCTAAGTCCAACAGTGGACGTCTTACGGCTGAAATGATGATGATGAAATATTTACATTTTACTTCATTTACTGCCATGCTATGTGGAAATGGCTGCAAAGCCGTAGCCAGCCACTTTGGCATACCTGCCAGAATTAAAGAAAAAAACGGAAACGCCTAATGTTTTGTCAATATCTATCACTTTTTTTGTGCATGGTATATCATCAAATGACGTCTCCCGCTCTGGGCGGAGCGGGAGGGCGTGTCAGACTTTTACTGACTAAAACTCACCCGTGTTCCTTCAGTTGCCTATATGCCAATGCCACGGTAACTCTTTCGAAAATATCTCGCGACCCTGGCAAGATCACTTAGTATCAATATCACAGTTATAAGTTGAACTGATAAGCTGGACTATGCATATGAGAGCTAAGGTTCACTTAAGGTCCTCAAGTTTCTTAAGTGACTAAGTTACTTCGACTCTCACATAATATTGTTACTACCAAGTTATCCTAGGACCTAAGTCTAGTCTAAAACTGGATCTAAGCATTAGATCTATATGACTCGTTATAATACCACTTTCGGTTCTATTATAATGCACTGGCTTCTGTCCGCGACTTCGTTCATGTCAAATTTCTTGCTCCCTAAACCCACCCCGTCGCATCGAATCGCCTGCTGTATTTGTGGCTTTTTTCGAATCCTAAGGGCTCTAGGGTGATGTATTTATGTAGGTATGTAGGTTATAGCCTTCCTCGATAAATAGGTTACCCAAGAATAAAAGAACTTTTCAATTCGAACCAGTAGTTCCTATGATTCACGCGTTTAACCAAACAAACTTCTCAGGTTTATAATATTATACTATCTTTTGCCAGCGGATTCGCTCACACATTATACATATAGACCTTCCTCTTGAATCACTCGTGTCTATTGATGAAAATCGTATTAAATTCCGTTGCGGTGTTTAAAAGATATTAGCATTCAAACACGAAATTCGACTTTATTTTAAACTATGTAAAGGTTAGTATGGAGAACATCATTATAATATCAGCCGAAAGTCGTCCACCGCTGGAGTTAGCAGCCACATAATTGTCCCCTTTTTATGTGAATGGGAAATCATCAAATGACGCGTCCCGCTCTTGGGCGGAGCTGGAGGGCGTGTCAGACATAATTGACTCCTTATAAGTCATAAATTGAATAGCTGAAGACTTTACTTATTAATAACATAAAGGTACCCACGACAACATTATGAAATCGCAGCCTTAATTAGTAAAATAATAAATAACAAAGAAACTATTAATTAAATATCGACATTTTTAGGTTAAAGTTAATTGCCTGACAGCCACATTCCTTCTCGTAGCGCTACGCCGTAGCGGCGTAGACTCGTAGACGCACTAGCGTAGCTCGTAGCAATGAAGTTATTAGGTCACCGTGCTACGCGAGCTTTTCGGAGTATTTAGATCACGTTTTACTGAACGATATTAATTATTCTATTAATATTGTCAAGTGGTATGGAAATGTGTGTACTAAAATCTTCGTAGATAGTAAATAATATTTTTAAAATTTATAAGCCATCAATTTGCACTTTCATTATATCTTCTTCTCGTTTTTTTCTCTTTTATTTCTTATAAAATTATCGTGGACGGTTATTAAAAAGCATTTTAATATATTTCCATGCATTTTATCCGCGTGTTATCGTGATGCCGTGAAAGTTTAATATCAAATTGTCACGTTACAAATTATAAATATACCAACAGAAATAGGCATGCACTTTTTTTTATAACTGGCGAAATGTTGATGTGCTCCTGTGCCTACTTTCAGAGAATATAAATGTGATACCATGTTAAGCACAAACGAAGTAAGGCGTTAGCAATTATCGGAGCAGGTAGCTTTCTGTAGTTACTCCCAAAGGTAAAAAGCGTGAGGCAAGTTTTTTTTTTAATATGTGCAGTTTAGTCAATTTAAGGAACATCTACGTGTAATTTTTTACCATGAATTCACAAACATACATGATTATAGATCCACCAGCGGTGAAATTTTTCGTCAGATAATAAAATAAAAGCTGTCGATTTATTAGTAGTAAATTACCATATCTGTAACTATTTTCCCATTTATCGGCATTTATTTAATCAAATTAACTGTGGGTGTACCATAATTAATGAAGCGTGATCGCAAGCGCCACTGAACATGACATCCTGGGTGGGATTCCCAGGTCGGCTAAAGTGTTAAAAATAAAAATCTTAGGACAACCAACACACCGTTATCTGATCCCAAACTAGGCAGAGCCTGTACTATGGCAACCAGACAACTGATAAATATACTTATATATTGATGATTTCCCATCTACAAAAAACGGACTGCTACTGAGAAATTCTAGATAGCCTGTTAGTCTAGTGGTTAGTGACCCTGACTGCAAAGACTGAGGTCGTGGGTTTGATTCCCACCCAGGACAAATCTTTGTGTGATGAGCACGATCATTTGTTCTGTGTCTGGGTGTAATTTATCTATAATATGTATGTATTTAGAAATATATAAGTATATTTATCAGTTGTCTGGTTACCATAGTACAGGCTCTGCCTAGTTTGGGATCAGATAACAGTGTGTTGGTTGTCCTAAGATATTTATATTTTATTTTATTTTTTTATGCTTCAGTGACACTATCATGGTAATTATAAGAACTGTATTTTCACCTGTGACAAACAATAAATAAATCAATATGAATTAACTCACGCCTTTTTCCCATGGGGGTAGGCAGAAACTACGGAACGCCACCTGCTGCGATCTCTACATACTCCTTTTGCCTCGTTCAGGTTCATACAATTGGTCATACACACACGCCGGTTGCGAGTACTACGCACCTGACCTTTCTGAAGAACATCAGAAATAAGGTCACTATATGTCCTCCTAGAGCGTTTGCACTATTTATTTTCACTATCCAAGAACCAAGCTATCCTGTTCAAGGGAGGAAGCCCAGTTTTCATCGCATCGTAACTCGTAACCTGTTTTATTCGAGACAAGGTACATTGGGTCAAGTCTGGGTCAGATATATTGAAATATTTCATTCATTATTCAGTTTCAATGCCGGGGAGAGAATATTAAAATGTATTTCCATCCTTTTTGCTGACCTACAATAGTTTTTTTTTTATTGCTGCATAGTATAAAATATTACAAACTTAAGTGTAGCATAGTGTTGAGACTTTTTTTTATCAAAAAAGAAATCAAATGACGGGGGGAAATCATCAAATGACGTCTCCCGCTCATCGTGTTAGACTTTTACTGACTAAAACCCACCCGTGTTCTTTCAGTTGCCTATGCCTGGGCAACGGTAACTTTTTCTAAAAAAATCGCGACCCTGGAAGGATAGTGTTTAACCTGGGTATTAATTTAACGGATTTTTCATAACAGATCATCATTTCCATTTTATGTCCAGGTTAATCACTGTGCATTTCAAGGTTGGCAGGAAGAGGCAAGCAGAGGAAGTTACATCGCAGAAAGCGATAAGGCCGCCCATTGTATATTTTTGTGGTGTACAATAAAGTAGTACCTGGATGGCCGAGCTTTGCACGGTATTTTTTTTTTGGTGTTTTTTTTTTAAATTATATTTAAATACAAATTACATTTTGTTATTTTTCTTCCAATCAAAAAAAAAAAAACATAAGTTTATGTTTAAGTTGATTATCGATAAAGTTGATTATTGAAAACACGAATAAAACAACATTTTCTAAAAATGAATCCTAGCTAGATCGATTTATCGGCCCCGGAACCCGCTGTATACTAAATTTCATGAAAAGCGTTGGAGCCATTTCCGAGATTCAGATTATATATATATATATATATATATACAAGAATTGCTCGTTTAAAGGTATAAGATATACACCGTGACATTATATTCGTTTTACAAAGATTGTCCACTCAATGTATCCGACATAATATACCTCTAGGCGTGATAAAAAAATTGTTACCATTAATTAAGATAATAGTTACTAAGAAAAATAAATAATGCATTAGAATGATAAAATATCATGTTAATAATGTTTACGTATCAGACGGTAAAGAACATACGTACCCAGCGCACGAGTCGACTGGATCATTCCATCTCCATTTTCCATGAGGCAAAATATTAATTTAAAACTACGTGCTGCGTTATCATAATGAATAATATTTTTATTTTTAGTTATTCAAATGTTCATTTTTAGGGTTCCTGACCTCAAAAGGAAAAAGCGAAACCCTTATAGGATCACTTTGTTGTCCGTCCATCCGTCCGTCCGTCTGTTAATACCCTTTTTCTCAGAAACGCGTGGAGGTATCAAGCTGAAATTTATATCAAATACTCAAATCTACTGTACCTTGGAGCTGTGAAAAAATCAAACTTCTAAGTTAACGCAATCAAAAGATATAGCCGTTTATGTCGCAAATTTTCGAAACTCGCAAGAGAATCAAAACCTAAAGGGTACTTCCAGTCGATCTAGAATTTTGAAATTTGGTACGAAGCAACGTCTTATAGCACAGATAAAGGAAAAATTGCAAATACCGTAAATTTTTAGTTACATCATATAATAAAAATATTTTAAACAAATTTAAACTTTATACCTACAGGTTTGTACGGAACCCTCGGTGCGCAAGTCCGACTCGCAATTGGCCGGTTTTTTTTTCTTATGGATGTGTAGTAGTCATTGGATACATGAAGTGGGCTGCCGTTGTAAGACTATAAAAATGTCACAGTGTCTAAATAAATAAATCATAATCTGCCTAGCGTTTTCCCAACTATGTTAGGGTCGCCTATCAGTCTGGATGCAGCTAATTACCAGTATTTTCCATGGAGCGACTGCCTTTTTGACCTCCACAGCCCAGTAACTGGCAAATACGTTACCCTTTGGTAAAACTGGTTGTCAGACTTTCAGGCTTCTGATGATCAGTAGCGACTCTGAAAATTCCGCAAATGACACCCGGGACCTACGGGTCATGTTGTATAGGTTTAGGTAAAATGTATTTATTTAGTGGGTAATATAATTGGAATGCGTACTGGAAGACGGAGCGTTGGAAGGCCTCCCACAAGATGGACCGATGATTTGGTGAAGGCCGCAGGAATAGGTTGGATGCGAGAAGCACAGAACAGGTCGAAGTGGCGGAGCTTGGGGGAGGCCTATGTCCAGCAGTGGACGTCTTTCGGCTGTAATGATGATACTTGGAATGACATTTTTACAGATCACAAAAATAATCGTTATAAGTACCAGAAAATCAAACCCTCGCAAACAAACCGAGACTCTCATTTTTCACCCACAAAACGAAAACACACATTCATGTTGGTAACCCCAACATAAAGAAAGGACATTATAGTTGGCAACACGCTTTTGTGTCAAAGTCACCATTGTCTTTGGCTAAAGATAACATGGCGGATTATGTACTAGCACAATGGCATATTGTTTTGATAAATAGCTCAGCTCGGCTCTAAGTGAACCTATAGTGACTTGACTTGCAGGCTTTGAGGCTGGAGGTGATTGGTAAGCATTGTAGGCTGGTAAGATAACAGTGAGTTGGTCATTTTGGGCTAGTTTGCTTTGCATAAATTATGATCGTTTGGAGATAACGAGATAGAAATTCTGACTAGTTGAATCTTCATGCGATCTGTGTGGACGTAAAGAATAGCACCATACCAGTTCTTCCCGTTGGTGTCGTAAAAGGCGAATAAGGGACTTACTAGAGAATAGGCAGCAGCGTTCTCTATTCATTTTACCACCATACTGCGATCGCCAACCCGCCTACCAAGTGTGGAGATTATACCAAAGCCCCCTGAATTGGAGGAAACTTATATACAACAGTTGACGTCTTACGGCTGAAATGATGTTGATGATGAATCTTCATGAATAATCTATACTAATATTATAAAGCTGAAGAGTTTGTTTGTTTGTTTGTTTGATTGAACGCACTAATCTCAGGAACTACTGGTCCGAATTGAAAAATTCATTGTGTTGGGTAGCTTATTTATCGAGCAAGGCTATAGGCTATATAACATCACGCTACAACCAAGAGGAGCGGAGCAGTAATGAAAAATGTTGCAAAAACGGGGAAAATCGTACGGGTAGGCGATTCAACGCGACGGGAAGGCTCGGGGAAAAAGAAATTTAACGCAGACGAAGTCGCGGGCAGACGCTAGTCAGCCCATAAAGTTTCCGCTCAGTAAGAGAGAGTTGGCCTTAATCCACCACGCGGGCCCAGTGCGGGTTGGCAGATATCACAAGTCTTGGATTTTTTGGTTCTGGGACTTGCTGGCTTTCTCACGAAGTTTTCCTTCACCGTTTTGAGAGCAGTGGTGATGAAATCATTGCCACAGAGTAATGCTCCTGTCGGGATTCTGACCCGTGTGGCTGCAATTATTTAGCAACGAGCTTCTCAAACAATAAGGACACGTGTTAAAATATCCTATTGATACTTTTCTTCCATTGCAATCAACTCAGAAGGGCCAGAATCCCTTCAAACATCCCTATAGCAACACAATACAGATCTCTTTCATCACGGTTTGGCCTTAAACTCCATAGAGCACCATCAATTAACGTAACACACGTATAAATCGCCAATGACGACAGTGCCACGGAATTTATTAGAAACAATAAAACAGGGCAATCAAATCGTGCCATCATGGCGGAAACACAGACGATATAAGAGATGGCAGAAGGTCCAACGTAATGCTCAGAAAATCTGAATGAAATGTGATGATAGGCCAATGGTAACCGATGCGACTTCAGAGTTGTGGGTCGTAGGTACGTACCCTGACACGCGCGTGTGTCTTCTACCAACCCGCATTGGGCCCGCGTGGTGGATTATGGCCTACTCTATCTCACAAAGAGTAGGACTGCATCCCAGCAGTGGGAACATTATAGGCTCACTGAATGGTAAAATCTTACTTAATTATATTCAATTCATCTATATACCTCCCGAAGTTGCAGATGATGAAGTATATTTGCTGCAAATAGCCATATTTCCCCGAAATTGTCTTATAGTTTGCAGCAAATCGCGGGCTATGTTAGAGGATCACTTTAAAACAAATTATATCTGCGATTTCTCAAAATATTACAAGTGACATTTTTCTCAAGTGAGTTTTCTGTGTTTTCCGTGTTGTTGTACATCATGTTTATTTCCGGCTGCGCGCGCGCACGCCCTGAGTCGCGCGTCGCAGACATCCGGTAAGGTCAGTGATAACTGTTATTAGATGGCCTTACTAACAGGCAGACTGAATATTTTGTAATGTTTACTCGAAAGTTTTGTGAGAAAACATCTATGATAGCTTTTGGAGTTTACTACTTAAGAATCGATTTTCATATACATACATATCGAGGTATTAAAATCATTCTTTCTCCGTTACGTTACGTTACGTTATACGTTACGGTATGTTTACGAATCTACATCTATACTAATATTATAAAGCTGAAGAGTTTGTTGTTTGTTTGATTGAACGCGCTAATCTCAGGAACAACTGGTCCGAATTGAAAAATATTTTTGTGTTGGGTAGCCTATTTATTGAGGAAGGCTATTTAACACACGCTACGAGCAAAAGGAGCGGAGCAGCAATGAAAAATGGCAGGCAATTCGTGCGACGGGAAGGGTCGAGGTAGAAAAAATTTACGCGGATGAAGTCGCGGGCAGAAGTTCTGTAACTATTTTATAATTGTTCGTAAGGAGTAAACTCGACTCGTGCGTCGGACCTGACATACACAATTGAATTTTTGTTTTACATTTTTTTTCTCTGTTCTACCTCATAATAATCAGTAACTATATAGGCAACAAGACGCCACGGAAACACTATCTAAAATAAATTATAACATTGCATGGTTCGTTGAAGGTACATACTTAGAGAAATGTCTGTGTGCCTTTTGAATACAGGCATTTTGATTAAACTTAATAATATTTAAGTAGTTAGGTATAAAACACACACACACAACAAAACCGCCCACCATCATCACCACCAGTTATTTAAAAATAGTTTAAAAAAACTAAAAAAAGCGTGGGGTGCTTTTTAAGGTTGTTTTCTATTGATATCAGGCACCCCACGCTTTTTTTCCATTATTTTGTACTTTTTAGTTTGGTTTTCAATGGAAGCGTGTTTTTTAGTTTTTTTAAACTATTATTTATTTTATATTTTTTAGGGTGTTTCGAATTTTGAGACGTATGTCAGCGTAGTTTGTGACGTATGTCAGCGTAGTTTTCGAAGACAGTTTTTTTTGCTGTCCTGGTAACCCTGGCAAGGGTAATGGCACAAATTAGTTTGTGACGTATGTCAGCGTAGTTTTCGAAGACAGTTTTTTTGCTGTCCTGGTAACCCTGGCAAGGATTATGGCACAAATTTATGAAATTATTGCATTGTCATCGGTCCTTGACAGGTGTGCAAAGTTTGAATGAAATCTGGTCGTTTAAAGTGGGTCAAAATCGCGCTTAAAGGAGTCGGTTACAAACAAACATACTAACATACAAACATACAAGTGAAGCTAATATAAAGCGTGTAAAAATCTCGGTCTATTTCTAATAAGTCGTGTCAATAATTCCAACTGCTAAAGCGACAAAAAGTGGTCGAAGTATCTACATCAGTGGATTTGAGATATTCTCTAAACGGTCAAGTGCCAGGATTTTTTTTTTCAATTTGGGTGGTTACGAACACATATAGAAAGACAAAGTGTTGTATAGATACATGAAGCGTCAGGGATATGAGACCAGCTCCCTAAATGCTGGCTTACTGCGTAGATGATGACCACCTGAAGTTTAAGACCATTTTAAACTACTTCCACCAAAATCTTACAAAACTTTGATTGCGCGATGGAGAAAGTAAGACAATTTTTAATTTTTTGTGACAGTCAAGAGCATTGATTTCTTCAGAAAACGATAAATATCTATGTTTGAAACACATAAAGCGTCAGTAGACCACGAAATGAAATTGCTAACTATTGAATAAAACATAAACATCATAAGTTTATCTATGATAGAACTAACAATGCCATCTGTTATGATCTATAAGAATTAAAAGGCTAGAAATGAAAAAGAAATTGAACGGTTGAAAAACATTTACGAAAAAGGAATGATAAGTAACTGATTTTGTATAATTTAAAAATAATATGTTTCGATTTATGAAATCAAATAGACTTGTTCTATTTTTGAATTGCAAATTGTCGTTATCTCTTGGCAAAAAAATAAATATAAAAGTACCCACACATTTTCATTATGCGGGTAGATTTGAGTTTGGGTTCTGTTTATTTGTTATTAATAAAATTATGTTGAGAACTTTTTTTTCTGAATTTCGGTCCGAAAAAAAATGCTTATTCGGACACTATGTTTACTGACTTATATTTCAAAAATAACAAATAACGGAAACATTCCTAATTTTATTGGAAATCAGTAAACAATAAAAAGAACTACACGTTGCTATCTGTTTAAAGACCATTACATCTTGAACTAGTGATGTTCATCCGTTGATCTGAAGACAGGTCTAGTGTTATGGTCGTGTACTATTCCCGTGTTATTGAAGACTGGCCAAAACTCAATAGTTAAAGGCCAAAAGAAACAAACTCACAACAATTATGCGCACACGCATTTGAAACAATATTTTCTGGTATAAAACCGTTTGTATCTCTGACGTAAGTCGACCAATTAAGCAGAAATGTGGAACATTTTGTGTAGATATTAGTACGGTTACGATTAACTCAAGCTAGAAATACTGGCATAAATGGTTTCTGAAGATTATTTATTACATTGCGTTGTGACGCATTCGAATCGGTTTGGAATTCTGCAATTATCCTTGCGCTTAGTTGTTTGAATGAAACGATGTCTGAATGAATATGAGCTTGCTATAATTATATATGTCACCGTCAGATTGTAAATATCGTTAGATTACGATCTAACTAGCGAGATTGTAATCTGCCGAAAGATTGTGAATCGTCAGATTACAACCTCGCTAGTTACTAGCGAGGTTGTTCTTCAGAAAGGTCAGGTGCGTAGTACTCGCAACCGGCGTGTGTGTATGACCAATTGTATGAACCTAAACGAGGCAAAAGGAGTGTGTAGAGATCGTAGCAGGTTGCGTTCCGTGCTTTCTGCCTACCCCCATGGGAAAAAGGCGTGATTGTACGTTTTCAGCCGTAAGACGTCCACTACTGGAGTTAGGCCTCCCCCAATTTGGGAGACTTTGTCATAATCGCCACGCTTGGCAGGCGGGTTGGCGATCGCAGTATGGTGGTAAAATGCATAGAGAACGCTGCTGCCCATTCTAAATGCCATTATAAATCAACTGCGTGACGCGGTCTGGTTGAAGCTTAAGCAGATTTTTTCAAAGATACTAGCTTTTGCCAATGGCTTGGCTCGGGTGGATATCGTAATTTATCCCATTAGAAAGTATTACCTGGATAAAAAGTACAAGTTTAGTATCCTAAGTGTTTCTCCAAGTTATGAACTATTTTTTGTGCCAAATTTCATCCAAATCCGATCAGTCAAATGTCTCGTTTGTCTAGTGGTCGCAAGCGCTACTGCTGAGCATAAGGTCCTGGTTTCGATTTCCCGATTTCCAGAGGGGTAATTGCGGAACTTTTTATCGGTAGGAATTGGTTTAATATTCATAGTTAAACAACATTCATTGCGTTATTTACGTTGCTGAGCCGACAATTTATTCGAACAAATGACGCAATGGTTTAGAAATAATCTTCAATCCCATTCAGATTCTGATAAATTGTGCGTTTCGCAATTAGGGTGCTGGTCGGGCAAAGAGTTATTGGATTTTACCATTTGCAAGTTTCTGAGAAGCAGCTCGGAGCCTGGATTTGTGCTTAGTTGATGGCAATAGGCTCGCCCCCTTATTACATGGCACTGAAACATAACTGGCGAAATGTCGGTGTACTAGGTGTAGGTGCACCTCTGCGTAACCCCTGGGGAATACAGGGGGATGTTATATGGTAATTTCAGCTATTTCAAAAATATAAAACTGAATTTGCTGTCGCGTTGTTGGGTAAAAAAATCTGTAAATACGAAACTGCTTGACCTACAATTTCGTTTGCTATTTCATATTTTGTTTCTTAAAAAAAAAACAGTGTTCGTATAATTTGAACGCATTCATGACTAAAACTGTAAAAACGAACCAACCAACTTTGTAGGTAGCATGGAAATATGTTGCTTCCTGGAGGAAAACACTGGGGAACTTTTAATACAGGAAAATTAAAAAGTTTAAACGCGGGCAGAGCCGTGGGTCATAACTACTAGTTAAGCCAATAAAGTTGTCTGAAAAAATGGGGTTTTTGTTGAGCTCTATAGGAACAAATACCTAGCCAGGGTCAATGTTTTTTTTGTATTTATGGTTTTTTAACTTTTTACTAAACAATTTATTTAGAAAAGACCTTTTTTTCGCGCTCACGGAGGGGTATATACAGATGGTTGGTCTGCAACCATCTTTACATACCCCTTCATGCCTTGGAAATAGGGTTCATGATTTCTCGAGCTTTTTAATTTCTCGAGTCTCGAGAATTCTCGAGGCTAATTTCTCGAGGCTTCTCGGGTTGTCGAGAAATTTTCATTTATGTACGTTTTCTCATATTATTTGGTTCCAATAACGTCAATAAATTCAGTGGTTTTCCTCTCAAATAAAAGTATCAAATTAATTATAAGACTTTTATTGATTCCTTTTTTTTATATTTCCATAGTTTTGATGTATGCATCTTTACTGTTATAGTGACGTTTTGGTAACATCTATAACCGTACGCAAAATACGCGCTCAGACGTGGAGTTGCGGACACCAGCCCGTTCTACCTAACATCTATAACAAACGCAATTCAAATTAATAATGAGCCCTTGGATTAATATGTGATACACACACAACACAACCGGCAATATTCGTCTCACAAATTTAAAATGACACATTAATTACCTAATTTAAAATTACTTATATAAGAAAAACATATTAGAATCATTAAAAACTAAGCTTGTGTGTTGTTGTTTTACTAAAATAGGATATATAATTAGACTAAGTAGTATAATTAATGTATCGTTAGTTATTTTTTGTATTAAAGTTTGACAAAAAAATTATAGAAAAGAACAGATAGGTATTCGTACCTAGTAAAATTTAAGATCATATTTAGATTATATTATTGATAAAAATAATATGAATAATAAAGCCATGATGTGTCAATTAAAGTAAAAAGACTTAGTTACCTGTTTGATTTCAATTTATCACGTAAGTATCTTTGAAACACTCACTACGTAAACTATACTTGGCTAGAGTCGAAACACGAATGAACGTGTAAAAACGACGCCGCAGAGCACTTGCAGCGATATCAAAGGGTGCCGCTGCGCTTTGGCCTGCGCCGCCACGCAACACAACAAACGGTGATTTAATTTCTATATAGGTACAAGATTTCTCGAGTTCTCGACTTTTCTCGAGCTTGATTTCCCGGGAATTCTCGGCTCGAGAATTCCCGGGAATGAACCCTACTTGGAAAGCATGTTAAAAAGTTGGTCCCGGCTGTCATTCGTAGATCTTTGACATGCCTTGCGGGTCGTTAGAATCCTGAAAGTCTGAGAACCGGTCTTGACAAAAAGTATCGCAATACCCAGTACTTGGGTTGTGGAGGTCAGATAGGCAGTCGTTCCATGTAAAATACTGATACTCAGCTGTATTCGGTTAGATTAGAAACCAACTCCAACATATGAAAAGGCTACTTACAACTCACACGTGTATTCAAAAAGTTTTTGGAGTCTTTTGGGCATGCTGGTCTGCAAAGTGACTTGCGACACAAAAGAGGTCCGTTAGACGCATTAAAAATACATAACAAACAACACTATTCTATTTCCATGATTTTGTGAGCTGACAACACCGAAAATTTCGAATGTCACGCCTCGTTCATCGACAGCGCGGGAAAATAAACGAAATCAGTTCTTTTTTTAAATGGGCGCCAGAAAAAAGTTTAAGTTTAGAACATGCCTGAATCGTTGTGTGTTTATTTGTAGAACTAGCTTCTGCCCGCGACTTCGTCCGCGTTAAATTCCTTATTTCCCCGACCCTTCCCGTCGAGCCGAATCGCCTACCCGTGCGATTTTCCCCGTTTTTGCAACATTTTTCATTACTGCTCCGCTCTTCTTGGTTGTAGCGTGATGTTATATAGCCTATAGCTGTTCTCGATAAATAGGCTACCCAACACAAAAAGAATTGTTCAATTCGGACCAGTAGTTCCTGAGATTAGCGCGTTCAATCAAACAAATAAACTCTTCAGCTTTATAATATTAGTATAGATTAACACCGCGATTCAGAAAATGACGTCATTTGCACAACGCCATCTATTGGATTTGGATTTCAACTATCAACATTAGTTCTATTTTTAGTCTTAAGATGTCGTTGCAAGTACTATACTGAATTGCGTAACGTAATATTTTACTTCTTGAACTCACTAAATTATATCTTTTGATAGAGTGAACCGATTTCGATGAAACAAAAACTAAGTTAAACCTCAAGTTGCGTAAATTTTTTGTATATAAACATTGTCAGCATTGAATTCGTAGATTTTACGTGATGTGCGCACAAACAAACAGACAAACAGACAAAAATTTCAAAAATGATGGAAATGGGTTCTGTTATTTATCTTTTCACACGCTGGCTATTTTTTGTTTCAATTTCTTCAATGTACAAAAATGACTTTTCTACAGATTTATTATATGTATAGAAGATGTTAGTTCTAATTAATTTACTCTTATTTACTAATTTTCTAATTTACTCCCGTCCCGTCAAAAAGAATGAGTTAAGTTACTAAGTTACAACTTTCTATCCTAAGAGGATATTTTAAGGGTAACCAGGATGAATCGACGAGTTTCATAAGATTGATTAATCTCTCGCCGGCATGCGTACCGCGCAAGTAAAAGGGTATACGAATTTGATTACTCATGCACGAAATTGTATTAAGTAGATTTACGTCCATTTTCATATTTGTATGGCCTGAATATAAGTGTTCTTTGGTGAAAGAAATACTTGAAACTTTGAATTCTCTTTGTTTAGATAACAAATGAATAAGATTGACTTTGCTTTAAAAGAATCAAGGCGTATTAACACGTTAACTGCCATGTCGGACTATGTGTCCGACACTTTTTGTTCCATTCAGGCCTTGTCGGACTATATGACCGACAACACATACAAAGTCTGAACATGTCGTTGCTGCCTGGCGGCCATGTTTTTGGAATAAATAATGAATTTATGGGATAAATAATCTATTTAAAGTGAAATAACACTAAGTACATTTCTTCCCGTGGGTGTCGTAAAAGGCGACTAAGGGACTTACTAGAGAATGGGCAGCAGCGTTCTCTATGCATTTTACCACCATACTACGATCGCCTACCCGCCTGCCAAGCGTGGCGATTATGGCAAAGCCCCCCAAATTGGGGGAAGCCTAAGTCCAGCAGTGGACGTCTTACGGCTGAAATGATGATGATGACATTTTTTTACTTTTTCTGATTTTCACCATGGCAGTTAACGTGTTAACCTGTGAATGGCCAGTTGTATGAACCTAAACGAAACAAAAAGAGTATGTAAGGATCGTAGCAGGTGGCGTTCCGTAGTTTCTGCCTACCCCCATTGGGAAAAAGGCGAGAGTATTGGTATGTATGTAAATTATATAGATTTTCCATAACACAGCATAACATAACATTCATAAACGTTGACTGATTATATTACCGACCATTTAAAATTAATTAATATCTTAGGATAACCAACACAACGTTATCTGATCCCAAACTAGGCAGAGCCTGTACTATGGTAACCAGACAACTGATTAACATACTTATATATTTCTAAATACATACATATTATAGATAAATTACACCCAGACACAGAACAAATCGATACCGGAAATTTCAATTGTCGTAAAGGACATAACGTGTTATGTCCTTTACGACAATTGAAATTTCCGGTATCGAAATGATTGCGCTCATCACGAAAAGTTTTGTCCTGGGTGGGAATCGAACCCACGATCTCATCAGTCTTAGCAGTTAGGATCACTAACCACTAGACTAACAGGCCAGTCTATATTAATCGTCAACGTTAACGTCTAGTTACGATTTCGTTTTTAATCCTACTATCCTACTCATATTATAAATGTGAAAATTTGTGTAATTATTTGGATTTCATGTTTGGATGTTTGTTACTCAATCACGCAAAAACAACCGATTTGGAGGAGAGGGATCTGAATGAAATTTGGAATAAAGATAGTTTATAATCTGAATGAACAAATAAAACACTTTCTATTCCGATAGTACATTCCCTTATTGTAATTTCCGACCGCCACGCGTGCGGAGCCCCTGGCAAAAGCATGCGCCCTAATAAAAATATCTGAAAGATATTTCCCTTGTCTTTTAGAACAAAGAACTTAAGATCGAATCAAACCAAGCTAACCAACGTAGTATAAAATACGAACATTATGAAAATATTCTTCAAACTTTAACTCTACCATAGCTATTGTCAACTCCAAAAAGAAAACGACAAGTCACTTTTAAAAGACAAAAATCTTCAAACTTGACGGCTTCAAATAAAACTTACAACTACTCAAAATCATATATTATGAACTTTGCGAAAGGATTCCGGGATTTCTCATCGTGGAAATCTTAGGTCATTGCTTAAGCTCGGGGGTAGGTTCGGGGGAAGAGCAGGGGGGAAAGAGGGGTGGGTCAAGGCCGCAGCGCCGCCTCGATGCCGCCTCTTAATGCCTCGGGGTACTTCGAGATCCACGGAGTGTTTTTGCCAATAATATTTGTCTGACATATAAGTCGGAGGGAAGATAATGTTGTTCGTTCTAGAAGTACTGTATTATATGACGTCACTGCGTGTACTTCGTGTTTTCAAGTATGCGCAAGATCAAATCGTTACGTCATTACTCTATTTATGGGAATGAGTTGCTTGTAAATATGAGTTTACTTGTTTTAAAATGCGACTAGGATGCTTTATTCTGAAATTAATCTAGACTGTGTCATAATTTTATAAAGAGGTAAAGTTTGTTTGAAGGAAGTAATCTCTAGAGAACTATTGATCTTTGAAAAAATATTTATGTAAGTATTTGATAGTACAATTCTTGAGGAACGTTTAAGGATATGTAACATCACGCTGCGACCCTTAGGAGCCGAGCAAAATGAAGATGGTCGGAACGAACAATTAGTTTAAAGGAACTAATAGTCGACTAATAGGCGATAGGATACGACGCAACTGGTCAGAGGGGTAATTGCGAAACTTTTTATCGGTAGGAATTGGTTTAATATTCATAGTTAAACAACATTCATTGCGTTATTTACGTTGCTGAGTCGACAATTTTTTCGAACAAATGACGCAATGGTTTAGAAATAATCTTCAATCCCATTCAGATTCTGATAAATTGTGCGTTTCGCAATTAGGGTGCAGGTCGGCCAAAATTTTACGCGAACGAAGTCGTGCGCAGAAGTAAGTGTTTTAAAAATGGAGTCACGACTAGGTTTTTACGACTTGACAAAAATCGAGGTTTCTTTATCAAATATGTAAGATTAATTTATTATACTAGCTTTTGCCCGTGGCTTCGCCCGCGTGGATGTCGGAAATTAATGCAAGAGGACGTATAACCGCGATAAGAATGTGTTATTCCAGGTTATATAGGTAATATAGACTCTGTGTGCTATTTTCGATCCAGATCCATTCAACCATTTTTGTGTGATTGAGAAACAAACACCCAATCATACATATTTTCACATTTATAATATTATTAGTAGTAGGATTATGACTCATATTACTTAGGATTCATAGTTTATGAGAACATCATGTGTGTTGGTGTTTTTAAAATAAGAGTAATAAATAGTATTCAGAGTAAGAAGACTGCGACATAGGGCTTGGTTTAGTTGAATATAAGTATTCCTGGTTTATATCGTATAGCTGTCGGAAAATATCACCCGGGAACCTACTACCGGAATAAAGTAGGTATCCTATCTGTTACGTATCCATGATAAAATATATCTTTGTGCCAAATTCGATCTAAATACGTTTGGCCGTCTTTGCATCATTGAGAAACAAACATCCAAAAATCTAAACATCTAAGCCGTTTCGCGGTCTCTTACTTGGAATAATACTATTAGGTTTATTTTGAGTATAATGAACACACATGATATTCGCAATTACTATGAAACCAAAGTAATATGAATTACAATCCTACTTATCCTGTACTACCCGGCAGCTGCCAATGGATGGACGGGACGGACGTACGACCTGCTGCTCTGCGCCCGCTTTTTAAATCTCTAATATCTTCTAAGATATTCATTTAAATGACATGCTGTAAAAGGCCATATTGATCTATATTAAATGCACAAGGTATTTAACGTACTTAATTGGATAAGGATTAATGCTGTATTGCTTAAAATCGCTTCGTAAATAAGCCCTTATTTCTCGTAAAAAGTAAAAGATAAAAAATGGTTATTGTGGGTTATCCCTAAGAGATAGACATATACCATTCCGGACATTTTTGTAGGTCTTTTTAAGGTGTACAATACTGTAGTACATTATTTTGATCTATTTCGTGGGATTCAGCCTGGGTTTTTCGAATTTTGAGACGTATGTCAGCGTAGTTTTCAGAGACAGTTATTTTTTTCTAAAATAAAAGTAGCCTAAGTTACTCCTTGTTACATCAGCTATCTGCCAGTGAGTCCCGTCAAAATTGGTCCAGCCATTTCAGAGATTAGCGGGAACAAACAGACAGACAGACAAAAATTGTAAAAAATGTTGTTTTGGTATATGTATCGTGTATACATCCATATACACTTAGTAAAAAGTGGTTATCTTAATATTAAAAACAGACACTCCAATTTTATTTATTTGTATATATGTATAGATTACAGTCATATAAATCTTTCAGGATAAACCGCATCAAAATCCGTTGCGTGGTTTAGAAGAACGACGCACTTACACAGACACAGAAAAAGCGAATTGAAATTCGACCATAATTCATTTAAAACTTAATGTATTTCTAATGTATTATTATATAGAAATATGGTCCCGTGTGGTGCCGGACGTTCAGAATAGCATCACCCCATTTCTTCCCGTGGGTGTCGTAAAAGGCGACTAAGGGACTTACTAGAGAATGGGCAGCAGCGTTCTCTATGCATTTTACCACCATACTGCGATCGCCAATCCGCCTGCCAAGCGTGGCGATTATGGCAAAGCCCCCCAAATTGGGGGAGGCCTATGTCCAGTAGTGGACGTCATACGGCTGAAATGATGATGATAAAAATATGAATATCTTTCTGCATTCCTTTTTAATATAAACTTTAACTATGCAAAATTTCAGCAATCATTGGATACGGACAGCCATTGGCATCAGTTAGGTACTAACAATATTAATATAATTTTAAGTCCAATTTTTGTTCTAACACACTAACTTTTTATGATTTTGGAACATTTTTATCCTTTTTATGTACATTTATGGAGATTTTCTCTGAAATAAATTAATTGAATTGAATTGAATTAATGTATACATAGATATGTTGAGATAGAATTGAAGATGTAGGTTTTAAGAGTACCAATATTTTTTGAGAAAACAATACTGATTTTCAGTGAAGGAAAACATAAGAAAATCTTTATTCTTTTCTCTCCGTGAGGAGCTTAGCCCACTGTGAGACAATTTTCAGACTGATATTATTACTACTAAAGGTTTCAGAGGACCAACCCTTAAAATTCAAACAAGCAGACCGTCTACAACAACTTTATTGTTTTCATAATAAAACTAATAAACTTTATTGAATGACATTGTTTTTTTATTCATTGAAATATCACCGTTTTGTCTACAGACGCAAGGTCGTTTTTCCATCACCCCTACCTCTGTAGTTTAAATACAGATTTAAGGCTCCGTCTCTCGCAGAAAAGCCGTTTTTATTTTATGTTCTTCGGATATTTAATTGAGAAGAAATATTAGCTTTCAGTTTCGATAATAGCCCTTAGATATTTAACATTTATATTCAGCTAGAGACCCGCCCCTGGTTTGTACATTTTATTACGATTTGACATCGACATTTCTCTAATTTAAACTAATAATAAAGCTGAGGAGTATGTTTGTTTGAACGCGCTAATCTCAGAAACTGCCAGTTAGATTTGAACATTTCTTTTTCTATTTGATAGCTCAATTTTTGAGAAAGGTTATTTAATATCACGGTAAAACCGTTCAAAGCTGAGCAAAAAAAAGTCAGACTGTACGCTTGGTGAAATTGAAGTAATAGCGCGAGCAGGCGACGCACGCGATGCGACGGGCTGCACTGGGGGAACAAGAAATTTAACGTGGAGGAAGTTGCGGACAGAAGCTTGTGTAATATATAAATTAAATATTATAATATACAGCTTCCGGAATTTCTCTAAATCATGGTAAAAACCGCATCAAAATCAGTTGCATAGTGTAGAAAAACAACGCGGTCACGCAGACAGACACGAAAAGGGACTTTATTTTATAATATGTTTAGATTTAATTTTACTTGGTAAGAAGTAATGACGCAGATGGGATTTCATGTGCCTTTTATGGCCGTATAAGATATTGGTAATGGTACTTTAGTTAAGTAACTGTTTTTTAATGGTTTTACAGCCGGTGGTTAGCCAGGCGTGTAGACTGAATAATTTATTTATGTGTGCAAGTATAAATACTAAGTAAAGTTCTTTTTTTAAACTCAGATACAAATTTGACAGGTATCATGTCAAACTCATTTACTGAAAAAGCAAACACAGAAGTTAAGAAATGTCAGATTAGTAACTGGGATTAAAAGCGAACTTTAGAAAAGTAAAAATTGACTTTAAAAAAGTCTACGGACACGGACAGATAGTTTTGGAAATGCATTTGATTTGTTTTGATATCAACTACTTTTGTTACTTACTAATGGCTTTCATATGGTTTTCATGTCGGTTGATAATAAAAATATTACCAAAGAAGCCACCAACTTCCGAAAAAAAGGTCGGTGTCTTTGGTTCCATATTTTCGTTTTTTGCCACCAACATCCGAAATTACAGCTAGTTTTTTTTTTTTGAAAGTCGGTTACTTTTTGGAGTAATAAATGCTTATCTAAAGTATTTATTGTATATATTTTTTTTAGTTGTGGTACCTACTTTGCACAAAACCGTATACCTTTTACTAACTAAATAAATAACACTGTCAAAAAGATATACTAGAACATCATCAATAATTAGAAAACATATAACTGAATTGAGAACTTTTCTTTTTTGTGAAGTCGGTTAAAAATATGTATTATTGAACTCAAAAACCTGAACAAAATATAGGACCGATCGACAAACTTTTCAAACAATTTAATTATTTTAAATCGGTTAATAAATGATGCAGATCTGAGGAAAAAAACATAAAAAAAAACTTTTCAAATACGCACTTTTTCCTGTTTTTGAAGTCGGTTCAAAATATATTGAATTTGACAGCTTTCCTAACATCTATTTTAGAAGGCCGGTCTATTATGGGAAACCATTAAATAACTGACATAATTTGACGTCCTGAGTGACGCGTGTTTCAAAGGGTCCAATCGATTGACCCTGCAAAATGGGTGTGAAATTAGGACGTCCATAGACAACTAAGTGAATGTATAGATTTTACTATCAGGAAGGATGGGAGTTTTGCTTTTGTCTTTTGTGTATTTTATGTCCCATTTGTTGGGAATTAAAATAACCTATTAATATAAGCCCAAACTGTTTATTATTATTAGCTAAATAAAATTTATTAGTCTTCGGTTAATTTGTCACAGAAACATTTGCATACAAAAAAAAATTGATCGGATAATAAAGAAAAACAGGCTAAGTGTAAATGGAAGTTAGTACTCGTATTTAAAAAAAAAAGAGATTTGGCTACAAATGGATGAATATATTAATTTTTCGTTAAATCACATAAAAAATATTTTTACTATTGCCTTTTACCCTGTAAGTGTTGAATTGTTTGCGAGTGAGCAAAATAATTTAATGATAATTTTGAAGCTTCTAGGGACCGTAGACCTAGATATTTCCTCCTGTTCCTGAGAAAAAGGTTTTTGACAGAAGGATAGACGGCTGGACAATGATGTGGTCTTATAAGGGTTCCTTTTTTTCTTTCAAGGTACGGAGCCCTACAAGTAAAAACAAAACCAAAAATAGATGTTTAACCATGTGCGTTTTATTTTTTCTTTCATATTAATATATTAAACAGTGAAACTTTACTACATTTCGATGCTTAAAAATACACAAAAGTTTAACTTATCGAAATAAACAACCATGATCTCGGACACAATTTATATACTTTAAAAACGGTATCTTTAGTAAGCATCTAGACTACAATATATCAAGTTTTCAGTGAGGCGACATTCGACTACTAAACATGCCAAGGAGAAGTAGTGTTGACCCATTTATCGGCGAAGATACGTGCCGTATTCGCCTTAAAACATTTACCATGAGGGGAGAAAATGTTGAAAAATAAGACAAAAATTAAGCTTTTCTGTTGAAATACTTTTACTTATCTGCTCTTTTCCTCATGGTAGAAGTAGCTTTGGTGTTTACCTGTACTTAATTTGTACTCTATTTTTGTTTAAATAGTTTCTTTTTATATTCGGAATGGTAAGAGAAAAGAAAATGCTGAATAAAATGAGGTCCTAATAGTACTAATGCGCGGAGTAGATAATCGTAACGTAAATTCTAAAGATTTCAAAATTGAATATTTTCGTTTCACACATAACATTTACTTAGTTTTAGACTCTAGTCGTATACAGGATGACTTTGAAAACAATCGACAAAATTTAAGGGGGTGTTCTACCCATCAATATGAACAACTTTTTCTATGGATCTTCTTATATAAAACTGTCAAATTGGGTGTGTCCTTGCATATATATGGGAAGGTCGATTTTTCCTTTTGGAATTCGAAGTTGGTTCCATAGTAAAAGTGATTTATGTGGATCGCAATGAGATGTTCATTGCGATCAACATAAATCCCTTTAAATTTTGACGATTATTTTCAAAGTCATTCTGTATTATCAAGTGAACCAAACATCTTTTTTTCTGGTTCTGCCAAAAATTTAAACCAAAATGATAGTAGGAAGTTACAGGTATAATTATAAAAACAAAATGAATTTTCGCTAGGTACGCTTACGATTACGATGCGTGTTACTGCCGCGTATAGTGGCCCAATGTTTTCCCATAGTATGCAACCACACCTAATAAAAAAATAAAAAAGAGACAAAAGGAACTAAATGTCTATTGTCTACATTATGGTAGAAATCAAAGGAAGTGAAAGTGATACAAATCCATGACATTTATTTTGTTTACTCATTCTTATTTTAAATTCAACATAACATTATATTTAATCTGCATCACAATCCCCTGATACAATCGGGAAGAAAAGTGTTTTACCACTCGGCAGCACTTCTTTGTATTGAAATTGTTGAGTGGTGACCTGCCTTTGTTCCTGTACAGCTACGCGCACAAGTGTTATTTGCGTTCTATATTTTATTTCTTTTGAATTTATGGAAATGTTGAAGCTTTGGTTGTGAACATTAAATACGATCAAATATGTGTCTGAAGGTTGTAAATAAATTGCGGATCTGCATTTTCGGATGCACACTAACTTCGAACCGTCAACGATTATTTGTTTTACTACAAAAAGAAAATTATGATGGAGGAGGTTTATCCTTAGTAAAACTGGCGGACCCTTAATCTTCTCTAAACAAATAAATAAAATGTAAGCGTTTATAATGGAAAAATAACAGCATTTTACTAAATCCATAAGAAAGTAGACTAGTAGTTTGACGACTAGTTCTCTAGTAGTACTAGAGAATGGGCAGCAGCGTTCTCTATGCATTTTACCACCATACTGCGATCGCCAACCCGCCTGCCAAGCGTGGCGATTATGGCAAAGCCCCCCAAATTGAGGGAGGCCTAAGTCCAGCAGTGGACGTCTTACGGCTGAAATGATGATGATGATAAGAAAGTAGATACGGTACATACTTTTAAGAAAAAAACTTTTTTTTTGTCTGTGTTTGTGCCGACTTCTCTGGCAGATAGCTGATGTTATTAGATGTAACATATGCTTTTTCGTGCTTCTAACACGACCAGTAACACGATCGTGGTATAATTCCCGACATCTACGCGGTTGAAGCCGCGGGCACAGCTAGTATATAATAAATATTCGAAATTCTATCCCCGTGTACAATATTTACGTGGCGGCTTGTAACCTACTTAGGTGGAGCAAATTTTTCATATACAGGATGTATTACGTAACTTAGATGAAACATATTATTATATACAGGGTATATTCTATATAAAACTTTTTAACTACACAGAATAGCTTTTAGTCGTAAATGCATCTCAACAGGACGCCGAGTGACGCAAACTGCAGCGGGGCTTGAAGATTGATGGGTGTGCGACGGATAGATTGATTGTGATCGATTTGGAGTTCCGATATTGAAACATCGAGTAGCAAAAACTAGGTTGGAAAATAGGTAGCTTCGTGTGGTTGACACCCGGTTTAGTCTGTTGGAACTAGTCTCTGTTAAGTTAATCTGCCGTCAAATATCGTATTCGCTTTTGTCTGTTTACTTATCTCATTAGATACAGAGTAAGTAGGACCAGAGGGGTAGTTGCGTACTACATTATCAGTAGGAATCGGTTTCATTTTGACAGTTCCGCAACATTCATGGCGTTGTTTACGTTGCTAAGCAAACAATTTTTTCGAACATATGAAAGAATGGATGGCAAATAAGCTTCAAAATGATTCAAATTCTGATTAATAGTGCGTTTCGCAATTAGGGTGCTGGCTTTTTGTTTATCTATTGCTTCGACACTTGATAATTTTATAGACGTTTGAGGAGCAGGCTGTGACCTTCACTCATCTCCCATATAAAAGGGAGCATAATCCGACCAGACGGGTGTCACGTCTGGTTGACTTCTGCAGAACAACTGATGTCGAGACGTTGAATGTATACATAATCACAAGGACTTTGATGCACAAACTAAAAAGTTCAACATAAGGGGGTTCAGAATCATGTTCTTAATCCATAGTAGCAAGCTGTGTGACGATGGCCCTACTACCCTGTATATGTTAGTTGCGCGGTAAACTCTGCTTGCGCGATACCTGATTTTGCATGACGTCAGTCTTTTTTGTTTTTGTGGGTGGGAAATCAACAAATGACGTATCCCGCTCTTGGGCAGAGCGGGAAGGCGTCTCAAACTTTTACTGATTAAAACCCACCCGTGTACCTTCAGTTGCCCATATGCCAGGACCACGGTATCTCTTTCGAACAAATCTCGCGACACTGGCAGGGTGACGTCAGTCTGAGTTACGCATTTGGCGATGTAGATGCCACCACAGTTTCATTGGAGATACTTCTTCAAACGTACCTTCCAAATTTTGAAAAACTTATGGTATTATGTTACATATATTTGGAAGTTATTTTCTGCCCTGCGGGGTCCTTTCTAATGAAAATATGGCATCTAAATATTTCAGCAATGTATTACGGATTCAGAAGAAAAGCCTATGCTACCACATGGCACTAGAAGACACAAAGAGCGAAACGATTATAACCGATGTACAGTCATTAACTGTGATCGTTACACTCGGCGCCATATTGCCGCGGTCACATACGATTGAAAAGGCTGAACAACCGGTCTGTTCTTTAGAAATGTCACTGGGAACACTAAGGTGAAGTGAGCTTCACATCAGCTGTCAATAGTGTCAATGTCTAGCTTTAGACTCACAGCTCACGTGAAGCTCACGTCATCTGATACGTCATACTGATCTCTAAGATACAGGGACCCCCCTAGTTTGGAGATCAGGGATTTAATGTATTGCGCATAGCATAAGCCATTTAGTTTTAATACCACTATTCTTAGTATGTAGGCTTTCTTAAATTAAAAAAATAAAAAAAACTTATAAGTTATGAGGGTCGGTTTTTTTGATAGAATAAATCGGCGACCGAATAAATTGTACAGTGTGGTGCCGGACGTAAAGAATAACACCACCCCATTTCTTCCCGTGGGTGTCGTAAAAGGCGACTAAGGGACTTACTAGAGAATGGGCAGCAGCGTTCTTTATGCATTTTACCACCATACTGCGATCGCCAACCCGCCTGCCAAGCGTGGCGATAACGGCAAAGCCCCCCAAATTGGGGGAGGCCTAAGTCCAGCAGTGGACGTCTTACGGCTGAAATGATGATGATGATGAAATCGGCGACTCATCATCTGCCTAGCCTTTTCTCAACTATGTTGTGGTCGGCTTCCAGTCTAACTGAATGAAGCTTAGTACTAGTATTCTTATGGTATGTTACGTTAAAAGGGTTTGGTTTCTCCACAAATTCCTTCAAGTGGAGCATTGTGCTTGGGCCGTGGCGGCCGTCGATAGTTATTTCGATAGTTAAAGACATATTTATTGAAGAAAGGCCATTACAGTGTAGATGAGTTCATTAACGGTAAACGACAACCACAATTAAATTATTTGTAAATGATGACTTACTGTGTTTATATAATTTATTTTTATATTAATTTTTGAATGTTCAATCTTAATGCAGTGTTATTAATTATGTTTTTGTTATAAATTTTTTGACATATTTATTTTACTAGTGATATTGTTATATTTTAAATACGTGATGAATTCTAAATATGAATGCAGTGAATGTAGTATTTTTATTATTATTTATTTTTTTATTTGATCTATGATATACTCAAAATGTTTCAACACAAAGTATTTTGTTATGAAATAAATGACTTATAACTTTCAACCAGGCCACCTCCCTCCAGAAGTTGACTGTATCTCCTGGTCTGTTGAGAACGTCCGTGTAAAATCTGGGTGTGCCGAGAGTTTTTGCCCTAATTTGGGCGACGCGTGCACATTCGAAAAGTACATGCGCAACAGTTTCTTTAGCCTCCATGCAAGCCTTGCTTATGGCTTTATAAATAATAGGCATGACGGACAGTCCGTTATGCCTATTGTATAAAATGTTTGTACCATCATTTTACATGGAGCGACTGCTTATCAGACCTCTACAACCCAGTCACTAGGTAATACGATACCCCTTGGTAAGACTGGCTGTCAGACTACTAATGACAGCTGCGACTAATAGTTTAACGTGCTTTCAGAGGCACGAAAGGGTCTTGAATGTAAAGATGGTCAACCATCTACGGACTAATCGCGGCAAGCGTAGCTTAGCGTACCTTAACTTGATCGACTAAGCCGTGCAGCGTGCTTGCATCGTAGAAAAGATCGGCTGATGATATTGAATTTCTAAAATACTTGAAAAAACGTTTATAATACAAAGGATTGATGTGTTCTGATTGTTTTTCACGCTTCCAGCATCCTCGGTAGGAAATACAGAATTTATTGTAGAATTTACAGAACAATGGGGAAGAATTCTTTAGTCCTCAACAGCCTATATTGTTCCCACTGCTGGAACACAGACCTCCTCTCGGTGAGAGAGAGTGGGCCATAATCCACCACGCGGGCCCAGTACGGGTTGGTAGATGTCACATGTCTTCGAATTTTTGGTTCTAAGACATGCCGGTTTCCTCACAATGTTTTCCTTCACCGTTTTGAGAGCAGTGGCGATGATGATAATTTACACAAAGTAATGCGCCTGCTTGGGTTTGAACTTACGACCTAATACTCGTAAGTCGCGGCCGTTACCACTGGGCCACCACTGCTCTCTGGCTCACCTCTGCTCAATTCTTTAGTAAAATGCTTTATCATTCTACTTTCATTTGATTTTTTCTTATTTATATGATGTGACCACCATTCCGCTTAAACAGGGAGGGTAAATATTCTCGCAGACGGGCGCTAATTTACTAAAACAATTTCTATGAAAACTTCACTGAAATTGATTGCATAGGTTTAGTAGTCCGTTCTGCCCTTAAGATTTTTTCCCTTTTAATGTATTGTACATCAAATAGGTCGATACCTGCCTATTATAAGCATCAGCAATTGAATTATTTGAAGTACCTATCCCTACGCACATACAGTGTCAAATTAAATTAGCTAGCGAAGTTTCACAGACGTAACGGGTATCGGTATCTAAACATGGTATAAAAAAAGACATAGTTTGATGAATAGACTTGACATATCAATTTCAAAATCAGTTTTTTTTTTTTGGTGGATTATTTTCTTGCATTATCTGTAACAATGTCTAAACAAACAAAAACCAAATTTTCTTAAGTCATACTTCAAGTTACAACACTAACAGTGGTCGATAACCCAAAAAAAAAAAAAACCTTTTTGTAGTAGTAACGAAGTATAAATAAAATCTGTACATAAACAAACCCACTTTATTCAGGATACTAGGCCGCCACAAATATTTTTATACTCCAACTATTTTCATTAAGCATACTAAATGCAACAACCTCACGTAATAATATAATTATACGCCATTAAAAAAAAAGCAAAAAGCTACATTTAATTAAACAAATGCACCACTTTCTACGTTAATTCATAGAACGTGAAGGACTACAAGTGGCATCTGGCAACATGTCGTGCATGGCAAGGAAATGGAACCACGTTAGTCCGGCAATTGCCGTCTTCCTGGGGGCGCGACACGTAATCATTGCGGTTTGTATGTGTCCAATGACACGCAACACGGCGAGTGCGTCATTTTAATTTGCCTAATAAAAGGGCTATGACGTAATGATAGTTTTAAATTAAAGGTTGTGGTCACGGGTCAGTGATGTCGTGAAATGAGTTTTAGTCTGTAGGGACGTGACCGATTTTCGGATATTTATATGCGTGTAGGTATTTTCGGATATTTTTATTTGGGTAATTTGGTGAATTTGATAATTGCGACGCATGAACTTTTAGATTAGAACGGTAAGGTATGTAATTTGCAGCTGAAGATATAAAGTTTAATAAATTACGTAACCTTTCATAATCAATTTATTGTAGCCAGGTTTACAAACAAACACACAAATAAAGGTTGGCCAACAAGGGATTAAATCAATATAAAGGGCTTTCGACTACTTATCCAATATAGCGACATCTTAATTCTACTTGACAGTATAAGCCCCGACTTTCGCCGAAAACTATCTCCAATGTGGTGACAAAACAAAATGTTACTTAATGTATGTTTTATTTTAGCAAAAATACGGGCTTATAAAAATGATAAGTTAACTCGAATTACAGTACTTACTACATTAAACAAAATGGTTCTATAATTACGAGTGCCGAACAGAAGATATACCGTGTTATTACAAAACGCGATTTAAATTTAATTCTAGCCTAGCTTAGTTCTAGCATTGAGACTTTTTGGAGGTCCAATTTTATTTCGATAAAGTTCTTTTTCTTACTAGAGAATGGACAGCAGCGGTTTCTATGCAACTCACCACCATACTGCGATCGCCAATCTGCCTGACAAGAGTGGCGATTTTGGGGGCCTATATCCAGCTGTTGATGTCTTTTGGCTGAAATGATGATGATAATGTAAGTTTTCAATACGAAAAAATAACCCATTGAGTTAATTTGTCAGTTTTTTAAAAAGCACTGCACTTCTATATATTTTCGGTTATTAATTCATAAACTGGTTTGGTGGTTTAAACCTGATCTGAATAAAAATCTTATTTTGTAATAAGGTGGAGGTTTAGTATATTTTGTAAGTGCAATATTATTTTATCACAAAATGTATCAAATGAAGAATGGAAACAAGCAGTGCTAATGTTATTTAAGTAGTTAGCGTGTCCGCATATCGCATGAGTGACAGTGTGTGGTCAGCGAGACACGCTGCCGATAAGCGCACTACTATGTGCGCGGATATTTATACGTTAGTGTGGATATATGCAACTACAGTGCAGTTACTGTTTCATTTATTCTTCAGTACGTCCATGAGTCCCATTTTTTCCTGTGAGTGTCGTAAGAGGCGACTAAGGGCGTTACTAAGTAAGTAAGGAAGTTACTAGATAATGGGCAGCACCGTTTTTTATGTATTTCACCACCATACTGTGATTGCCAACCCGCCTGACAAGCGTGGCGATTATGGCAATTCCCTCCTAATTGGTGGAGGCTTCTGTCCAGCTATGGACGTCTTTCGGGTGAAATGATGATGATTATGATGATGAAAATGGTTCCCTAAATACTTTAAAATAGGTCGCACGTCAAAGCTATATGCCACCTCATACTACCAACCAATCAAGGTTGAATAATATGAGCTGAGTTCCTTATTATCTGTAAAGTCTAGAGAAATCTAATTTCCATCGAAAGCTAAATTAATTCATTGAATTTATTAATTACGTTTCAATTTATGATCATTTTAATTAGCAAATAGAATAAACAGCAAAGAGTAAGTTACTTCTAATTCCTTGAACTTACTAGAAACTTATGTTGAACGTCGTTTAACGAATTAACAAGAACTTTTTTATGTTGTTTTAAATAACTTCAAACTACAATGTTTTTCTAGAATTCCATTCATAACTGAAGCATTAGAATAAACAGCAAAAAGTAAGTTACTTCTCATTCTCTCAATTAAAATTGAAACAACAGTTGAGCGTAGATGAATGATTTCACAAAGTTTTTTTTTTTGTTTTGTTTTAAATAGCTACGAACTATGTTTTTCCAGAATTCCATTCACAACCATAGCATTTTGATTCATCATATTCATTCAGTGATAATCATATTTCACGGTGCGGTATCCGAGATAGGATACCTAAATGCGAGGTGAGTTTATTTAGGTCGGATACCCTGCGGATATTCGCGGGCGATGGCTCATCTCTATTTGACACTTTGAGCCCGAGGTAAGTTACCAAGTGTATTTCTGAGTAATTGAGTTTTGTTTGGAATAGGTTCCCAGTGGCGATTAAATTAGGTTTAGGTTCATAACATCACGTTGGTATTCCCGGGAGGGTTGGGCAGAGTGTTTAGTAGTTACACCTACGTTTTATCTCTTATCAGCTTCTGTTTAAGTCTTATTTACCAGACAGGGATGACGCTATTAGATACCAATAACCAGGCACAAATCTAGACTTTGATGCTACATTAAATTACTGATAAAAAATCCCACTAACAGTTTGGCCAACCTGGTAACCGAAACCCAGATTTCATGCTTAGTTTAGTAGTCCCGTTTACAACTTAGACCAATGAGGCAGTCTAGTTAAAACTTATTTCAGTGTGGGAAAGAGATGAAGCAATATTATGCCCTGTCCGCTCTTTGCCAAACTGAAGGCTGTTTTCTTTTTCAGATTTCCTTCCTGCTACATCAGTGTTAAATTCAATAAAAAACACTTTTCCTATATTTTCTCCAAGAAGATTAGTACATGACGTGGCATAACTCCAAAAATATCCTTTTTAATCCCTGCACCCCTTTTAAATATTAGCATATACATAAGCTAATTCTATATTAAAAAGCCTTGCAGTATTACAGGATATATCCCAAGTATTAAAGGCTTATTGCCGCGTGAATGTCAGTTGTCAGTGACGTCACGCAAGGTAACATGGCCACCGGAAGTGGCCGGCGACACCTGAACGCGTCGAGTTCCGGTTTCCATTTCGGAAAATGGTATAATATTGCGGGTAGAAATTTCACTTTCGTTTTGTAATATAACAGTTTTTTGTTGGTGAAGGGAGTAGAGGTTATTAAATATATTTGTTATTATAACGTACCAAGTGTATCTGCAAGGTATTTTTTTGTAAATAAAAAAAATAAAAAGATTTAAATAAATAAATAAATATCTTAGGACAACCAACACACTGTTATCTGATCCCAAACTAGGCAGAGCCTGTACTATGGTAACCAGATAACTGATAAATATACTTAAAGATTTCTAAATACATACATATTATAGATAAATTCCACCCAGACACAGAACAAATGATTGTGCTCATTACACAAATATTTGTCCTGGGTGGGAATCGAACCCACGACCTCAGTCTTTGCAGTCAGGGTCACTAACCACTAGACTAACAGGCCAGTCAATGAAAAAATTAGAAGGCTTGTACTGCAAGGGAAGCGTGCATCGTCTCTTACCTTGTCGAGATCAAAGTTGAGGTACCTCTGTGTTTTTACCCGACTATAGTGAAACAAAAAGGAGGGTTATGATTTTGACCGGTATGTATATATGTTCATCTGTTCCCTCATAACTTCTAAATTTCTTATCTTAATTTCACCAATAATGTATCGTTGGAAGCGTCTTGATCACTGTGGTTATAGCTATGTTACGTCACAACAAATTAAATAATATGGTGCCCTCTAGAGGACAAAGTCATGAAGTAAAATATAATACAAAGTCATGAACGAAAATATAATTTTTTTGACCTTTAACAGGTAACAATATTTTTTTTTCATACTTTTTAGAGCGTAATTTTTCAGTAGACGGGTCTTAGTTTTTTAACTTCCTTTTTGACAGTTTATGTGTGGCAAATCTGACAAAAGTTCACAATGGAGAGATCATTGCAACGTTTGTTAGCTCGTAAACTTGGACCCCGTGATGAGATAGCGACCTAAAAGTGGTCAAACGCGAGCTTACCTACTCCAGAAGGAAACTTTAGACCAGCCTTTCCCAAAGTGGGCGATAACACCCAGAAAAAAAAATGGGGGTGTTGTATAGAGTCTTCACAACGCCCCCCTTTTTTTTCTGGGTCTCTTACCACCCCCCTTTAAGGCCTGCAGCGCCCACAAGGGGGCGTTATCGCCCACTTTGGGAAAGGCTGCTTTAGACTAAGCGATGCTTAAACAGTTTTATGTCCTGTTTGCTCAGTTACTGAACCCCTCCTAAGCAGCTGGGCCGATTTTCATGATCTTTTGTGTGTGTTGTCTTGTCTTGTGATCTTTGTCTGTGAGTTGGTGGTTGGAAGTAAATATAGTTGGTTTAAATTTGTTGAGGTTTAGGTTTGCTATAACGAATGCCAAATTCGCATTTTTCTACCTTCAACATGACGCCGTACTCCTTGAGACGTTCTAGCAGTCGACGTAAGTGAATCTGATGTTCTTCTTCATTTTGCGAGAAGATTAATATGTCGTCGATGTAAAAAAAAAAAACAGTTGTCTATTCCCCGTAGTACTTGGTGCATGAATGTTTGGAACGTTTGACTGGCGTTGCGTAATCCGAACGTCATGCACTTAAATTCAAACAGCTCAAATGGTGTTGTGATTGCTGTTTTTGAGCGTCTTCTTCATTCATCGGTATCCAGTATTATGCCATTTTGAGATCGAGTTTGGAGAATATCTGCATGTTTCGCAGCTGGTAAGTGAAGTCTTGTATGCGAGGTATTGGATATCGGTCGGGTTGAGTGACTGTATTTAGTCTACGAGAGTCACCGCAAACCCGTAGTCCTCCATCTTTCTTTTTCACTACATGTAGTAGGCTCGCCCATAGGCTCTTTGACGGCCTACAGATTCCCATCTCCAGCATGTGGTCAAACTGGACGCCGGTAGTGACGCTGCGATCAAGTTCTCGGGAAGGACGTCTCTCCGTTAGCTTTAGTTTAAGATAAAATCAAATGTTGCTCATATGGAGAAAACATTACTTCACATGAGTAGAATATAGGATTTGGCAACATCCTATACATAAAAAAAGAAGATCTATGAATAGAATTTTCTTTTAATAGTGATGACATGATGTTATTCTATTTTTAAAACCATAGGTACGAGACAATGTAACAATCTTTTTATAACCGAAAACATCTGACAGACACGCATCCCTATTTATAAGAAAAGACAGAAAATAATCATCACGTCATCACCCGATGATCATCACCGTTTTATGATGACGATGACGCATGACGCAATTTCTGACATCACTTTTGGCACGCCAACTGCATGTTATGACGATATAAATGTATTATTACTTCGACATATAAAGTTTTATTTTTTGTAGGTAGTTAAAATTTGTAATGTTGTCACTGACAGTTTTAAAAGTGGGCCAAATAGTCTGGTACTTTTTTATACGGGTTAGAAAAATGATAATGTGCATGTTTGATAGTCTAATAGTCAGAATTACGAAAAAAATTAACCTAAGTATTTTACAAATCGCTGGTCACTGAATCCTGCTTTTGCTTCTTTGGATTCTAAAAGCCACAAGATTACGTATTTCCTACAAGGAAAGTAGATTTTATTGCATCAGAACTTACAATCACTTCCACAATACAAATAATAAAGTTAAAGTGTTTGTTTGTATTGTCAAAATAACAGCTTTTAACTAAATGCTTATTCAATTATATACAACGCTATAAAAAAATATAAAAAATCTTTGTCCGTCTGTTTGTCCCGGCTGATATTCAAAACGGATTGACACATTTTGGTATGAGCTGTACTTTGAACCCGAGGATAAGAAAGAGGCACTTAGTCGACATAAAACGGGGGCGAAGCTCCGGGCTAAAACTAGTTTGCAAAATAATCTCGGATAGACTAATTCAAACTTTTATTGGAGCCAATTTTTCACATTTAATCCTCCGAAGCTATCCTCACAATTTTGTTAGCTGAATCTGACACAAGGGTCCCTGAGGTCCGAGATCCAACATATTCCAACCCGAAACTTTTTTTATAAAAAGTAATTTACTTTCTATTCTGGGCGAGCCTCGCTCAATATATATTTTTTTTACTATCAAAGTTACTGGTCGTATATTGTCAAAACAGGCCACCCATTTCATAAATCGTTTAAAAATAGAACACTACCCAAAATGGCGCGAATACAATACGAACGAACAAGTGAAGGAAGGTTTTTTATTTGTCATTAAGTGTACAACAAAAACACTCCACGTTTTTTCTACGGGGGTAGGCAGAAACTACAGAAACTGGCTACGATTCTCACATATACCCACTCTTTTAAATTATTTAAAGGACATTACAAAAAAGGTTAGTGTAAGTCCTTCAAGCAACATCCTTTTCAAATGTAAATTCCTTTTGTTAATCTCCTTTCATTCCATGACCAAACCATCTAAGCATACTCCTATCTTATTTATTAAAATACGCACTAAAAGGCCATCGGTTTCCACCATCTTCTATGTAATCGTTCGTTTAGTCCCATTATAAAAGATTCACGTCCTTTCCTCCCTTGGCTTTACATAATTGAGAGCCCAAGGGATTTGCGTCCAAATGTATTATATCTTTAGTGATGACTTTAGCCTGACATTTGATGGGCTTTCTGAAAAATTAATTGCTGATTTTGGGTCTAATTAGGTTAGCTGGAAACTCATTTATGATTCTGGGGTGGCTTAGATGGTTTTAAGGCTGTAGTGAATTTTTTAAGACGATGAAGTGCTGTTTATGTAACCTATTGTATGTTTTAATGAACGTACATACGTAAGAAGTTTAATTCCATCCCATCCTTGAAAAATTTAATACGTATTTGGGATGGTTTGGGTTACGGGTAGGTACTTAGATTCTGTAGGATAGATTTTTTCTTCTGAACATAGTATAAAACAAAATCGCGTCCTGCGTCTGTATGCTCATATCTTTTAAACGAAGCAACGAGTTTTAATGCGGTTCATCAAAAGACAGAGTAATTCAAGAGGAAGGATATGTAGTATACGCGGGCGATACCGCTGGCAAAAGCTAGTTAAGCTTAAGTATTAAAATATACAGTCGAAATTGATAACCTCCTCCTGTTTTTGATGTCGGTTAAAAACAGATTTAAGTTGCTAGGTACATTTTTGAATATCCGTGAATTAAATGTGTAACCCAGCTTTTTAGAAATAATTACCTATACTACGGTTTTAACATTTAATATTTGTAACGTTAAGGTGACTTTACAGGTCAGTGTAAGGTAGCATTTTGTCTTAAATATGTCATTTTGACGTTTTTAAAAGTGGTGACTTTCAGCCTAATTTGAATACATGACTATTTATTTTAATTTTATGTTGAACTACGGTTACAAATCTTTTTTAGGGTTCCGTTGCCAAATGGCAAAAAACGGAACCCTTATAGATTCGTCATGTCTGTCTGTCTGTCTGTCTGTCCGAGTATGTCACAGCCATTTTTTTTTCCGAAACTATAAGAGCTATGCTGTTGAAACTTGGTAAGTAGATGTATTCTGTAAACCGCATTAAGATTTTCACACAAAAATAGAAAAAAAAAAACAATAATATTTGGGGTTACATAGAACATAGAACACAACATACATAGAACTGAAACTCAAAATTTTTTTTTCATCAAACCTATACGTGTGGGGTATCTATGGATAGGTCTTCAAAAATGATATTAAGATTTCTAATATCATTTTTTTTTAACAATAATATTTGGGGTTCCCCATACATAGAACTGAAACACAAAAATTTTTTTTTCATCAAACCCATACGTGTGGGGTATTTATGGATAGGTCTTCAAAAATGATATTGAGGTTTCTAATATCATTTTTTTCTAAACTGAATAGTTTGCGCGAGAGACACTTCCAAAGTGGTAAAATGTGTCCCCCCCCCCCCCCCGTAACTTCTAAAATAAGGAAATGATAAAACTAAAAAAAATATATGATGTACATTACCATGTAAACTTCCACCGAATTTTTTTTTAATACGTCGTAAATCGTAAACCACAATTTACCTTTCATTCAGTCAACTCAAATATAAAAATTAAAAAAAAAAACATTTCATTTCATAAACATAAACCTTATGCATAAACTGTGAATTCCTGCAGGTTTGTACGGAACCCTCGGTGTGCGAGTCCAACTCGCACTTGGCCAGTTTTTTTAGCTTAACACTGACCTGCTTATTAAAAAAACCCTGGGGCTTTAACTCATTATTTTGATGTGAAATTGTCATTTCAAATTTTTGGTATTACAAAAGATCTAATCAACGATATCCCACACAAAACTACAGATATTCCTTCGACTAAAATCCCAGTAACACAACACGACGTTTAGTTTAAAAATAAAATAGTTTACAGTACGAATCACTGACTGTCCCGAAGGTAATAAAACATAGCGAGATTGTCCAGACAACTTTTGTTACTGAAATAAACTAGACCAGTATGCATTGTGCTACGAACGGTGTTATTTATTTATTTTTTAGCTATTTTTGTGATAAGTTTTAGGCACAATACACGTGTACCTGAAAGAATTTTTGTGCTAAAAGGAGACACGTGTATCTTAAGGAATTTTTCATACCCGCAAGGTCTCGGCTTAAAATTCGGAAGTATCAGGAATGCTACAGAAATGTTTCAAATACCGACCTGGCACGAGTTGCGAAATTTATCGCAAGTTGTGCCATAGTATGGAAGAGGATTTTATATCTTTTTTATGTGGAAGTAGCACACTATGCGACATACTGCTGCGACAGCTCGATGATAAGACGCTGTCGCTGACAGGCTGACGCTGGCTGACCTGTTGTATGCGACCGTCATCGGGTGAGCGCGTCCTCCGTGCGGCTAAATGCTGCGACAGTCAGCGACCGTGCGACTTTTCCAGCTTGCCGTTGCAACTCTGCAACTCAACGCCAAATGTACGACATTCTGAACAAAATACAGTCAGTGAAAGCTTCTAAATATAGTCTGTTTGTCTTTTTAAAATAAAAGAAGACCCGTTTCACCAATACTAATTAAACGGATAAGGTTGAAATCAGTATTGGTGAGCCCCCTTGGCTTTCACGAATACTGATTTCAACCTTACCCTTGGGGTCAAAAGACCAATGACTTTCCTTCATAAGTGTAAGTGCTTTTCAGAAGTGTTTTTTTCTGACTTGGCCTGCTCTCGACCTTGATCACGCCTGATGGAAAGCGATGGATGGGATCTATGATGGAACGAGCGCGCCCAGAAGACGCTACTTTACTCTTGCTTAAAATAAGGAAGGGAACACAAACGCCGGCAGAGAATTCCACACTATGACAGTGCGTATAATAAATGTGGAGGAGAAGAAGAAAAAATGTCAAAAAAATATGAAGTACTAAAGGTTTTGCTGTGGAAAAAAACGACACAGATTTTATAGTAGCTATTGTGTATTACGTTCCTGGGTATAAAATAGAATATCTAGGATGCAACAATAGCAGTGAAAGATATTCTCTTTTTTAAGTTTAAAGATAGCATTGTTGATTGACTAAAGGAATATGAGAAGATGGTTTGAAAAATATATTTTTCTCTGTTTTAAAAGACGATTAGATTAGCCTGGTATTTTTGGTTTACATCTCTTAATGTATTTTATTGACTTGTTTTGGTAATATATTGACTGACATATACAGGCTGTCCCAAAAATCAACGTCAAGCCGAAAACGAATGATAGGCCAGGTGGTAACAGTTATCAGAAAAATAATTTAAAAAAATCTAAGTTAAGCATTTTTTTTCAGTACAGTCAGTTAAAGTTGGGCGATGTAATAATTTTTAGTACATGGTGGAGCAAAAAAGCGATGTTTTGTTTAAAACTGAGGTAGTTATGTTTTAATTTTGGACTGTAGTTTACAAAAGGGTTATTCAGGATTACATCACTCACAAAAAAACATGAAAAGTAAAGATTTGTAGTCACAATAATTTGAAAAGTACTTAACTTAGATTTTTTAAATTATTTTTCTGATAACTGTCACCACCTGGCCTATCAACCGTTTTCGGCTTGACGTTGATTTTTGGGACACCCTGTATATCGGTTGACTTCTCTTCTGCTAAGAGTACTTAGGCATCTGTATCTGCTTTAAGACGGTCTCTTGACGCTTCATTATCATTTGAAAATCCCAAACGAAATGACTAATATCTATGAGGTAGGTCCTAGCTCTAAAAACCGGCCAAGTGCGTGTCCGATACGCACACGAAGGGTTCGATTTTTTACATCAAAATATTTTTTTTAAGTCGTTCCATTTAAAATACTTGTATTCAGCTGCATCCGGTTAGACTGGAAGCCGATCCAAATATAGTTGGGAAAAGGCGAGGCCGATCATGATATTTAAAAAACAACCGTTTCTTGTATAGCCTTGGGCTCCCTTTAGTTTTAAGTTAATTTTATTAATTTTGTCGGCAATAGAATAACACATTCTGAAAATTTAAACTGTTTACCGATTACGGTTCATGAGATACAGCCTGCTGACAGACAGACAGTAGAAGGAAAGACCCTATGGAAGCCTAAAAATAATGCCATTTCATTTTGACACGATCATCATATTCAAGTTAATAAAGAAACAAAACTATAAATTTATGTATTTCGTAAATTAATTAAAAATAACACTTTCACATGTCACCTTTTTAAAACTAGATAAGATCGGTAACATTGATCTACTACAGGATTAGCATGCGTTAACACGATTATCAAGTCCCGCTTCACAATATCGACAGTCCGGGATATAATGCCGTTTCACGGGCCATTTCCTCGTGAAAATGAAGTTAACGCGATAGTTTTCCAACAAACCCACATGAATTTGACGTTAAATTACCGCGTTAGCTGACGTTATGAAGTTTAACTAAGCTAGTTTGACTTTTGTTGGATTTTGATGCGGTTTTCATCGTCAATTAGAGCATTTATTCCGAAATTGTTGTTGCTCAAAAAAAATTGCATTAGGGCAATTTACGGGATGCACTTGGAAGAATCTTGTAAACCCATATTTAAGAAACTAGGTTTGTTACCGCTGCCGTCGTTTTTTATGTTTGAAATATGTATGTTCGTTAATATACATAAAGACCTGTTTATATCAGCCAATGATATTAATCCAAGGAGCCGGCGTGATCCACAGAGACTCGTTCTGCATGATCTTCCAAAGCTTGCTAAATATAATAAAAGCTGCTTATCTAATTGTGTTAGTATATATAATAACATACCGAGTAGCATAAAAAACTTAAACTCCAGATTATTTAAGGGAAAATTGTTTGACTGGTTAAACTTGAAAAATTTCTATAGTCTTGAAGAATTTATGGATATCAAATTCTCATGTTAGTATTAAGTGAACATATGCATGCTAAGTACAATTCTGGCAAAACATGTAAGTTCTTTATTGTAAATTATTGTAACACCATGTATACCATGTTTTATGCAAATAAATACTTACTTACTTAAATTTTGATAGGGCACAGAAATGTTTTGACATGTCGCCAATGTCATCATTCCAGCTGGACATAGGTCTCTCCCAATTTGGGGGGATTTGCCATAATCGCCGCGCTAGGCTAGGTTCCTGCCAGGGTCACGGGTGTGTTCGAAAAAGTTACCGTGGCCCTGGCATAGGCACCGAAGAAACATTGGTGGGTTTAAGTCACTTAAAGTGTGACACGCCCTTCCGCTCCACCCAGAGCGGGAGACGTCATTTGATGATTTCCCACCCACAAAAAAAGGGCAAGCGACGATCGCAATATGGTGGTAAAATGCATAGAGAACGCTGCTGCCCATTCTATAGTAAGTCCCTTAGTCGCCTTTTACGACACCCACGGAAAGAAATGGATGGTACTATTATTTACGTCCAGCACCGCATAGAACGCAATTGTACCCAAACGCAACTAGTTAAGTATAAACGTATTGATGGGATTAGATTTAACTCACTTAAGGTTTAATATTCACGATCTCCTGCTCTCTATGGTCTCGTAATTTCAGCTGAAAGAAGTCAACTGCTGAACGTGGGCCTTCCCCAAGAATCGCCACTTCACCTTTCTGTGATTCTGGCATCCAGCAATCAAATCAGAAATGAGAAGATTCGCAGGAGAACCAAGGTGATCGATTTAGCCCGTAGAATTGCTAAAATTAAGTGGCAGTGGCCAGGGCACATAGATCCCGGAATAGATGGCCGACGGGACCAAAGGTTCTGGAGTGGCGACTGCGTACCAGAAGCCGTAGCGTTGGAAGTCATCTCACAACGTGGACCGATGACCTGGTGATATGAATACTGCAGAAATCTAGTATCTATTGCTTATTAATTTTGCAACGGTGTTTCAAACGCACATCAAAGGCATATTTCTAAGGTCAAATCGAAGTGTTGCGATTCGAAGTATTCAGATGATGAGTAAATCATTTATCGCGAGTAGTGATACATCAATCTTATGACATTCGGATCGACAGACTAGCATACATCTGTCATCGAGTGAATCATTTTTGCTGTAAACTACGCTGACATACGAAGGTTTTCGAACTCAAATGGAATTGGTGGACACCTAGCACGCCTCTAGCTGCTGCCGGAGATGTCCCGGGCGTCGAGAGTCCATAGCAAACTTCCGGCCACTGTAGGCGTGGGTTTGTGAGCGGCGAGTAATGGGTAGCTCGCCGCCTGGTAAGGACCAGGCCCGCGTTGACGGAGCGTTCTGTTCCACTCGCGCCTCAAAGAGTTGTCAGCACGGTCGAGATTTGTTGGAAAGACTAAGTTACCGTGGCCCACTCCAGGGTCTCGAGATCAGTTCGAAAGAGGTACCGTGACCCTGGCATATGGGCAACTGAAGGAACACAGGTTGGTTTTAGTCAGTAAAAATCTGACACGCCCTCCCGCTCCACCCAAGAGCGGGAGACGTCATTTAATAATTTCCCACGGAAAAAAGGACACCTAGCAAGGCGCAGTGATGACAGGCAGGCGCGGTCGCAGCCTAACATTTTGGGGGGGGTCACCATGAGTACTGAAGAATATTTTTAGGAAGGTAAATCCTCTTTGGTCTAGTAGTCGCAAGCGCTGCTGATCAGAATGATGCAAATGTCCATCGGAGTCTCCGTGGCTCAAGTGAGAACAATTTTAAGATAGTAAGACAGGCAAATCGTTCAGGGTTTCGACAGCATGACTGTCTTTGGGGGGGGGGGGGGGGGGGTCATGACCCCTAGAACCCCCCTCTCGGACCGCGCCTGATGACAGGTGGGGACAGGCAGTGACCGTGTTGACAATGATCATGACGAGTGACATAAATCTTGTGACACACGGACCAACAGACTGGATACATCTTGCATCCAGTGTGTCATCTTTGCTGTAAAGCTACGAATGTATAAACCCTTATTTTTAACTAGCAAGTGATTTCGTTTGTGTGTAATTTTTTTTAAATTCTAATATCTTGGGTGAAAGCAGGTTCTTCTGCAGGTCCCAGGTCCCAGTAACTATCTCGACACCTCCTACGTAGAGTATCGTAATCAACAAATTTCGATTTTTTACTTTTCTTTATTTTCATACTTCTAAATATGCATATTTATATAACAAAATTTCGATTTTTTACTTTTCTTTATTTTCATACTTCTAAATATGCATATTTAGGAGTATGAAAACAAAGATAAGTAAGAAATCGAAATTTGTTGATTACGATACTTTACGTAGGAGGTGTCGATTCTGTCTAATTTCATAACTAGCGGCTTAGTAGTTTAGGTGTGAAAAGCTTACAGACGGCCATAGTTACTAGTATGCAAGCGTCAATAGTATGGATCACGCCTTCGCCATGGGCAGAAACTAAAGAGCCACTTGCTACGATCCTAAAATACTCCTTTTGCTTCGTACAAAATTTTACTTCTTCTCAAGAATATCAGGCGTTTTAAATTGTAATACCATGTATAGTCGATTGGCATAACAACCTACACACGACAATACGCTACACCATTATAAATATAGTGTAAAAAATCTTTAAATAAACGGTCAAAAATTTTTAGAAGTGACGTGGAATAGTCCACGTCACTTCTAAAAATTTTAACACTTAAAATTCCCTTCTTACTTTACGTTAAGGTCGTAAATTGCTTAAAGACAGTTCAGTACGTCACTAAGGGATTTGGGTGCACCTGATTGGTCGGATCTGCCAATCTCTCCACGTGATCGAAACTTCTGACGATGGTTTCTACGCATTTTTTCGTCGTCTAGTGATGTAATTACCGTCACGTAGAGATGCGCCAAATCGTTTTATCATCATTATTGTGATACTAGTGTAATTATGAACTGTTACGCTTATGTCCGGGAATATTTGCCAAATATATCTCGGATGGCGACTGTAATTTTAGACAGGAGGGCGGCTGATGTTTTTGTTGTAATCTGTAGGAGTAATAAGACCTGTGTCTTTGACAAGTGCGTGTTACCAGTGATGACATATGGCACTGAAACATGATCGCTCACAATAGGCCTTATTAGAAGGCTAAAAGTGAGTCAGAGGGCAATGGAGAGGGCTATGCTTGGAGTTTCTATACGTGATTGAATGAGGAATGAAAAACCAACATAGTCCGAAGAATTGCTAAACTTAAGTGGCAGTGAGCAGGCCCCAATGCTCACAGAACAGATGGCTGATGGGGCCGAAAGGTTCTGGAGAGACGACTGCGTACGTAGAGTTGGAAGGCTTCCCCCAGGGTGGACTGATGACCTTAAGAAGGCCACTGGAATCCACTAGATGCGGGATGCAAAGAACCGATTGAAGTGGCGGAGCTTGTGGGAGGCCTTTGTCCAGGAGTGGACGTCTTTTGGCAGAAATGATTATGTGATGATGATGAATATTCATAATAGAGGTAAAACTATATTCAATCTTTTTATACAATAATTACATTTATAAAAGGAGAGCCAACCCTAACAAGCAATGCATTGTGCCAATGAATTTGGTATTATTTAAATTTGATCAAGTGACCTGGTCACTTGATGTGATTAAATAATAAGTTATTAATACATTTCATCATCATCATCATTTCAGCTCATCATCCTCATCATTTCAGCCGAAAGACGTCCACTGCTGGACATATGCCTCCCCCAAGCACCGCCACTTCGACCTGTTCTGTGCTTCTCGCATCCAACGTATTCCTGCGGCCTTCACCAGGTCATCGGTCCATCTTGTGGGAGGCCTTCCAACGCTCCGTCTTCCAGTACGCGGTCGCCACTCCAGAACCTATTAATTAAATTAAATTAATTAATTTAATACATTTAATTGATCGTTTTGGGAGGTACAGGAATGAGTGGGAGGATCGAGAACCTCTCGGCGATAAACAAAGAAGAATGGCAGTTTTTGTGGCGAAAGAAACTTAATGTTACAAAAATATGCTGTGGTTGCTTTTTATCATAATCTGACCGAGATATGTCTTTTGATAGTATTTGTCCGAATGTACGCGAAGTCTAAGTGATACCTTTAATCAACTCAGCCTATCGCAGTCCACTGCTGGACATAGGCCTCTCCCATGCTGCGCCACAACACCCTGTCCTCCGCCTTCCGCATCCAGTCTGTCCCAGCCACCTTTTTGAGGTCGTCGGTCCATCTAGCTGGGGGGCATCCCACACTACGCTTGCCGATACGCGGTCTCCTCTCCAGAACTCGTCTGCTCCATCAGCCATCGGTCCTTCGACAAACATGGCCAGTCCACTGCCACTTCAACTTGTTTCCTCTGCAAGCTATGTCGGTAGCTCCAGTTCTTTTCTGGATATCTTCGTTTCTGATCTATGCGATGTTTCTGTGCGATACCTTAATAACATGTAATCCTGCCATTCCTCTTTAGTTCTGTTTATAGTTAAGAACCATTTTCTTGATAGTTTTTTTCTAATCATCCGTATTAAAATCTGAATGGCAGAGAGTAGTCATTATCGTCCTTATCCGAACTTCGTTGGGGCCAGTTTCTTATCTAATCGAATGCAGATGAAGACCAGAGAGGGATTACTCTCACTCGGGACAGAAATCAAACAGAAGTAGTTTATATTTGGGCTCAAAATTACAGTAGTTAAATAAAATCTTGAAACAAGGTTTCATAATTACGTGTAAAAGTCTATTGGAGACACAGGGCCGCGCGGATCGTCTTCAGCAGAGAAGTATTACAAATTCAGGTCGCAGATGATCATAGATTTCAAAAGAAGTAGAGGAGACTAATCGCATTACTTCGTTTTTATTTAGCAGTGATATTAGATAATATATCTACTCCTTCGTCTAACGAGGGTAATGTGCCAGGTCGGTGACCTATTACGTAGTATATGTCAATCAACAGATATGATGTTTGGTGAAGACACGCTTTTATAGACTGCGTTTTGGGGTTCATTTTGGAACGGTTGTCCTTGAGATTTTTCGGTGATATTTGTATAGGTTCCATGGTGTGTTAAGGAGGATTTTGAGTCTATATTTTTCCAATAGGTTAGTTCGTTGACAACGCAAGCATTACGTCTGTCTTGCTGTTGGTCTATACCCGAGCGATCTGGCGTCAGTCCAGCGCCGCGCACACAAATAGACCAAGCGACACTCACCATGTGGTTTAATTGCCTATACAAGCGAATTTTATAAACTATTTTTATAAATAATTGTAATTTCGACACTACTAGCCCGGATATTGTATGTTTTTGACATTCAGAATCGAGTTGATTGTTGATTGTTGATGAGTTGATTGTAATTTATTCTTGAATTTATTTAATAGGCTGGTTGACATGGTTCTAAATTTATTGGCTACTATTAAGCAATGTTTTTGTATAGGCGTATGTATGGAGGGAACATTAATGCCTGTCTGCTATGTGGATCATGGGAAGATGTACGATAGAAATAAAAGATAATTTTGTGGAATTGTTGAAGCAAATGTAGGTTACTTTGCAGTCTCGTCACACAATGCGATTCTCATTACGATTATGAATAGATCTAACAACAATCGGTTTGTTCATGGACTAGAATATTTAGACGACTATAATAATTAGGTCAGCTAAATATTTAGATGTTTCGAAGACAAGAATTTGTGTCATGTGCTCGGGTGGAGATAGCTATTGCCCAAAGAATACAGGTAGTATGAATGAGTTGTCTTCAAAGAACCGTCTGAGTAATATTTTTGCATCTGTAAAACACATTCTATGAAAAATAGTTCCTACAAAAAGAAAAGCATGTAACAAAGAATATAACTGTGACTTTCGAATCCAACCAAAGTTACCAAAGTCCTTATTGCTTTTGACCCTATTTCACTTTTTTTTATAAAAACTGATAACGAACAGTCTGCTGGTAGGTTTTAAGGATCAATATGCGAAGGAAATCGAAAACAGAAACTGTGAAATAATCCATATACAAATACGTGTACTAAAAATTGTTGTAACCATTTATGAAAATTACGCAGGCAGAGTAAGACTCTTGGCATAGTTATAGTTTATAAGCAGAAGGAGTCCAAATAGCTAATATTTTTATATAATAGTTCAAACTTAAAACTTACATGAATTATGTATATTTTTATTGGTCAAATTTCGACCACTGGACGGACACTAGTACATATAATTACTTTTGGAGCGTTTGAAGTAACTTTGGAGCGTCCGATGATCAGCAGTGGACATTTAATTGAATAACTTTTGACCTTGTTCAGACGATGACAAATGAAAATTGTCTGTCAAAAAAATTTCACCCTGTATTCAAAATGTAACACCCAGTTAATACCAGGATACGATAATGATTTGTTGACGGCAGACATCATTGAATCGCAGCCACAGTAATAAAAAATAAATATATTTTCAGATCAAAATTCACTTTTCTGTGTACATTAGTCTGTCTGGAGTATTTTTAACATTCCTAGTTTGCTTTAATCTTTGTCTGAAGTTGTATAAATAAAAAACATTATGAATGCAGCTGAAAATGTGGAATTGTGTACTTACCTTTTTAATTAATATCGTCACGCATGAATTTCTAAGACGTAAGCAGAGAGACTGCCAGGGTCGCGAGGTTTGTTCGAAAGAGATACCGTGGCCCTGGCATATGGGCAACTGAAGGAACACGGGTGGGTTTTAGTCAGTAAAAGTCTGACATGCCCTTCGGCTCCACCTAAGAGCGGGAGACGTAATTTGATGATTTCCCATCCACAAAAAAAAAAAAAAACTGAGAGAGGCATAGGTATGTATACGGTTGCCAGTTCTTAAAACCGTAAAAGCCGGACAGACCACCCAGTTTAGCCGGACATTTGGATAAAAGGCCGGACGCCCTTAATTTTTCTTAGTATAACACGACAGTAAAAAAGTAAAACAAGGTTTTTATCATTTACAATATTCTTAAATTCGAATGAAATAACAATCGATGATTAAATGAATCGTTCATAATTTTGATTAATTATTTAATATCCCAAAAAAATACTGAAAGCCTTACAAACGCCGGACAGGCCGGACACTTCCCAATTCGGCCGGACATGCAACCGAAAAACCTGACGCCTGGCAACGCTAGGTGTATACATCGTGTATCAGAGAATTTTCAATACCTACTCGACCCAAGTGTACGATGGGACAGAAAGCATATTTTTTTCAGGATTACGATGTAGGTCCCACGGAGAAAATTGTACAGTTTCATGGTCTCTACCACACTTATAAATATTACGGATTCCCGGCCACCGCAAGCGCGGGCTAGCGGGCGGCGAGCAATGGGTAGCTCGCCGTCCGGTAAGGACCAGGCCCGTGTCGACGGCGCGTTGTGTTCCACGCGCACCTCAAAGAGATGAAGGGGTCTGCTAGGACCGATGCCTGCCGGGGTCGCGAGATTGTTCGAAAGAGATACCGTGGCCCTGGCACATGGGCAACTGAAGGAACATGGGTGGGTTTTAGGCAGTAAAAGTCTGACACGCCCTACTGCTCCACCCAGAGCGGGAAACGACATTTGATGATTTCACACCCACAAAAAAAAACCCTTAAATATGGTCACACATTTCTTATACATACACGCTGTATAGCACGTCTCACATTAGTCGACGTAAATACGAACATAATAAAACCGCGGTAGGATTGTTTCACGCATTGGATTTTTAACCTTCGGTTTTAATTCCGAGCATTTAAAATCCAACAAGGTACATCTCAGTGCGTTGAAATCGAACAGTGTACTTACAGTGTGAATAGGTACTTTATTGTTCGATTGTCTACTCTCGGCGCCAAGCAGTGCTTTCATAATACAGTGCGCGAAAAAATCCCGCTTCGAAAATCGGTGGCAGTGCGTTCATGATGCAGTGCGCGAAAAATCCAGCTGCGATTTTATTACGTTGGTTTATATGTCGACTATTTTGATAGTTGTTATGATTGTCCTCCGTTAAAATAAGAGTTGCAGTCGTAACAAATATCGCTTTAAAGAATTATAATCATTATAAGATCAAAACAACTATACTTTTACCTGCATTTACATCAAGGTGAATTTTGCCACGAAACTTACCTGTGGAATAAAATAAAAACATTAGGTACAGCTTTAGGTATTAGGTAGCGGCAGTGGTGGCCCAATTGTAGGGCGTAGGTTCGAATCCAGGCAGGCGTTCCACATTGTGTAAATAATTTAATCACCACTGCTCTCAAAACGGTAAAGGTAGATCATCGTGACGAAACCGACATGTCGAACCGACCTGCGCTTGGCCAGTGTGATACATCATGGCCCACTCGCTCTCAAAGAGTGGAGGCCTATGTACCAGCAGTGGGAACACGTTTATTAGGCTGATTTTATACGTATCGAAGGTTCATAAAGGTTTTGTACAAACACATGAGTAGAAATGTCAACATAATTATAGTTTCACTCGAGTAACCAACCTAATTAATAACAACCAATTAGAACCTTAAAATAACGATTTCGTGACATGGAAAATGGAAAAGTGTACGCCCCTAATATTATTTATATGTCATTATAACCATTAATACACGAGTTATTTTATTACCTATACGAGTATCTATAGGCTGCCATGATTTCTTATGTCATATTCTTCATATTCCGCATTCGAATTCGAGCAAATTCGCAGTTTTCCGAACTAAATTATGAACATAGATTTGGGAAACGCCTATGTCCAGCAGAGGGCGCGAGCTGCGATAGAGATAGAAAGCAAGCAAACAAAATACATTTATAAAGCACAGACTAAACTACACAAAGTATATTCTGCAAAATTAAAGTATTAAAAAAAATCCATTGTAAAAAAAGAAAATTGAAATTTACTTAACATCGTACAGATATAATAGTCAATTTCAATCTTTTAGTGGTTTGATTTTGATAATATTGCTGTGATGTAGCGTTGGTTTCTTTTCTTTTGCAAAGTCCTCATCATTTACTCCAGTATTTGACATTAAAGAGTCGAAAGACCCTATGTTATTTCGAGAGTCGTTATTGTGTGACCGTTCATCGACACGGCCCGCATTCTCACAGGCCAGACCGCGCCAGGCCACGCCGATAGGCTGTGAAGACCACCGCATACGATAATGCGTGCGGTGCCCTGTCATCACCATGAGATCCGTAAGGAATCAGAAAGTTCAAAGTCGTGCCTATATGGCCTACGTTTCTAAAGTAAAGCTTTATTTATCAAATGTTGTCAGCTGAATAAAACCAACGTATGAGCGCTCCGTGCCTTATGACATATTGTAATAACCCGCACCAGACCATAACAAGCCATGGAAATTCTTGGCCCGGGCCAAGGCAGTCCTCCACAGGCGTACCAAAGCCTCGCATGGCCTGTCAGTTAACGGGGCGGGTTACCGCGGCTTTAGGAAGACAACGTTAAACAGGATACTATTCAAATATTAGGTAGTTGATCAAAGAGTTATTTGCAGATTTCATCGAAGGAGTTACAAAATCCTCATGTAGTTATTTATGCATATCGATTTAAAAGGAATCTATTATTAGTCCACGTGCTGTAAAATTAATACGACCTTGCGAGGTTAGGTTGTGACAACAATGAGTTATTCAAGTAAATTTTATAAACAATTAAATTAATGATTAATTTGAAATTGACGAGTGTCACGCATACGAACCATTTTATAAATGAACTGAATACTAACTATACTCATAGGTAGTGACATTTTAATAACAGGGCGTGACCCAAACTATAATAATTATGACTTTCTGGTTAGTAACGCTTAATATAGGGAAATGTTTTGGAATCGGACATAATTTGTGACTCATAATGTTACACGTAATGAATATTATACACATCATGCCTGTACACACCGATGGGTTAGACACATTTTACCAATTATTTTTAAGTCTCATGTCAGATTGGTGGCAATAGGGGGCGAGCCTATTGCCACCAATCTGACACTTTACTCCGTGCTCCTAAGAAATTCCTGAACAAATATCCTACTCGTATATTTGGATGAATCTATATCAAAGCTATTTGAGTAACTTGGTTAGAGTTTCGATGGAACGTGCTTTCCGCTATAAATTGATGAGTGTTTAAAGTACGAGATAGAATGACAATACTGTTACTATTAGCCTGCATCGTCCCATGACTTTGACGACGATGACCAGCTCTTTCAATCCAGATCTAAAGTAGACCACTGATCATGTGTTTTCTCTAGCTCATTTAGCCATTTTCTACGGGGTCTGCCACGATGCCTTTTGGCTGTCAGAGCAGGCTGAATAACAATAACATATTAAAAAGAAATCTACCTGCTGCTAAGAGACATTTTACACAATAACTTTCTTAAAAGATGTTATTGGGATACTTTGGGGCACAACAACATTGAATATCATTCTTCAGCACTGATATATTTCAAATCAAACTGACTGATTAAAATTGGCTTGATTAGGCCTGGCCTACATTTTGTTTTGTTAAATATCATTATTTTGTTCATTGGAGTATTGTAATATTCATTGGAGGAGAGAGTGGGCGAATTTGGGATGAATATTTTGAGCTCTTTTCAGTTATCTTTATATTCTTAGTAATAAGGTTGCTATTAGGTTGTTGCCTCTGACAAGTCTGTCTAAATTGTAATGATCTTTGTCTTCTTTACAATTGGGTTACTGTTGAGTTGCTGCTGTTAGATGAATTTAAATAACTATGGAAGGACTGTTAGTTGTCTTAATAGTTACGCATGATATATGGGTAAAATTGGCACATTATATAACATTGACGTTATTGGTGTTCTTCAGAAGGGTCAGGTGCGTAGTATTGGTAACCGGTGTGCGTGTATGGACCAGATGTATGAACTTAAACGAGGTAAAAAGCGTCTGCTAGGGTCTCGAGGTTTGTTCGAAAGAGATACCGTGTAGGCAACTGAAGGAATACGGGTGGGTTTTAGTCAGTAAAAGTCTGACACGCTCTGGGCGGAGCGGGAGACGTCATTTGATGATTTACCAGCCACAATAAAAGGATCGTAGCAGGTGGCGTTCTGTACTTTCTGCCTACCCCTATGAGAAAAAGGCGTGAATGTATGTTGTATGTAACATTGGGACACAAGCAGCTGTTTGCCAAGTGAGCAGCTTATAGGCACTGAAAGGCGACAATACGCTTGCGGCTAAATTCAGATCGATATCTGAAGCTGGTTTAAAGTATGCGCGATGATCTGCGCCACAGCGCTTTTTGAAAGTTAGCTTGTGGTGAGTTCAAATCAAATCACATTTATTCTGTTCACATTCATTAAGTCGTGCCTGGGTATTAGAGTCTTGTTTAACACGTTAACTGCCATGGCTAAAATCAGAAAAAAATAAAAAATGTACTTAGTGTTATTTCACTTATAGATTATTTATCCCATAAATACATTATTTATTTCCAAATAGATGGCCGCCAGGCAGCAACGACCTGTTCAGATTTTGTATGTGTTGTCGGTCATACAGTCCGACAAGGCCTGAATGGAACAAAAAGTGTCGGACGCATAGTCCGACACGGCAGTTAACGTGTTAAATACCTACTTTAAATTAAAACTACGTTCACACGAACGGAAAAATGTCGCGGTGGATTTTCATCTCGCACTGGGTTTTTGACTCTCGATGTTTAATCGAGCATTTTGATCGCAAATGACCGCGAGAAACATCGTCATCGGTGGCAAAGATTTTCATACGTTCTGTCGTAGCGAACATATTGTTCTTTCGCAACATTTAAAAGCGATTTGACATAAAATAACTTTTTTTTTTTTTGGGAAAACACTTAAACATGAGATTCTTAATTGAATTCCATTTGTATTTCATAGATGGAATAAAATATAAAAGATCACCCTGTCGGGCACAGTAAAATAAGGAGTAGAGAAAACACCTATTTCATAAAGAAACTAGACGGACGTTGATAGCTGCGACACAATTTTTAACTTTTATAGCTACTTATCATCGTTCCCATCATTTTTTTTTGTTCCATAATTTATTTTATTATTTATAAATTTTTGTTTAAACAATGGGAGAAAATAGCTATTGAATTTTGCGTAAAAAATTAAGGTAGAAGCTCCAGTTCTAGAGAAGCCCACTAAATTCATTTTTTTCAATCATTCAGTTTCGGGTTCTTTTATAATAATTTACTTTTACCCGCAGAACAGCTACCCAACATATATTTTTTTTGTTAAAGTTAGAAATTCATAATGACTAAAGATTGTTCTTACTACATTTTAGTAATGAAGTAAAGTTTTGTAATATTTATTTATATATTGTAAAGTAATTAACTGGCCTGTTATTCTAGTGGTTAGTGACCCTGACTGCAAAGACTGAGGTCGTGGGTTCGATTCCCACCCAGGACAAATCTTCGTGTGATAAGCACAATCATTTGTTCTGTGTCTGGGTGTAATTTATCTACAATATAATATGTATGTATTTAGAAATATTTAAGTATATTTATCAGTTGTCTGGTTACCATAGTACAGGCTCTGCCTAGTTTAGGATCAGATAACGGGGTGTTGGTTGTCCTAAGATATTTATATAAAGTTTTCTAGGTAAAATCATAATGATTCGGTCATCACTATAGCATAGAAAGTTACATAATACACTAACCCAAAACTACCCTACATTCCTGCTTACCCCTCTACCGTAGGAAACAGATAGTGTACGATAAAACCATGCTGACATGCATTGTGTGCCAACTAACGTAACCTGAACTGTACTCGCTAAAAGAGAATTTTCCTACGGCCTACATTCGCGGAGGTCTGAGTAAGTTGGTATAAAGTGGTATTATGTGCTTGAACGTTCCTATCCGTGATAGGTGTCAGATACCGACTCAATGGGAAAGGTCGCCACCTGACATTTGTGTTGATAAGGACATTGATAGCTATCGGGTTACCTAATTATTTTTTTGCGAATATTGAGGAAAATTGACAACGATTGAATTTGTAATAAAGAAATAATAGTGTATTATTGCGTAATTATATTTTTTGTATTACAAATATGATTAATGACAATTTTCCTCAATGTAGATTTCGCACGGTACCAAAATGTATGACGGGAATCTAGAAAATGTGGGGGAAGTAGTAACGAGTGAAGCAGTAAATACGTAGAACAATAGGTTCCTAGAATTTACTTAGTAACTTCCAAAAGTACATACAATTTTGTAAAGATTTATTTTAGACAAACGATTGATTTCAATAAAGACAGGGAATAATTTTAGGTACCTACTGGATTTTAGTTTTTAAGGTAATTTTGCTATCGAAAAACATATAAAATAGATTGGTAAATAAAATAGACGTGATATAACTATTGCATTGCTTACGTTTGTTCATATTTCTAAAGATTAGAAATAGACAGAGATCTACTCGTATGGGACACCTACATTTCCTACCTGCTAGTGAAAAAAAAACCGGCCAAGTGCGAGTCGGACTCGCGCACCGAGGGTTCCGTACAAACCTGCAGGTATTCACGGTTTACGCATAAGGTTTATGTTTATGTTTTTTTTTTTTTTAATTTTTATATTTGAGTTGACTGAATGAAAGGTAAATTGTGGTTTACGATTTATGACGTATTAAAAAAAAAAACTACTTACTAGATCTCGTTCAAACCAATTTTCGGTGGAAGTTTACATGCTAATGTACATCATATATTTTTTTAGTTTTATCATACCCTTATTTTAGAAGTTACGGGGGGGGGGGACACATTTTACAACTTTGGAAGTGTCTCTCGCGCAAACTATTCAGTTTAGAAAAAATGATATGAGAAACCTCAATATCATTTTTAAAGACCTATTCTTAGATACCCCACACGTATGGGTTTGATGAATAATTTTTTTTTGAGTTTCAGTTCTATGTATGGGGAACCCCAAATATTATTGTATTTTTTCTATTTTTGTGTGAAAATCTTAATGCGATTCACAGAATACATCTACTTACCAAGTTTCAACAGCATAGCTCTTATAGTTTCGGAAAAAAGTGGCTGTGACATACTCGGACAGACAGACATGACGAATCTATAAGGGTTCCGTTTTTTGCCATTTGGCAACGGAACCCTAAAAACTGCTTAATTTTAAGGAAGATTTCTTACGATTTTTGTAATTTGCAGAGGGGTAATTGCGCAACTTTTTATCGGTAGGAATTGGTTTAATATTCATAGTTAAACAACATTCATTGCGTTATTTACGTTGCTAAGCCAACAATTTATTCGAACAAATGACGCAATGGTTTAGAAATAATCTTCAATCCCATTCAGATTCTCATAAATTGTGCGTTTCGCAATTAGGGTGCAGGTCAGTGGCAGGTGATAAATTGATCAAAATATTCGCGACCGCAATATGTAAGTTTTTATAGAATTGTATTAATTAAACTCATTAATACAACCTTCGAAGTTAAGTTAATTCCATTGAATTACTTTTTCGTGACATAACTAGTGAAAAAAAAATTGTAGGTCTGCTCTGACGCACGACTGCACCACTAGCCAAGTTGATAATCCGAAAACTAATCTAATGTATGGGAATGAAATCATCTCAACGTTAATTCACGTGGTAAGAACAAACGAATAGAAAATTCGTAGCAACACATCGTTCAAAATAAAAGAATGAATTGCTATCGTTTCTACAATGTTCAACGCAACAACCTTTGTTATAATGTGTCGTTTTTCTAAAGACATTGTAGAACGAGCAACCGACTCGGGTGCGTCAGCATGGCTACCAACTTATCGTTTTCTACAATTGCTGACACCGAGGTGTTACCGATTGGAGAACGGAATTCGACACGAAACGGTTGTAACTTGGCTAGAGGGGCTGGAGTTTACTATTATAAAATATATAGATTAGTAAACACATAACATAACGCATAACGTAAAGGAGAAAGTTTGATTTTATTCCCAATGAATTTTCATACTCCGGGGTAACATGTATGAAAATCTATTCTCAAGGAGTAAACTCCAAAAACGTAAGCTGCCTTATGCTTACCCCGTAAGTAAATAAGCATCATTCCTATGACCAGAGGGGCAATTGCGTAACTTTTTATCGGTAGGAATTGGTTTGACATTGATAGTTAAACAACATTCATTGCGTTATTTACGTTGCTGAGCCGACAATTTATTCGAACAAATGACGAAATGGTTTAGAAATAATCTTCAATCCCATTCAGATTCTGATAAATAGTGCGTTTCGCAATTAGGGTGCAGCCCAGAGAAAACTTGAAATATCTCATGTAACTATTATTAAGTACATTGGCACTTACCATATGAAACGAAAACACAATTCAAGTAGGAAAAAGTAATAAATACACGTAAAAATAGAGGATATCGGTATATCAGTATAACGTCAGTAGCTAATGAGGTTATCTGGAGGGCCTGGCAACTGGTGCGGCCTTATCTCATGCATTTATGTATGGGACTCGTGAAACAATCGCCTAGGATACTGGTGGACAGAAATAGATTTGAATTGTGGGTTGGAGTTAGGAAAAGTTGGTAGGTTTGATTTTAAGGTTTCTTTTGGCTTTTTCAATTCGTATTTACTCTTCTGAGTCCGGTTGTCATTTATGGATCATTGACAGTCGTCAGAAGCCCGAAAATCTGACAACCAATCTTATGTCTTAAAAAAAAGCTTTTAAACTTAAAATTGTGAATTTAAGTATCATGAATCCGTTTATTATATGATGTACTTTGACTTGAAAAAGCATGGCAGTTGAGAGCACTATATGACATGCTCACATACATGTCTCGCTGATGGTGTCGCGTATGTTGGGCCATTTAGTTCCCTACAAAATTTCCCTGCAAAATGGTACCCTGGATTTAATTGTATCTTGTTTTTTTTTTAAACTGATCGCTTTTCTGCAGTTTAAAAGTGCCTGTAAATGGTTTAATTGAAATAAATGCTTTAAGTTTGAGTTTACCAAGGGTCGATACCCTTGGTAAACACAATTTACTAGGTGAAAATCGTTTTAACCAGTAATTGGGTTTACCAGGGTCAGATAGGCAGTTGTTCTATGTTACTACGCACCTGACCTTTCTGAAGAACATCACCAATAAGGTCACTATATGTTCTCTTACATACAGATGATATACAACCTCCTCTTTTTTTGAAGTGGCTAAAAAATATGATGGATTGTGTGAAATATATTATTGTGGCTAGGAAGAGGCACAGATGCTGTACGAACTCGGTCTTAAATAAGCACAAAAACATAGGTTGCCTTACATATTTACTTTGTTCTCGTTTGTGAGATTTTCGTTGAAATTTTTATAAATTTTCTTTTGCGCTTAAGGTTGATTTATGGTCAGTCAAGTACCCGAGCTGAGGCACGTACAATGCACGAGCGAACTGGGGATTTAAAATGGTGTGAACCATTTTTTGTTTTAAGTTTATTAAAATGATGTTTTGTATAAATTAGCATGGGTAGTTTCGGTTTTATCCGCATAACTCTTGATCCCGTAAGAAAATCGGGATAAAAAGTATTATATAGTCTAAATTAGCTCATAGTCTACTCATCTGCCAAATTTCATTCATATCCGTTCAGCCGTTTTAACGTGATAGTGTAACAAACATACATACAAAAAATCTAATCTTTTTAATATGAGTTTACATTTCATTTATTTGCACGTATCATTAAGGCCCTCTTGTAGTTGAAGACGTTTCGTCGAACACTGGCCGGTCGTTGCGAGCGCTTGAGCTGCTAGATTTTGTGTATAATTGTTTCGTGGAGACAAAATGATAAGGAAATTATGAAATATTTTCTCAGCATGCCCTAAAAAACAATAAAACCTATCTTTTGGTATAAGTTTTACATGGTTTAATGATGGAATCTCTTCAAGGTACACGTTTTAAATGGCGATTTAGTGTCATCTTTATGATTATTTTTTATCGAGCCAATTGTTTTAATTCACGTTTCAATCTTCACACAGCGCTTAACAGTATGTTCAATTTTCCAAAATATTTTTTTTTTTACGGAAACTAGCCATTTCGCTAGATTTACAGAGGTTTAAAAAAGTTAAAAAGTACTGCAACCTCGCCTTAATAAAGTACACTGCTAATTTACAGATGACGTTACTAAACAGTTTCCAGAATTGTTAAGTGAGTCATCATCTGTCTAGGCTTTTCCCAGCTATGTTGGGGTTTAGTCCCAGGGACCAGTCGAATTGGATGCAGATATACTAGTACATATTTTGAATGAAGTGACTGCCTATCCGACTTCCACAATCCAGTTAATGGATAATACGATATCACTTAGTAAGACTGCTTGTCAGTCTTTTGGGCTTCTGATTACCCTTAACGACTGTCAAAGACCCACAATTGCCAGCCGGGACCAACAGTATGTAAAGGTGGTTCCCCATCCACGGATCAACTGCGGCCTCGATCAAAGCCGATGTTATTAGTTAGCCATAAGCCCCCCAAGAATATGTTCAGAAAATAAAGCAGATTTTAAGCAAAAGGACGATCAGCCTTTACTCAGAATTTTAACTTATTTTTTCTTCTTTAACTGGTCACACTTTTACTAAATATTTTCTAGCACAGTTTTCCGAGTTTTCTGACGTAATAGGAGGCGTTTTAAGCCTCACATGAGTACGTGCTCGAGCGCGCCACACAAGGGACACAAATGCGTTCCACTTGGAATCCCGTACCGCACGTGCTGGAACCGGGTACCTACCGGGTAACCGGGTACCCGGGGCCTGAAGGGTATTATGGAGAGTAAAAATCTCAAATATCCCCAGGGAGTCGGGCCTTTTGGACAGATTTTCCCTTGAATATAAAGGGTAGGAATGAACATGGAATTTTGAAAATTGAAGAAGCTTGAATGGTCGACCCCTTAAGCTTCGGAAGTTCTTCGGCTATCTACTATTCAGTCCTATGACTTTAAACCACTTAGGTCGGATGCTACAAGGATCTATTGGCACCCTAATAACATCGACAAGGAGGCGTTTTAGATAAAAATTTCTCAAATTGTCATAGAAATTGTATCGAAAAATCAAGATGGAGGCGATATTTCCACTTCGTCACTCGCCAAAAAAGCCTTCTATAAATTTATGAAAAGTTGAGGTAAATACGTACGTAACCCCTCCTGCCAGGGTTGCGAGATTCGTTCGACAGAGATACCGTGGCCTGGCACATGAGCAACTGAAGGAACACGGGTGGGTTTTAATCAGTAAAAGTCTGACGCGCCGTTCCGCTCCACCCAGAACGGGAGACGTCATTTGATGATTTCCCATCCAAAAACAAAAAAAAAAAAACCCATAGCCAAAGTACATACGGACGTAAAAATGTCGAGGAGAGATTTTTTACGCACTGCTTTTTGCTTTTTTTAATTTTTCCGTGCATTTTTCCGACGCGCTGAGACGCACTCTGTCGGATTCTCAATGTTCGGTTCAACAACGAAAGTTGAAAATAATACGATACGATAAAAACCTACCACGGTATTTTTACGTTCAGGTTATCTTCGACTAAGTGTTTTTCTACGGTTACCATAAAGTTTACCAACGTTTCCGTATGCAACTTTTAAATATACGTGAATCCATCAACGTCGTATTTTGAACTTTAAAAGTTAGGAACATTAGTGCTTCTTTCAGGTTTAAAACAACTGGGATGCCCTGGTGTGAGCAGATAAAGAGAATGACAGGTAATCTCAAGTTCTAGGGCGTTAGGAAGATGTGAACTTAATGCTTCTTCAACGCTAGGTGCGTTGAAGAAGCATTTAACATATTTATGTAAAATAAATCCCTCATCGTCAACTTACAATATTCTTTTAATATTAAAGCAGATTTTATGCCATCAACTGACGTCATTGCAAGAAAAAGCTGGGCAATACGTAAACAGTGTTAAAACTGGCCGGTAATTAATTATCCTACCGTGTACCCACTGCAATAATTAATGCACTAACAAATTTTAATATATCGGTTCTTTCTTGCCTTTTACCCGACAGCTTGACGTAATTACCCCATTTTTATTTTCCATAAATTTCACACTGAATATTAATGTACTTTCAAATTCTAAATAACAAATGCCCCATAATTTTAATTACCAAACAAGTGTTAGCTATAAAACCATTAATTCGCTTCGTAAAAATAAATAGCCGCCATGATGTGCCAAACAGCGACATCTGTTATCCAGTAGCGGAATTTATTTGAACATTTATGGTTACTTCGAATCTGTTTTATTTTAGTTGGGTATTGATTGATTATTGGATTATTTGTTTTTATCGATTTGCTGCGCCATTTTTTGTTTTAGATATTTATTTTGTATTAGAGTTATTTTTATTAATGTTGTTTTCCAGAATTGCATTAAGTTTATGACTAGACAAACCACATTTCGGTTAACCAGTAAGCACGTTTGGTTAGATAAAACATTATAATGTTAAGCTGGAGAATTCTAAGAGTCGTAGAAAAGTCAGATATATAGGAACCTACTTGGTTCAGAATTGACAATAGGTAAGCCCAGGTTCCCAACAGTTTGATTTCTTGAGGCACTGGGATGTGTATTGTTACATTTTCAATTGTTTTTCAATTTCAATAGCGCGCGAAAAAAAAAGGCGTCGCGTCAAAAAAGCGCCCATGCGTACCTGGGCTAAGAGGATGACATTACATTGGAAAAACTTTCAGTGAGTAAGCTGGGATCTAGGTAAGTAAGTCTTTGGTTGGTTATGTAACAGAGGTCACCAGAAAACGAGTTGGCTGTCGGTGTAAACCAGTGCTGAGGCTCCGTCTCGCATACGGTCGCAGCATTATGCTGAGCGATGGCCGTGACGTTTGTTTTCTCCAACCTTTTTTTTTTGTGGTGTGGTCTTTCTATGTGTCATCTTTACCGCAAATAAACGGATTTTCTTTCTTTACTTTTCTATTCCATTATGTGGGCGGGAAGTACTCTTAAATAATGTACCAATGTATCTTTAATCAAATACTCCAATCTCACTTTTCTTATATAATTTAGTAAAGGGTAGGTAGAGGGGCTTGTAGCTAAGTAAAAACAGCTGCACGGGTCGATCAATACCTCTTATCGGCTGCTGCTGGATCTTCAACAGTCGATAACGGGTCGTCAGAAGCTCGAAAGTCTGACAATCTGTCTTACCAAGATGTAAACTAGTAACTGGGTTGTAGAGGTCAGATAGGCAAGCGCTCTTTGTACATTACTAGTATTAAGCTGCATCCGGTTAGAGTGGAAGCGACCTCAACATGGTTGGGGAAAGGCTTTAGGCAGAATTACAAGTACATTAATTATATGTCAAAACCTCCCCCCACATAAAACACGTAAAAAGAAGAAAAAATGAAGCAATGCCAGAATTATAATTATGCAATAGATACATGATGCTCAGTTGCTTACATAATTTACAAACATTATAAAAGACGATCTTCCTAACATTCTAACAAGTAAACTGATTATAAGAACACTGGTTTAGTACAATACCTTCAAACAACGACTCAAAACATTTTTTTCAGAGCTAAGGAAAAATATTTCCGTGTGAGAATTAATTAAAATTTCCCACAACATGAAAAAATCCTACAAAAAGAAATGTAGCAAGCATTATTTTATAAGCGGCGACCACACAGCTAAATGTAAATAAGTATTACATACAAAAGGTTCTGTATACTGAAAAGATTTTTGCGATATCGACAATATACCTAGCAAAAGTGAGCTCGGCGCGGTATACGTGTCCTAAGCATACAGAATCAGGGGTGGCCATAAAAATTATAATTAATTCGCATAAATAACCGTTAATTATTCAATGTTAGAGAACGGGGTTTTGCCGAATTCGGACTAAGTAATTTCGATTTGGAAAAAATGCGCGTGAAAATTCGCTAGACGTGAAAACGTTTCAGTCGAAAAAACGCGCGATTTTCCGACCAGATACGTATAGGACTGAAGAAAATCTTTACGTACTATTTAACATGCTACGATGAAGCGAAAATACGCGTCCGAAAATTCCATTGTCTTTGGAAATGGGGTCACTATTCGTACATACCTACATTTAGTTTGAAATCAGATAAAGGAGAGAAAGATATGTTTTGACCTTGAACAGAGATAAAATGAATATGAAAGAAAATGTGGCTTAGTAGTGGGAGAAAAACCAGATAAGTAAAATAAGAAATAATTGTTTAACTTACATAACATTTCAACCCGTTTAAAGTGAAATTTAAAGTTCTAACCGTCCAACTAATGAGGCTAATCGTAAAGTTAACTAAGTAAATATTAAATAAACTTAGCAGAACATGGGAATATGTAACATAAAAGTTATCCTCTTCCCGACCCAAGGCTTGCAACCCCTGGCCTCGTTTGCTAAATGTCAGGGGTCGACGTTACTACAGTGTGCGTTGTTGCTAAGCTCACAGTTTTAAATCTTTATTTATTTAAGTTGATACGGTTAGTAGTGGGAATTACTGTGTAGTGCAATTGAAAATATTTATGGAAATAGTAATCAGAGGGGTAATTGCGGAAAATTTTATCGGTAGGAATTGGTTTAATATTCATAGTTAAACAACATTCATTGCGTTATTTACGTTGCTGAGCCGACAATTTATTCGAATAAATGACGCAATGGTTTAGAAATAATCTTCAAACCCATTCAGATTCTGATAAATAGTGCGTTTCGCAATTAGGGTGCAGGTTTATATTGAATGAATGAATTTGAATGTGGATGAATATAAATAAGAGTGTGGGAAGACCAAAGAAACGATGGATGAACCAGGTAAAGGATGATATTGTTAGAAAGGGGGTGACTACTGAGATGATGACTAAGAAGACATATGCTGCTTCGACTTCAAATAAATTGGAATCAGGGCAAGAGAGTATTGAAAACCATGATGAAATAAAAAAAGAAGAGCGGTGAGGAGACATGTGTCCCAGCAGTGGGAACATTATAGGCTGATGAATGTTAAGGGCAAGAATGGAAATGATGATAATAATTATGTTTTAATGATCTTTAGATAATTTTTCTATTCAGGCAGCTTAAAAGTGTTCTGTTTTAGCACAGGTTAAGTAAGTAATAATTTATCTACATTATTTTCACAACCATGTTGGGGCGAACCGTAACATAACTGGCGAAGTACCTACGTATTATACGTACACCTTTGCCCAACCTTTCGGAAAAACAAGGTATAATGTTTTGCTATGTGTATTGGGAACCGGATGCAACTAAATACCAGTTTTTTACATGAAGCGACAACACACCGTAACATTTAAGTCGTCTTACAACGGCAGCCCACTTCATGTATCCAATGACTACTACACATACATAAGAAAAAAAAAAACCGGCCAAGTGCGGAGTCGGACTTGCGCACTGAGGGTTCCGTACAAACCTGTAGGTATATAAGTAAAAGTTCACCCATCACGACAATCGAGTCGTAGTTCTGTTCTGTTTCTTGGCTTGGTTTTATTTCTGTCTGTGTTTTGTTCTGTTTATTATATGATGTAACTAAAAATTTACGGTTTGCGCAATTTTTCCTTTATCTGTGCTATAAGACGTTGCTTCGTACCAAATTTCAAAATTCTAGATCGACTGGAAGTACCCTTTAGGTTTTGATTCCCTTGCGAGTTTCGAAAATTTGTGGAAATTTGCGGTATAAACGGCTATATCTTTTGATTGCGTTAGCTTAGAAGCTTGATTTGTTCACAGCTCCAAGGGACAATAGACTTGAGTATTTGGTATAAATTTCAGCTGGATACCTCCACGCGTTCCTGAGAAAAAGGGTCTTGACAGACGGACGGACGGACGGACGGACGGACGAACGGACGGATAACAAAGTGATCCTATAAGGGTTCTGCTTTTTCCTTTTGAGGTGCGGAACCCTAAAAATGAACATTTGAATAACTAAAAAATAAAAATATTATTCATTATGTTGACGCATCCCATCTTCTGAGCACGGCAGGCTGTGCTGGGGCGGCTGCTGCAGGTGCAGAAAATCTCAAACGGCGCAAATATAACAACCTTATTGGGAGCTATATTTTTGAGCCGTTTGGGGTTGAAACACTAGGGCCGTGGGGTCCGAGTGCTCATCGAGTATTTCGGGACATCGCCAAGCGGTTGGCTGACTCTTCATGTGACCAGAGGGCTGGCCTATTTTTAGGTCAAAGAATCAGCATTGCCATCCAACGTGGCAACGCTGCCAGCCTTCTGGGCACTTTTCCCACCGACAGTGATGCGGACGAATTCTTTGATGCCCAGTGAGCTCTTCCCCCCTCCCTTATTTTTTTTTCTTTACCTTTATTTAATTGTATATAATATATTTATTTTAGTGTTATTTTGTGAATTGTATTTAAGTTTTTTTTGGGATATATTTGTTGACGCATGACGTGGTTAAAATTTGATATTTTGTCTGATGGAAAATGGAGATGGAATGATCTAGTCGACTCGTGCGCTGGGTAGGTATGTTCTCTACCGTATGATACATAAACATTATTAACAGGATGTTCCATAATTCTAATCCATTTTTTTTTCCTTAATATCTATTATCTTAATTAATGGTAACAATGTTTAATCACGCCTAGAGGTATATTATGTCGGATACATTGAGTGGACAACCTTTGTAAGACGACTAAAATGTTACGGTGTATAATTGCTTCTATAACCCAGTTACTGGGTAACACGATTCCGCTTGAAGACTGATTATCAGACTTTCGACCCATAAAGACTGTCAAAGATCTAAAAAAAAGGATAAGTAATAATTATAACAGTAAATATAGAGAGGAGAATATTGAGAGGAGGCCTGTGTCCCAGCAGTGGGAACAATATAGGCTGATTATGTATACCAGTAAATATTAAGTGCCCAGACTATTTTGAATGATTTTCGGGTCAGAAGTTTGTGATTTTGTAAGCAAGATGAACGACACTGAAAAATGAGCGGGACGGGGCATTGTGTTCAAGACAAAATTTCGTTTATGAAACTATACTTCAAGCTGCGGGCGTATTCTACTACGCTAGCACGAAGTCTCCACTTCAGGACTCGTCAGCCCCATCGGCCATTGGTCCTTCGACAAAAATGGCCAGCCCATTGCCACTTCAGCTTGCTTACTTTGCAAGCTATGTCGGTATTCTGGTTCTATTCCGGATAACTTCTTTTCCAGCTGGAGGGACCGATGATCTCAAAATGGAGGCTAGGACTGACTGGATACGGAAGGCGGAGGACAGGGTGTTGAGACGCAGCATGCGAGAGGCCTTTGCCTGTAGTGAACTGAAATAGGCTGAGTTGATTGATTGAAGTATATTTACACTCCATTTTATCAGGCTTTAAAATTAGTTTCCAATGCCGCCGGTAAGTTCTTCAGACATTTTGTCTTTGGAGTGAGAAGTGGAAAAATTCATAGATAAAATCGTTGAGCTCCCTAAATTCGGAGTTGAGCTGAACGAATACTGACAAATTCGTGCACTGACTGGATAGGGCCACTCAATCTGTGTGGTTCTATCCAGAATACCATTTCAGGCATCAATCTAAATGGTATTCACATGATCTGACCTAGTTTATGTTTGAACTGTAAAAGAGAATGATATTTTATTCGGGTTTTCTTTGCAGAGTTTTCAGATAGGAAACGCCGACCTCAACTAGTTTTTATTAAAATATGATTGGCGTGTAAAAGTATTTGTACAAACCTACTTATATAAATAAAATAAGCTAATTGCATATAAGTAGGTAGGTACTTTTAAGTCAACACTTCCATAACTATATTAGGTGCCAACACGGCTTTAAAAAAAAGAAGCATGAAAATGTTAAATGAAAAGCATGGGCACTATGTTTCTGTAATCTGTATTTTTGTTTTTTTCGGTTAAACAGCACTAAATAAAATAATTTGTTTAGGTCAAACTATTTACTTAATATGATAATTATTGTCATAAGCAATAAAATACATTTTGGAACAATTATCAGAAACAAAAAAACACTTTAGAAAACCATGCGGTTTTTCATCGCCTGAAAATGGGATTTGTGCATTGACAAGCGATTTTTTAAGCCGAATATCTATAGATATAATGAAAAGAAGAAAATATTGAAAACATAATTGATATTTAGAGGTTTTTCAATCATTTATCCTGCTACACAAATGTATGCCTTAAGTTTCACAAGCGCCAATACGCATTGAGAAGCGTACTGATCATTATACAGTATGAAATATAGGCTTTTCCCTGCAGTAGAACAAAACCAGCCTGGTATTATTTAGTTAACGATAAATGGGGGATGAAAAGGGGTCACCATAGCATGACTCACAGCCAGAGGACCTATTACATCATCCCACGTTTGTGGTCGACTTTCAGTCTGCCTAGATATGGCTGAACATCAGTATTTAATGGGCAGCGACAGCCTTCGGAACTTCAGAAGCTGACTATAGGAGTAAGGAAGCTATTCTGTTTGTTCTGTGGAAATATTATTTATTAAAAAAAAAAAACTATGCTGTGTCCTGTGTTCTTGATAACATTATATTACGCAAATATAGAAATTAAATGAATATTCTAGGATGAAAATGTATTCAGGGGATGTTAACGAAAAAATATGGGTCATTCGAGGGTTGCATTTTTATCGTGGTTTTGCTCATGGTCACATGTAACCTACTGTTAGTAATTTCATGATTTTAAAATGGAAATATTCAGTAATTTTGGGCACGAAACATCGTTGGAAAAGCATATGGAATCACACCATGGTATTTAGCAAGAAAAGAAAGAATACCTGCACGCGTAGCATGACCACCGTAGAAATGGGTTTTGTCGACGGAAGAATAGACAAAATTACAGATTGTAGAAAGATTAAAGACAGAATTAAAGATTGTAGAAAGATTTTTACCGTTTTATGCGGGCGTAGCATGACAATTCTATCTCTATTCTACCAAGAATAGACAAAACCCATTTCTACAGTGGTCATGCTACGCGTGCTGGGTAGGTATATTCATGATAGAAAGATACAAATTGAGGAATAAGGAAGTAGAAATAGTAGTCAGTGTACCGACTTAAAAATAGAACTGAATTAAAACTGAATCGCCACCTAGTTAATTAAAATATGCGCTAACATTAGATGAAAATAAATTAAGATTGTAATCGCTTCTTAGTAAGTGCAGTCATTAAATATGTTGGCACACCTGAGGCTACGTTAATAGTATTAATTAATAAACATTCTTTAAAATAATAATGTCGGTCTTGATTAAAGTAGGGAAATTTATTTGCATTCCCACGGAAAAGTCGATAGTGGCGTGTAGCGACATCTATCGGTCGCGTGCGGAAATAGCGTGAGTATTTTTCTAGGTTAGCACGGTTACTGAAAAACTTATGTATTAGCAAGGTATTCCTTTTATTTACTATTACATAGTAACTTTATAGTAAACTGTACTGTAATTATAGTAAATATAACTGATAAATGAAAAGAATTGTACGAAAAACTGAACCTTCAGAATGAAAATGTGGTTGATAATCAATACTTTCAGTGTATGGAAGAAAGGTTATATTTATACAAAAAAGCGATTATTTAATGTCTGCTACAGTAACACAAGATACTAAGAAAAGCTAATAAGTGGAAATTAGGTTAACTCCAGGGTTTTATGACCAACATAAATCAGCTTAATTTAGGGCCTTGTAAAGGTTATTGTGCCATAACAGCGTGTATTGTGTCCTTCATTAGTTTATATAATGGAAAGCTTCGGGAAAGCGTTGGCACGACCGAGTGGCGTCCACTGAAATTCATGTAACATGCTCTCGAGCGAAACACAATGTTTTAGCAGTCATCGCTCCTCTGCAGAGTGAGCTGCTCAATTTATATTTAAATCTTTCACGTAGGAACACTCATTCTACACGCGTCTACTTACTGACCATCCTGAGACACTCCCAAAATGTTATATTGACAAGAAGCAAGGGCTCAACGCTCTAACAACACGACACTCGCGGGTATACCGTACGTAACTCTATTGATTCAACATCGACGGAACAGTTCGACAGCGGACTCAGCCTACACTTACACATAGGAATTTCATTTTTTTTTCAAACAACAACGTACGATTCTTACATAATTCCCGTCCGCCATTACGGCGTGTGACGCACACGATAATCGCCCTTAAAGACAACGTGCGTTGGGTACATATTTTCCATTTTCCATGCACGATAGCTCTATTTCGGAGCTGCGCCGGCGGTTACAACCTTGAATTCGGAACGCACCTTTAATTTTAGCCGGTTAACCTAGATACGGGGACCATTCCGAGTGAAGCGGATCGATATTCGCATGCGCGATGTCTCGAACGGTTTTAAAATAGTACGGGTGTGGTGGGTACCTTTAGGCGGCGGATTTTTGGGCAAGGTATGTCGGGGCCCGATGCTCGCGGCCGACTGACGGGCTCCGGCACCGCCACGCGCACGCGCGCTGCCCGCCGCCGAACATAACGATCGCAATAGCTTTCGGGCGCGCGCCGCGGCCACCGCGCGATCCAGAACAGGTGTACCGCGTCCATTTTCTAATACTATCGCATATTTCTCTTACCACAACCATGCCATTTTCAAGCTACACACAAATTCCCAACGTTAGTTTCCCTACATAATTGGGAGAGTCAATTCGTTCGCTGAAATTTCTGAAAATCGATGGAAGGACAATGACATTGAAAGCTCTGACATAATTGTAACCTACAAAACTTCCGTTTGTTCCATAGTATGATTTATTGGAAGTATTAAATGTGTTTCGTCTAATAAATATGTTTTCGTATTCCGGACGCGGGGGCTATTTATCATGTTTCGTTGGATTTTCGAGCTATTGTGGCGCCTCTAGCGGTGAAAATGGGTGCTGTATGTAAAAGCTCTCGTCCGTGTTGATCTTTTGTTTGCCTTACAGTTTGCAATGACGTTTGACATTATGAATAGTAGTTGTATCTCTATCTCGCTCTCTCTACGAAAATAAAACGAGATACATGTAGTCTCCGTAACTAGGTACTTGGGCATAATAAGATATACAAGTGTTTATAATGAACAAAAGATACGGGAGTCAAAAGACATTCTTTTGTTTCATTTCCGCATCGAAAATAGATGTACTTAAAGCTGTAAAGTTATGAAGATATAGGTACTTACAGAAATAATTAAAATTAATTAATCAAATGAATAGTTTCTAGGTTAACTATTTTTATGAAATTGAAGTATAGATGGATGATGGAACCTACACAATATAAATGCCGTGTTGACTTTCGAAAAATACTAGGTATAAAACATGCGTAACTGTGATCTTACAATTTTTTCAATTACCTGTAATCTTTTACTGCTGGTAACAGATGTAATGTAGCGCCATCTATAATACCTTTGGTTAATTAAAGCTATCAGTATGACGTCAGTGTGAAAACAGACTTGGCCTTTCCCGTATAGGTTTTGTGAATTGTAAGTACATGTTCTGCCATCTGGTGCAATTTTCCGAAACTAAAAACTAAGTAAGAACAAAATAGATGGCGTTGTTTTAAAATATAAACAACGAAAAGTGGGAAGTTTGAATTATAAAAGATGTTCTGTTGTTTGAAACAAGGGTTTGAAATCAAGATTAACGCCAATATTCGCATTCGGAAGACTAGGCAGAGTGCACAAGTCGATAGTTATGTGCAGTTGGCGTAATAAGGGCGAGCCTGTAGTTGTCATGAAAAGGAGATTTACAAAATTAGAATTTGGGCTCATAGCGAACAAATTCTAATTGAAAATCGCTATAATACTGCCTGGCGATGTAATCGACATTAATTATAAAGAGGTAAATTTGTGAGTTTTTTTGAAGTAAGTAATAAGCTGGACCTACCAGTCCGATATGAAATTATTTCTGTATTTGATAGCCCTATTCTTCAGAAAGGTTGTATCCTATTAAAAATTACGATACGACCCTTAAGAGCCCAGCAAAAAGAGAAAAAAGCCAAAATAACACTAAGAATAACTTAATTAATAGTGCGGGCGGGCGATTGGACACGACACGACGGGTCAGGGGCTAAAATTTAACGTGCACGAAGTCACGGGCAGAAGCTTGAAGGATCGACCAAATCCGACTAAAGAACATTGTCAATTCACGTGTCAAACTGACAATGAGTCACCTCGCATCTGCCGCAAGCCCTGTCAACTGCCGCAGGAGGAGACGCCACGGGTGTCGGGAGTCGATTGCGGACTCCCGGCCACCGTAGGCGCGGGCTTGCGGTCGGCGAGCATAGGGTGGCTCGCCGCCCGGTAATGACCAGGCCCGTGTCCACGGCGCGTAGTGTTCCACGCACGCCTCAAAGAGATGTCAGCAAGCTGAAGGGGTCTGCTAAGACCGATGTCTGATAGGGTCGCGAGATTAGTTCGAAAGAGGTACCGTGGCTCTGGCATATGGGCAACTGAAGGAACACGGGTGGGTTGTTGTCAGTAAAAGTATGACACGCCCTGCCGCTCCTCCCAGACCGGGAGACGAAAAAAAAGCCCTGTCACCTGCACATGTCTCTTTAACCCTTTTTCTAAATGAGGACCTATTAGTTCCATCAGCGAACAGAATTCGATTTTGGGCCAAACAATTTTTTTCTTGTTATTTTTGCCATCGGCACGCTTATTAATAACATCCGCACGGGTCGATCGATCTGGTTACGCTACGTTGCCGTGGGTAGTCCGTGGTTTGGTGACTATCTTTACTTACCAAGAGCCCACTGTGCCTCGGAAAGCATGTTAGCCATTCGTCCAGGCTGTCGGCTGCCGGCTGAGTAGCGCTGCACGATTACTGAAAACTTCAATCTGTGTGGTTCTTTCCCCAAAATACCATTTCAGACACAAATCTACATGGTCTTCACATGAAGGGACCAATATTATGTCTGGACTTTAAAAGAGACTGGCCTCGGAGTTTGTTTCGATCTATCTTCCCACAAAATTAAAAAAAAGGAAGTGTAGTGCGAACTCATGGAGCTTGGTCTAATCTGCAAGTTATGCTCAAATAAAACAAAAAAATTAAGTTAATCCATTTTATTTTGAAATAAAAATTACATTACACTATGTTTGGACATCACAATAGGAATACATTGATGGTATAAAACTTAAAATTAAAACAATACAGTTCATAAACCACATGATTGTCGTTCAAAAGCTGTGTATATGTGGAATGTATATAATATCAATATATATTTTATATAACACTATTTACATTTTTACATGTGAAAAAGTTGGACGAAATTTTTTTGACGTTTTAGTTACAAATGTACAGTCCGCGTCGAAGAGAAGTGACTATTTTATAGAACAAACTTTTAAGAGGCGTACATAAAAGAAAGAATTTTTTTATTTTTAAAATTTGGAATAGTGAGCCAGATGTATGAACTTAAACGAAGCAAAAGGGTGTGAGGCACTAATTTTAATCTTTTATCTCCAATTTTCGCATGTAAAAACGATAAAATTCTCAAATTAGTATCAAATTCAATGGTTGATTTCATACAATAATATTTCATAGGTCAATCTTAAAAACTGTCAAAATATTTACAGATTTTATTTAAAAAATTAAAACTTTTATAAAAATTGACACTAATAAGAGCATTTACTGACCTCTGCATAAAAAAACCATTTTAGCTCACACTTTAAAACGTAATTTTCTTCATAAGACATGAGTTAAATAGTCAATGTATGAACCCAAATGTCAATTTTTTACAGAAGTAAATAGTGTTACAAAAATCAAAAATATTACCTAAATTTGAATCCTAATGGCACTTTCGGACCCAAGAGTTTATTTATGTATAACTATCTTAGTAAACGAATGGTTGCACTTTTTGTATTTTTTCTTCAAGTATAATCATAAGCAAGTTTATTTATTAGCCACCAATATTGTTTGAGTAAGTATACTTTTATTATTAATAAATAAATTAATGACGCGATAATTCAGAAACTTTTCAGCCATTTTCACCTAATAATAAAAGTAAGGACGCTCGTTATAATAGATAACATTAATAGAAGTTCATATAAAATAAAAACAGGGGTTTATATGACGCAACAAAGAAGAGGTACAGAAGAATAGGTTTTTATATTTCTTTCTAGTTTGACTAGTTGTGTTTTCATAGATTGGTATGCTGCCAGTATATTAAACTTCGTTCTTTTTCAGTTTTTTTTTTTGCAATTGATGAACGGATAATCTAAAGTGATTATATTTCTTTAGAAGCAAATAAAAAATCGTAAAGAAAGTTTTCTGATATTTTTGTTTTAAAGTATAAAAGTAGAAGAAATCGTGCAACCGTCATCCATTTTTACGTTTTTTTTCCTAATAATTGATGTCTAGTGCAGCCTTTTATGAAAGGTAAGCGTTTCTAACAAACTATCAACAGCTTTTTTCAGTGATTTACGTACTACATAACAATTCTCTATATACAAGTTAAAATCTCATTTATATCACATCATTCATCCAAAAATATATCTTAATGTTACTGAAGTATGGTCATATTTTGTTTGATTAGCGCACAGTATCTCGAACACTGTCAAATTTTAGGTAACTATTAGGATTAAGATTTTTCATCATCCTATTTGCTTCTATTTAGTTTTTTTTTTTAAAGAAAAATCGAGTAAAAATATTTTCATAGGATTTCTTGAGGCTGTACGCTAATAAATATTATTTGATTACATAATTGGTTAAATGTCACTATTATCCTACCAAGAAGCATTGCATCTAAGGAAGTACAGTCAACAACATATTTATACATCACAAGTTGGTATGACCAAAGTTCACATTACCAACATTTTCAAGGGGTTGACTGTACCCTCAAATTATTTGGCTAACATTTTTTTTTTACATATTCATAAAAACTTTACTAACAAAAATAAATTGTAATTTATGTATCACACATACAGTTTTTTTTATACACAATATGTTTGTGTATTTGCCAGTAGAGTTAAAAATAAACAGGTAATTTATTTTTTATTTTTTTATTATTTTCTGAGATCTCACACAAACGTTTATTATTTATTTCTCTGTTAGTTCTCTATTTCCAGTTCATCAAATGCTTGTCTAATACTATCAAATTGGTGAAAATCTTACATTTGACATGACCAATACGTTCTACACGACATTAGTTCAATAAATTATTTTAGGCCTCTTAACTTAAATACTACGTAATTGCTTTATTGTACTCAATTTCCTAAACTATAAACTAGATTACGAACGAACACTTGGTTTTTGGATAAACAAAGCATCATTGCCCAAAAAACAAACAGTAAGTACTGTAAACAAAATTTTGAAAAAAAATAAAGAAAAAAAATAACCACAAATAAAAATTCGGTACACAAAACACTTAGATGAATACAGAGGAAAATTAATGAAAAAAAGTCCTTACGTGCAATGCCTTGAAATTGAGAATCGCTTGCACAGCCTTCAACCATCTCAATTGATGACCTTACTAGGACTATAAAAGATACCTGACATGTAAGTTTATCGGTATCAACGACGCAAAATTTGAAGGTTTCCGAATGTCTGATGAATGAGGATATTGCACTGTCATACATATATCTTTATTATATAGAAGTACAGACACGCTGTTCCGGTTCGTTGATAAGTGCACTTTAGAACGACTAGACCGTTTTGGCGATTTGGTTTGTTCGTAATAGTGCAAAAAAGAATTTTAAGGAAAGAAAAATGTGAAAAGGGTCCCGGAAAATTATCTACGAATTCTTTGAGAAATTTTAATCGTTTTATATTTTATGAAGGGGCTTGTGGTTAAGTAAAAAAGATACAAAAGTCGATCGATGAAGTTAAGCAACGCTTGACGCCGTTGGTCCATGGATGGGTGACCATACTTACATACCAAGACTCCTCCGTGGCTCGGAAAGCACGTTAAGCCGTTGGTCTCGGCTGTCATTGATGAATCTTTGACAGACGTTACAGGTCGTCAGAAGCCTGAAAGTCTGACAACCAGTCTTACCAAGGGGTAATACGTTACCAAGTAACTAGATTGTGGAAATTAAATAGGCAGTTGCTCCAGCTGCATCAGGTAAGAGTGGAAGCCGATACCAACATGGTCGTGAAAAGACTAGGCGATGATGATGTGTATATTTCTGGTGAGGTTTTCAAATCTCCCTAGCTTATACAAAAACCAAGTGTATAAATAGTGCTATATCACATAAGTACCTACAAACAGATGACGTTACAGCATCACTATGTAGTGATATACAAGTAATATTTACACAAGTATCTACAAGTTTATCTAAAACTATCGCCAATTATATTTGGATATGACACCTAACTAAGTTTTGGATCGCAAGAGAACAGTTCAATTAGGAACATCCTGTGTGCTTTCAGTTTAAAAGCCTCTCTGCCGAAAATTTAGTCAATTATTTAAAAATATTTTAAAACTCTAAAATAATTCCAGATGGTAACTAATGACAGAAAATATTTGAATAGCAAAGCTTGCATGATGGTCGAAATAATGTCGGTGTTAATAATAAAACATAAAAATGAGAGAGTCACTATGGTAACATAATTTTAAATTTAGCTGTTCAATTCATCAATTTCCACTCCCAAGTATATTTTATTGTCCATCTCATTAAAATTGATGTCAAAACATAAATAATTGCGTTAAATCACATTTTTACATTTCTTATATCACAGTTTGACTCTCAGTATGTCAACTCTTAATAGAAAGAGAGCGATACCTCAACAAGAATCTCTCAAAATAGTAATAAATAATGTTCAAAAAACGATAAATCTTTGAAAATTTTAAATACTGTCGCGTTAATAAGTCATTATGTCGTCAACATACATCAATATATTGGCACACCAATTGACATGTACAATTTTAATTTTAATCAAATTTCAATACTGATAGGACTCGAATTATCCATTTTATCTCACGTTGACCTGAATAAAAATAATAATTCATATTCTAAAAGCATTTTGATGAAACATTGGTAGCTGGTGGAACGCGATTAATGATTCTATATCCTTTGGTAATGTCGTTTTGGTTAGCTATGCTAAAAAGTGCAGAGCTAGAAGGAACATCAAGACAACACTTCAATTCAGTACTGATCCTCAAAGGAACAACCTCGTAAAACGACAAAGTCTTGCAGCAAATTCTGATCTAAAATCCAGAAGATTATTCAAAAATACAAGACTATTAAAAATTCATTTTACATTCCAAATTATTTGTTAAAATCCTTGAAACTGATTTCAACTTCTTTAGATCCATATTTCTTCTTTCCTTATTCGTTCAGGTGTGTCCTACCTGTTCACTGGGCATTGTTTCCGTATTCCATGCCAAACAGTGAGAGAATGACGAAGGTCAGTCCGAGGAAGACGGATCCGAGCAAGTCTCCGAGGGCGGTGAGGTAGGGGATGGCTGCGTTGTCAGGGTCTTTTTTCTTCTGCCACATCAGGTGGACGAGCATGTAAGCTAGGTATAACAGTACCATCACCTGGAAACAAGAATAATGATGTTGCAGTTGAGTTTGAAGTGTAATTAGGGACACACTATCAAAAGTCATTTGATTTTATGTTGTTAACATGGTGAGTATTCTGCCTATCAACTTTAACAGATTATCTCACTGACATAATAGCATCAACGGATTCGAAATAGCTGATGCTGTGATTAAAATATTAGTCATTCAAGAAGAATTCAAAGCTGTCGCTAAACCTAAGTGACACAACAGAAAATTATATGCATAAAAGAAATATGTCTTAAAACAATTACTTACTTGCAACAATGAGCTCATCAAGTAAGTAATGCCGAAAGGTAGTTGTAAGGTGACCTGGCCCTGGTACATGACGTCAGCGACCACCATGAAGATGATCTGACCGAACAACGCAAGGACCAGCAGCATACGAGCCACTTCAGCTGCGGCAGCTGGAAATAAATAGAATTTGGTTTAGAAATAAGTACATAAAGAATCGGTTGAACTTTGAAGGATCTTGATATCTTCTGCGATGAATAGTTAACATTTTTGGTATAGATGCTGTTAAAACACTCCTCGTCATTTAAATATCCTAGTCATCGAAAACCGACCATGTTTTTTGAATTAATTTAAAGTATTTTTAAAGGATTTTTATATAAAAATATAAGCTTTCATGCACTCCTTATCCATATCAACTTGAACTGTGCCAAATTCCATATTCCTTCGTCTGCGTCATTTTCGCGAAAAGAGGTCCCTGCAAAGTTCATGCTTCACGTATTAATAAATAGATTTTAGTTTCCGTAAAATTAACCAACGCACTTCCATAGAACAGCGTCTTCCAAGGCCACTCGACGAGCCTGGTGTTCTCAGGTAGTTCTCCAGGAATAGCGGTCTGATGCAGGTGGGTGGCGAGTCGCGAAGACTGAACGCAGACCAGGTTGCCGCCGATACCATTGACAATTGGTTGGAAGACTTCGTAACCGCGGTAGTGGTCCACAGCCTTGTCGAGGACGATACCTCCGATACTGATGGAGAAATCAAAGGTGAGGTTAAGGGATTTGAAGTAAAATTAAGGGTTTTAGCGATGTATTCAACATCGAAGCAATTGCTAAAATGAAGGATGCAGGATTTACGAAGTTGCCAAGTTGCCGATGTTTAAACGACCAAGGCTGTCAAAGCCGTAAGGAACGTTTTGCACTAAACATTTGGCATTACATGAGGCTGATCAGAAAAATTAAACATAACATATAACATCAGCCTGTAGTACATCCAAAAAAATGGAGTGTCATCTTTTTCAAAACAAATGACATCTAAGCTGGATTATATACAGATTTTTTTGATAAAGTGTTATTATATTGTTATTGAGAAACGATAAAAGTAGGTAAAAATTACGATAAATTTAGAGTATATTTTGTACTATATACCTATAAATAATAGGTCGATTTTATCCTCATGATTTAAAACAATTATGGTCTTTATATTACGAAAGTAACCCAAGAAGAATTTTATGTGATTTATGATTATATATTTTCAAGTTTATGGTCTTTGTACTTGCAACGGATTAACGTGTTTTTTATGAAATAAAAATCAAATCAGGGTACTCCTGTGAGATTGACCATGGGAGCGAAGTCTAAACTGAAAAAGCTACTTTTATAAATGTAGAACATTTTAAAGATGTCGAATACATACCCACTGATGAAGAGTGCAGAGATGACAGGAGTCCAGCCACTGGTGAGAACCTTCTTGGTGTACTTGTTGCGCCAGACGATGAACACCCACAGGGGAAGCAGGCTGTAGTATACGCACATCAGAGCGATGGGCTGCCATAGTGATATCTCTGTAGGAATGACAAAATTGTTAGAAGGATATAATGGAGAAATTGACTGGCATAAAGTCTGTCCTACCACTTTGAATAGAGGTAGAGAAATTAGACAAAATACGTTGAATTTGACGTATCAACTGGGTGGTGGCAGCTGGATGAAGGTCGCTGAGAGTCGAATTGAATGCCGTGCAATGGATGATAATGGTGATGATGCTATTTCAAACGGCTGGCAAAAAAATACAGTTGTGATTTTGAATTAACGGAAAATTTAAGTCTTAGGTAAGAGTAAGAATAAGGATAAGATTTAATTTTGGTTGTAATATTTTTATATTTTATTATTATGTTGATCTTTATAAACACGTCCATACGATTCTTTTTATTGATGCTTGGACTGTGATTTTGACTAAAAAGAATATCATGCCAACTTAAATCTAGAAAATGATAAATGAACTCAAAATATAATGAGTAAACGGCATCTGTCGCTGTTCTATAAAAGTACGAAGGTCAAGACTTTATCATTGCTGATTATATTATCAAATTGATCATGATGAGTGATGACACTTGAAATTAGTTATGTTGGGAACTAGCTACGACAGCACCGTACCATCCCCATAGTGTCAATCCCTAGCATTAGGTGGCAATCTACCTGCAGCTATCAATACAGGTTTCCTTCAAGCTCAATTCACCTAAGGTTTAACGGTGAATTGAGCAGACAGTTTTTTCGAACCTGAGAAGCAATAATTTTATCCACTACGATTCTCTGGTCTTTCAACATTTTTGGTTTTCCTTTATTTTATTAAATTTCTTATGTCCCATCGTATTTGTGAACATAACACATTTTCATTTTATTTTATAACCTATGGATGTTTGTAATTCACCTATGTATATAATTCAAGTAACTAACACGTCCTTTAAACATTAAGTTATCTGCTAGTGCTGTGCACTTCTATAAGTGATATACTCACAATACCTAAAAGTGTAACTAATTTTTGTTTGTGTAAGTTCTATTGAGTAAGTCGTTGAAGTGTCATATCAATAAATAAACAATAGTTTAGCAATAAATATCCTTCTTTAGCAATATCCTTCAAAATGATTCAGGTGTGACTGATAGTATATTATTCGATATTGATGCTAAGAAGCCAACATACTTAAAGAATAATTTACGTTATCCTCAGAAACTTATAAGGCGAACGAATAGGAAGTGCATTGGTCAAGTTGTATTTGTAATCAAATACTTCTTTGAATGTGCTATTGTTTCATTTCTACGAATTGTTTGATTATGATTGACGTCAATCACTACGAAAACCATTTAAATCCATTAGTTTAAGATAAAGAGGTTTCTTGATAAACTTTTTAATAATAATGATTAATCGTGCTTATAAAATTTTCAATAGTATTTTGATTAATTCTTTAAGATAGTTATTTGGCTAAGAAGATTATGTTATATTATGTAATATTAAGAACGAAATAAGTTTTATAAAGTCAAATCATTTATTTCAAATAGATGCATAAAAAGCTACATTAGTGAATGATGCTAGGGATACAAAGGGTGTGACTACCGAGATGACGACTAATAGAAAAGTATGGAAGAAAAAAAACATGTTGCGCCGACCCCAAATAAACTGAGATAAGCACAGGAGAATATTGTTGATGCATATAAAAGGCTCTTTTGGTGAATAATGATATGGAAAGAAAGAGGGTGACTACAGAGAGGACGACTAAAAGAGAAATGTGGAAGAAAAAGACAAGTTGCGCCGACCCCAAACAAATTAGGATAAGGGCAGACGAATGATGATGAAGTACTTAAAAGGCTCTTTTAGTGAATAATGATATGGATAGAGAGGGAGTGAATACCGAGAGGACGACTAAAAGAGAAATGTGGAAGAAAAAGACAAGTTGCGCCGACCCCAAATACATTAAGATAAGGGCGAGAATGATGTTGATGCACATAAAAGGCTTTTTAGTCAATGATGATATGGATAGAAAGGGAGTGACTACAGAGAGGACGACTAAAACAAAGAGTGTGAAAAGGACACGTCGCGCCGATCTCGAAATTTGGATAAAGGCAGGAGATTGATGATGAGGTACATATAGGCATTTTTGAAAGTTAAAATTTACAAAAAAATATAAGTTCTAGTCACGCCTTCCAAAGGGTAGTTCATATGGAGCAGAATAGGCAAGAAACTCCACCGTTACTCTTTTAATGGCGTGAAATCTACAGTTATGTATATGCAGTTAATACTCATGCAATTTTCCAGGTGAATCGTGTAATTCTTTCATACAATTAAATGAAGTGTGAGCAAGAAACAGACATGCCAAAATAAATCTTCTAAATGAACCGAAAGAGTCTATTTTTGATTTCGCAAAACTCACCTTTCTCACTCCTTCCTTTATCAGTACCTTTTAATTTTGAAAATTGATGACTTGGATTATTATTTTTATAAAGTTTCGTTAACGAGGTAATTATGTTTTAAATAGTTTTCACTAAAGTAGTGACGTTAACAGTCTTGTCTCCGAATGACTACAACCTTTAAGGTCAACTCTTGTCCTAATCCATAATATAATTACTCCTTATTACTTTAATTTTAACCATTGTCTTTGCCATAGAAACTCTGTTTCTTATTCCATCCCTTGTCCCTTTGAGATCGGCGCAAAAAAGTTTTTTTTTTTGAACCAGCTTTGGGGCTCTGTTCTGTACCTTTTTTACCTTTGTTATGTTTAGTTTTTCTTTGCGTCAAGTTTACCGCAAATGCATTTTCTTTCTTTCTATTTCCTCTTCCATACTCTCCAGTCGACCTACGCTATCATTCACTATCTATTCCTTTTTAGTTCATATTGTTGATTTATCTTCTCTCTCACCATTTAATACATTTATAATCATCTCTTTCAAATTGTGCAGTCAGCGTCAAAATATCGGGACGAACAGACTGTACAAAATGATCTCAACAACTAAGAAAATTAAAGTTTATCTCAATTGTATAAAGTTCTTGTCCGAATAACAGATGTCGTGTTCAGTCTTCATTCTGAAACATTCCTTGTGTCATTGAGTTAATATTTAATTTTCATTGTTGTTTAGATAATTTTGAACACTCTGTTCGTCCCGATATTATTGACGCTGACTGTATGTCATTCACAAAATATTTTCTTATTCAGCAAATCTATTAAGTATCTTCATCAGTGTATGTGTGTCAAGTGTATATTCATAGTTATAGTGTATGTACTCACGTATTTGTTCAAACATATACTGCGCAGTGACAGCCAGCACTGTGTTGCTCACAATATCGCCGATAGAGGCCGCCAGTGGCGTCGCCACGTTGTCAGGGTTCACCTTGAACTTATGGGAGCCGTAGATCACCATAACCATCACGAAGTCTGGAAGAAGAAATGTGATAGTTAAAAAACTGCCATGACTACTGAGATGACGGCTAAAGAGAAGCATCGAATTTGGAAAAAGAAAACACGCTGTGCCAACCCCCAAGTACATGAGGACAAAGGCAAGTGGGATGTTAAAATACACTGTTATTTCATTAAATTAGCTGGCTTTATCCACGGTACCGTGTGCTGCCGGACGTAAAGAATAACACCACCCCATTTATTCCCGTGGGTGTCGTAAAAGGCGACTAAGGGACTTACTAGGGAATGGGCAGCAGCGTTCTCTATGCATTTTACCACCATACTACGATCGCCAATCCGCCTGCCAAGCGTGGCGATTATGGCAAAGCCCCCCAAATTGGGGGAGGCCTAAGTCTAGCAGTGGACGTCTTACGGCTGAAATAATGATGTTGATGATGATCCACGTGTTGGGTATCCATAAAAAAACGAATTTTACAAAAAAAATCGCCAAGCGTTTGATGGGCGGTTTTTTGCAATTTTTTTGTGGAACATAGATATTTTTAACGAATTTCTAAAAACCAACACACCACAGTCGTTTGGTAGCCTTAGGGTAGATACAGATGCCAGCACATCGAGCTACCCGAAACTGTCAAATTATGCCAATCAATCTTGAATACTTAAGCGATAAAGTTGAAAACCTATTAAATAAATTTGACAGATTGTAGTAGCTTTATGTACATGACAGTATCATTTAAAGATTTGAATAAAGCTGTAAAGTTACATTTTTTTTTTAAATTTAATAAAAAAAATATATCGATACCCAATACGTGATTAAAGTATTTGAACTTGTATAAGCTATAAGGGTAGATCAGACGCCTGTATTAATGTGGAATTTCAATAAAAATTCTAGATATACTATACTCCAAGATCATAAACAAACACAACCCATCCATTTGTTACAGTCCATAAAATCAATTACAGTATCAGAAGATTTTTTACGGTGAAAATCTTATCTTCATTTCCTTACGTGCCCAGAATAATTACATACAATTAACCGTTGACCGTAAGTTACGTAAGTTGTCCTATGTACCGTCACGTTTGTCTTATGTGATTTGTAAAGGGCTATTAAATTGAAATGGCATGCGGATATGGTTATTGTGTTTCTAGAATATAATTAGTGCTTTCCATATTGCAAAAACATCTCAAATATTAGGTCGTATTGGCATTTTGACGAACTGACCACTTAGATCTCAAATAGCTGAATTTGGTAATGAAAACATTTCGAATTTAGACTTTTGTATTTGCGAATTTAGTTATTCATTTGTTTTCGCGCCATTTGATTTTCTATGACATCGTTTTGTTAACTTTTAAAATTAAATATCAATTCCGATGAGGCAGTCAAAAACGCTTTCAAAGATTATATTCATTAACACGCTCCCACAATATTTTTAGCAAAAATGAAGTACATGTAAAATGGCGAAAGTGCTTAGTTAATATTGATTGATTAGTATACAATTTCATATCTAAAGACGTAATATTCTAGGAATAATAATGATGCCTATATAAATAAGCTTGTCGATACGATTTGACCAAAATTTGCAAAGAAATAGAAAATAATGCCACGAAAAAGAAAATACTTTGCTCTTTAGTGTCCCTAACGTGGAAGCCTCGGATAATATTGATAACAGAAGAGGAGAAACATTCGTTTGTCTAATAACAAATTACTTACTTACTCTAACATTGGAAGAGACTAACAACAGTAACAACGAAAGTATACAAACACTATAAATAAAACAAATGAGCATGTTTGCTAATCAAGTTTAAATAGTTATAGATCCTCAATAGTCGTTCAAAATGGAAAACGATTAGAGGCACCTAATAATGATTTCCATAGACATAAGGAGTAACCGCCAACACAAATGAAGCACATAACAGCTACGTACCCAAAACGAAGCACGTGGTGGTGGCAGTGAAGACCGCTGAAGCGACGAGTAGTAACACGAACGAGCCGTTGATGGCCCGGTCCGTTATAGTGTTCACCACTATCGCGAACATTGACACCACTGTCGCTGCTACTATTGCTTGCACCTGAAGAAAGGAAGAAGAAATCACATTAGCTATGGCTGAAATATTTACTTAGCTGTTACATCAGCCGCATGGTCGATGACCGCTGGGCAAAATTCCCCACACTAAGATATCTTTACCGTGCTAATAGGTACCTGAAGCTCGATGGTGCTGTCGAGGCCGGCCCGGAAAGAGATAGCGTGAACGAGATGACTTGGAGGCATACCTCACCCCTTCTAGGTCTTTTAAAGATTTGGCGAAGGATTTTGCGCAGCAATGAGATAGTAAAAAGTTAAATTAACACACTAAAAATGTTCAGATAGATATCATGTCTATAATCTTTTTTTTTTTTCAAGTTTAGTTTGTGAATAAACAGATGACCATGAGAAAAAACTACAGAACAGAAACTACAAAACGCCACCTGCTACGATCGTTACATACGCTTTACAAACACACATACATACGTAATAAGCATTACACGGATTTTGTGTAATATATCTGTATTATTTTATTTAATCAGTCTTATTTTATAGTTATACCCAGTCTGAGTCTAGGAATTTGTTTACAATAATATGTCATACGCGTCGGTCTCCCAAGTTGACAGACGCAACATGTAAACAGTCACAAATTGAGCCGTCTCTATTACCGCGTGTAATGACCGTGCGATAGTCTCAAACAATCACAGCGATTTACACGTCGTTTATATGAGTAATATGTGTATTTTCACTGTAATTTTTTAAATAAGGAAGTGAGGAAAATTCTGAAACACGTCATGGCTTCAGAGTTCAAAGATTTTGAACAACCTAGTGTTTATATTATATTGTAAAAAGTCTTTGGGAATTTTGGTGAGGATAGAATTTTTGGCGTACTGCTCCAGAACTGTACGTTGCAGTTTTTGGATTCTGAATACTAGGTCAGGTACCGAAAGTAAAAAGTACAGTGCGCAATAAAAAAATCGTTGCATTAAAAATCGTGCGAAATATTGTGAGGACCACATACCACAAGAGGGATCAATAGTGTAATAGTAGACCAACGATTTATACTAACTCTGTAGCTAAACACCTTGGTTAGACTAAATGGTTGATGACTTTTGGCTTGGCAGAAGTCTATGCACGGGTATCTTTCTTCAAATCCAGTATTACACAACCTTATTCAGGTTCAGAGTGCAAATTGCCTAATATAGATAGTTCAATCCACGATGACGCGCCCCACTGCGCCCCTTTTTTTTTGTTTTTTTTTTTGGATGGGAAATTATCAAATGACTTCTCCCGCTCTGGGCGGAGCGGGAGGGCGTGTCAGACTTTTACTAACTAAAACCCACCCGTGTTCCTTCAGTTGCCCATGTGCCAGGGTCACGGTATCTAAGCCCCACTGCGCCCCTTACCTTTGTTTTTAACCGCTCTCAGTACAGTTGTCAAAGAGTAGGACGCGTCTTCATGGATTGAACTATCTATACGTATTTTCGCCCGATTCGATCGAGTTTATTCGTGCGAATAGTTTATTAAAAAGCCTAGAAAGGGGAAAGACATAAAACTGTTGTGGACTAAATAATAAGCATAGCATATAATTACCTGTACTAATGATATGTTTCCGACGACCATGGATATGACTTCCCTCGTAGATGTCATATTCCCGAGGTTTGCTTGCGTTGACAGTCTGGATGCCAGGCACATGTCCAGGTTACCTGTAGACAAGGGACAATGTTATTCAAAAAGTTCTGTAACCTGTCAGGAAGAGTGCCTAGTTGTTCAAGTGTTCGCAAGCGCTAATGCTAAGTATGAGGTCCTGGGTTCGAAAAGCAGATCTGCCCCCTTAGCCAAGTTGATAATCTGCAATCGTTAACGCTAGTCGCTCAACGTTAAGTCACGTGGTTAGAACAAACGAATAGAAAATTAGTAGCCAAATTCACATCTTTCAAAATGAAAGAATGATTTTTTATCGTTTCTATAATTTTCAACGCTAAATCCTTTGTTATAATGTGTCGTTTTTCTAAAGACATTGTAGAACGAGCGGCCGACTCAGGCGCGTCAACATGGCTACCAACTTATCGTTTTCTACAATTGCTGACACCGAGGCGTTACCGATTGGAGAACGGAATTCGACACGAAACTGTTGTAACTTGGCTAGGGGGGCTGATTAGAAACGCTGAGAGGGGACGTCTTAGAAGCACATAATGTTAATGATAATAATCTTTACTGGCATAAATTTGTACAACATTTTTATAAATTCCCTAGGTCCTTCGCTAGTGTACACTGTATTACAGGAGCTCGTTTCTTCCCCATAATTACTAGGAATATGTTATTAACATAATGGTAACCTTATTGGCGATGCTCGTCAGTGGTATATCTACCCCTTTAGGTACCTATGTAAACTATATTTTGTCAGCTTCCTTCTCGTGGAAGTGGGAAATTATCCCACGGGATCGTACCACCTGGATCAAAAGTACCCTATGTGTTAATCCAGGTTATAAACTATCTGTGTGCCAAATTTCATCCAAATCCGATCAGTTGTTTTTGCGTAATTGAGTCTGAAACATCTAAACATACATCATTAGCCTATATTGTTACCATTGCAAGGACACTGGCCTCCTGTCAGTGAGAGGGAGTGGGCCGTAATCTACCACGTGGGCACAGCGCGGGTTGGTCGATGTCACATGTCTTCGAATTTTTTGGTTCTAAGATATACGGGTTTCGTCACGTTTTCCTTCACCGTTTTGAGAGCAGTGGTGATGAAATTATTTACACAAAGTAAAGCGCCTGCCTGGGTTCGAACCCACGACCTTACAACTCGTAAGTCGTGGCCGATACCACTTGGCCACCACTGCCTTCCAACATACAAATTTCCACATTTATCTACACTAATATTATAAAGAGGAAAAGTTTGTATTTTTGTTTGTTTGTAATGGATAAACTCAAAAACTACTGGACCAATTAAAAAAATCTTTCACCATTAGAAAGCTACATTATCTGCAAGTAACATAGGCTATATAATATCACGCTACAACCAAGAGGAGCGGAGCAGTAATGAAAAATGTTGCAAAAACGGGGAAAATCGCACGGGTAGGCGATTCGACGCGACGGGAAGGGTCGGGGGAGCACGAAATTTAACGCGGAAGAAGTCGCGGGCAGAAGCTAGTATCTATCATTTTAATAGGATAAAGTGGATAGCAGTCTAACAGACTTCTTTATCTCTAATTACCTACGTTAAGCTCGCATCGTTTCAAACGATTCAGAGCTTTATTTTATCATACAAATAAGGTTAAAGTTCGCTGGTACGCGGCGAACCAAATGTGGTATCTCAGGGACTTAGAGGTGTTACTGTCGAGCAATCTCTTATCCAATGTTTATATTAAAAGATCTCATTCAAATTGAACAAGTCTAGCGCAATGTTTATAGTACTTTAGCAGTAATACAAGCCTGCAGCGACCATTATATTTTATAAATAGTATCGTGTGCGCCTTTGAATGACGCCGGCGCAGCGTCAACACACGTTTAATGTAAACACCTCTTTTGCTATGTCGGTTAAGATAGTACGTACTTATTAAAAACAAAATTCTTGACCTCATGTTTATATGTCTGGATTGTAATGTGATTTTGCGTCTTATCGTTATAGCGATTATGTATAATATTTTTGTACTAGCTTCTGTCCGCGTTAAATTTCTTGCTACCCCTCTCCTCCCCATCGGATCGAATCACCTGCCCGTGCGAGGTCTTCCTATTGGTGACTTTCTTTTTGCTTAGTTTCTAAGGTTCCCAACGTAATATTCTATAGCCTTCTAAAACTACCAACTAAAGCTACCCAAGCCTAATATTTTTTTTTCAATTCGAATCAGCAGTTCCTGAGATTAGCGCGTTCAACCAAACAAAGAAACAATCAAACAAACTCTTCAGCTTTATAATATTAGTATAGAGAGATTCTTATATTAAAAATGGAGGGCTGGTGGGTTGTGGCTATGAAATAATAGTCGCACGGGAGACAATAAAAATACACACTCTGTGAAAATTTCAACTGTCTACCATTTACGGTTCATGAGATAGCCCGCTGACATTGATGAGTTTGTTGGCCACTTCTTCTTCCCAGCTAAAGCACTAGGAAGTGCGCGACGGGTGGGCGTTTTGGGGGGACTGTCTTTTGTAATTTTGACGTTCGAAAAGTGCGGATCCTCAGCCTAATTTGAATGAATGACTTTTGATTTGATTTGATTTGATTTAAAAATAGACAGATGGGCGCGGGCGGATGGATGAATGGACGGACAAACAGACGACCAGCGGAGGCTTAGTAATAGTTTCTGTTGTCACTCTGTTTTTTTTTTGTGGCGGACATCATCAAATGACGTCTCCTGCTCTAGGTGGAGCGGGAGGGCGTGTCAGACTTTTACTGACTAAAACCCACCCGTGTTCCTTCAGTTGCCCATATGCCAGGGCCACTTTCGCCTTCCCTTGAGTTCCAATTAATCTATTTTTCAATCGCTTTCTCTGTACTAAGTTCCAATTTTCATCCGTATAAGTTCTAAACTCAATATCAGTTATTTCGATATCGGTGATGCTATTATGACAGTGAGATAATTTGTTAAAATTGATTAGCATAATATGCACCATGTTAAAAACATGAAAACACAAGAGTTTTAACTATAGTGTGACCCCAACTACACTTCAGAACTCAATTGTAACATCAATCCTCCTTGTTTCCAGGTCATGGTACTGTTATACCTAACTTAGAGTGTCATTACACCAGTTGAACAATACTTTCTTAGAAAAATGATGACAAAACAGTTATTTTCATTGGCAGCTGGTCCGGACTTCCCCTCACAAGAACCACTTAACGGACAAAAGAAATTGCTTTGTACTACATAAATAATAACAGGTATGTTATGACTAAGTATTTACTCTGCAATGCTGTCGTATACATATATGTTTTATGAGTGAAACTGATTCAGAACTTTTCAATAGGAGAACAACGAACGATAACCTCTTGTTAGCGTGACGATGGCAAAAAACATGCTAGAAATATAAAAACAAACAAACAAACTCTACAACTTTATTCAGTAAAGCTGAAGAGTTTGTTTGTTTGAACGCGCTAATCTCTGAAACTACCTACCACTTGAATATGAATTTTAAAACCGATTGTCAATGCTGGTAAATGGTTCACATCATTATAAGATACACGTTCCTACAATATACAATAGAAAAGTGCCATCTGTGAACAGTTTGCTATGCTAAACCACATACGTATTAGGCCGATCATTCAGGAAAAATGCTGAACATTCCACCATATAATAATGTTTTGAAAAAGACTGTGTGTATTATATCGTCGTTGCAAATTTAAAATCTCCTATGTAACAATTTTCACAAATACGAGCTATGCATATATTTTAAAAGCGATTTTGTATACCTACCTATTGCAAAAACTCATATGTGAATATCTTAATTTATCGTTAAAATATTCGCTAATTTAATAAAATCTCATGTTTATTGACCATCGAAAACTCCTATGTGCCTGATGTAATAAACTGTAAAACCACTTATGTGACAAAAAGTTGCAATTTAAATCTCCTATGTGCAGAAAAATAATTAAATTTATATAAATATACGCTGAACGACACATTGATATACGACAAATTCTATCTCAATACATTATAAGTCCTTACACTTTACATCTAAAAAAAAATAAGAATGTTTCCTCAGATTCTTTTCGTTTTTCTCGAAAAGTTACTTTTTACACATAGGAGATTTTAAATTTGCAACGACGATATGAAGTAACATAATAACAAGAAGTGGGCCCTTTTAACATAATCAAAAACAAATATAATGCTAATACAAGGGCAAGATGCATATTTTACTAGATTAGATGGTGCATTAACAGTCCGTCCGGGCCATCAGCGGGTGAAATGGACGTGCCTGTCAACACGCTCAACAACGACAAACTTGAATATATACTAGTATTATAAAGCTGAAGAGTTGTTTTGTTTGGTTGAACGCGGTAATCTCAGGAACTACTGATCCGAATTGAAAACATATTTTTGTGTTGGGTAGCCTATATATTGAGAAAGGTTATTGGCTATATAACATCACCCTACGATCAAAAGGAGCGGAGCAGCAACGAAAAATTGACGAAAACTGGTCGGCAATTCGATGCGACGGGAAGGGCCAGGGGAGTAAAAGTTTGACGCCGGCGAAGTCGCGGGCAGAAGCTAGTTTTTGATATGCATAACAAATCGCGCCAAATCCTGCCGAATATTCGGTTCGGTAAACTTTTAACGAAATATTCGGCCAATTATTCGTATTCGGTAAAACTCATATTCGGCCCATCATTATTAATAATAGCTACCTATCAAATATAATTTCATAAACAGAAAATAAGCTGTCATAAAAAAAAAGCGTAATTTTTGTAATATCCACTTATATTTTGGCCAAGTATACGTAGCCATTAAACTCTAGGACATGCAAGCATTGTTATGGTCACATCAATTGCTTTTGTCCAAGACGAGCAATTACGTTTGTAATTACACAACAATCATCTCCAGTACATTCAAGTAAATGACAGATTTTTATCTCTAAACTGTGTTATTCTGTATCACGGAAACTACAAAAGAAACTATGTAAAGCTGTGGATAGAATAGCTGGGTTTTGACGATCGACGAATCGACAGTAACGATTGTTTTTTTTTCTTAGCCGCATGCAAGATGACCGGTGGGCAAAAGTCTCCACTGAATGAGTGCCTGAAGATGGACGGCAGACCGCGGTCGGCCCAGAAAACGGTGGCAAGACGACCTAGACGCGTAGCTACCGCAAAGGCTGGTTTGAGGTGGCCGGGTAAAAGAATTCCTAGAATGATTTGGGAGGGGCCTTTACCCAGCGGTGGAGCAGTACAAGAATTAGCAATATCGTTCAGAATTGTGCAGGATGTGTGTTACGCAATAAGGGTGGTAGGAATAAATATATAGGGGGGCAGCGACATCGACGCGCTTACTGTAACCATGATTTCAGCTCATGATGTCAGAACCCTTAGCGTTGGATTTTTTTGTCAGTTTTGATGTGCAATACCTACGCGGCCCGCAGTCACAACGTATAGAACACCTTTTTTTTTCAAAAATAACCAACGCGTTGTACTGGCCGAAATTTTAAACTTTACTGGAAAGATTGCACTGATAAAGATTAAGGGAAGAAGATAATATGCTGCGCCAATTCAGAACTCAAATTATCGGGAGCAGGCCGGACTAAATTATGAAATAGTAAAATCTATAAACCTTTCATTTAATTAACAAGGAAAATCCTATTGACAAATAGTAATATATTTTAATTGATTTTATCATTAATAGAAATAAGATTAGTAGGTAGGCACTTGACAATGCTTTTCAGTAGGACTTGTTCACAGTACTATCGCAAGAGATTAGATCTAGTTTGATAGTTATATTTTGCTGTGATTTTATAAACAATAGTTTGTTAATATCTTAAACCTAATCTTATCACACGAAAGAATAAAATCGAATCGTGATTACCAGTAATTCGTTCCATGATTTGTTTTTTTATCTTTCATCTAGATTTTATATTTATTGATGTACCTACATTCAGCGATTCCACAGAATCAATATCGCAAAAATACGTCAGAGCTTCTGGCCTAATCTATACTTTCTGACTCAAAAGGATGTTATGAAATGAGGATATTATCACAATCATAGAATCATGATAAAAACCAATCCGGTTCCTGAATAGCTGCGTAACACAAAAATAGGCTTAGGTTGAGTGACATCAGTATTGCCTTAGCGAGACCCATATTGGGAAGCTGTGGTGGCACAGTGGGGACGGCCGCGACTGACGAGCCCTGGGTTCACAGGCATTTTCATCATTTCAGCCAAAAGATGTCAACTGCTGGACATAGACCTTCCGTAAGCACCGCCATTTCGACCGGTTCTGAACTTTTCGAGAGCAGGCACTTTGTCTAAATTATTTCATAGGTCAAGACGGTGATGGAAAACATTGTGTCCGTGAAACCGGCATGTCTTACAACAAAAAAATCGAAGACATGTGACATCCACCAAGCTGCACTGAGCCCGCGTAGTGGCTTTTGGCCCATTCCCTCTCACTGAGAGGAGGCCTGTATCATTCTGACAGTTCAACAAAATTCATTGCGTTATTTACGTTGATGAGCAGACAAATTTTTCGAACAGATTAAGCAATGGATTATCTAATCAAATATCTTGATATCAAATCAATCAAAATGATTAAAATCAAATTGTGATTGATTGTGTGTCAATTAGGGTGCTGGAACTGGGTGGGAAATCATCAAATGTCGTCGCCCGCTCTGGGTGGAGCGGAAGTGCGTGTCAGACTTTTACTGACTAAAACTCACCCGTGTTCCTTCAGTTGCCCATATGCCAGGGCCACGGTATCTCTTTCGAACAAATCCCGTGACTCTGGGTGCTGGAACCCTGTGGTCGGCAGTTGCGCTTGTGATTAGCAATGCTGGCAATGTTGTACTAAGGATCTTACTAACCTCGGACAACGCCCTCTTCCAGCCCCCCTAAATGGGTCCAGGGGCGACGGATCTGGGGACATCCGTCGCCCCCTATTGCTACGGACCTGAGATGGTGGCGCGTAGTGTTCCACGCGCGCCTCTCTGTGATGTATGGGGGGGAGTTTAACACCTCACTCCCCCCCAACGTGAGGAGGCCCGCAAAGGCGGGCCGGCACCAGTTGGGGATCGCGGAAGACAATGTTGGTTCCCGTGGTCCCCGACGTAGGTGTGGGACGGAACACCGGGGTAGTTTTAGTCAGTAAGAGTCTGACAGACCCCTCCGCCCACCCCAGGGCGGAGGACATCCATGAGGATTTCCACCACGTGATCAAAAAAAAAAAAAAGGATCTTACTAACCTATTGAAAGCAGACGGCAACTAAATAAGACTTACCTTTAAGACCAGAGAGCGATGGCACAAGCACGAAGATGGCAGACACTTCGATGAATACGGGCCAGTCCTGTAACAACACACAAGAAATGATTAATAATATTCATACTTAATTCACGTTTCAAAACCGTGTCAGGTTTAACAGTTCCTATTATCAAGTTCATGCATGGATTGGCCTTATGAAATATCTTACTTGATTTCATATTAAATCAATTTACTCAACCTAAGGATACTTCTCGTATATAGATATCTATAACGTTTAAAGAAGGTCCATAGCGTTCAATATCTATACCTACCACGTAGGTAAAGCATAGCCAGAAAATTTAATTTAACCCTGTATTTGTGACATAATCTTTATCGCTGATAGAAATAAAATCACTATGCCTAGGTCCTCTGTATTTGTCTGCTCCAACGTCTATCGATTCTCCTTGATATCAATTTGAGGACATAATCATTTCAATAACCTTCATTTCATCATTGTAGTTGGGTAAAAGTTAAATTCACACCGTCAGCAATGTCTCCATTAGCTAGTTCTTAAACAATTTGACCTTAAGCCGCGTTCGCACTGTTGTTTATATTTCGCGCACTGAATGTTCAACATTTGGTGCCTACACCAAGAGCTAGAAATGCAGTGCCAAACATTGAAAATCCAACGGAATGCATCCCAGCGCGTCGTAAAAACATACTGTTCGATTTTCAAAAACACTCATTCGATTTTCAAAAACACTGTTCGATTTTTAAAAATACTCTGTTCGATTTTCATAATCACTCTGTTCGATTTTCAAAAACACTGTGTTCGATTTTCAAGAACACTCTGTTCGATTTTCAAAAACACTTGGTTCGATTATCAACCCTTGGCGGTAAGCGATGCTTTGAAATTCCAGTATCCGCAATATCTTACGTTCGTATAAATGTGGACTTACTATCTGCTTGCAAAACAATGACCCTGGTACTGATCACCAGAAACGGAAAAATAGTTTCTGTTTAGTAATCAAGATAAAAACTATGACAAAAACTGCCAAATTGTCGCGTCGTCTGCATTGTATTTTGCGTAAGCATGGCTCTTTGAATTTTTTGGTGATTATTAGTTTGTGAGATTCGAGGCAGCGCGGGTAAATAATTTGTGGTAGGATTTGCCCTGCAGTGCGACAAAATGGAATACCAAAAAAAAATGTTTTAGAAAATGTTATGCTACAATCAAAATTCTTCGGACCAAATAGTTTTAATTACTTGTATGTAGGTAACAAATTATGCACTTTTATGAAACTTCGGTGTTGCTTAGTATTTGCAGGTACTGTATTTTGTCCAAATATATTTCGACTTTTCTAACAACTGATCTGAAATTTCGGCCAATGGAAGAAATAGAACTTAACCCTTTATTGAGGGCAACTTTGCAACTTCCATCCTACCAATCGCCATGCAGATTTTTCATTCAAGTTGGGAAAGTTTTTTTTTTTCAATTTCACTCTTGTATCCTTAACAAGGAAGAGTAATTACGTAAATCATTTATACTCATGCAAGAATAAACAAACATAAATTTGATTAGGTTATCTAAAGCTTGCGAAACAATAGATTTCAATAAAAAAAAGTGGCTAAAACACGTGACAGAAAACGTGTGACCTTTGGTCACTATGAATCAGATACTTACCATCTTTTTGATAACAGTTGCCTTTTTATGATTTTTAAAGTGGTTACTTGAGTGGCAAAACTTATCTCTGATTTATCTATAGAAGCTTCTATCGAATGATGTCGTTTCATTTATGGCGCACATGTCGCCGCGGGCAAAAGATAGTTAAAAAAAAAAAGTATAACTCACCCTGACGGTCCCCAGTACGATACCAGCTCCAATGGTACCACATCCAGCTATGAAGAACGGCACTGCAACCTGCATCAACGTGGTCCACCATCGTTCCTCTTTCTTCTGAAACCAGGGTGCGATAGTCAGGCATACAGGCTCATGATACTACTACTGTTTATGTACCAGGACCTCACGAGTTTGAGGAGGTAGATTATATCAAGATGGAAGAAGTAGTTCATAATAGCGTAGATATAGTTGCAATAGATGAAACAGAATCTGCAGTAAAGATAATTTTCAATGTTTTGAATACGAATAATGATGGTGACGAAAACTATAAAGGCTTTGCAGTAAATGAAGGACAAGCAGTACCAGAAGAACCCTAATTCTGGTAGCCAAGTAAACCATATTCGAAAGGCAATTTGCTAATAAGGATTTTGGTAATAAGGAAGCATATTTTTGAAGGAGCTGATGATAAGTTGATAATGATCTGAAGTTAATAATGAAGTGACTCAAAACGAAATCAGAATTTTGATTATCTCTATTTTGTATGTCATAATTTATTCGGTGAGCTCACGACTTAATGCCACGTGCAATTGAAGCGATGCACGCTTGTTCATATGCTAAGAACATTGTTTATTGATATATCGTTTGGAACCGGTGTCGAATAAATTGCATTGCCTTTTATTAAACCATGAAGTGTATTCATTAAGAATTTCTGACAAGTTTATATGCCGCATCTTGTGCGCTAATAGCACACAGCGTTCCACAATCCACTAGCCAAGCTTGTAGCAATTCCTATTGTAAATGGGACTAGAGCAAGCAGAAGAATATCACCATTCGACAGCATTCTGATTGTATCAGAGAGGTTAGTTATATGACTAGGAACTATAGTAGATAAATATAGTACACTACTCTACTAGGTTCTGCTGGAGTAGCGAGCCCCTTCTGAGGGGCCCGCGCCCGGCGCCGAGCCCTGTATAAGTAACGCTGAACTAGTAAAATTGCTAAAATTTACTACATAGAAAACATAAAAACTACATCTTCAAAATAAAATTAATACAAAAATGACAGCTGTCAAATGTGACAACAGACAACAGCCAAAAATTTTATTGATAGAAGAGTGGACAGAATGAGCAAAGAGTTTTGTTACAGGACTAAAACTTGTCTTTACAATTTTCAAGATGTTACACATTTTGTCAACAGTATCCGTCAAAATTAATACATACATTTTGCGTTTAAAAATGGATTTATTCTAAAATTGCTTATTATCTATCACTAATTAATATTATAAAGGGGAAAAACGTGTATTTTTGTTTGTTTGTTTGTAATGGATAAACTCAAAAACGACTGGACCGATTTAAAAAATTCTTTGACCATTAGAAAGCTACATTATCTGCAAGTAGCATAGGCTATATAACATCACGCTACAACCAAGAGAAACGGAGCAGTAATGAAAAATGTTGCAAAAACGGGGAAAATCGCACGGGTAGGCGATTCGACGCGACGGGAAGGGTCGGAGGAACATGAAATTTAACGCGGACGAAGCCGCGGGCAGAAGCTAGTCTAGTATAATTTTTTGCCTATGTTGTCCCATTGTAGGGCAAGTAATATCACCACTACCCAATAATATTTGGATTGACTCTAATATGCTGAATATCTGAACATTTCGATACTCTGCCGAATATGGGCCATTTCGAGGGTAGTTAAGTCCACGGGAAGGTGGCTGAATGGCAATTATGGCAATATCCGCCGAAAGCCGTTCACTGTAACAGTTCCAGATAGACGTACACTTTGTCCGCGACATCGTACGCGTCAACTACTTATAATTTTTTTTTTTTTTTTGTTAAATGTACTACTGTTTCTTATATAATAGATCTACTTAAAGCTATTACTTGGACAATACAAAACAAATATTTCAATTGTATTTATGTGTTTGTATAGATATGGAATTTCTTCGTGAACTGAAAAACCTTGTCCTTGAGTAAATTCTAGTTATTGTTTAAGAAGAGGCTAATATTAATTAGCACAGTTGGCAAAAATCAGGTACACTATACTCATGATAACACACATTCCCGGGTATGTACACAGTTCATATTAACATTGACAGTAAGTAGCTCATTATCAATAACTTTCACAATATTGAGGACATATATATCAGTACAGTACTTTAATAGTAATTGTTGATTACAATGTCAATTGTGTTTGTTATTAGTTTCTTTTGAGTCCACGGTCGCGTTATGTGTTTACTTCAGTTGATAGGGTAGTTATGTTTAATGTTTTGGTATCACTACTTGGCCCTATGTTCTTTATAATCTAATACTTATGGGAAAAAACTTCAAAGTTCGGGATAACAAATTAGCAATCATTTTTGACCTTATAATTTCCATCCACAGCTAAGCGTTCTAGATGGAAAACAAAGGAATCCACTAGCACCCTAATTCCGTAACACACCATCGGTTAGAACACGGATCATTTTGAAGAATATTGGCAATCTATTACATTAGTTATAAGCAAAATTTTTGTTACTAACAACCTTGCCTTGCCTATGGACTTTGTTGTCTGAAATAAAAGATTTTTATTTTATTACTGTACTGTATACGCAAAATGTTATGTTTAAAAACGTAAATAACATAATAAATGCTGCCTACTATTAGTGTGTTATGCAATTACCAATCTAGGAGTCTCGCGATAATAGATAATGATGATATTGACATTAGTTAATACGATATTACAAAAAATATTACAGTTAAAAATTCTTTGCCTCATTAATGCCAATGCCAATAACAATTAATACTAGAAATTACCCTAATTAGGTATGCGAATTTCCAGTGTTATCCTTAATCATACGAACAAATAATTACAAACAAAACGATCGACGTCAATCTCCTATCAAAGGGATTATTCCGTTGATACGAATTAGGATACCACTAACAGTATCCGCTTTATAATCACTATTGAATTACATAAGCTCATCAATCAAAGCACCTGCCATCTAATCTCTTCACCACCCTTGGTTGACTGGTAGAGAATGCGTAAGGCATTAAGTCCACCTTTGTACCTTATTTATGTGCGAGAATTTTAAATAAAAAAAACCGACTTCTTTAAAAAAACACTACCAAGTCAAAAATAACTTCAATTCCGGAATTCGGTGTCTTGATCTGTATTTAAGTTTTTTTTTTGCCACCGACTTCCAAAATTGAAGTTATTTTTGAATTTGTAGTGTTTTTTTTTTGAGGAAGTCGGTTTTTATTTTTTTGTAAAAAGTTTTTATTTTTAACTTTTTCTGAATGCAAATATAAAACTTATATGGTTTTCACATGGATCCCACTGTCCGAATGAAACCGAATTAAAATGGGACCATTTGGGAAGCACCAGCTTTCAAATTAAAAAAAAAATCATCGAAATCGGTTCACCCAGTCAAAAGTTATGAGCTAACAAACATAAAAAAATTAAATAAAAAAAAATACAGACGAATTGATATTCTCCTCCTTTTTTTGAAGTCGGTTAATAAATGAGCAGTATATATATATATTTATTAAAGATTTTGGAATTTGTTTTAAAGTAGATAAAAAGATTTGTTAGATCGCTTAGACAGTTGGTCTACGTGCTCAGTTGCTCACAGGGTAAATTCTACGCCACCCCACACGTGTTCATTGGTCAAATGACCAACCGTGGCTTAATGAGACGTCAGGTGACCAATAAATACGCTTCATTGACGTTGCGTCGTGTGGCATGGTGTGTTATATGTCTTCTTTGTCGTACGACTGCAAATTTTATGAGTTTTAACCAGAATTCAGCCTCGACAACAAGCTCCAGAGAGCAGAGGTGAGAGCAGTGGTGGGCCAGTGGTAACGGCTGCGACTTACGAGTAGTAGGTCGTAAGTTCGAACCCAAGTCGGCGCTATACTTTGTGTAATTTTATTTCATCACCACTGCTCTCATAACGGTGATGGAAAACATCGTGAGGAAACCGGCATGTCTTAGAACTAAAAATTCGAAGACATGTGACATCTACCAACCCGCACTGAGCCCGCGTGGTGGGTTATGGCCCACCCCCTCTCACCGAGAGGAGACCTGTGTCCCAGCAGTGGGAACATTTATAGGCTGCTGATGAACAAGCTCCAAAACCGCACTATGGCTCATGGGAGTACTCCAAGGACCCAACTGACTAATTTGTGCTTGCTGCAGCCCACCCTGATTCGAAGTCAGTTTAGGGATGGCATGGTAGGCCATGGCAGTTGGTGGCCCGCAGTAGCATAGTGGCCTTTTCTCTCTTCTTGCTTCAGTAAATCTGTTGTCGTTTACTAATTATAAGTTTTCCTCAATATTTGTCCCACTTGAGTTTTCTAGAAATGTATTACAAGAATCTTTATCTTGGTCTCGCTGTTTGACGCATTAATTTCCAATAAAGAACTAATGATTATTTACCACTCAAAAATTATCATTTTGTGAGTAGTTTGATTGAGACTTGATTTCTTGTTAGCACTTAGTAAAAACCGATGATACGCAACCCATTTAAACAATGATATCATTATCTCGGCCATCTATAAAAATCTGTAGCCATCAGTAAGTTTAAAGGACATTTAAAGAAACTACATAATAGTCATCAAAACCATAAGCAATAAGTCGAGATTGGAACTGGTCAAAATAAATTCCTTTTCGCTCAAAGTAATGCAATTACGTAATTTTTAGTCGACAGTGTGCTTTCGTCACTTATCATAAAATTAAGGCTTGTTGAGAGTTTCTTGTAAGTGCGATAGAGAATTAATGCCATCTAATGTTGTCAATTTTTTATTTTGTTTCAGTTGATATACATATTGTATAGGTTGGTAGAACAATTTTCATAAGCAGTTTCATGTATGTACAAAATACCTCGGAAGTAGATAGCGTTGTCTAAATTTCCTAGAAGTATTTAAACTTGTGGTAAACCATAATGACCGAGTTTTTGTAATTAAACATTGTAGATTAATGGGTCATTTAACTTAAGGTCGTATCAGAATGGGTTTTTAATAACTAATTTAACGCTCAAATTATAAACCTAAGTCTGAAAAACGTGATACTTATCATAAACGATTAAGGATTTATCGTAAGTATATTTGTTACAATCGGATCGATTAAAAATCGATTTATGATTGATCGTCACCGGTTTATATTAGATTTTAGTGTATTAACTTAATTGGGGTTTAGATTTTTTTTGATTTTTAATTGATCCGACACATTTCTAGCGCCACGTTTTATATAAATATGTTTGATGGATGCCCGGATTCCATTAGAGTTGTGGTACTGTCATTTATTTTTTTATTAACCGTCTTCAAAAAAAGGAGGAGGTTATCAATGCGACTGTATTTTTTTTATTGTTTGTTACCTTATATCTTTTGACTGGAGGAACCGATTTTGATGATTCTTCTTTTATTTGAAAGCTGGTGCTTCCCGTTTGAAATTTGGTTCCATTTGGACAATGGAGTCCATGTGAAAACCACATAAGTCTTAAATTTGCATTAAGTATTTGCGTGATAAATGAACGAATAACACGATTAGATTAGTGCGGGGTATCTACCATAACGAAAAAGTTAAAAATAAAACTTTTTACAAAAAAATAATAACCGACTTCCTTAAAAAAACACTATAAAGTCAAAAATAACTTTAATTTCGGAAGTCGGTGGCAAAAAACCTTAAATACAGATCCTAAGACACCGAATTCCGAAATTAAAGTTATTTTTGACTTTGTAGTGTTTTTTTTAAGGAAGTCGTTTGTTATTTTTTTGTTATATTTTTTTTTGATGTTGACAAAAGGAAGTTTCCTTCCATTCGCGTGTGAGCAAGACGGCGACAGCAAGTTGCTCTTCGCGCCATGTAACCAGAGAAAATAAAGAAGGCGAACTGTTGATCGTGATAACCTGTAGCGCGTACATATCTTGCGCTTACCTCAAAGAAACTACTCAAAGTGGTAAAATTGCAAATATATCGTCGCTCCTGGTTACGTCGCATCAAACTAAGGTATTGTGCAACCCTCGCCCTTGTCATCTATCACCTAATTTCTATCCAAACAGTAATTGAACGTCACTTCTGTTTTTGCAAACCAACACGACCAAAATCTATCGTTAGGAATCGCTTATTTCGCATATACTCTAACGTATTAAAAATCGATTTATGTTGGATTGTCACAGGTTTATATCAGATTTTTGTGTATTAATTTTTTAATTAATTTGCCATAATTTTTCCACCGCCTCATAATACGTTTGATATTGTGTATTTGGAAACATCAAACAGCACAATTATTCCAATCTTATAGGAATCTATATCATTCGAGCCGTATGGGGTTGAAACTCTGCCGAATACCCACATAGTTTTCCCAGATATTGCCAATCGGTGGTTCGACTCTTTACGTGACCAGAGGGCTGGCTATGTTTTGGCCAAAGAATCAGCATTGCCATACAACGTGGGAATTCTGCCAGCCTTTTGGGCAGTTTTCCTGTTGACAACGATGATGACTATATTTTTTGCACTCTGATTATTCTCTATTTTGTATAATTACATTGATTATTTTAAGACCGTTAATTTTTAAATCATGTTGTATGAAATATTTAACCACCGATTAAGGACATATTAATGTAGTCCATATTAATGCGAATGAAGTTAATGACTGTGGTGATTAGAAAAGAGAGGGCTACATTAAAACAAGTAGTGTTAATGAGACTTTGAGTCCTAATAAAGCTACCGTTGCTAATTAAAATCATGCTGTAGGTGACGATGACACTATCTGACAAAGCTGTTAAAGTATTATGTAGATTTTGATAAAGATTGATACAGTAAGCAATGAATAATGAGGATATAATAAAGAGTAATACCTACAATCACAGCATTCTTCCAAGGGGTAAGCAGAGAAGGACAAATAAGTAAAATTTTAACATTGGAAGGACTAATATCTAAAACTCAAGAACTTTGTAAACTATTTGCGGAAGGTGACATAAGGGATTATTTCAAGGGGAAATTTCATTTGTAACACAGGAACTCGGGTGACCATTCCACATTCACATGATAGTCGTTTCCAGAAAAAAATTAAGTCATAGTAAAAGCTATTGAACTAAGGTACTCAATAAAAAATCCACTGACAGACTTGGGTATTTTTGAAGTTCATAGGAGTCTTTTACTGAGACTTCCCATTGCAGACTCTTTCATACTCTGCATTTTCTCTTAAGTCTTGTCATTTATCATCCTTCCCTAGTTTTGTGAGGCCTACACACTATTAGTTACATTGTTTATTAATACTTACTCCTGAAAGCGGCTGTTTCTCGGCGTCTGCTTCAGTCACTGCTAGTTTCTTATCCGGGGGATCCCCCGGACTTTTCTCGTTAGAATTTATCGACGCCATACTGTAATCGTTGTCTTGTGGTCCAATTTCATCTGGAACAATGGAAAAATCAAGTCAGGTTTATCGATAAAATACAGGACACTTCTTGAAAAAAAAATTCTGAAAGCACTGTTCTGGGCGTGATTTTTCGAGAGAAATATATTCAATATAATTAGAAAAACTACCTAAAGCACCCATGTTACACTCTTCGACACCATATGAACACACAAGTCCCAACTGGTCACAGCCACTTCGTATTCTTATTCTTTAGATTACACACACCACTCAACACGTCTAGTCTTAAACAGAATAGCGACGTGAGTAACCCCAATAGCGCCTTTAAACATAATCTATATCGTTATCAAAATTTCGATCATTGCCAATGTCATTAAATATTTAAAATGACCGATTTCACTATTTTATCAGTGTGGATTAGAGTAATTTTATCAATAAAACTACGCAATTAAGACGTAAATGATTATGTCGATTTGACAACCGATTAAAAGCCTCTGTTTATTTTTGTGCTATTGATGGGTTTATAATTCCCATATATATAGCACACATGTGTCTGTGATATTTAGATAACTAAGTCTATGGATATAAGACGTGAAGAAGATCATTAAAAAAAAAAAAAAACAAAAAAAATATACGCGAATTGATAACCGCCTTCGTTTTATTTCGTCGTTTAAAAATAGATCGGATCTCTGAAGATGGAAAGAACGCATTACTTTTTTTGTAGGACATCTCGTAGTTAATCTGAAAAAACTTTTTAGACCTCCAGCCGGGCCATAGCAAATTTTAAACGCATTACTTTGCGATTGATTACTATTTTATATACTTGACGTTTTGTCCAATAAATAATGATAATCTAAGTTAACCGTGTTACTGTGACTGCACCTTACTTTTAGTAATCAATGACTTCTATTTTTATAATGGATTATTTCTAGTTCTTGGATAAGTATATGCTTAACGGATGTATGTTATTATTTTATATGTAAGTGGTACACCGCAGACAACCTGCAGTAATGCCTCCCTTTAAATCCCTCTGAAGCTTGCCTACAAAAGATCACTTTAAGCGATAACAGCGCCTATTATGTCACCCAATGTTCTTTCATTTATACTGTAATTCGTATGGTGTAGTCATCATCATCATTTCAGCCGTAAGACGTCCACTGCTGGACTTAGGCCTCCCCCAATTTGGGGGGCTTTGCCATAATCGCCACGCTTGGCAGGCGGGTTGGCGATCGCAGTATGGTGGTAAAATGCATAGAGAACGCTGCTGCCCATTCTCTAGTATGTCCCTTAGTCGCCTTTTACGACACCCACGGTAAGAAATGGAGTGGTTTTATTCTTTACGTCCGGCACCACACGGTACATGGTGGTGATGGTGTAGTAAATGAAAAATAATTTTATATTGTTTTATATACACCGTGACATTTTAGTCGTCTTACAACGGCAGCCCACTTCATTTAACCAATGACTACTACAAATCCATAAGAAAAAAATGAGCATTTGAATAACTAAAAAATATTATTCAATATGATGACGCATGACGTGGTTTAAATTTGATATTTTGTCTCATGGAAAATGGACATGGAATGATCTAGCCGACTCGTGCACTGGGTAGGTATGTTCTCTACCGTATGATACGTAAACATTATTAACGGGATGTTTCATAATTCTAATCCATTACTTATTTTTCTTAGTACATATTATCTTCATTCATCATCATCAGCCTATAATGTTCCCACTGCTGGGACACAGGCCTCCTCCCTGTGTGCACAATCCACCACGCGGGCCTAGTGCGGGTTGGTAGATGTCACATGTCTTCGAATTTTTGGTTCTAAGACATGCCGGTTTCCTCACGATGTTTTCCTTCACCGTTTTGAGAGCTCTGGCGATGAAATAATTTACACAAAGTAAAGCGCCTGCTTGGGTTTGAACTCACGACCTACTACTCGTAAGTCGCGGCCCTTACCACTGCTCACATTATCTTTATTAATGGTAACAGTTTGTAATCACGCCTAGAAATATATTATGTTGGATACATTGAGTGGATAACCTTTGTAAGACGACTAAAATGTCACGGTGTATATTTTAAAGCTGTATACAATTGGTTCCCTTTTAATTAAGAATTATATTTCTCTACACTTCATTTGCAGATTAATCATTATCTTTACTGACGTCAAAAGCATTCAAACAATAGCATAAATAATGATTGATCTAATCACAATATCGGGAAATTTCACACCACAGACGCAAATTCCAAAGATCTACGTCAAACACCTTATAAAGCAATAAATCTAATTTTATTTCCACATAAAACTGGAATGACCGCTTCACAATATGGTAAAGCAATCGTGAATAGCCTAATAAATACTATAATGGGCAATAAGCAATTGTTAAACAATGGTTTAATTGCAAAATTTAAATTAAATAACAATAGGTGTGCAGGTTTTATTTCAGTCACGTTAACTAAACAATAGTTTAACGACGATAACACTAACGGGTGTTTAAAGGATATTGTTTAGAAGATTAGAGCAGGGCATTGGTTCTCTTTGTTTGAAAAATAATGGTCGTTGTGCCTTGGGGAACCTCTTCGGGTTTCTGGAAGGCGTTTGACAATGTAACGCACATTTTTAATAAGATCGAACATCGGCGTTTATTAGGCATACTTGCTTCACAATCGAAACTCAATAAGTAAATCGATTACTTAACGTTTCCTAACTTTTAGGTGCCTATAGAAGAAAATAAATTGAAAGATATCGTTGACTTATAAACAGTAGCTCTTAAAGTAACTAATCTCGGACTCTAGTTTTATTAGAGGTAATCTATATACAGGGTTATTTGTAAAACACCGGCAACCTCTCAGGACTATGTTACTAACATCATAATCAACAACTTTTGTTTTATGACTTTTAAAAATTAATCATATTTTAGGTCATCCGATTTTCATACAAAAATCGGCCGCCCGTCTATAGGTCACGTTTAAGCGCCCCCTCCGCCCAAACCCCGCTTCCCTCGCTAATGTACTACATTTTCTTTTGTTTCGCATAGACTTCGTAACATTTAGAGCGTTCAATTTAAATATTTTTATTTTTGTATGAAAATTTGATGAACTAAAATATGATGAATTTTTAAAAGTCATAGAACAAAAGTTGTTGATTATGATGTTAGTAACATAGTCCTGAGAGGTTGCTGGTGTTTTACAAATAACCCTGTATATAAAAATCAATCCCTATTTCCCTTGGTCACGACATCACGCGTGAACGGCTGGACCGATTTCACTTTTTTTTTTGTTGTTCTGTTTGTAATTGCCAGGAGAAGGTTCTTATGAAAGAAAAAAATTAAAAAATTGCGCGGAAAATTAGAAAATTTAAGAACACTTATTTAAGAATACTTAACAACCATATAATAGGACAATGTAAACTTTTTTAATGTAACATTATGACATAGAATTGACAGAATGCGTGCTCAAATATCATCAAAGAGACAGGACAACGTCTGTCGGGTCAGCTAGTTAATAAATAAGGACATGAAGTGGACTGAGGAGATAATAAATATTTTGTAAGTACCAACAATAAGGACGAAAGATCGATCATACTAACGAATAAAAGATTTATTTCTATTTTAAAGTTAATAAAAACAGAAGATACAAATAAATTGGCAGGTTAAAATTATTTACCAATGAATTGGTTTTCACTCAATTTCAGTATTCAAAGTTAAGCTTGAATAAGCCAAAACGGATGTCTGTGACGTTATGGCTTAGTACTGGAAGATACGTAAGCAAGACTTATTATATTACCGATATGATGTCTTGTTTTGAATTTATTTTCAGTCCATCCCCTATCTACGATGATATATCCTACGATTTTATTATCAACGCAATTAGGAAAGACAATGAAAAATTACATTGAGGATCTTTTTGATAGCCCATTCTTTACGGTACTGTCCGTTCAACAAACACAAAAGGTCACCCCCTAGGGGCATTACGGCATTCATAGGACAAAAACCATATTTGGGGACAAAACTGGTAACAATTTTAATAATTGCACTTTTTCTCAACACACGAAGACAATGACAAAGTATAATTAGCTAAACGTGACAGAAGTTGATTACCATGTAATCATAGAAAACGAATTCGAAGCGCAAGCGCACGTTTTAGCTAATAAACAAAAGAACAAACAAACAAATTAATGTAATTGTTCATAATGTAATCATTCAAATTACATATGCAGTTATGCTAAGTGACTTGTGGGGTTAGAAAATAAAAAATTGAGTTTATTACCATTGAATGTGATAAATGATAAAATGACACTAGCTATGAAAGTTATTTGGTTATATCTACATACTTACATTACTTTTATTACAAAATCTACCTTTAGCGTTTTATGAGGACCATCTGCGTTTCAATAACCTTACATAAATATTATAGATATAGACTGATTATTACCCATAACTTTATTTTCTTCGAGCCTCGTACAAATTCATATGTTCATATACTAAGAACATAAATCGCAAATTCATTTGCAAATTTCACTTTGAAGGTCATGGAGATGAATTGGTGACAAAATCTACCCCAATCTACAGCGACTTACTCGAATATAACAAACATCTACCCGTATATTGATTTGCTTTTCGCCATTAGTAAACTTAACATGTGATAAAGAGTCAAGGGTAATGGAGAGGGCTATGCTTGCAGTTTCCCTACGTGATCATATCCCAAATTAAGTGATGAGCAGGATATCCGAGGTAACCGACATAGCCCGAATAATTACCGAATTACCAATTTTAGTGGCACAGGGCAGGGCACATTGCCAGCAGAACTGATGGCCGATGGAGCCAAAAGGTTCCGGAGTGGCAATCGCGTGCCGCAAGATTTTTAGCCTATGTCCAACAGTTGACTTTATCCGGCTAAAATGATGATGATGACGATAAAAAGACTGTGACCTCTGAGTTTGTATCGGTCTTTCTTCTCAGAGTAGTCATACAGGAAAAACCGACCAAATCTAGTTTTAATTATATGATTGACATATAAAAGTGTTTGTACATTACAAACTTACAGAAATAAAATCATTAATCTGCTGCAACCAATTAGAATGATATATTATAAAAAATCAAGAAAAATAAAAACAAATCAATCCATGATTCACGTTGTATTTCTTACACGTGCCAAACGTGCCAATTTCTTATCGTGCCTTAAATTAGATAAACTGACTAATAAAGCTCGAAATTTTACATTATCTGAAGGTCAAAGAAACCAAATCAAAGAATACTTGCATACTTTAAAGGCGGCTGTTCTTTCGTTAATGTACAATTTGTTCAAGCTATTGCATGCCTCGACGAGAAAGTTAGTCACCGAAGGTCAATATAGCAAGATGTAGGGTTCCTTGAGCGAAAGAGAATTGCATTGTTTGTACAACCTCGCCTTATGTAAAGCAAATTAGATGTTTATAAGAAAATTAATTAGAGGCTTCTAATTAAGCAAAACTGTACTGTCTTTGTTGATCATTCATTGTTTGATGATGAATTTTATGAAAGAATAGCAAGAAATGAGTAAAAACATTACTGCCTTAATGTAGGTGAAATATAGGTGCACCACTATGATGTTTTATAAATCCTTCAAATATTTTTTATGGCCCAGCATTCCGATCCACACAGTGCGACTGGCCTTTTCATGGACTTGTAAATTTTCGCCTTAAACTTGCCACCTGTCTCCTTTTCAACCATCCCTTTTTTTCGGGTTGGACATCTTACAAGTCAGCCTAGGGAGGTTGTGGGCTGTTTAACCGGACTTGTCTGTGACTATCTCAATAAAATAAGTGAAGGGCGGGCGCTTTAGGGGGACTGTCTTTAGTAAATTTGACGTTCAAAAAGTGCTGACTCTCAGCCTAGTTTGAATAAATGACTTTTGTTTATTTTATTTTTAATTTTGATTTAGAACTAAGCGACTACACGCTAAGGGCAACTGTGGGATACTTACCTCGGCTTAGGGCGTCGCTGGAAAAGGGCATTATATGACAGGCTGGATGGCTCCTAAGGACTAAGTGCGGAAACCAAATCCCCGTAACATAGAACATAGAACATAGACAGGCTGGATTGGAGTGAATCAAACATCGTGTGTCGGACGTTATTTTTATTCAAGTAGGTTGGTGTATTTCCCTAGAGAGTGTTTTTCATCCCGCTGTCATCATTTTCATGATACCCGACACTGCGGCCGTTATGTGGCGGCCACCGTTCTTCTTTAAAACCGTGCCTAAATTTTCTTCACATTTCAGTGGTACTTACCTATGTGAAATTGAACATTTTCATTTTGTACCTATGTTGCTTTATGATGAAAATTGTTTCCTACAGTTGACATTGTAGCCTTCAATTTATTTGCCTATTATATAGAGATTTTAATCTTCAACACATTTCTCGGAATCGTTTGTTGGTAAAGAAAGACGGCGTAATTATTTTCATAGTTCACGTGATATAAACATTATGAGGCTTAATGTTTAAAAATGGCATCAGAAAAACATTCTGAAAAATTGCTAAAATGTTAAAAAAGGAAATTGTCTTTTATTAATATCAAAATGTAAAAACAAAGCAAAGAAAACGCATAAAAATTAAAGGAAATGTGAAATATGTGTAAGTATTGTTATTTTTGTAATTTTATTGTTTTTGTTCTATAACCTTTAAAATCTTTGAATGCCAATTCTGTGCACCTAATTCTACAGATAGGTCTAAGATTACAAACGCAGAAGAAAGTCATGTGAAGGCAGCGAACAACTACTGGAATATTAAGGAAATATGGGAATTTTACGTTCATGAGACGTTGCATGACGATTTTATATGGACCTAACAACCAGGTATGGAACAACTAATACTAACTAAATTGGCGGTTTCTTGTTCTCTGCCTGATACTTCAGGCACTGAACCCGCGACCCGAAACAAAGAAGTCAATTGCTCAGGCGTTGTGCTAACCGTGCTTTTCCTTCTTCACCCTTCAAACTACAAGGCCTTTTAACATATTTCAAGCTCTTTACGGCCATCACGGTCACATCAAGAACAGGAATCTTATCAGGTCATCAGAAATTACATTGAAACCTCAATGACTAAGGGAAAAGGCGGCCATTTTGTATGTAGCGTATGCTTGCGTGTTCCGAAGCAATCATTTCCATCGTCATACGGTTAACGTATGCTGACAGACTTAAGTAGATATAGGTAATGGTGCCGATTCCCTTATTCACAAACTAAACTAAATTTAAGTTCAGGGCATCTTTTTCTTTCTATTTCATTAAGGAAAGGACAGAAGATAAATTTTAGTTTAGTCCTGTCAAATTAATCAGCGCTTGACGTAAATTGACGTAATTTTAGTAGGCAAGTTTTTAATCACGTCTAAACTTGTGTGGAGTAGTGACATTTGACAGGACTAAACTAAAATTTTTCTTTTGTCCTCTTCTTAATGAAATACAAAGAAAAAGATGCACTGAACTTAAATTTAGTTTAGTTTGTGAACAAGGGAATCGGTACCATTGCTGATGTATGCTTTTTAGATAACTCAACCAAAAAAATCAAATACAGCGTTTGTCATTTACCGTCAGCCAAAGTTTCCGGTGTCTCCGGATATACTCGTAGTTGAAGTTTAACAAGAAACCAATGGTTGTTTACGAATGAAATTTGATTTGATATATATGAACTGTTTGTTTTCTAGTAATACAATGGCATATATATCGTATCTGTCCTTTTGGTGACTGATCATCATCATCATCATCATTTCAGCCGAAAGGCGTCCACTACTGGCATGAGCCTCCTCCAATTTGGGGGGGTTTGCCGTAATCGCCACGTTTGGCAGGCGGGTTAGCGATCGCAGTATGGTTGTAAAATGCATAGAGTGCACTGCTGCTCATTCTCTAGTACATCTCTTAGTCGCCTCTTACGACACCCACGGTAAGATATGGGATGCTGCTATTCTTTATGTACGGCACCACACGGTACTGTGGTGACAGTACTTAACCGGTAATTAACGTGACTGATTGTACTAAAATGTATTTTGTCCAATTTTGAGTAAGTTAATAGCAAAGATGACAACGATATTTTCAGTTCAGTCACCTCAAGTCGATGAAAAGCAAGAATGACATATGCCATCAAAATAAAAACATTGAGGCTTGATTTATCAAAATGACAATCATAGTCTTGAAATTACAATCATCATGTATTTACATAAAATAAAACAGATTTACGTATCAATCATAAAAGATAGGGTGTCGTAATAAAATACAGTATTTTTTAAGTACGTAATATCCGACTCGTGGCAATACTTAATTAAATAATTATAGATAAGCTGATAACAACATAGTTGTATTTGTGTTGGAAATAAAACGCCTCAGTCACATGTAAAGCGAGTAGCGGGACGTTAATATTGGTTCAATCAACTCAGTCTAACGCAGTCCACTGGTAGACATGGCCTTTCCCACGCTGCGCCACAACACTCTGTCCTTCGCTGTCCCACCTTTTTATGAATGTCGGTCCATCTAGCTGGGGTCGCACCACACTACGCTGACATTCGCGGTCTCCAGGGAATCGTCTGATCCACCGGCCGATGCCATCGGTTAATATGGTGTCAATTATTTAATCAGATTAATTATGATGATAGGTTGAGGAATAATGTGATAAGACAACGTTGCAGTTTAAAAGAAGATGTAGTAAGAAAAAATTAAAAGAGTATACTTAGAAAAGTCAGGTGCGTAGTACTTGCAACGTACGTGTTTGACCAAATGTATGAACCTAAACGAGGCAAAAGGAGTATGTAAGGATCGTTGGAGGTGGCGTTACATAGTTTCTGCCTACCCCCATGGGAAAAACGCGTGAGTTCATGAATGTTTCAATTACCTGTCGTAAAAATTGAATAATAATAATATGTGCCCCTAGACCTTCCCGGCTATTTTAGAAATCTTACCATACTAACTAAAGAAAAGTGAGGTTGAAGTTATCTGTAGTTACACCTAATTAAGGGAATTCCAGGGTTCGACAGCTCATCGAATAGACCGGCTAATCAAGGTATGAAATTCGAAAAAATCTGTCATCGGAAGATTTCTTACATAACTTACTCAATTAAAGTTTTTTTTTTTGTTTTTAATAGAACAAGTTACACAATTTGCTACGGAACCATTATCAAAGCAAGTGACAAGTAAATAGCGAGGTGTGCACGTAATAGAAACGCTTTGATATGACATAGCATAGTTGCAATGTCACGGACAGAGTCGCCACGGTCGTTGCAGGACATTGCACTACTTTATGAATTAACAGGCCGTGTGCTTGGTGGCAAAACAAAAATGACCTTAAATACAAACTTAAATACCCTATTCCCCCGTTAGAGAATGAATTTACCAAAATCCTTCCTTAAGGGCTCACTTTGTAGCGGCGAGCAATGGGTAGCTCGCCGCCCGGTAAGAACCAAGCTCGGGTCGACGGCGCGTAGTGTTCTACGCGCGCCTCAAAGAGATGTCAGCAGCACTGAAGGGGTCTGCTAGGACCGATGCCGACTGCCGGGTTGCGTGATTGTTCAAAAGAGATACCGTGACCCTGGCACATGGGCAACTGAAGGAACGCGGGTGAGTTTTAGTCAGTAAAAGTCTGACACGCCCTCCCGCTCCGGCCAGAGCGGGAGAAGTCATTTGATGATTTCCCATCCACAAAAAAAAGGGCTCACTTTGTGAATCAGGAATCTGTGTTCATATCTAAGAATAGTACACTTGCATAGAATGAAGTTCTTTTAACTGACCAGATAGCTGTGCTGCTACAGAGTTTGTTGCGCCACTTCTTCTCAGTTAAAGCACCAGGAAGTGGGGAAAGGTATGCGTTTTGGAGTACAGTCATACGTAATTTTTAGACGTCTAAAAAGTGCTGACTCTCAGCCTAGTTGGATAAATTTACTTTTTATTGTACCGTATGGTGCCGGACGTAAAGAATAACACCACCCCATTTCTTCCCGTGGGTGTCGTAAAAGGCGAATAAGGGACTTACTAGAGAATGGGCAGCAGCGTTCTCTATGCAAATTACCACCATACTGCGATCGCCAACCCGCCTGCCAAGCGTGGCGATTATGGCAAAGTCCCCCAAATTGGGGGAGGCCTAAGTCCAGCAGTGGACGTCTTTCGGCTGAAATGATGATGATGACTTTTTATTTTATTTTGGGTGTGGTGCAGACCATAATTAATAACTTTATTTGGTATGGGAACGCAAATGTAGCAGCATCTACACCGCCTTATGCAATCTACGCATCACACGAAAGTCAAGCAAAATCCTGCATCGCGCAAGCAGAGTTTACCGCGCAACTAACAAAATACAACATCCCGCCATATTGATGGCGGGTTGTTGTATTTGTTGTTTTTGTTGTTTGTTGTTGTTGTATTTTGGTGTTGTGTTGTGTTTTTGCGTTTGGTGCGCAACTGCTCGACAGTTGTGTCGAGCAGTTGCGCACCAAACGCAAAACCCGGCTGCTCGAAGGATCCTTCATTTTCTAGGGACGTATGAGTGAGCTTGAACGTGTGAGTAACAGGGATTAAACCCTGTTACTCATACGTCCAAACTGATATTTTACGCTGTTTATGGAACTTTCGTGAAGAATGTCATGTTTCTAGACCAAGAGGGCCAGACTGTTTTGTCTGTCATTGAATTAAACTAGATAACGAATAAGTATCAATTACTTTATTTTGTCGTAAGGCGTACGATGATCATGCTGGTTCAACCAAATCGAAGTCGTAAAAATTAAAGGTACGACACGATTTACTTTATATTAACGTGATTCAATTTGGTTGCTTCATCCAATAATATGAAAGGCACAATATGTATGACGGACACGCATGTATGACATCGCGTTAGAAAAATGAAAAGATATTTTTAAACAGGATTATTTCACCTTAACGTTCGTAATACAAGAATTTCATAAGTAACTTTGCATGGAAGCCTGTATCCCAACAATGGAAATATGGTATACTTTGTAAGTTTTTATGCTATTTGCAACTTTTGGTCATCATCGTAATCATCAGTCAAAAGAAGTCCACTACCGGACAGAGACCTCCCAAACTCCGTCAACTCGACCGTTTCTGTACTTGTCGCTTCCAGCAGATTCTTTCGGGCTTCACAAGATTATTAGTCCACTTTGTGAGAGACCTTCCAACGCTACGTCCGGTATACGGTCCCTACTCCAGAACTTATCAGTTATCTGAGCGGGCTAAGTGCCCTGCCCGCTGGCACGTTTTGGTTACACAATTATACGATAGTGGCATACCAAAAATATGTTTTAAAATTGAAACGTTTACACCAGAAAAAAAATGGAAATAGAAACGATAGTAATTCGCACACCTAGATCTACAGTAAGACAACTCAAAAATTGTGTATTTTGACTTATCATTGTATTCATATGCTCGATAACCCTTCGCTGCTATCCAACTTAACAGGTTTAATAAAAACTTGAAAGATTCGTCGCTAGATGGAATTAGTCTTCTTTTGTTGAATCATGCATGTCACCTAAACAAATGAATACAACGATAACTCAAAATTCACAATTTTTGAGTTGTCATACTTTAGATCTAGGTGTGCGAATTGTATAATTTCCCTTGCATACCACATTTTACAGCTACTCAAAATTTGTACGAAAAATATAATTTGCAGAATGATGATCTAACACAGATCAGTACTGAGGTGCCTTTCATCATACCGAGTTACGTTAGGTAAGATTTTAGAATGTGTAACATTCGTCCGCGTGAATTATGTCCGGTGCAAGGCCATTCCTATTCTTATTCTGATCGCTTAATAATTTGCTATGATTACAGAGTTTTGCAAGCCATTATTTTTGTATTTTTATTGTCTCTTGAAAAAAATATGGTAAGTACTTAGATGTCTCTTTTTTATTTTTGGATTTTATCTTATCATCATTAGAGACTAGAAGACAAATATAAGATCTTGGTTTCTTCTCTTGGGTCCATGTTTAACAAGACTCTCTTTGAAAGCCGTACGAGTTGACTGATAAGGTTAAGCTACGCTTGCCGTGCTTGGTCTGTGGATGGGTGACCATTTTTACATACCAAGATTCCTCCTTGCCTCGGAAAGCACGTTAAGGCGTTGGTCCCGGCTGTCATCATCGATCTTTGACCATCGTTACGGGTCGAAGATCAAACGAAGACGTCAGAAGCCCGAAAGTCAGACAACCGGTCTTACCAAGGGGTACGCGAGGTACGGGTACAAGCACGGTACGAGCTGAAGGAACGCTTAAATAAACGCCCACTGTTGAATTTTTAACCCTCGGCACAGTGCCTAGAGTTGACAATCCAAAAGTGCAATAATATTTATTCCTTCATTTGGATCTGGTTCCTAGTGTTTGTGGGAACCAACATTTGTCAGCTGAACATTCCTAATTGGCAAACTAGACTTTCGTCAATGCTATCATAGTGGCTGACTGGCTGACTCATGCGCTGGTTAGGTATGCTTAACGTGACCAGACGTCCCGTTTTGAACGGGACTGTCCCTTTTTATAAATACGAGTCCCGGTGTCCCCGAAATGAACTCCGGGACGCAAAATTGTCCCGTTTTTCGAAAACTTGAGTAGTCGAACAGGCCGGACGGCCGTCTGATAAATATAACTAAACTTTTCGGGTATATATATTTTTCAATTTGTAACTTTTAAGCTAACTGGCTTTTTCTGAATAACTAACTTTAAAAAAGTGTTTTTTTTTTATATGACTACCTATTAATTGACCTAAATAAACCAATGTCCCGTTTTGAGTCAAAGAATAAATGGTCACGTTAGGTATGCTCCTACTTATTTATATGTGTTAGAACTGCCAGTACTGACCGGCTATCGCGAACGGTCACTGTGCCTATTCGCTTCCCTTTCCGTAGGAAAAGTACAGGATTAGTCATAACATTAATACCTAGCTTGAATAGCTACTACTCACTACTTTATCCGCGTGGAATTTCGGCATTACGACCCACCGCGTCGCATCACATCGCCCGCCCACGCGTTTAATTCGTTTTCACATAGCGTTATCTCTGACTATTTCCCTTTTTGCTCAGCTCCTAAAGGTTGTAGCTCAGTGTGAAATAGCATATAACTTTACTTAATAATTGGACTATCAAAGGCAAAAACATTTTTCCAAATTTGATTAGAATTTCCAGAGGTTAGCGTGCTCAAACAAACTAACAAACTCTTCAACATTGTTATTAGTGAGTATAGATGACATTAATGGTTTAAGGCTATAGGACTTACAATAAAGAGGTAGTAGGTTCTAACATAAATTACTTCGAAGCTTAATGAATTTTATCTATGGTCAAACGTGATTTTAATGTCTAGGTATTGCAGTTCGACAATCATAGCAGTGAACATCAGATTTATTGACACCGTTTAAGGTTATTTAAGTAAAAAATGGATTAGTGTATTTGACGCTTATTGAGTAGCAATCCTTACCAGAAATACAATTTGCTTAACCCTGGAATCAAATATAGGACTGACCCACAAGCCGCGTGTGTGACCACTAAACCGTGATATAGTTTTAATTAAAATTAATGATATAGGTTGTTAATACGTAGCTAAATTGTATCGTTCAAATAACATAAAAAGAAACAATCATAAATTAAACCTTTCGATAAATCTTTCAGTAGTGACGTCACGGTTAAGGAAATGATCATAAAATGTAAGAAATAAAGACCTTACCTATCATAGTATATCCATCCATTCTTCTGAAGAATTTACTGAACATTATCTCCAGTGTAGCACCCATGTTTATAACCGACATTTTAACGACAAAAATAAGGAAAAATCTAAGTATTTCACGTATAAATTATAACTAAATAAAGGTTTATTTTATTCTGCTTGTTCAAAACGAAACACTATGTTTGGTAGTTACACAAAGACTAAGATTCGACCGAGTTCGCTATTCCATTGCGGAACAGCCATTTCCTTATCAAAAAAACACTCCTCATTAAAAGGAATTCATGAAAAAATCTCTTTACAAACGTAAGTAATTGGATTGTTTATTCAACTATCACAAAAAGATCTTAAGTGATTATTAATTTAACTGATAATTTTCACTTCACACATTGTTTTGCCGCGTAATATTTAACTAGACGCACGTCATCTCCACTAAAAAGTCACATTTTTATTGGCATAAACAACTCTGTTTTTTTAATAAATAGACGAAACAACAGAATTCGATTCCAATTTCGAACGCGTTCGAAAAACAAAAAATAAAACCGCGGTCACTTGAAGATTTATGTTCCAATTTTGAATTTGACACAATTTTCGTATGTAAACAATAACAAAATTGATTTTCGTATTCACGTCGCGTTGGTCAACACATTCTAAACTGCTTATTCCTTTCACATTTTGGAGGGTACTGTTCAACTTAGCGTACGAACGCTTAGTGCAGATATCATTACTATTATAAATTTATAAATGATGTTTGCTTCGTAATGAGGGTAAAGTTGTATATTCTGTTTACTGCCCGGTACTCAGTGATAAAGTTTTATTTATGACTTTAACTGCATTTACTACCTATATAAGTGATACTGCTAAATTATTTGCATTTCTTGCATGAGTTAAGAGTAAAAGTATATCAAATACAAAATGTTTTGTTGTTACAACGGTGAAGGCCATTCAGCATTTCATTTTACGTAGGCGTCTTGTGAGCAAGGTTAGCAGATTTCTAAATGTAATCATAATTATTATTTAATAATGTTATTATGAAACTGGCAAGGTTCAAAGACCAAAAAATCATGAATTATACCAGCCTATCACTGTCTCACTGCTGGGCAAAGACCGCTTCTCCATACAAAGAAGGCCTGAGCATTGATCACCATGCTAACTTAAGATGGGTTCGCGATTTCAGACTAGTAAGTTTAGCACCTTAATTGCGTACCACACAACCGGAATCATTTTGCAGGTATTGCTAATCCAATGCTGCATATGTTCGAAAAATGTGTCTGTTTAACAACGTAAATAACGCAATGAATGTTGTAGAACCGTCTTAAGACGTTCCAACTGTTAGTGTACAAAGGTATTACCGCAATGGTTCCCTCACGATGTTTTCCTTCACCGCTCAAGACCAAAGGTCTGGTAAAATTCAAAACTGTAAATCATTATGTAAATACTTAGGTACGTACGCTATTTATTATAAAATTACTTATTGGGTCCGTCCATAAAATACTTTTACTAAAATTTTTGTAACAAAACTTATTTCCATTTGAAAACTGCCATATTTTTTGTAGCAAGAATAAATAATCAAATACGGAAGTACCTGGCTAATAAATAAAATAACATTATATTAATGGGTAAGAGACCTTTCCTTTATTTACCTATCTATGAACGTGACATGCAAAACAGGAAAAGGTTATCTGAAAAAACGGCAATAATAATGTAAATTACGACGCATAACAGCTCATTAAAACTATCATGAGGGGGGCGTGGGAGGGGGTGGTGTCTAGCAATGGGACTGTAGGTATAGGTACATTAAAACATAGTAAAAAAAATCTAAACAAAGAGAATTTAACGAATTAGAAAGACATCGATCACATGTAGTGTTTAAAAAACGTGCCGCTAGATGTCTCTGATAGGTAGTTAAGAATCAATCCGAATTATCTACAAAAGTTATAAAAATATTTAAACATTATTTATTACTAACATCAACCAAGAAAATCAACATTGCCCCCATTTTATCACCCATAGGCCATAACTACACATATGACCCGGGTAGGTATGGCAAAAAAAAAAAACATTTTAGACCCGTTTAGGGCGTTGATGTCTTTTGAACGAAAATATTAAATTCTGTTAAAAATTAGACAATTAGGAAATTGTAACCTAAAGGAAGGAAGACAAGACAGCAATTCAAATAAATTACAGCTGTCAAAATATCATTGTTCTTATTTAAAAAACCATGTTGATATTCAGGCATGTTTTTGGTTATTTAGCTTTAAGTAAACCGAGATTACTTTAAGCAATTAATCAAGCCTATTTTGTTGACGATCATAATCATTAATCATTATCTGCCTGTATTGTTTCCACTGCTGGGACACAGGCGTCCTCTTGGTGAGAGGGATTGGGCCATAATCTACCACGCGGGCCCAGTGCGGGTTGGTAGATGTCACATGTCTTCGAATTTTTGGTTCTAGGACATGTCGGTTTCCTCACGATTTTCATCTACCTACCGTGTTAAGAGCAGTGGTGATGAAATAATTTACGTAAATAAAGTGACAGTCTCGGTTCGAACCCACGACTAACAACTCGTACCTGGTCGTTACCACTGCTAACCAATAAGTATATCATCATCATCATTTCAGCCGTAAGACGTCCAAGAAATGGGGTGGTGTTATTCTTTACGTCCGGCACCACACGGTACAATATATACACAGTATAATATACACGGTATAATAAGTATATACTCTGTGTTAATCCATGCTATGAAGTATCTGTGTGCCTAATTACATCCAAATTCGTTTGGCCGTTTTTTGCGTGATTGTGTAATAAACATCCAAACATCTAAACAGACAAAATTTCTCATGTATCAAATGAAAATACAAAAAAATAAAATAAAAATTAAAAGTCGTTAATTCAAACTAGGCTGAGAGTTGACACTTTTTGAACGTCAAAGTTACATAAGACAGTCCCCCAAAACACCCGCCCTTCGACACTTCCTAGTGCTTTAGCTGGGAACAAGAAGAAGATGTAGAGATAGACATCTTATAAGATTATATACATGATTGGCCTGTTAGTCTAGTGGTTAGTGACCCTGACTGCTAAGACTGAGGTCGTGGGTTCGATTCCCACCCAGGACAAATCTTTGTATGATGAACGAACGATCATTTGTTCTGTGTCTGGGTATAATTTATCTATAATATGTATGTATTTAGAAATATATAAGTATATTTATCAGTTGTCTGGTTGCCATAGTATAACGGTGTGTTGGTTGTCCTAAGATATTTATTAGCAGGATACTATAATATAAATCAACTTTCTTCTTTATCACCTAAAGACTAATAAATTCTCACAGTTTACTCAGTAACTAACTGAGGATCACAAAAGGCAATAAACTTGTCAAATAACCTTCAAAGATCAATGACTTATACCGTATAATTAATTATTTATCTTTATTATAATACTCAAGGAAAATCATCGTTTTTCCTTCTATTTGAACTTAACCTTCTACTACTTCCTGACTTTTCATTTGTATGTCAACTTAGTGTGTGAATATTGTAGGGTTTTTATTCAATTATTTGAACGACTTTCTTTCAATTAACGTCAATTTATCAATCAGCGTAAGTATTATCTCGCCACTGTTATTGTCTGTTGTCCTAGATTCGATCCCCAAGTAATTTTATTTAGTTTTTTCATTGGTACCATGTTGATGATTAAACTATTTTTAGGTAATTACTTATTAGTCGGTTTACTCTACACTAAACCCAACTTAAGGCTCGTAGACTAGCGGGACGTGACGGTCGCTCGTGATTCGGCGATTTTTATCCGTAGAACAATTTCTATTATGTATCCATAGCCACTGTACCGCGGCTTCAACGTTTAAAAAAAAAATGCAATAAAGGCATGGCCACATTGAAGCAAATACCGCGCGGGAGGCGGGGCGCAAATGCAATACGATTTTTGTATTGCTTAGGAAGCCACGTGACTTGTGCGCGAATATTTGTTGACAAGCCTGTATTGTCTTCCCATACCAATTAACAGTGAGATTTGAAAACATTGTAAAACCGAATTATTTTTAAAAGAAGAACACGTGGAGATTCCTGCCGGCTCTTTTCCTTAGGAACCGAAAAATTTAAAACGTGCTCCTAGCTTCTGACGTTTTATAAATGCCTATATAGATTTTTGTGAACATTTTTATTTTGAGCGCGCCAGTTAAAACAAGTACAATAGATACAGATACAGGCCCGGGTGGAACAGAAACGCGCTCAAGGCAGAACACTGGTAAGATGGTCAGACATGATCAAGTCAAGAAGGCTGTTACAGGCAGCACCTACTGAGTGAACCGCATAGCTTGGAGACACTTCGAATGTGTCAAGATCTCAGCATTAAAGGAACGAAGAAGAAGTGTAATACACGTACAAAAATTTTGACAGCGAATTTCGTACCGCAATCCGCGCGGGTTGCGCGTCAGTGTGGCCGTAGCTTTAGTCTGTAAGGCATGTAAGTAGAGTGGTGTAGCCTACTAACCTAGATGCATGTGACCCTTAGGTCTTTGGCAGATCTCACAGTGGCGCCATCTAGTACGAGATCCACCTTAGATTAACTGGTTAGAATGCGGTGAAACTGAACGGAAATACTAGGTAGCTAACCACTAAACGTTTCATTTTTAGCTAGAAATGTAAAAATAGGTTCTATTTATGAAGAAACTCTCGCTTTGTCTTTCTTAAGGTCTCGTGACTAAATAATAATAGCCGAATAGGTGAAACAATCAGGTTAAGCAATGCTTTTCCCGGTGGGTTCAGAGATGGTTGACCATCCTTACAAACCAAGACTCCCTCCGTGCCTCGGAAATCAAGTTAAGCCCTTAGTTCGCCGCAGGAGGAGACGCCCCGGGCGCCGGGAGTCGATTGCGGACTCCCGGCCACCGTAGGCGCGAGCTTGCGGGTGGCGAGCAATGGGTAGCTCGCCGCCCGGTAAGGACCAAGCTCGGGTCGACGGCGCGTAGTGTTCCACGCGCGCCTCAAAGAGATGTCAGCCACACTGAAGGGGTCTGCTAGGACCGATGCCTGCCGGGGTCGCGTGATTGTTCAAAAGAGATACCGTGACCCTGGCACATGGGCAACTGAAGGAACACGGGTGGGTTTTAGTCAGTAAAAGTCTGACACGCCCTCCCGCTCCGCCCAGAGCGGGAGAAGTCATTTGATGATTTCCCATCCAAAAAAAAAAAAAAAAAAAAGCCCTTAGTTCCAGCTGTCATATGTGGATCTTTGACAGTTGTTACGGGTCGTTAGAAGTCCGAAAACCGACCCCAACTTAGTTGGGAAAACGCTAGGTAGATCATGATGACCTAATCATGAAGGATTAGGCTCTAAAGTCTGATTTCCTACCAGGGTCGCGAGATTGTTCGAAAGAGATACCGTGACCCAGGCACATGGGCAACTGAAGGAACACGGGTGGGTTTTAGTCAGTAGAAGTCTGACATGCCCTCCCGCTCCGCCCCAGAGCGGGAGACGTCATTAGATAATTACCATAGATATCCAGAGATATGCCTTCATTGCGGAATAGTAAGGAATCCTAGTGTCGCCGCTTATCTCCCACCCAAAAAATTACAACATTAACAAATAGTGTACTGACGACACACACTAAAAATTTAAACACGCACACCAAAAAGAAAGCAGCCACACTAAATCAATTTCTAATAGCACACATACATAGAATGGGCGGGGCATTCACTTGTAAACACTTGCTATTTGCGAACATCATGCACACGCATGCAATTAGGGAGTCGAAAGCGATGGTCGATTATTTTTATCGATATTTAATTTTAGCACATAATTGTATTATAATAACTTCGTTTAATTTTATTTAAATATATTTTTTTATATATCTATCAAAATATAGTTTACTTTTACTAAAATAAAATGGGAATATGTTTTTAAAATTTTGTATTATCGGTTAAAGGGAACGCTCTCTGTTACATATCATGCCGTATAAATAAATAATATATTACTTAATCTTAAAAATAAAAAAGAAATTACTAAGAATATTTTAATATAATACGTTATGTTATATCTATGTGGGCTAAGTTTGTTACTACGTCTGAGGCCGGATTGGAGCCGAGAGCGTAATAATACAATGTTCACGCAAGTTATACGACATTTTTAACACATTTGTATAGAAATAAAATAAAATGTGAAACCCTCAGTATTATAGACAAAGATTTGACAAAATAGCGACGGACCACGAATTTTCTAATTTAAACTTCGAACCTTAGATCGTCGGCCTCATGATTGACTAAGGTGGGCTTACGATTTAGTGATCAATACGGTTATGTTGCGGAAAATAATTATATTTTTATTTTCAACAATATTTTACCATCGCAATCTTCAATATTTATTATTATTTTTCAGAGCAGTGCTGGCCCAGTGGTATCAACCTCGACTTACAAGTTGTAGATCGTGGGTTCGAACTCAGGCAGGCGCTTTACTTTGTGTAAATAATTTCATTACCACTGCTCTCAATAACGGTGAAGGAAAACATCGTGAGGAAACCGGATGTCTTAGAACCAAAAATTCGAAGACATGTGACATCTGCCAACCTGCACTGGACCCTCGTGGTGGATCATGGCCCACTTCCTGTCACCGAGAAGAGGCCTGTGTCCCAGCAGTGGGAACAATATAGGCTGATGATGATGATCTTCAATATTAATCTTACTCTGTCAATAATATTGCGCAATATTATTAATAGTTTTTAACTTGCTACAGCCTACCTTACGAAACCACCAAATAGCAAATTTAAAAAAAATTGAATATTTTTGTATTTCGAAAACAAATTATTGTAATTTTTTACCAAATATAAATAATTGGATGAAATATAATATTTATTTATCATATTACTTATTATATTGTACAATAAATTAAAAACTGTTAATTTGTGAAAATCTTTAGGCATAATATTACTTTAAGTAACACACACACTTTACTGTATTGGAATTATGATGTTTTAATTTGGTTCAAACAACATTAAATTAATAAGTAATTTAACTGTTTTACTATACAAGTAATACGAGGATATCCATTGAGTTCTGTAAAAAATATTCAACTGCAATAATACGCATATCGATAAAATCAGCCGCACGCAAACGATTGCACCTCTCTAAGTCGAAAACGTTCGTTTCGTTCGGGACGATTCGGGCTAGTTCGGGTTAGTTCGTGTCGCTCCGCACGTAAGTTAGTAAATCATTTAAAAATTGATTTAAAATATAAAACAGTGACTTAATTGTTTATTTACCGGTGGTAGGACATGCCATTTGTCTTCAGGTTGATGGTATTTGGTCTATTTTTACAAATAATTACTGCACAACTTGGCATTTTGGCTTTTTACGCATCAATAGTGCACTGTACGCAGTTACAAAGCGACTGAATGAAGCGTACAGCCGCCGTTCGACAATACTATCAAATTGATAGTATTGAGGCGGCACGTGCCACGCCCCCAAGGCATATCCCTCAATATCCGTGATAATTACCCATCCAAAAAAGAAAAAATTGTCTGATTTCCCATGCTTAGGTATCATAATTCAATATTTACACAAGTGAATCTAATAACATCGAAACGAGGCGACGTCACTTAAGAAAAATAGTCGCGTTAAATTAATCATTTTAAATGTTATTGTAAATTATAAGTGCGTATGAATCATATTTGGGTAAATTAAATTATCTTCGGTTATGAGTCAGTTTCATAGAAGTTGTTCATACCCATGTCCTCTTTCATTCTTCACCTACTGATAAATTCTTTGCGTATCAGATTCTTGTCATTTCATTCGGTTCTTTTCTCGTCGTTTCAGAGAACTGCACCCTAATTGCGAAACGCACAATTTATCAGAATCTGAATGGGATTGAAGATTATTTCTAAACCATTGCGTCATTTGTTCGAATAAATTGTCGGTTCAGCAACGTAAATAACGCAACGAATGTTGTTTAACTTCGATATTAAACCAATTACTACCGATAAAAAGTTCCGCAATTACCCCTCTGATTCACATTCATAAACTAGCGCCTTCTTCCCGTAGTGGGCAGAAATTACAGAGTGTCATCTGCTACGATCCTTACATACTCCTTTTGCCTCGTTGACGTTCATACATCTGGTCATACACGCGTTCTTCCCCAACTCTTGCACAAGCCAGCCCGCGTCACTTAGCCTGTAGCTTTAAATTTGTCTCTAAATAACAATCATTCAAATCCAACTCGACCCTTGCTGCCTTCTACCAGCGATGCCCAAAGCCGAGGTCCGTATTCCACAGGGGGTGCTATTCCTGCCAGGGTCGAAGAGATACCGTGGCCCTGGCACATGGGCATCTGAAGGAACACGGGTGGGTTTTAGTTAGTAGAAGTCTGACACTCCCGCTCCGCCCAAGAGCGGGAGACGTCAATTGATGATTTCCCACCCACAAAAAAAGGGGGATGCTATTAACGAGTAGTCCCTCTAGTTTTAAGTTTAGAACCTCTGGAGGCCTTAATTTATTAAGGTAGCCACAGGCAAGTCTGGTTAAGCAGCCGACAACCTCACAGGTTGACCTGCGAGATGTCATTAAAAAAAGGTCAAACACACACGCCGGTTGAGGGCACCACGCACATGACCTTTCTGAAGAACTTCTATACTATCTATACAAATATTATAACGCTGAAAATTTGTTTGTTTGTATGTTTATTTGTTTGTTTGGTTGAACGCGCTAATCTCAGGAATTATTGGTCCGTATTGAAAAAATATTTTTGTGTTGGGTAGCCTATTTATTGAGAAAGGCTATAGGTTATATAACATCACGCTACAATCAAAAGAAGCAGAGCAGCAACGAAAAATGGACGATGGCAATTCGATGCGACGGGAAAGGGTCATGGGAGAAGAAATTTGCAGCGAAGTCGCGGGCAGAAGCTAGTCATCAATAAAGATTAAACTGATTTGTACCAAGTATCAGGTGTGGCCGATATTTCTTGAGACTCCTGGTATTTAGCTACAGGTGGTTCGACTGGAAATGACAACGAAGGCCCCGGTATGACGACGTGGAAAAGCCTGGGCAGATCACATTCGAAGCGTTGTGTATGACAATGGTTCGATAAGACTAGATTGAAGACTTTAAAGTGAAGTGGAAACCCCTGATTGTAATCAGACAGTAATACTGTCATTCTAAGTATATCTCAAGTACGTATATTATTAACATTGTTTGCTGTAAATTCTGTTGTTTTATCAACACTTGTGAATGTACTAGTCAATGATTACGATACAGAAGTGATGATTGCACATAGTATTGGTACACAATGGATTAGTAAAAATAATGTATCACTGAACTGTTTACCAACTGTTTACTTGTTGCTTAGTTTAGAAATGATTCAAATCAAATCAAAATATTTTTATTTCACATAAACCAACACGGGCACTTATGAATCGGTTCCAAATAGTTGATTCCTATGAAGAAGAGCCGGCAAGAAACTCCACGGTTACTCTATTAAAAATAATTGGCTTTTACAACGGTTTTTTTTTCAACGATTATTTTCCAGCATTTAAGCGTGATGAAAAATAATATATAGCCGTCCTCCTCAAGAGTTCGACTATCAAATGCAGAAGATTATTCAAATACCTCTGCGTGTTCCAGATTAGTTTCTACAAAGAAACTCACAAAAAAATCTAAAGTTTGCCAAACAAAAATATTGTAAGGTCGTTAATATTATTCAGTAAGTCATAAAGTTAATCTTTAGTATTTATTAAATTATTATGTTAAGCTTTTTTACATTTAAATCAAAAACGAGTGTATGTAGTTCACACCTTTACATCCAGACATGTCTCGTTCATGTTTGTTTACATGTTTCATGTTTTTAGCAATGTCCTTCGCAACACGACTCTTAGAAGAAAACTTCATCGAAATCTTGACATAGTATTAAAGAAATTCGCATGTCGTCGCATTTCGTATTTATACGCTCAGATCTTTTAAACTACGCAACAGATTTTAATGCGATTTTCACCAATAGACAGAGTAATCAAGAGGAAGGTTTATATGTAAGACAGGAAGTTGTGGCCTAAGTTATTACTGATACTTTAATAAGCATTTAGTAAAAAACCTGTTATTTTGACATTACAAACAGACACTTAAATTTTATAAGTTTAACAGGCGTGTAAAACAATACATCGAATAGGTACTAAATAGGTACTATATTTTTAGGCATTATCTAAAATATTCCTACTTATTGCCTGTTTATCGAAATTATTCTAAGCAATCGATTATGTAGTAGGTGTTTGCACTTGTATGAACTGATAAATTGTAATAAATTATAATTTATAATTATAAATTATGTGTATTATTGAAGGATCGCGTCATAAAACCATATTAGCTTATATAAATATGATTAGATTAGTTAGATATTAGAGCAGTGGTGGCCCAGTGGTATCGACTCCGATTTACAAGTTGTAGGTCGTGGGTTCGAACCCAGGTAGGCACTTTCATCATCATCATCATCATCATTTCAGCCGTAAGACGTCCACTGCTGGACTTAGGCCTCCCCCAGTTTGGGGGGCTTTACCATAATCGCCAAGCTTGGCGGGCGGGTTGGCGATCGCAGTATGGTGGTAAAATGTATAGAGAACGCTGCTGACCATTCTCTAGTAAGTCCCTAAGTCGCCTTTTACGACACCCACGGGAAGAAATGGGGTGGTGTTATTCTTTACGTCCGGCATCACACAGTAGGCACTTTACATGGCATAAATAATTTCATCACCACTGCTCTCAAAATGGCGAAGAAAAACATCGTGAAGTAACTGGCATGTCCTAGAACCGAAAATTCGAAGACTTGTTCTTCTTTTAACCCGCACTGGACGCGAGTGGTAGATTATGGCCCACTCCCTCTCACCGAGAGAAGGCCTGTGTCCTAGCAGTGGAAACGTTATTGACTGATTTTGAGATTACACCAAAACCGGAACTAGGTACAAAACTTTACAGTATGTACAAGCTAAAATGATTTATGCGTTACGGTTCAATGATAGTTTTTTCATAAAAAGCTTAATATCGTTTATTGTCATCAGAACCAAACGTGTATGCCAAATTTCAGCCCAATAGCTTCAGTGGAAGTGGGTGAAATATCGATTGCAAAATTCCAACCCATACAAGTGAAGTAAGATAAAAGATTTTAATAATTAAAAACACCTTGTATACAAGGTATAAAACTGATTTATGCAGTTATACACGGTGACAGAGTTACTCCCAACTTACCAGGATCGTGGATTTGTTACAGTGACACAGGCAACTGAAGGAACACGACTGGGCTTTAGTCAGTAACCAGTCCAGTCCCGCCCAGAGCGGGAGAGGTCATTTGACGATTACCTACACAAAATAAAAGGGTGACGCGGAACCTGTTACCATCATGGATCAGCACATGATTCTGAATCCACTGTGTTAAAATATTTCGTCAGTTATTAAAAAAAAAAAAACTGCTGTTCCATACATTTTGACCGTGTAAGCATTACACTTTTCTATGAAATATCTGCTTTTATTGAGGCCTTTCTTCTCAGTGTAGTCTGATAGAAAACGTAAACCTCATCTTGTTATAAAATAATAGTTTAAAAAACGAAAAAACACGCTTCCATTGAAAACCAAACTAAAAAGTACAAAATAATGGAAAAAAAGCGTGGGGTGCTTTTTAAGGTATTTTTTATTGATATCAGGCGCCCCACGCTTTTTTTCCATTATTTTGTACTTTTTAGTTTGGTTTTCAATGGAAGCGTGTTTTTTAAACTATTATTTATTTTCTATTTTTTAGGGTGTTTCGAATTTTGAGACGTATGTCAGCGTAGTTTGTGACGTATGTCAGCGTGATTTTCGAAGACAGTTTTTTTGCTGTCCTGGTGACCCAGGCAAGGATAATGGAACAAATTAGTTTGTGACGTATGTCAGCGTAGTTTTCGAAGACAGTTTTTTTGCTGTCCTGGTAACCCTGGCAAGGATAATGGCACAAATTTATGAAATTAAGTATTGCATTGTCAACGGCCCTTGACAGGTGTGCAAAGTTTTAATGAAATCTGGTCGTTTAAAGTGGGTCAAAATCGCGCTATAAGGAGTCGATTACAAACAAACATACAAATATACAAACATACAAGTGAAGCTAATATAAAGCGTGTAAAAATATGATTGGTGATTAGGTAAGTATTTGTTCTTAGAGAAATAATATTTTATAACATTTACATGAATACACAAACTTACTTAGAACAAAATTATTTTTTTGCAACAACTGTTTTTAATTATAAAACAAATACAGATGGTGTAGTCTGCGTCATAATTTATGTGTTGTTCTGCTTTCTGTTTTAAATGTACATATTATAATTGAATAGATTTATTTTCCGATATTTAAGTAAATAATGTGCTTATAATCAGGAAAATTAATTGTTTAGAAAATTGGCTACCAGCTTATATTGTCCGTTTATTCAAATCATAACTAACATTTTTTTTTATGTATGAAAGGGAAAATTGTACTAGGTAAAGTGTCAAAGTGGTTCTGTCCGAGCGGTTACGGACGTAAAAAATAGCACCACCCCAATTCTTCCCGTGGGTGTCACAGAATGAGACTTAGGGACTTTTTCAGCAGCGTTCTCTATGCATTTTACCACCATACTGCGATCGCCAACCCGCCTGCCAAGCGTGGCGATTATGTCAAACCCCGCCATTTTTGGGGGAGGCCTAAGTCCAGCAGTGGATGTCTTTCGGCTGAAATGATGATGATGATGATGATGATGATGATAGTGTCATCAATTTGCATTACAATTTAATTTCCCCTTTATTTTGTTCGGCCTAGAAACCGACTACTATTTGAGTAAGTTGTAAAGATGTTGTAAAATGTAATCGATTAGATAAAGACACTAGAATTAGCATTCTTTTACTACCTACGATTAGAATAATAAAATATTTATTTCGGCTCAAATAATTACTTGTATTATTTTATTATATAAACGCACACCTTCTTGGGGGTGGGCAGAAACCACAGAACGCCACCTGGTACGATCTTTACAAACCTACTCATTTTGCCTCGTTAACGTTCATTTAACAGAGGGTTTTTTTTTGTGGGCTCATCAAATCACGTCTACCGCTCTTGGGTGGAGAGGAAGAGCGTGTCAGACTTTTACTGACTAAAACCCACCCGTGTTCCTTCAGTTGCGCATGTGCAATAGAGGGGTGATTGCGTAATACACTATCAGTAGGAATCGGTTTCATTTTGACAGTTCCACAACATACATGGCGCTGTTTACGTTGCTAAGCAAACAATTTTTACAAACATATTAAAGAATAGATTAGCAATAATATTCAAAATCATTCTTCATCATCATCCTCATTTCAGCCGAAAGACGTCCATTGTAGGCCTCTGGGGGGGCGTCTATTTGGGGGGTGGTTGCCGTAAACGCCACGTTACGCAGGTGGATTGGCGATCTCAGTATGGTGGTAATGCATGGAGAATGCTGCTGCCCATTCTCTAGTAAGTCCCTTAGTCGTCTCTTACGACACCCACAGGAAGAAATGGGGTGGTTCTTTACGTCCCGCACCACACGGTATCATAATCACAATCTAAAATTACTATAAATTGAAATCTTTCAGATTCTGATTAATAGTGGTTACGCAAATACTGGTGATAGTCGCTTGCTGGTTGCGAATACCACACACCTGACCTTTCTGAAGAACATCACCAATAAGATCACTATTATGTCCTCCTAGGGCGTCCCCTCCCGGTGTTTCCACTCACATCTGACTAGTGTCAGTCACCCTTCATTCATCCTCGCAACATTATTTGATTAGTTAATATAAAAATGTCAATCTAAGAAGATTAGTAATCGCTAGTCTAGACAGTATAATCATTATAACTTAATAATATCATGCTGTCAGAAAATGTTATGGCTATTTATTATGTAATATGTCTTTAAAGGAATTCAGTTACCGCTAAGAAAATTTGAAAAGAAGTCTAGATCTTCTAAGATACTTTTACACATCATTATTTTAAAACTAGATGGCGCCAGCATTTCCTACCTGACTGATCCCTGAGAAGAAATACCGAAACTCAGAGGTCGTCTCTTTTAAATACATTATCATGCCCTAATCCCTGTTTATCTGTGGTCGACGCAACATATCTTTTTCTTTTACACTTCTCTATTAGTCGTCATCCAGTAGTCATCCCCTTTGAAAGTCCTAACATTATATTATTAGGATGTTATGTGAGTCTAACAATACAAGGCCATGTTTGGAATTGCCTTTTGAAGAAAGAGCCATGCTAGCTTTGAGATGACCTGTCCAAACAGACGGCATGTATTATTTCATCACCATCAAGATGTGCCTAATCCCGTGTCGACTAATCGCAGTAAATGACGAGTATTTTCAATTTTAAAATCGTTCGAATTTAAGTTGCGTTTAATCCGCGAGTTCGTGCCAAGGCCACGGAATCAATCTGCTTAGCCATTTCCCAACTATGTTGAGATTGGCTGCCTTGCCGGATGTATTTTACACGACCTATCGGAACTCCATAACCCCTTGGTTATACGATACCCCTTGGTAGGACTGGTTGTCAGAGTTTCGGGCTTCTGACTACCCGTAACGATTGTCAAAGATCTAACCAACGAAACGAATCTAGAAGTGCCTATGGTAATGATGATCAGTTAGCCGAGACTCAATCATTGATACAAAAAAGACCCAAAAATGCTCCCTTTAACCAACCCAAAAGTCATCAATTAATCTGCCCAAAAATCCCCTTTTTTCGAGAATGACATCTAGCAGGCCAGTCTATGAGGTTATCGGCTGCTTTACCGGACTTGCCTGTGGCTACCTTAATAAATTAAAAGAGGACTTAAAATTCTTTAAACTAAAGCGACTACTCTCTAAGGGCACCCCCTGTGGGATACGGACCTCGGCTGAGGGCATCGCTGGTAGACGGCAGCAAGGGCCAAGCTGGATCGGAATAATTATTATTTAGTGACGACTTTAAAGATACAGGCTCAGCGGCACGGGCAGGCTCGAACAAGGGTGGGGCAAAAACCCTACTTACTGAGCTCCTACTACAATGTAAACGGTATCAAATAGTCTGCGAGAAGTCTCGAGCGCGCGCCGAACAAATGTTTACTAAATAGCACCCTTTATTTGCATTGCCGAGATTAAACTGCTACACGAAATGACAATGTACATGCAATGTACAGTCGAAATACAGAAGGCTGACTTTGAAATTGACAAAAAAGTTTAGCAATATGCATGGTATACAAAATAATCTGAATGAATGAAGTATTAGCACGAGCAGGCGATGCGATGCGTCGGGATGGATTGGTGGCAACAAGACATTTTACGCGGGTAATGCCACGGGCTGAAGCTAATAATAAAAACTACTAGAATTCGTGTTTGTAATCATAATATTCTATACGAAAGTCATTACTTCACCATATCGATTTCCACGATTATGACACGACATTTCATAATTCAAACTATTATATTAGATTACATTATTGTTCTTGCGCAATCAGTTGCTATCCCGAAACATGCGCGTGAGTTGAACAATAAAATATATGCTATTATGTAAGAAATGTTAATGTAACAATATTTACTATTTCCAATTTTATGTATCGATAGTATTGTTTTAAATTACGATATCTATCGGACTTACATCGTTTATGAGTAAATTACAATATACAGGTAATTACAAGAGTTTTTTTTTTGTTGTTGTTATTTTTTGTTCTGAAAGTTAATTGCCTTTGTATTATTTAAATTAATAAAGAAAAAAAAATTATAACCTAAATTAACTAAAACTATTTACAAATTAAAAACATAGCGTCTAAAAATCATCCGCATCGCTGTCGACTGGTAGTGTACCCAAGAGACTGGCGGCATTACCACGTTGTATGGCAATGCTTAGCCTCTGGCCAAGGTAAAAACCAGCTCTTGGGTCACGGGAAGTGTCCACCAGCCGTTTAGAAATTTCCTTAAATAGGATAAGAGCACTCGGACCCCACGGCCCGAGCGTTTCAACCCCAAACGGCTCAAAAATATAATGACCAATAAGGGTACTATACTTACGCCGCTTGATTATTGCCGTTACTATACTTTTTAGGGTTCCGTTGCCAAATGGCAAAAAACGGAACCCTTATAGATTCGCCATGTCTGTCTGTCTGTCTGTCTGTCTGTCTGTCCGAGTATGTCGCAGCCACTTTTCTCCGAAACTATAAGAGCTGTGCTATTGAAACTTGGTAAGTAGATGTATTCAGTGAACCGCATTAAGATTTTCACACAAAAATAGAAAAAAAACAATAATATTTGGGGTTCCCCATACATAGAACTGAAACTCAAAATTTTTTTTTTCATCAAACCCTTACGTGTGGGGTATCTATGGATAGGTCTTCAAAAATGATATTGAGGTTTCTAATATCATTTTTTTTTAAAACAATAATATTTGGGGTTCCCCATACATAGAACTGAAACACAAAAAAAAAAATTCATCAAACCCTTACGTGTGGGGTATCTATGGATAGGTCTTCAAAAATGAAATTGAGGTTTCTAATATCATTTTTTTCTAAACTGAATAGTTTGCGCGAGAGACACTTCCAAAGTGGTAAAATGGGTGTCCCCCCCCCCGTAACTTCTAAAATAAGGGAATGATAAAACTAAAAAAAATATATGATGTACATTACCATGAAAACTACCAACGAAAATTGGTTTGAACGAGATCTAGTTAGTAGTTTTTTTTTAATACGTCATAAATCGTAAACCACAATTTACCTTTCATTCAGTCAACACAAATATAAAAATTAAAAAAAAAAAAATCATTTCATAAACGATGATGACGAATGATGATGATGATGACCTGCAGGTTTGTACGGAACCCTCGGTGCGCGAGTCCGACTCGCACTTGGCCGGTTTTTTTTGTTCTTAGGTTTATGGTTTCATTTAGTTGATTATGCTATGACTGTACTGAACGTTTTTCATCGGTGTGTTAAATTGAATTCTCTGGAAAATGTCGTTAGTACAGTCAGTGCCCTGTATTACCTGACCCTTCTTCCTCGTTTTGCTGTACAGAAGAGGTCAGGTAATGCAGGGCACTGACTGTACCTATATTTTTTTTAAATTCAAATGAAACTTTGTATGTTTGGATTTTAAATGTTTGGATGTTTATTACTCAATCACGCTAAACAGCTGAACGGATTTGGATGAAATTTGGCACACAGATAATTTATAACATGGATTAACACATATTGTACTTTTAAAATCGGTCATTTCCGATATCCGCGCGTGCGTTGCCGCTGGTAAGAGCTAGTTTTTAATATCGCTGTTTATTTTCTCTTGTGACACAAAACTAATTAAATGAACCTTTGTTTCTATGCTACCTCGTCATTGAAGACTGTTCTTAGAACTCTGCAGTCAAATAAATAAAAATTTCAGGGTAACAATGACACCATTAAAACAGTATATTAATAAGTAGAATATTTATTTATTGAGTACATTATTACGATAAATCAAATAAGATTGTTGTTGTATCGGATAAGTGAAATGTGTTATTACAGCAACGAACAAAAATATGCAATACCTACAGGACCAAATAAATAGGGCACCAATCATCACTACATAGTATAAAACAAAGTCACTTCTGTCTGTTCCTATGTATGCTTAAATCTTTAAAACTATGCAACAGATTTTGATGCGGTTTTTTTAATAGATTCAAGATGAAGGTTTAAACGTATAATACGCGGGCGAAGACGCTGGCAAAGCTAGTTAAATTTTAAAGATATTGCAATTCAACGTAATAAAATCGGGACGACATTTCTCCGCGCACGGGATCTTTAACGCTCCGCTCAGCGCTCAGAGTTGCAAATCGAACAACAAAACACACTCCTCAATTTTTGCCGCGCTGACATTCACGCTATTGAATTCTCAATCCTCGATTCAACAGCGAGAGCTGAAAATTCAGTGCGCGAAAAGATCGCGCTGCGATTTTATTACGTACGTGCGTATGTCGACTAAATATGGCACTTTTTGTAAGTATTACCGAATATTTATAGGTATGCACTCTGTTGGATTTACAATGCTAGTTCAAACACTGAGAGTTGAAAATACAGAACGCGTTAAAAAAATCGTGCCATGAATAGATACCTTTAATTTATTTATTTAAAATAATAAAATATAATATACCCGTGAAGTGTGAACATCAGTCCTGCAATCCCCAAAAGGCTAGGCAAAGGTGAATTTCAGCTACAAAAAAAAAAAAAATCTGATGGAAAACCAATAACACTGCCCGATCCGGGTTTCGAACCCAAGAAGCTACAGCGCTTACGGCCACTGGACTAACAAGGCATTTAAAAGTGCTTGTCCATAATTTAACCCTGGAGTAGTCGCGTGGACTACATATGTAGCCCACTCATACAGAGTTTTTATTTTGGTTGATTTTTTGGAACACAGAGGTTGTGATTAGTTTATGTTGATTATATTTAGTTAAGAAAACTGTACTGATAATATTTTCATATATTTATTAAAACGTTAATGCTTATAAGTTTATTTATTTCAATTTGAAATTGGACACTCCCGTTACTTTTAGGTGCGCGACTACTGTAGGGTTAAATAATAATTTACAATATGGAAAACAACCGTGAAGTAACTGTTATCTCTATGAACAATAAATTTATTAGAAAACTATTAGTCACACTCACAAACGTGTTTTTCCGTCAGTAGGCTTTCAATGGTTTTCAGTTTTCTATTGTAAAGTAATTTTTAAGTACCGTTACGCTATTCGCGCAGTTTTGCAGATAAAAATAGAAAAAAATTAAACAATTGTAAGAAAAAAATAGTCCGCGTGAATGTTAGAAATTATCCTACGGGAACTAGCAAGACAAATTAAAAAAACTAAAAAACACGCTTCCATAGAAAACCAAACTAAAAAGTAGAAAATAATGGAAAAAAGCGTGGGGCGCCTGATATCAATAAAAAAATACCTTAAAAAGCACCCCACGCTTTTTTCCATTATTTTCTACTTTTTAGTTTGGTTTTCTATGGAAGCGTGTTTTTTAGTTTTTTTAAACTATTATTTATTTTCTATTGTGTTTCGAATTTTGAGACGTATGTCAGCGTAGTTTGTGTCGTATGTCAGCGTAGTTTTCGAAGACAGTTTTTTTGCTGTCCTGGTAACCTTGGCAAGAATAATGGCACTTTATGAAATTATTGCATTTTCATCGGTTCTTGACAGGTGTGCAAAGTTTGAATGAAATCTGGTCGTTTAAAGTGGGTCAAAACCGCGCTATAAGGAGTCGGTTACAAACAAACATACAAACATACATACAAGATTACAAGTGAAGCTAATATAAAGCGTGTAAAAAGTGTCCTTATGTTGCAATCCAGGTTATTAATTATCTGGTTATGGGCCAAGTTTCACCCAGATCCATTTAGTAGTTTTTACGTAATTGAATAACAGACATACAAAGTTTCATGTTGATGATTATAATAGTAGAACCAAAAAATCTGCCTAGAATTTTCCATCTACATATGTTTGAGTCGGTCTCACAATGTCAACGGAATCAGCTGAATATCAGTTTTTCATTTACCTATCTGACTTCCATTCCCAGTAACTGGTTTACAGCCTTTTTAGGCTTATGACTACCCTTAACGACTATCAGAGATCTATGACTGGCCTGATAGTCTAGTGGTTAGTGACCCTGACTGCTAAGACAGAGGTCGTGGGTTCGATTCCCACCCAGGACAAATGTTTGTGTGATGAGCACAATCATTTGTTCTGTGTCTGGGTGTAATTTATCTATAATATGTATGTATTTAGAAATATATAAGTATATTTATCAGTTGTCTGGTTACCATAGTACAGGCTCTGCCTAGTTTGGGATCAGATAACGGTGTGTTGATTGTCCTAAGATATTATTATTATTATATGAATGCCAGCCGGGCTTTTTTCCGAGGATCATCAACTCAGCGTATCGCAATTCGCAGTCCACTGTTGAACATAAGCCTCTCTCATGCTGCTCCATAACATCTTGTCCTCCGCCTTCCGCATCCAGTCTGTCCCAGCCACCTTTTTGAGGTCATCCGTTCAACAAGTCCATCCATCCGTCAAGCTGGGGGCGTCCCACACTACGCTTGCCTATACGCGGTGTCCACTCCCATCGGCCATCGGTCATTCGACATACATGACCAGAGGGGTTTTTTTTTTTTTTTTTTGGATGGGAAATCATCAAATGACTTCTCCCGCTCTGGGCGGAGCGGGAGGGCGTGTCAGACTTTTACTGACTAAAACCCACCCGTGTTCCTTCAGTTGCCCATGTGCCAGGGTCACGGTATCTCTTTTGAACAATCACGCGACCCCGGCAGGCATCGGTCCTAGCAGACCACCAGAGGGGTAATTGCGGAACTTTTTATCGGTAGGAATTGGATTAATATTCATAGTTAAACAACATTCATTGCGTTATTTACGTTGCTGAGCCGACAATTTATTCGAACAAATGACGCAGTGGTTTAGAAATAATCTTCAATCCCATTCAGATTCTGATAAATTGTGCGTTTCGCAATAAGGTTGCTGCTCACTGCCACTTCAACCTGCTTACTCAGTAAGCTACAATATGTCGGTAACTTTCTTTCTTTCCCGGATAACTTCGTGGAGGAAGGAGGATAACGTATAAGAATATTTTTATTTGTACTTGACCTTCTGTTACCCGCCTGCCTAACACCACTGGTTATAAAACGTTATTCTACACAATCTACAATTCATTGACACTAATGTCAATGTTAGGTACATGCAATAATTAAATTAGTTTATCGTTTTATTCACGGGATTTTCCTTCTACTTACTACATTTGTTATCTTGTTAATCGTTCTGAAATACTGTTGTTGTATTTTATTACTTGTTTCTTTTATGTCTTTTAGGGATCCGTAACAAAGGGTACAAACTGGACCCTATTTCTAAGGCTCCGCTGTTCGTCTGTCTGACAAAGGGTTGTATCTTTTGAAACGTAAAACGTGACGGGGTTAAAGGTCGTGGGTTCGAACTCAAGTAGGCACTTTGTGTAAATTATTTCATCACCACTTCTCTCAAAACGGTGAAGGAAAACATCGTGAGGACAACGGCATGTCCTAGAACCAAAAATGTGAATGCATCTGACATCCGTCAAACCGCACTGCATTGCCTCTCACAGAGCGGATATCTGTGTCCCAGTAGTGGGAACATTATATGCTGTTTATGAGGTAGACACATGACATTTTCACTGAGTGTGTAACAGATAACATAAAATAATAAAAATTAAAGTGGATCCCCAATACAAAAAATGTGTTTTATTCAGCGAGTTTTGCTCAAGCGAATACCTATGTAGAGTAAAATATTGTAGGATGTTACGGAACCCTGCGCATACGAGTACAACTCGCACTTGGCTGCTTTTTTATTATACAGTACAAACAACTATCTGACTTAATTACCTTAGTTTCTTGAAAGTGTAATTACTTTAATCTACTATCAAATATGAAGAAAGCTTATAACTCTATCTTTTTGGTGTTACCGTATTACTTAGTTCACCAAATCTCCACTCAAATGAGATTGAACAGTAGACAATAAGCCAAATGTAACCGACGGGTGTTTGGGTTTAGGCCTTCTCCTGGGGTTGACGGGATTTCTTCAAGGAAATACGTTTTAAATGATTTAAACGATATATTAAAAAGGGACACAACACAATACACAGGAAAACTTAATAAACGACTATAGGTTAAGTCTTTGGGGGGCTCTCCGAGAGCGAGTCGTTTATTAACAAACAGAATTTCATCATGTTTCGTAAGACTAAGTAGATCTATCAATCTGTCTAGCTTTTTTCCAACTATGTTGGGATCGGCTTCCAGTCTAACTGGATGCAGCTGTCTACCAGTATTTTAAATAGAGCGACTACCTGACCGACCTTAAAAGGTAACACGATAGCCCTTAGTTAGAATGGTTGTCAGAATATTGGGCTTCTGTCAGTGGTCTCGAACGTCATAGAGCGAGATCGGTAGAATTGCCAGCTAAAAACGGTATATTTGTACCCAAAATCGGTAAAGAGAATTTCCATGTGTACTGTGAAATCTATACATATAATAAATCTGTAGAAAAATAATTTTTGTACATTGAAGAAATTGAAACAAAAAATAGCCAGCATGTGAAAAGATAAGTAACAGAACCCATTTCCATCATTTTTGAAATTTTTGTCTGTTTGTCTGTTTGTCGGTTTGTCTGTTTGTCGGTTTGTCTGTTTGTTTGTGCGCACATCACGTAAAATCTACGAATTCAATGCTGATAATGTTTATATACAAACATTATACGCAACTTGAGGTTTAACTTAGTTTTTGTTTCATCGAAATCGGTTCACTCTATCAAAAGATATGATTAATTTAGTGAGTTCAAGAAGTAAAATATTACGTTACGCAATTCAGTATAGTACTAATGTTGATAGTTGAAATCCAAATCCGATAGATGGCGTTGTGCAAATGACGTCATTTTCTGAATCGCGGTGTATTTTCCGCGTGAGAATGACGTCCACCGTGTTTACTAGGCAAATTGGGTTTTGTTAGGTGTCTTAGAAGTTCTTGCGTGTGTCGTAAAAGTTCTTTGGTTGCTTGGTTTATCGATTTTCTAAATTGGTCGAAAAAAAAAGTATTGGCTTATCTTATTGGTTTCGTTTGGTCAACTTTGGTCATTGGTTTGAAGTACGAAGTAAAGATTGTATACGAAGTCGCGGGCACAGCTATCTATACTAATATTATAAAGCTGAAGAGTTTGTTTGTTTGATTGAACGGGGTAATCTCAGGAACTACTGGTCCGAATTAAAAAAATCTTTTTGTGTTGGGTAGCCTATTTATCTAGAAAGGCTATAAGCTATATAACATCACGCTATAACTAAGAGGAGCGGAGAAGTAATAAAAAATGTTGCAAAAACGGGGAAAATCGCACGGGTAGGCGATTCGACGCGACGGGAAGGGTCGAGGGAACAAGAAATTTAACGCGGACGAAGTCGCGGGCAGAAGCTATAATTAATAATTATGATTGGCCCGTTAGTGTAGTGGTTAGTGACCCTGACTGCTTTTTTTGTGGGTGGGAAATCATCAAATGACTTCTCTCACTCTAGGGTGGAGCCGAAGGGCGAGTCAGACTTTTACTGACTAAAACCCACCCGTGTTCCTTCAGTTGCCCATATGCCAGGGCCTGACTAAAACCACCCCGGTGTTCCGTCCCACACCTACGTCGGGGACCACGGGAACCAATATGTCTTCCGCGATCCCCGACTGGTGCCGGACGCCTGGCGCGCTAGGCCAACCGTGCATTGTGAAAGAATTTCAGTTGCTTGGGATCGAACTCGGGACACTTGGCGCGACTTTCAACTCAGTGTTGATACCGCTACACCAAATCGACTATGACCTTGACTGCTAAGACTGAGGTCCTGGGTTCGATTCCCACCCAGGACAAATCTTTGTGTGATGAGCACGATAAATTATTTGTTCTGTATCTGTGCGTAATTTATTTATAACATGTATTTAGAATTATCCACACTATCCACACTAATCCACACTAATATTATAAATGCAAAAGTAACTCTGTCTGTCTGTCTCGCTTTCCTGCTAAAACTACTGAACCGATTTAAATTAAATTTGATACACAGATAGTTTAGAGCCTGAGAAAGGACATAGGCTACTTTTTATTGCGGAAAAGGGGTTTTAAGGGGTTGAAAGGGAGGATGAAATGATGTTAGGAAGTATTGTCATTTTTAAAGCTAGAATGATGAAACTTTTTTATTTGGCTTTTATTACATCCACACTAATATCCACACATATAATATTATAAATGCAAAACTAACTCTGTCTGTCTGTCTCGCTTTCCTGCTAAAACTACTGAACCGATTTAAATGAAATTTGGTACACAGATAGTTAAGAGCCTGAAAAAGGACATAGGCTACTTTTTATTGCGGAAAAGGGGTTTTAAGGGGTTGAAAGGGAGGATGAAATGATGTTAGGAAGTATTGTCATTTTTAAAGCTAGAATGATGAAACTTTTTTATTTGGCTTTTATTTATATTTATGAATTATATTTAAAGTTTGTTAAATTTTTACCCTTAAGGGGATAAAATAACAATAGGGAATAGGGGATGAAAGTTTGTTACATATAAAATAATAAAGTCACTTTGCAGTCTGTCTGTCCCTATGTATGCTTATATCTTTAAAACTACTCAACAGATTTTGACGCGGGTTTTTTTAATAGATAAAGTGATTCCTGAGGAAGGTTTATATGCGTATAACATGCATAATGTAGTAAATAAACGCTGATAATTTTAGAGGTTTCTAATGTGATGTCACTAATAAACTCATTTTTTTGCGCTTACGTTGCGAACGCTGGCTGAACCCTACAAAATAGATCAAAATAATGTACTACAGTATTATACACCTTAAACAGGTCTACAAAAAAGTCCGCGATAGTATACGTCCATCTCTTAGGGATAACCCACAATAACCATTTTTTATCCTTTACTTTTACGAGAAATAATGGCATATTTACGAAGCGATTTTAAGCAATGTAGCATTAATCCATATCCAATTAAGTACCTTAAATATATTGTGCATTTTATATAAATCAATATGGCCCTTGACAGCATGTAATTTAAATGAATATCTTAGAAGATATCAGAGATTTAAAAAGCGGGGGCGGAGCGGCTTGCAGGCCGTAGGTACGTCCGTCCCGGTTGGTAGCGGTCGGGTAGTGCAGGATAAGTAGGATTGTAATTCATATTACATAGGCTTCAAAGTAAATGCGAATATTATGTGTGTTCGTTATACTCAAAATACACCTAATAGTATATATTATTCCAAGTAAGAGACCGCGAAGTATGGCTTAGATGTGTAGATTTTTGGATGGATTTGGATTTTCGGTTATCCTGGATACTTACCATATAGGATACTTTATCCCGGTAGTAGGTTCCCAGGTGATATTTTCCGACAGCTATACGGGCGAAGCCACTGGCAAAAGTACTGTTCCTATTATTCCTATGATCGATTTGGTGTCTGGTAAATGATTGAGTGTCTGTATAGGTAGAATACGAGCGTCAAGAAAAACCAGGAAAACTTATATTCAACTAAACCAATCCCTATGCCGCAGTCTTCTTACTCTGAATACTATTAGTTTTATTTACACACATGTATTCTCATAAACTATGAATCCGAAGTAATATGAATTATAATCCTACTTACTACTATTAATACTATAAATTATGTGAAAATATTTATGATTGGGTGATTGTTTCTCTATCACGCAAAAATGGCTGAATGGATCTGGATCGAAAATGGCACACAGAGTATATATTACCTATATAACCAGGATTAATACATTCTTACCGCAGTAGTACCTACGTCCTCCTGCGTTAATTTCCGACATCCACGCGGGCGAAGCCGCGGGCAAAAGCTAGTCGTAAATATTTGTTATATTTCGGTATTTCGGTAGAACAGAGCCCATATCGGTAGAAATACCGAAAAATCGGTAGGTTCGAGACCACTGGCTTCTGTCTAATGACCCGTATCGAATGTCGAAGATAGATATATGAATGACAAGAAATTCTCTAGTTTAATGACTGCAACTAACTGTAAGAAAAGTTTAGATAATTAAAAAACCGGCCAAGTGCGAGTCGGACTCGCGCACCGAGGGTTCCGTACAAACCTTCAGGTATTCACGGTTTATGCATAAGGTTTATGTTTATGAAATTAAATGGTTTTTTTTTTTTAATCTTTATATTTGAATTGACTGAATGAAAGGTAAATTGTGGTTTACGATTTAAGACGTATTAAAAAAAAAACTACTTACTAGATCTCGTTCAAACCAAATTTCGGTGGAAATTTACATGGTAATGTACATCATATATTTTTTTTAGTTTTATCATTCCCTTATTTTAGAAGTTACGGGGGGGGGACACATTTTACCACTTTGGAAGTGTCTCTCGCGCAAACTATTCAGTTTAGAAAAAAATGATCTTAGAAACCTCAATATCATTTTTGAAGACCTATCCATAGATACCCCACACGTATGGGTTTGATGTTTTTTTTTTTGAGTTTCAGTTCTATGTATGGGGAACCCCATATAGAAAAAAGTGGCTGTGACATACTCGGACAGACAGACAGACATGACGAATCAATAAGGGTTCAACGGAACCCTAAAAAGGCTCAGTTGATTAAAATAGAGTGCATCATTAGAAGCACAAAAAGTATTTTAGAGGATCGGTTAAATATTTTCTTTTTGCATATCGGGTTGGTAAACATACACGGTCGACGTAGGTACATATGCAAAATAAGCGCCATGGACGTTCCATGGTATTTTACATACGTTAGTACAAAGTTGACTGCTAATAGATGGATACTGTCAAACGGCTGCCTCCATGGTCTAGTTCGTGGTCGCAAGCGCTGGGTTCGAGGCTCAGATTGGACAAAGTATTCATCATCATTTCAATACAAAGATCTCCACGGCTGTACATAGGCCTCCCTCAAGCTCCGCCACGTCGACCGGTTTTGTGTTTCCCGCATCCAGCGGATTCCTGCAGCCTTCACAAGGTCATCGGTCCACCTTGTGAGAAGCCTACCAACTCTACATCTTCCGGTATGCGGTCGTCACTCCAGAACCTTTCAGCCCCATCGGTCATCTGTTCTGCGAGCAATGCGCCCTGCTCACAGCCACTTAAGTTTGGCAATTCTTCGGGATATATCAGTTACCTTGGTTCGCCTGCCAAAGTTTTATTCGGTAAGTAATGTTCTATAAGGAATTTCTCAGAAGAAGCAGTTCGGACTCTGGATTTGTGCCAGGTTGATGGCAATGGGCTCGCCTCCTATTACATGGGACTTAAACATAACTGGCGAAATGTCTGTGTACTATATAAATAAATATCTTAGGACAACCAACACACCGTTATCTGATCCCAAACTAGGCAGAGCCTGTACTATGGTAATCAGACAACTGATAAACATACTTATATATTTCTAAATACATACATATTATATTAGGTTGGGGAAAAAGTCTTTTCGCATTATAGTATGTATGAACTTGTAATAAAATCTCTTTGGCTATACTATTTGTATCTGGCTGGTTTTGGTATCATTGAAAGTTTAAATTTTAAAGAACATAATTCCAAATTCAAATTAGGAAAATGTGTGATTTTCATTTGTTTTTCGTACCGTCAAGATGAGTGAATCTAATGAAGAAATTCGATACATTTTAAAATTTTACTACAGAAAAGGTAAAAATGCAATGCAAGCCGCGAAAAAAATTTGCGATGTTTATGGACCTAGTGTAGTGTCTGTGAGAGCAGCACAAATTTGGTTTAAGCGTTTTCAATCCGGAAATTTTGATGTCAAAGATGCACGTCGCTCTGGTCGCCCTATTACGGATAAAATAATGCCATTTTTTAAAAAGTGGAGCAAGATCAGCATACCAGTAGTTACGACGTAGCTGAAGAACTGGAAATTGACCACAAAACAGTTTTGGCGCATTTGAAAAAAACTGGGTACACAAAAAAGCTCGACATTTGGGTACCTCATGAGCTCACTGAAAGAAACCTAATGAACCGTGTACTCATTTGTGATTCTTTATTACGACGTAATGAAACCGAACCATTTTTGAAGAAGCTGATAACTGGTGATGAAAAATGGATCACGTATGACAAGAACGTGCGAAAAAGGTCGTGGTCAAAGGCCGGTCAGGCTTCACAGACTGTGGCGAAACCCGGGTTAACTCGCAACAAGGTGATGCTGTGTGTGTGGTGGGATTGGAAGGGCATTATTCATTATGAGCTGTTACCACCAGGCAGGACAATCGATTCTGAACTCTACTGCGAACAACTGATGAGATTAAAGCAAGAAGTTGAGAGAAAGCGGCCGGAATTAATCAACAGAAGGGGTGAGGTTTTTAATCATGATAACGCTAGACCTCACACATCTTTAGCCACCCAACAAAAATTAAGAGAGTTTGGCTGGGAGGTGTTAATGTATCCGTCGTATAGTCCTGACCTTGCACCTTCAGATTTCCACCTGTTTCGGTCTCTTCAGAATTCTTTAGGCAGTGTCAAGTTAACATCACGAGAGGACTGCCAAAACCACTTGTCGCGGTATTTTGACCAGAAGTCCCAAAATTTCTATAGCAATGGGATCATGTCCCTACCTACAAGATGGCAAAAAGTTATCGAACAAAATGGTACCTACATACTTTAGTTAAATGTAAATAAACTTTATTAAAAAATGTTTTGAATTTTCTTAAAAATGCGAAGAAACTTTTTCCCCAACCTATTAGATAAATTACACCCAGACACAGAACAAATGATTGTGCTCATCACACAAAGATTTGTCCTGGGTGGGAATCGAACCCACGACCTCAGTCTTAGCAGTCAGGGTCACTAGACTAACAGGCCAGTCAGATAGATAGTATAGATAATACATCTCTGCCTTTCCCTTAAAGGACAAAAACCGTGATGTTATTTATGTTTTGTTACTATCAAACGCTTTAATCTAATATTTACACACATCGAGTTACAATGTCTCATACTTCCATTATTGTTCTGCGACAATCGGTCGATGCTCGTCTATTACTTACTCTATTGATTGTAACTCAATCACTTTACTAAGTCACAATGGGAAAATACATTGTCAATTGTTATATTACGTGTAACAGTAATTATTAGTACTTGTAATTAAGTACTATATTTACGTCGATGGGTTTTTCCGTTAGAATTAATTTAGAAGCAGTCCGGGCCGTAATTCTTGACTGGTTGATGGCAATAGGCTCGCCCGCTTTTACATGGGACTTTAAAAAAAAAAAAGACTGCCATGTCGGACTATGTGTCCGACACTTTTTGTTCCATTTAGGCCTTGTCGGACTATATAACCGACAACACATACAAAATCTTAACATGTCGTTGCTGCCTGGCGGCCATGTTTTTGGAATAAATAATGAATTTATGGAATAAATAATCTATTTAAAGTGAAATAACACTAAGTAAATTTTTTGATTTTTTCTGATTTTAACCATGGCAGTTAGCGTGTTAAAGGTACTCTTAAGTAGTGTCTCTACTCTCGGTATTAAGGGATCTTTTTGCTTGATTGAGTAACAAACATAAAACTTTTACATTTATAATACTACTAGATTTCTGCCTGCGACTTTGTTCGCGTGAAATTTTGGGCTTCAACCCGTCGCGTCGTACCCCATCGCGCATAGTAGATCTACTAATGACACAAATAGTATAACGTGCTTTGTGAGGCACGGAAAACAAAATAGCATCATCATCATTTCAGCCAAAAGACGTCCACTGCTGGACTTAGGCCTCCCCCAATCTGGGGGGCTTTGCCATAATCGCCACGCTTGGCAGGCGGGTTGGCGATCGCAGTATGGTGGTAAAATGCATAGAGAATGCTGCTACCCATTCTCTTGTAAGTCCCTTAGTCGCCGCTTACGACACCCACGGGAATAAATAGGATGGTGCTGTTCTTTACATCCTGCACCACGCGGAGTACGTAGAAAATTTCTGAGGTTAATGATCGCCACATTCAAAGTTAATAGTGATTTAATCGATCGTTGTAAATGGTATTGAATTTTTGATTGAACGATGCTTAGATAATCTACTTTTGTTGCTTATCACACGAGAATCTGTAGGCATTTCACTCGGTAATGAAAAGTTAATGTATCTATACTAATATTATAAAGCTGAAGAGTTTGTTTGTTTGATTGAACGCGCTAATCTCAGGAACTACTGGTCCGAATTGAAAAATTCTTTTTGTGATGGGTAGCCTATTTATCGAGAAAGGCTATAGGCTATATAACATTACGCTACAACGAAGAGTAGCGGAGCAGTAATGAAACATGTTGCAAAAACGGGGAAAATCGCACGGGTAGGCGATTCAACGCGACGGGAAGGGTCGGGGGAACAAGAAATTTAACGCGGACGAAGTCGCGAGCAGAAGCTAGTAATAGATAAAATACAGTTTTACTTTCTTTCTTTCTTTGTTGTAAAAAAAAACAAATCAGACTGAAAGCCGTCCCCAACATAGTTGGGAATAGGCTAGGCAGATGATGAGTTAGTATAACTTTTAAAATTAAGTGTAAATTTAATGCTGTTTCATATTTTTCTCTAAAACTTGGAAAATCATCCTTTTCTTAAAACATTTTGGGAATTTTCAATTTATGTATGTATATCAGTCTGGTAAAGGAATAAAAATAAAAGAAAAACATGACATACATACATACATACAATCACGCCTTTTTCCCATGGGGGTAGGCAGAAACCACGGAACGCCACCTGCTACGATCTCTACACACTCCTTTTGCCTCGTTTAGGTTCATACAATTGGTCATACACACACGCCGGTTGCGAGTACTACGCACCTGACCTTTCTGAAGAACATCACCAATAAGGTCACTATATGTCCTCCTAGGGCGTCCCCTCCCGGTGTTTCCACTCACATCTGCCTTGTAAATACCTTTTGTGAGCCGTCCTTCATTCATCCTCTCAACATGACCAAACCATCTAAGCATACATTTTTCAATTTTTGTCACTACATCTTCTTTTAAACCACACCGTTTTCTTATCACATCATTCCTCAGCCTATCATTCATAGTCACACCACACATGCTTCGCAAGGATCGCATTTCCACAGCATTTATTCTACTTTCATGCTTCTTTTGCCACACCCAACATTCACTTCCATACATAAGCGTAGGCACCAGTACACCATTGTGAACAGCCAATCGAGCCTTATCGGACATCAACTGGTTGGTCACAATCGCATGTAAAGCACCATTTACTTTATTTCCCGCATTCACTCTTCTTTCCACATCTTTATCAATCTTTCCATCCCTTGTAAACAAACTCCCCAAATATACGAACTCAGTTACTTGCTCTACACTCTTATCATTTCTCATATCAAGAAAAACATGAGTATACCAGTAATTGCGTCTAAACGCCATAGGAGTTACGTTCCATAAGCGACGATACATAGAATAAAATATAGCAATGCTACAAGTTTTGGCATTTTGTACTTTAATGTACAATAATTTATGGTATGTCATTCCAGCGCAATATTAACAGTAAAAAACCGGCCAAGTGCGAGTCGGACTCGCGCACCGAGGGTTCCGTACAAACCAGTACGTATTCATGGTTTATGCATAAGGTTTATGTTTATGTTTTTTTTTTAATTTTTATATTTTGAGTTGAGTGAATTAAAGTTAAATTGCGGCTTACGAATTATGACGTATTAGAAAAAAACTACTTACTAGATCTCGTTCAAACCAATTTTCGGTGGAAGTTTACATGGTAATGTACATCATATATTTTTTTTTTAGTTTTATCATTCTCTTATTTTTTAAGTTACGGGGGGACACATTTTACCACTTTTGAAGTGTCTCTCGCGCAAACCATTTTTTGTTTAGAAAAAAATGATATTAGAAACCTCAATATCATTTTTGAAGACCTATTCATAGATACCCCACACGTATGGGTTTGATGCTAATTTTTTTTTTGAGTTTCAGTTCTATGTTTGGGGAACCCCAAAATTTGTTGTTTCTTTTTTCTATTTTTGTGTGAAAATCTTTTCACCAGCATAGCTCTTATAGTTTCGGAAAAAACTGGCTGTGACATACGGACGGACAGACAGACAGACAGATATGACGAATCTATATTATAAGGGTTCCGTTTTTTGCCATTTGGCAACGGAACCCTAAAAACACAAAAAAAATGACAAAAAATATTGACTCTGTGGTCTAGTGTTCTTAAGGGCTACTACTTAGCACGAGGTTTTGGGTTCGATTCCCAGGTCGGGCAGAGTTATTGGCACGCCCCCAATTATATAGGACTTAAACCGACCTAGCGAAATGTTGGTATAGGTACTATAGGTACACGTCTGCCCTACCCTTTGGGGGTTACGGCATGATGTTACGCTATGACCATGAACGCTGATAAAAATCAACTTCAAACAAATGGAAATATGAAAATACATTAGCCAGTTTGTTTACATCAATATCAAATGTGTTTGTGTTGGATTATACTTTCGGAATTAAAGTCGGTTGTTATTTTTTTGTAAAAATTTCTATTTTTATACGCTTTATATTAGCTTCACTTGTATGTTAGTATGTTTGTTTGTAACCGACTCCTTATAGCGCGATTTTGACCCACTTTAAACGACCAGATTTTATTCAAACTTTGCACACCTGTCAAGGACCGATGACAATGCAATAATTTCATAAATTTGTGCCATTATCCTTGCCAGGGTTACCAGGACAGCAAAAAAACTGTCTTCGAAAACTACGCTGACATACGTCACAAACTACGCTGACATACGTCTCAAAATTCGAAACACCCTAAAAAATAGAAAATAAATAATAGTTTAAAAAAACTAAAAAACACGCTTCGATATCAACTAAAAAAATACCTTAAAAAGCACCCCACGCTTTTTTTTCCATTATTTTGTACTTTTTAGTTTGGTTTTCCATGGAAGCGTGTTTTTTAGTTTTTTTTAACTATTATTTTTTGAAGTCGGTTACATGTTGTACCGACCCCAAATAAATTGGGATAAGGGCAGGAATGATGTTGATCTGGGACAGACAGGATGCAGGAGACCTTTTTTTTGTGGATGGGAAATCGTCAAATGACTTCTCCCGCTCTACGGTGGAGCAGAAAGGCGTGTCAGACTTTTACTGACTAAAACCCACCCGTGTACCTTCAGTTGGCCATATGCCAGGACCACGGTATCTCTTTCGAAAAAATCTCGCAACCCTGGCAGGCATCGGTCCTGGCGGACCCCTTCAGTATGCGGAACACCTCTGCCTAGCAGTGGATTGCGATAGGCTGATTAGTTTGTTGATTTTAGAATAATCAGCCTATAACTTCCCACTGCTGGGACACAGGCCACCTCTGTCTGAGTGCAAGTAGACCTTAATCCAAAGCTCAGTGCGGGTTCGTGAATGTTACATATCTTAGAAGTTTTGTTTCTAGGACGCTGTTTTCCTTCACCGTTTTGAGAGTAGTGGTGATGAAATAATTTACACTAAGGAAAGCGCCTGTCTGGGTTCGAACCGACGTCCAACCAACGGGCCACCACTGCTTTTTATTTATGTTGATTGATGTCATGTAGATAAACACCTCTTAGGCTCAGAATAATTATTAAGCTGGACACTTACCGCTGATTGTGTAGACTGGGTTGCCGTTGAGGTAGGGCGACTGATCTTCGACCTTATCTGCTGGTTTGACAACATCCGGAGCTCCGACCATGCCTGAGGACAAGACAGTAGGACATGGTTAAAGTTGTGTTTTGTAATGTATGTTCAGAGTGGTGCTGGACGTAAAGAACAGCACCATCTCATGAGGGGGTTGTAGAAGGCGACTAAGTTACTTATTATAGAATAGCGAGCAGCGTTCTCTATGCCGCTTACCACTATATAGCTCGCCAACCAGCCTACCTAGCAGTGCGATTATGGAAACTCCCCCAAATTGGGGGAGGCCTATGTCCAGCAGTGGACGTATTTCACCTCCAATGTTGAATTACTAACAATTACATCAAATTTCGTGGCTCGGAAATTGGTCCCGGGTGTCATACGTGGATCTTTGACAATCGTTACAGGTCATCAGAACCCCGAAATTCTCTGACAATCAGTCTTACCAAGTGGTATAGTATTATCTAGTAACTGGGTTGTGAAGGTCAGATAGGCAGACACTCAATGCAACATAATTACCGGTGTATTCAGCTGCATAATGTTTGACTGAAAGTCAACCCCAACATAGTTGAGAATAGGATAGGCAGATGATGATGTATAGAATCAAGTTCAATGTAGTAGAACTGTCAAAATGAATGCCATTTCTACTGTAAGTGCGTTACGCAATTACCTCACGGGTTGGTGGAAAAACCGTTGCTCAAAAAAAAACATACATATGCCAGTTGATTCTTTCACATTGTCTCATTAAAATACTAAAGTTATGGCATATCAATAGGAACACGTTGTATATCTGAGTTGAACTACCACTATGATCGAGCTCCATTCATAGAGCTAAAGATGCACCCCCAGTCAGCGTACCATGGTCATATATTCCTACAGCAGAGACTCAGACATACGCCCTGTGCGAGGGAGCGCAGCTCCACCACGCGGACCCAATACGGGTTGGTGGAGGTCAAGACAAGTGTCTTAGATTTTTTAGTTCTCGCCGGTTTCCTCAAGACTTAAGCGGTGACGACGAAGTGAATGGCTCAAAGTAATGTTTTAAGTAAGGTAATTTTATGATAATTGCACTATTCGAACAAAAGAAACTAATAATATACCCGACCTTGACCAGAATTTGACTTAGTTAACCTAAGTTAAGAAAACCGGTCTAAAATGCTGTAGGAAAGGCATGTTTTACTAAAATTCGCTTTAAAAAAAAATTGAAAATAAATAATAGTTTAAAAAAAACTAAAAAACACGCTTCCATTGAAAACCAAACTAAAAAGTACAAAAAAATGGAAAAAAAGCGTGGGGTGCTTTTTAAGGTATTTTTTTATTGATATCAGGCACCCCACGCTTTGTTTAGGGTGTTTCGAATTTTGAGACGTATGTCAGCGTAGGTTGTGACGTATGTCAGCGTAGTTTTCGAAGACAGTTTTTTTTTGCTGTCCTGGTAACCCTAGCAAGGATAATGCCACAAATTTATGAAATTATTGCATTGTCATCGGTCCTTGACAGGTGTGCAAAGTTTGAATGAAATCTGGTCGTTTAAAGTGGGTCAAAATCGTGCTATAAGGAGTCGGTTACAAACAAACATACAAGTGAAGTTTATATAAAGCGTGTAAAAATGGAGAAATAAACGTAACGTAACTGCTGCACGCCTTGTTACCCCGAAGGGTTCGGCAGAAGTATGTTTACAGTAGTAGTCAGTCATATAATAGGGGGGCGAGCCTATTACCACCAACCAAATCCAGAATCCAGGTTACTATTAAGAACACTCTGCCAGACCTGGGAATCGAACCTGAAGATAGACGGGTGGGTTGTAGTCAGTAAAGGTCTGACACGCCCTCTCGCTCCGCCCAGAGCGGGAGACGTCATATGATGATTTTCTACCCAGAAAAAATAAACTTATGTTCAGCAGCAGCGCTTGGGACCAAAAGTCCAAAGAAGCAGATGTCGTCGCCAACCAGAAGCGAAATACAGCGCTTTTACAAATCAATTATCCTCAAAGTTGAATAAAATTAATATCATTCGATTTCTACAGTCACAATGACAACTTTTCAAGTTTAATAATAATATCTTAGGACAACACAATGTTATCTGATCCCAAACTAGGCAGAGCCTGTACTATGGTAACCAGACAAGTGATAAATACCTATACTTATATAATTCTAAATACATACATATTATAGAAAAATTACACCCAGACACAGAACAAATGATTGAGCTCATCACACAAACATATGTCCTGGGGAATCGAACCCACGACCTCAGTCTTAGCAGTCAGAGTCACTAACAACTAGACTAACAGGCCAGTTTATAAGTAGATCATGTCTTCAGGTACCAATTACTTTTAGAGTTGGTATTTGGGTCGGCACGTGTGACGGTAGGTATGTGCTACCCATATGGTGTGAAAGAGGACATGTTACAATGGATTTCACGTTTTCTCGTTTATATTATCGACTTCTGTATAACGCGGTGTAAGAGTCAGATGAACGTATCGAAATCTTTTAAATTTTACAGGAGAGCTGACATTCTATGAAAATCCTCTCCTCATCTCCTCACCTCTTCAAGTTGCACCAGCTTTTATGAGAGATAATACAATTGACTAAAGAAAATTATCTCGCATAAAAAGCTGGTAAAGCTTGAGGAGGTAAATTTTCAACCGACGAAAAAAAAACGGAGGAGGTTCTCAATTCGACGGGTATATATTTTTTTGTTATTTTTTTTTTTTTATGTATGACGCATAACGCCCGCATAACTTTTTGCATAGTGGTCCGATTGTGATAATTCTTCTTTTATTGGAAAGTATATATTTGGAAAACAAAATCGAACCCTAAGGGTCGGAAAACAGGGGATGATTGATTGTTCAATCACTGATTGTAATGTATAACCACGCATAACTTTATACAGAATAGTCCGATTTTGATAATTCTTTTTTTATTGGATAGGGTATACCTTGCCAAGTATTATTAGTACATTAAAGCCACAAAAAAAAACATAAAATAAAAACTTATCAACAAAAAATTAAATATAAATATTATTTTCTGCTTTTCAGTTTTTTCGGCGGTTTAATTTTTTGTTAAAAAGTTTTTATCACCAAGAACTGTAGCACTCCTGTAAAACTGAGATTGATATAGGATCGTATCGCACGCCCATGATACATGGTACTTTATTTTTTCTTAGCATTTTTTCCGACTTTTTTCTTCCTTTTTGGATCGGAGCGTAATGTTAAATAGCCTTACCTTCCTCAAGAATTGGGCTTAAAGATTATTTACAATTCGACTCGTAATTCCAGAGATTACCTCTACATACAAACTTAAAAATCAACAAACTTGACCTTTTAATTTAATTTTACCTGTTAGCTGTCAGTGTATCATTATCAGTGATCGGAGTAGGTAGATTGAAATGGGATCAATTAACTGGCACGTATATATTAGTATGGATATGCCTCCGGGATTCCGGGATTTTGAAATTAATTTCAAATATTGTAATGTGTAGAATAAAGAATACATCAATATGAATAATAAATGTTTAACCTTTTTGCTGTCTTTTTAATAGTATATAGGTGTACAATATGAAAAAAAAAAAACAATTTTAAATGTTTATCTATCGCATGCTATAAATTTCTAATGTAGTACCTAGTTTAAAAATCCTTACTTTCACAATATTTAATTCAATATGTACGTACCAAAATGAAATTCCGGAAAAAAGGCTTATCCAATTATCCATGTTGTGATTTCTATGACTATTCATGATGCGAGTACGTAAAATCAATCTACGGACTCCGATCACTGATCATTATCGACGCCTTAAACTACAGAATCAACATAGACTTCCGTCCTTCCTTAACTTAAGAAGTCTGAACTAATTTTTAATGTGATGTTATTAATTAATTGTCTATTGTTACGTTACTTCCGAAAATCAAACGTGCACATACAAAAGATATATCTACTGGCGTTACGAGTACCTTAAAAGGTTTTGTAAAGTTGTTCAGAAAACATTTAGTTCAGAAAAAAATCCACGGAAAAAGAAAAGTAGACTCTCCCGTAGAGAACCGAGCTTTCAATTTCAATAAACCGTTTTATATAAAAGTCACGTTAAGTAAAATGTCACGTGCACCAAAACGTGTTGCTTTTCATTAAACGAACGTGTAGCTGAAGCCTAATAAGTGGGGCACATTGATGCATAAACTCGTCGGTTTTACCCAAATATTGTTTGTGTACAACTAGCTTTATATCTGTCTATGTTGTGGATTTGATACAATGTTTAGGACGTTGGAGTTCATTGTCTGAAGGTTTGAAAACACGTGATAGAGTGAAATAGATTTTTTTTTAAATTTGCTGTCATGCATCTGATTTATTGCTGCTTTCTCAGTAGCTTTGATAACATACAGATAGGCAGAAACTACAGAACGCCACCTGCTACGATCCTTACATACTCCTTTTGCCTCGTTAAAGTTCATACATCTGCACCCTAATTGCGAAACGCACAATTTATCAGAATCTGAATGGAATTGAAGATTATTTCTAAACCATTGCGTCAATTGTTCGAATAAAGTGTCGGGTCAGCAACGTAAATAACGCAATGAATATTGTTTAACTATGAATATTAAACCAATTCCTACCGATAAAAAGTTCCGCAATTACCCCTCTGGTCATACACGCACGCTGGTTACCAGTACTACGCACCTGACCCTTCTGAAGAACAAATAAGAATAACAAATAAGAATAACAAATAAGAATAAGATCACTGTATGTTCTCCTAGACCAATCAGCCCATAATGTTTCTAATACTGGGATACAGGCCTCCTCGCCTCGGAGTGGGCCATAATCCACCACGCGGGCCCAGTGCGGGTTGGTAGATGTCACAGTTCTTTTTTGCCGGTTTCCTCACGATGTTTGTTTTGAGAGCAGTGGTGATGAAATTAAATATACATAGCAAAGTGCCTGTCTCGGTTCGAACTCACGACCTGCAACTCGTAAGTCGAGGCTGAAACTACTGGGCCACCACTGTCTCTCAGAAAAATCTGCAGTAAGGGATTAAAAATAGTTTAAAAAAAACTAAAAAAACACGCTTCCATTGAAAACCAAACTAAAAAGGAATATTAAGTAAGTATACCTAAAGCACCCCACGCTTTTTACACGCTTTATATTAGCTTCACTTGTATGTTTGTATATTTGTATGTTTGTATGTTTGTATATTTGTATGTTTGTTTGTAACCGACTCCTTATAGTGCGATTTTGACCCACTTTAAACGACCAGATTTCATTCAAACTTTGCACACCTGTCAAGGACTGATGACAATGCAATAATTTCATAAACTTGTGCTATTATCCTTACCAGGGTTACCAGGACAGCAAAAAAAACTGTCACAAACTACGCTGACATACGTCTCAAAATTCGAAATACCCTAAAAAATAGAAAATAAATAATAGTTTAAAAAAACTAAAAAACACGCTTCCATGGAAAACCAAACTAAAAAGTACAAAATAATGGAAAAAAAAGCGTGGGGTGCCTGATATCAATAAAAAAATACCTTAAAAGCACCCCACGCTTTTTTTCCATTATTTTGTACTTTTTAGTTTGGTTTTCCATGGAAGCGTGTTTTTTAGTTTTTTTAAACTATTATTTATTTTTTCCATTATTTTCTACTTTTTAGTTTGGTTTTCAACGGAAGCGTGTTTTTTAGTTTTTTAAAACTATTATTTATTTTCTATTTTTTAGGGTGTTTCGAATTTTGAGACGTATGTCAGCGTAGTTTGTGATGTATGTCAGCGTAGTTTTCGAAGAAAGTTTTTTTTTGCTGTCCTGGTAACCCTGGCAAGGATAATGGCACAAATTAGATTGTGACGTATGTCAGCGTAGTTTTCGAAGACAGTTTTTTTGCTGTCCTGGTAACCCTGGCAAGGATAATGGCACAAATTTATGAAATTATTGCATTGTCATCGGTCCTTGACAGGTGTGCAAAGTTTGAATGAAATCTGGTCGTTTAAAGTGGGTCAAAATCGCGCTATAAGGAGTCGGTTACAAACAAACATACAAACATACAAGTGAAGCTTGTAAAAAGTTTACAATACAGAGTCACAGTCACAGTGTTAATAAAAGTTTTGAATAAACTTCAAACGATGAAAAAAAAAAACGTGGTTAGAGTATTGCCAGCTAATTTAATTTGACCCTGTCTATATAAATTAGAATTCATTATTTAACATTATGGTAGATGTTTGTAAATCATCTATATGTCACCTAGGTAAGTCAGCCTGAAATTACTGTTCACTGACCATACCGGGAAACAGTTCTGTTAGTTCTATAGTATTCAACTGAACAGTTAGTTTCCATCTTTGTCTAGACACCGTTATCTACGTATACATCTGTTAACAATAAGTTAAATTTCGTTGCCGTAACCGTCGCAAGCGCATCTATGTGCAATCATTGGCGAAATGCCATTGCTTCGACCTTTGAGTTGTAATTCCAAGTAATTTTCTTAGTCAATATCTGTAAATATATACATACAAATAAATAAAATTGATGTGTCTATTTTTGATGTCAAAATAACAGTTTTTTACTAAATGCGTAATGAAGTCAAGCTAACTACTAAAAAAAACAGTTTTCAAAATGTTTATTCGTCTGTCTGTTTATTCCGACTAATCTTTAAAACGGCTGGACTGTTTTTTATGGGACGTTAAGTAGCAGATAACTGATTTTTTAAGGAGTAACGTAGGCTACAAACGTTTGCTCTGTGTAGGACGTTCCCGTAAGATAATTTCCAAAATAGACGCAGCAAAGCCGGGGGCACAGCGAGTAAATAAATAATCATGTAAAGAACATCTTTGTTCTTTGTTAATGACGTTTTTTGTATGTTTGCTGATGTTACACCAATCCCACCGGAAGCTATCGATGATGGTGAAGTAAATAATTATTCACCAATATTTGTGTTAAAGGTCACAAAAACTGAATCACCTGAAAAATAAGTTGTCACATCCGCTATTATTCGTAATACCTACCTAATAGATTATAATCTACGATTCAACAAATTTTGGCGGAAACGGAACTAAACGTAATAATTTGAATTCACAATTTCAGTAAATAAACCGTAGTCACCAAATGTTGTAGTGTATTTTTAACAATATTATGAATTATATATTTTTCCTAAAATTCCAATTTCAATCACGGAATTAATTATATCAAAATCAAAGCTACGAGAAGGTTTGATATAATTCCATGTTTGAAACTAGAATTATGTGAAAAAAATATGATTCGAAATTGCTATAATTCCACGTTTGAAACTGTAATTATATGAAAAAAATATTATTGGAAAGGATCGAACAAGCCGGTCTCATATTGAATCATAATGAACCTATAATGTTTCCACTGCTAGAAGACAGAACCTCCGGTGAGAGGGATTGGACAGTTGTCCATGCGGGTCCAGGGTGCTTACTCTCGAATATAATTCCAATAGTTCGACATTGATACATCGACTGGCCTGTTAGTCTAGTGGTTAGTGACCCTGACTGCTAAGACTGAGGTCGTGGGTTCGATTCCTACCCAGGACAAATCTTTGTGTGATGAGCACGATCATTTGTTCTGTGTCTGGGTGTAATTTATCTATAACTAGCTTTTGCCCGCGGCTTCGCCCGCGTGGATGTCGGAAATTAACGCAGGAGGACGTAGGTACTACTGCGGTAAGAATGTATTAATCCTGGTTATATAGGTAATATATACTCTGTGTGCCATTTTCGATCCAGATCCATTCAGCCATTTTTGCGTGATAGAGAAACAATCACCCAATCATAAATATTTTCACATAATTTATAGTATTAATAGTAGTAAGTAGGATTATAATTCATATTACTTCGGATTCATAGTTTATGAGAATACATGTGTGTAAATAAAACTAATAGTATTCAGAGTAAGAAGACTGCGGCATAGGGATTGGTTTAGTTGAATATAAGTTTTCCTGGTTTTTCTTGACGCTCGTATTCTACCTATACAGACACTCAATCATTTACCAGACACCAAATCGATCATAGGAATAATAGGAACAGTACTTTTGCCAGTGGCTTCGCCCGTATAGCTGTCGGAAAATATCACCTGGGAACCTACTACCGGGATAAAGTATCCTATATGGTAAGTATCCAGGATAACCGAAAATCCAAATCCATCCAAAAATCTACACATCTAAGCCATACTTCGCGGTCTCTTACTTGGAATAATATATACTATTAGGTGTATTTTGAGTATAACGAACACACATAATATTCGCATTTACTTTGAAGCCTATGTAATATGAATTACAATCCTACTTATCCTGCACTACCCGACCGCTACCAACCGGGACGGACGTACCTACGGCCTGCAAGCCGCTCCGCCCCCGCTTTTTAAATCTCTGATATCTTCTAAGATATTCATTTAAATTACATGCTGTCAAGGGCCATATTGATTTATATAAAATGCACAATATATTTAAGGTACTTAATTGGATATGGATTAATGCTACATTGCTTAAAATCGCTTCGTAAATATGCCATTATTTCTCGTAAAAGTAAAGGATAAAAAATGGTTATTGTGGGTTATCCCTAAGAGATGGACGTATACTATTGCGGACTTTTTTGTAGACCTGTTTAAGGTGTATAATACTGTAGTACATTATTTTGATCTATTTTGTAGGGTTCAGCCAGCGTTCGCAACGTAAGCGCAAAAAAATGAGTTTATTAGTGACATCACATTAGAAACCTCTAAAATTATCAGCGTTTATTTACTACATTATGCATGTTATACGCATATAAACCTTCCTCAGGAATCACTTTATCTATTAAAAAAACCCGCGTCAAAATCTGTTGAGTAGTTTTAAAGATATAAGCATACATAGGGACAGACAGACTGCAAAGTGACTTTATTATTTTATATGTAACAAACTTTCATCCCCTATTCCCTATTGTTATTTTATCCCCTTAAGGGTAAAAATTTAACAAACTTTAAATATAATTCATAAATATAAATAAAAGCCAAATAAAAAAGTTTCATCATTCTAGCTTTAAAAATGACAATACTTCCTAACATCATTTCATCCTCCCTTTCAACCCCTTAAAACCCCTTTTCCGCAATAAAAAGTAGCCTATGTCCTTTTTCAGGCTCTTAACTATCTGTGTACCAAATTTCATTTAAATCGGTTCAGTAGTTTTAGCAGGAAAGCGAGACAGACAGACAGAGTTAGTTTTGCATTTATAATATTATATGTGTGGATATTAGTGTGGATGTAATAAAAGCCAAATAAAAAAGTTTCATCATTCTAGCTTTAAAAATGACAATACTTCCTAACATCATTTCATCCTCCCTTTCAACCCCTTAAAACCCCTTTTCCGCAATAAAAAGTAGCCTATGTCCTTTCTCAGGCTCTAAACTATCTGTGTATCAAATTTAATTTAAATCGGTTCAGTAGTTTTAGCAGGAAAGCGAGACAGACAGACAGAGTTACTTTTGCATTTATAATATTAGTGTGGATTAGTGTGGATAGTGTGGATAATTCTAAATACATGTTATAAATAAATTACGCACAGATACAGAACAAATAATTTATCGTGCTCATCACACAAAGATTTGTCCTGGGTGGGAATCGAACCCAGGACCTCAGTCTTAGCAGTCAAGGTCATAGTCGATTTGGTGTAGCGGTATCAACACTGAGTTGAAAGTCGCGCCAAGTGTCCCGAGTTCGATCCCAAGCAACTGAAATTCTTTCACAATGCACGGTTGGCCTAGCGCGCCAGGCGTCCGGCACCAGTCGGGGATCGCGGAAGACATATTGGTTCCCGTGGTCCCCGACGTAGGTGTGGGACGGAACACCGGGGTGGTTTTAGTCAGGCCCTGGCATATGGGCAACTGAAGGAACACGGGTGGGTTTTAGTCAGTAAAAGTCTGACTCGCCCTTCGGCTCCACCCTAGAGTGAGAGAAGTCATTTGATGATTTCCCACCCACAAAAAAAGCAGTCAGGGTCACTAACCACTACACTAACGGGCCAATCATAATTATTAATTATAGCTTCTGCCCGCGACTTCGTCCGCGTTAAATTTCTTGTTCCCTCGACCCTTCCCGTCGCGTCGAATCGCCTACCCGTGCGATTTTCCCCGTTTTTGCAACATTTTTTATTACTTCTCCGCTCCTCTTAGTTATAGCGTGATGTTATATAGCTTATAGCCTTTCTAGATAAATAGGCTACCCAACACAAAAAGATTTTTTTAATTCGGACCAGTAGTTCCTGAGATTACCCCGTTCAATCAAACAAACAAACTCTTCAGCTTTATAATATTAGTATAGATAGCTGTGCCCGCGACTTCGTATACAATCTTTACTTCGTACTTCAAACCAATGACCAAAGTTGACCAAACGAAACCAATAAGATAAGCCAATACTTTTTTTTTCGACCAATTTAGAAAATCGATAAACCAAGCAACCAAAGAACTTTTACGACACACGCAAGAACTTCTAAGACACCTAACAAAACCCAATTTGCCTAGTAAACACGGTGGACGTCATTCTCACGCGGAAAATACACCGCGATTCAGAAAATGACGTCATTTGCACAACGCCATCTATCGGATTTGGATTTCAACTATCAACATTAGTACTATACTGAATTGCGTAACGTAATATTTTACTTCTTGAACTCACTAAATTAATCATATCTTTTGATAGAGTGAACCGATTTCGATGAAACAAAAACTAAGTTAAACCTCAAGTTGCGTATAATGTTTGTATATAAACATTATCAGCATTGAATTCGTAGATTTTACGTGATGTGCGCACAAACAAACAGACAAACCGACAAACAGACAAACCGACAAACAGACAAACAGACAAAAATTTCAAAAATGATGGAAATGGGTTCTGTTACTTATCTTTTCACATGCTGGCTATTTTTTGTTTCAATTTCTTCAATGTACAAAAATTATTTTTCTACAGATTTATTATATGTATAGATATGTATGTATTTAGTAATATATAAGTATGTTTATCAGTTGTCTGGTTGCCATAGTACAGGCTTTGCCTAGTTTGGGATCAGATAACGGTGTGTTGGTTGTCCTAAGATATTTATTATTTATTTATTTATTGGAATTGTCAGTCAAACGTCAGTGATTGGCTGGACTCACTGAGTCTAGCCAATCCCTGACGTTTAACTCAACCAACTGACGTTTGACCAATGTCGATCTGTTGGAATTATATTCGAGAGTAAGTACCCAGAGCGGGTTGGTGGATGTCACATGTCTTCGAAGTTTTGGTTCTAGCACATGCCTGTTTTCTCACAATTGGTTCCTTTACCATTTTGAGAGCAGTGGTGATGAAATAATTTACACAAAGTAAAACACCTTGTCTTGGTTCTAGTTCTAACCTACAACTCGTAACTCGTGCCCATTGCCAACTGGGCCACCACTGCTCCGTATAGTAAACTAGCTTCTGCCAGCGGCATCGCCCGCATGGATGACAAATAATTCACCATTTAAACCCCCCATTTCACCCTCCTAGGATTAGAATTTCAAAAAACTCTGTCTTAGTGGATACCTACTCCAAACATCATGTCTCTAGGACCAACGGCTTAGGCTGTGCGTTGATATATCTGTCAGTCAGTCAGTCACTCAGGACTTAGAATTTTGTAAATATAGACAAGTTAGGTACAATAAAATTTATTTTTATACAGTGTCCGATGTATTTTGTATAGCGAGGTAGGTAATGATGAATGATGATTGGTTTCCGGGTACAATCAATGATTACTTGATGTTACGATTTTATGATCTAATCAATACTCGCCATCAGCTTTCATGGTATTACCATATTATTGACCATTGTTCCGAAGAACGTAATTTTCTCGCGTAGTTTTAAAAATAGACTAGGTTTTTCTATTCATGTTTGAAGACATGAAATTATGGGTTACAGTTTTTTCACCGTGTCTTTTTATTTGATTGTAGGTGCCATGTGCCGGATGTAAAGAATAGCAACATCGCAATTCTTCCCGTGGGTGTCGTAAAAGGCAATTAAGGTACTTACTAGAGAAAGGGCAGCAGCGTTCTCTATGGATTTTGCCACCATACTGCGATCGCCAACCCGCCTGACAAGCTCGGCGATTATGGCAACCTCCCTTCCTCCTTAGAGGAGGTTTATATCCAGCAGTGGACGTCTTTCGGCTGATGATAATGCCTAGGTTCTTTTCTTATGTGCTAGCTTTAGCCATCGGTATCGCCCGCATAGAGGTTTAAAATTCTTCCACATGAACGTACTATCGAGATAAAAAGTATTCTATGTGTTAATACAGGTAAAATATCTGTGTGGCAAATTCCATGCAAACATATTGAGTACGATTAGTAATAGTAGTATTTGGAAGTTTGAATTAGAGTGGCATTGTCACACTGTCACTTTAAAATAGGCTTTTTAATGTATATTTTTACTTTATGTTTTCTCACCTTATTAATTCTTCAGATTCATGCCACTAATTAATTATCTTTTAGTTGTGATTTTGTTTACTGTGCTATTCTTTTGTGTGCAGCAATAATATGGTTTATCTATAATATTTATCTTCAATCTAAAATGCGTTTGTAAACAATATAAAAGTAGCAATGGCAATCAGAACGGAAATTCCCTCAGATTAGATTGGTTAGTGTTGGTATTCTTATGCATCGCACAAAGTTCGTACAATGAACTGAATTCAAAAGGAATGGCAAGGTGAGAGGAAAAATGCGCTGATATGATTAGTTGGTACAGTAGACCGCATGTTATTTTCTTTTATATGCTGACGATTTGAAATTATATAAAACTGTTAAAAATGTTACTGACTCCTCAGAGCTTCAGAGCGATCTCAACTGTCTCTCTGAATACTGTACAATTAATAAGTTAAATTTAAGCATACCCAAATGCCATATCATCAGCTTCACTAAGAACAAAACTACAATCAAATATGACTATACCTTATGTGGTACAGTGCTAAACAGAGTGACGAACCTTAGAGACCTAGGAATACTATTTGACTGTAAATTACATTTGGATTTACATATAGACAACATCATAATTAAAGCATTTAAAATGTACGGCTTTGTTTTCAGAACAGCTACCGACTTTAAGCGCCCTTGCACATTTTTACATCTGTATCGTTCACTTATTCGTTCTCAGCTTGAATATGCCTGTCTGATATGGGATCCCTTATACAATAAATATAAAATAGCCATTGAAAGAGTGCAACGTAAATTTTTACGTACTTTGCAATTCAGATGCCAACTTCCACGCCTACCTTACAAAGATCTATTAGATATGTATAATTTACTCTCGCTCGAGAAGAGACGAATGCTTCTGCAAGTAATGACACTGCACGACCATTATCATAATAAGCTAAATTGTATAGACTTTGGTAATGAATTTAAACTCGTAGTTCCTAGATCAATTCATCGTCGTGGAGCTCGCGATTACCGATTGTTTGATCAGGTTTCCATCCGGACAAACGCTGGTAAGCGTGCACCTCTTCGGCGTCTCACGCAAATGTACAATGAACATTTCCTAGATATAGATTTATTTATGCTACATAGAAATTCATTTCGCACTAAAGTTATTAATATATTGAAAAATTTAGAAAAATAATCTGGTAACTAACTGGTAGGTTTGTAAGGAATAAGAACTACGTTACCGATGAGTCCTCAGCTCACCATAGCATACGTTTTTGTAAATTCGTGGAAAATGTTGTTGTTATTACATTGATTTTGTTTTATATAACTTTTTTCATACCTAATATGTAATGTAATATCGTTTTTTTTCCCAAATAAAATAAAATAAAAAATAAAATAAAAATAAAATGTGCGTCGGCGCACACTTTGACCTTGAGCTGGGCTAACGTAGTAGGTAGGAGTTTCAAAAGATGTGATGATACGCTAAATCAAGATTTTTTTTATTTCACATAAACCTACTCCGGTAGATTTATGTGAAATAAAATATTTTGATTTAGCGTATGATTAGTGCCCCTGCACTAGTGATACGCTAGGTTATTATATTAAAACGCACGGTTCCAAATGGTTGTAGCGTATGCAATAGAGCCGAAAAAAAAATTCACAGCTACCTACTTATAATTTCAGCCAAAAGACCTCCACTGCTGGACATATCGCACCCCTAGATCTAAAAGGAACTAACTCAAAATTCTCAAAAACTGAAAAATTAAGAATTTTGAGTTAGTTCCCTTTAGATCTAGGGGTGCGATATACCTCCACCAAAAGGAGTAGTTTACCATAATCACCACGCTCGACAGGCGGGTTGGCGATCGCAGTACGGTGGTAAAATGCATAGAGAACGCTGCTGCGTGTTCTCTAGTAAATCCCTTAGTCGCCTTTTTCGACATCCACAGGAAGAGATGGGAAGGTGCTCTTTACGGAAACCACAGTTACTATAATATTTTAAAATTAATGTACTGCTGGGCAGTTTGTTGCGCCATTTCTTCTTCCCAGCTAGGAAATGGTGAATGGTGGGCGTTTTGGAGGACTGTCTTAAATGTAATTTTGACATTAAAAAAGTGCTGATTCTTATATAATATTTTCAGTGTCAAAGGACGGGTATGGGAGGACAGTAGCAAACCAAGAAACCTGCCAATATGTGAAGAACAGAAGTTCAAGGAATGCACAATAAATGAGTTACACTGTTACTTGATCTGTTCACTTTACCACAGGACACAGTTTCCTCAGTATCGTATTACTTTGTTAATGGCCTTAACACAATTACCTTTAGAGGTCGTGTGTTACAGTTTTGGATAAAAATACTTTGTACCTCGCCTTATTTAAATACTAAATGAGACAGCAGTTCTTTTTGGGCGAAATTCAAAAGGATTTCGTCTGAAACGAATGATTATTGTACAATTTTCGATAATGAAAAATTTGTAAAGGAAACATTTTTGTATTGTATTATGTCTTCAATGGAATTTTCTCTTGCAGATGGCGAAATTGTATTTCAATACGTAGAAAAGCAATACGAAATTCTTTATCCATCGTTCTTTCATGAATTCATTCAAAATATCCATGTGTATTCTCTGTCAAAGATTTGAGAAGACTGTGACAAATATTTTTTTCAAATGTGTCTTGTCTCTTATCAAACTTCTTACAGGCATCATAGTATCGAATGCCTTATTGGTCCTCAGTTCAATTGCCAGGTAGGACAATCTGTGGTAATTCTGATCTTAATATTCAGTAAAAATGTGACAAAATCGTTATGCACCATATCTGAAACCACATTAACTTCAGTATTTTACACGCTTTATATTAGCTTCACTTGTATGTTTGTATATTTGTATGTTTGTATATTTGTATGTTTGTATATTTGTATGTTTGTTTGTAACCGACTCCTTATAGTGCGATTTTGACCCACTTTAAACGACCAGATTTCATTCAAACTTTGCACACCTGTCAAGGACTGATGACAATGCAATAATTTCATAAATTTGTGCCATTATCCTTGCCAGGGTTACCAGGACAGCAAAAAAACTGTCACAAACTACGCTGACATACGTCTCAAAATTCGAAATACCCTGGAAAAAAAGCGTGGGGTGCCTGATATCAATAAAAAAATACCTTAAAAGCACCCCACGCTTTTTTTCCATTATTTTGTACTTTTTAGTTTGGTTTTCTATGGAAGCGTGTTTTTTAGTTTTTTTAAACTATTATTTATTTATTCTAAAATTACTAAGCAGATCGCAAAATGACCCAATGTTTTTTCTACAAGTCATTTTGAGTAACCTAGAATAAGTACGCTAAAATTTGGTGACAAAAAAAGATAAATAGCAATCGTATTTTAAACCTGGCGGTGGGAGATCTGGCAAATGTTACTTTTTGTAATAATTTATTTTGACAAATATATCTTGTAGTTTTCGTTTGTAACATAACTTCACTGACTGATGTATTCTTACAGTTTATTGCTCACAAACGATTACCATTAAAATAATACAACAGGATATTATGTACACTAATTAACAGTGACCTAACTATAGATATTTATTTTTAGTATAAACTTGGATGTCGGAAGAGACCTAATTAAGCTTTACGTTTTACTGTAAACTTTCTACGAATAGCAAAGTTAAAAAAAAAAAACAGAATTGATACCTAGTCGCTAAAGTATTACATTGTTAATATAATAATATATTATAATATATTGATATTACTGTGATTGAGTTTTTAGCAGTCTGAAGTCTGGATTTATCCCCGGTTGATGGTAATTTTTAGGGTTCCGTTGCCAAATGGCAAAAAACGGAACCCTTATAGATTCGCCATGTCTGTCTGTCTGTCTGTCTGTCTGTCTGTCTGTCTGTCTGTCTGTCCGAGTATGTCACAGCCACTTTTCTCCGAAACTATAAGAGCTGTGCTATTGAAACTTGGTAAGTGGATGTATTCAGTGAACCGCATTAAGGTTTTCACACAAAAATAGAAAAAAAGCAATAACATTTGGGGTTCCCCATACATAGAATTGAAACTCAAAAATTTTTTTTTCATCAAACCCGTACGTGTGGGGTATCTATGGATAGGTCTTCAAAAATGATATTGAGGTTTCTAATATCATTTTTTTTTAAAACAATAATATTTGGGGTTCCCCATACATAGAACTGAAACACAAAAAAAAATTTTAATCAAACCCTTACGTGTGGGGTATCTATGGATAGGTCTTTAAAAATGAAATTGAGGTTTCTAATATCATTTTTTTCTAAACTGAATAGTTTGCGCGAGAGACACTTCCAAAGTGGTAAAATGTGTGTCCCCCCCCCCCCGTAACTTCTAAAATAAGGGAATGATAAAACTAAAAAAAATATATGATGTACATTACCATAAAAACTACCAACGAAAATTGGTTTGAACGAGATCTAGTAAGTAGTTTTTTTTTAATACGTCATAAATCGTAAACCACAATTTACCTTTCATTCAGTCAACTCAAATATAAAAATTAAAAAAAAAACATTTAATTTCATAAACGATGATGACGAATGATGATGATGATGACCTGCAGGTTTGTACGGAACCCTCGGTGCGCGATTCCGACTCGCACTTGGCCGGTTTTATATGGTAAATTCTACATCAATAGCATTGGTCAAATTGTTTCGTAAAGTCGCTTCAATGCCAAATTGTAAGTCAATAAACTATAAAGTGGTACTTTTCCGAGATAAAACAATTACAACTTCGAAGATAACCTCATTATTAAAAATAACATTAATAATCACTTTAAATCCGGAAAACCTGAACCCAGAATAAGCCAAGGTACGAAAGAATTACATTTATTAATAAACTTTGTGATAAGGATAGTTAACTATTTTAGATATCTATTATAGTTTCTTATCTATGTATGTCAATATTGTAGTGGTTTTAATAACTATTGTTTTAGTTGATATTATCGTATAATGTTATTATCTGTAGATCTTTAAGTGCGTCTGTGCCGTTGCCGATAGCTATCAATGGGTTTTCGAGTGGTTTTTCCATTTTTACGTTAAATTGATATGATAAAAATTGAAAAATGTATGCTTAGATGGCTTGGTCATGTTGAGAGGATGAATGATGAACGGCTTACAAAAAATATTTACAAGGCAAATGTGAGTGGAACCACCGGGAGGGGACGCCCTAGGAGGACGTATAGTGACTTATTGGTGCTGTTCTTCAGAAAGATCAGGTGCGTAGTACTCGCAACCGGCGTGCGTGTATGACCAATTGTATGAACCTGAACGAGGCAAAATGAATATATAATGATCGTAGGAGGTAGCGTTTCGTAGTCTCTGTCTACCCCCATCGGAAAAAGGCGTGAATTTTATATAGGTATGTATGTATTGATACTTGAAAAATATGCGATATAACATAACATTACAAGTAATGTGAGTTGCACATAATTTCTATCTAAATTTCAACAGAGGAGAGCGATTAAAAAATCAACAAGCTTAAATCGTGGTATAACTAGAGAACTGCCTAGTTTTCATTTTGACAGTTCAACGACATTCATTGCGTTATTTACGTTGATGAGCAGATTTTTTTTTCGAACATATAAAGTAATGGATCGGAAATATCCATCAAAATGATTCAGATTTAATGGATCATGCGTTACGTTATTACGGTGCTGATTGAACTTATTGTAAATAAGCTATAGAGCTATTGGTCCCTTTAGCTATACTAGATCTTATTACTAGTCATTCAGCTCTAGCAGTGACGGCTTAGACTATGGTTGAAACAGCCAGGGTCGCGAGATTTGTTCGAAAGAGTTACCGTGGCCCTGGCATATAGGCAACTGAAAGAACACGGGTGGGTTTTAGTCAGTAAAAGTCTGACACGCCCTCTCGCTCCGCCCAAGAGCGGGAGACGTCATGTGATGATTTCTCACTCACAAAAAAATAATAATTGTAGGACAGGTCGAATTCCAAATAACCCTGTATAATGCATTGAAAGTACTTAAGTGATATACCATACTTTTGTATTTCATATGCAAAAATATTGCATCACTTTTAAGTAGGTACCGCACAATCGGAAAGGTCGATCTGGTTGCTAAGCAACGCCGCTATATATAAATAAACATAACAATAACAGCTGTATTCTGCGTGGGCGAGTCTGTTCTTACGCAGACGTCTGCAATGCACGCATGCGCGCCGGTGACAAAGTGCACGAGATTATCTCTAAACGTTATATCCGGTGGAAGGTAGACGAGGAAGCTGTTTCAAAGCGTTCTTATTATATCATGTCGTTTAGTTTGAAATAATTCTTCTGGAATAAAAATGTGGAATTATACGAAATATTTTGATATAATTCCGAAATCACATCACAAAAATATTATACGAATTTGTTTCCTTTAAAAATGTCTTCATGATTACAGCAAAATCAAATTGAAATATTATTAAAAAGTACCTTACTTTCTCTGTATAATTTAATGTGTAGGGTAACCAATTCTTATTTTATTCGAACATTTGCTGGCATAACGTAATACAGGAATTAAAAAAAAAAAAACTATTTCGTATTCTAAATAGTGACTTACCTTACCCAATGGTCATAATTTCAAATAAATTTTCTGTCCATGAAATCCGTTAAACTAATAATATTGAAAATTACCTGAAAACGTGAGCGCACACGCCGTCGCAGACGCTCGTCGAATCAATTTGAATTCACGATAATTGATTTAATTCCTGCATTTTATCGTTTAAAGTGTACTTTTAATAACTTAATGTTTCTTTATAAGATCTAACGAATATTATATAAATTATTATAAAGGCTGGCTGAGAATTATCATAAATATAAACAACTTTTTCCTCGGGACCAAGTTTGAAATATCCGAAAAAATATCAGCTGTTCCATACAAAAATTTGACATATCAATAAGCTGTGTTTTATTTTTGTTATTCCGTAGTATTTTTTATAATATGCTTTACTCTATATAAGATTAATGAATCAATCTGCCTAATCTTCTCCCAACTATGTTTGGAGTTGGTATCTCAGTCTTACCGAATGTAGCTGAATACCAGCCCCCTTAGCCAAGTTACAACCGTTTCGTGTCCAATTCCGTTCTCCAATCGGTAACGCCTCGGTGTCAGCAATTGTAGAAAACGATAAGTTGGTAGCCATGTTGACGCGCCTGAGTCGGCCGCTCTTTCTACAATGTATTTAGAAAAACGACGTTATAACAAAGGATGTAGCTTTGAACATTGTAGAAACGATAACAATTTCTTCTATTATTTTGAACGATGTTAACTTGGCTACGAATTTTCTATTCGTTAGTTCTAACCACGTGACTTAACGTTGAGATGATTTCATTCCCATACATTTGATTAGTTTTCGACTAGCGTTAACGATTGCAGATTATCAACTTGTAGTATTTTAAATGGAGTGACTACCTTCTGACCTCGATAACGCAGTTACTGTGTACCACGGTGTCTCTTTGGTAAGACTGTTTGTCAGACTTTAAGGCTTTTAAAAACCCGTAATGACTGTCAAAGGTCTACGGATGACATCCGGGACCAACGGCTTAACGTGCTTTCCGAGGCACGAAGGGTTCTCGATATCCCCTTCTCTTTATAAGATGAACTGTTAAATTCAACATGTGGAATTGTAGACCGTATCTGTACGGTTTTAGGTTGTAATGTCGCGAAACTACAATGCGGTTACGGTCAGCACAGTTATGTTTTAAAACGCAATGTTTACCGTTTCATGCGATTTCCAAGTTTGTTATGGTTGACGATAGTAGATTTTGTAATGTTAATGTGCGTAGGTACTAAGATTCTTAAAATGGTGAGGACACATGTCGTGGGGAAATCAGCATGCTGTTGAACCAATCGTTCAAAGACATATGGGACAAGCATCGCTTCTGCAATATTGACTGGACTTTAAAAAGAGATTTAGACCAGCGAGTTTGTTTCGTTATTTCTTCTCAAGGGTAGTAATATCCTGCCAGGATCGCGAGATTGTTCAAAAGAGACACCGTGACCCTGGCACATGGGCAACTGAAGGAACACGGGTGGGTTTTAGTCAGTAAAAGTCTGACACGCCCTCCCGCTCCGCCCAAGAGCGGGAGACGTCAGTTGATGATATCCCATCCAAAAAAAAGGCAGTAAGATAGAATGTCTACTCCATCTAGCTTCTTTTTTTATATGATTGTATAAGTGATTTTGACAGCCTGTTTATGGAATAAACAATTCCGTTATATGTCAATGCGCCAGGAACGTGTCTTTACAACCCATTTGAGGGAGTGAGATGTAATCTAGCTATCTACAAAATAAAAAATGTATAAAAAAATATTTTAAAACACTAGTTTTAGCAAGGTTTCATGCAACCAAATAAAACATAATAATATTTTTTTTAAATAATAGTAAAAAAAAAGTTTATTAGAAAGTACGCTGCCATGTATGCCACATCTAGTAGTACATCAACTTTTACTCTATATCCGTGTTTACTCGGTTGGTGATCAGTTGTTTACTTGAATTTTATATCACTCACTACCTTCGTATTTTACTTTTACGTCGTTTTTGTACGCTCAAAAACATTTTATGTTAATTTAATTTCTCAGTAAGTGAATTATTGTTAATTCTTATTGAGGAATAATAAAGTTCTTAAACCATAATCTAACTGGTGACAACTAAGACGTGAAGAAGAAGAAGGGAACATTATTAGCTGAAAATTTATGTCTGTGTTTCGTACTTTAGTAAGATAGCCTTTCTTTAAGATAGAACAATAACATAATATTAAAGGTGCTCACAATTCTCAATCACTGAGTTCTGCAATAACATACACACGCCTTTATCTCCAGAGGATTAGGTCGAAGTGTACCTGTAGCACACCCACATAATAGAGGGTGAACCTATTGCCATCAAACAGGCATAAATATAGACATAGAGCTGCTATAGAAAAAATTCTGACAAAAATAACCCAATTATACTTTGCCTGACCAAGGAATCAAACCAAGCTCCTCATGCTTAGCAGTAATGCTTGCGAGAGCAAGTCCAACGAGCAGTAAATTTTGCAATTATAATATATATCTTATAAAATATATCTTAGGACAGCCAACACAAAGTTATCTGATCCCAAACTAGGCAGACCCTGTACTATGGTAACCAGACAACTGATAAACATACTTATATTATTATTTCTAAATACATACATATTATAGATGAATTACACCCAGACACAGAACAAATGATTGTGCTCATCACACAAAGATTTGTCCTGGGTGGGAATTTAACCCAAGACCTCAGTCTTAGCAGTCAGGGTCACTTACCACTAGACTAACAGGCCAGTCAATTTTATAATTATTTTGTGTTTTTCATCTAGAAACTTCCAACGAAACTGAATTTGAGTTACAATCACGTACCACAGATCAATCAGAAAGAAATAAGCTGCAAATTAAAACCTGCAACAGCGTGCAAATTGCACAACCAACATTACCTGAGCATATCTAATCAATGTTTCGCCTCTTTCTTTGATACGTTGTACTTCAAATATTAAAATTGGCCCTTAAATTGAAAGACTAGCAATCATTTTTATTGTGAAAGCTAATGTCGCAATGGCCAACGAACCACAGACTTGCAACACGGCTGCGCTGCGACAGATTTTTGTTCTTTTATTTCTTTAGTTTATTCGAGAATTAGGCGCGGTTTACTTGATGTTTTACTAAGATGATTGATGTGACCCGATTTCGTTTTGTTGAATGTTTTGAAAAGTAAGTTTTTGTGGTGTTCGAACTTTGCTCTTATCTGAAGAAATTCCTTTTCGTCTTTATTTCGGAAGTTAAGTTTCCCGCAGATAGGCTCAACGGGACAGCGCCACGCAACTCTTGTAGAACAGTTGCTATGAAAATATTCATGGAAATTTTTCTAACAGAATCACTCCGAAATATCGCGTTGCAACTGTCTACGAAAGCTTTTACTTAAGAAAGCAGTCAAAAGTATTCATAAGTATAGAAAATAGTAGCAAAATTTTTTACCTTCAAACATATACACAACGTATTTGAACCGATCACATGAAGTAATTAATCCAACCTGTTAGCATTTTTTGCTCAATTTAAGACGCATAGCTAAATAAATGGTCGATAGAGCTACAGAATAATGTCTACAGAAGGTTGGTTTTCCAACAATCTGAGAATCGTTCGTTTTTAGCAATTTTGTCACATTTCTATAAGGACCCTATTTAAATATTATCCCTATTTCATACATGTTCCTATTTCAGACCTGTTCCAATTTCAACACATTTTCCATTTTTGAAACCACACCTCGACCAATTTCAAATTACCTCTGCTTATAGGAATGAACCGGCAAGAAACTCCCTCTAGCGATTAAACTAAGATTACTATAGCTACAAACACCATGCAATGTTTTTATCACGCGTTGGAACCAATTGGCATTCTGTATCATAATTATTATTGAACTGACAAACAATACCTAATGACTGACACGATGGGAAGTGCTCTTTCCTTTTTATAGCACTTCCTTATGTTTCTCAATGCGGAACCTCCAGTATGTAAAGTGGGGCTTCTGCTTGTCAGAATTGGAGTTCCGTTAATTGTGATATTAATACAGAACCAATAACTGGTTCTGTGATGGGAAACTATATAGATGACCGTTTAACCATAAACCATGACCGTATAACTATAAACGTTTAAATTCGCACGGCTTTTGAGCTCTTAACCTTGACAGAGTTCATCATTACCTTTATCCTGCCCCTATCACGATTTTTTTAGGATTTGCGCCAGCATGTCTTCTTCTTCTTCTCTATGAGTCGTCATCACGATAGTCGCTTTGACCTCGACGGGTTTAAAGGGTTTTACTATATACCAAGATGCTTTAATTCTAATCCAGCCCCGTCCTTTGCTGACCTCTAACAGCGATGTCCTAAGCCGAGGTCCGTACCCCACAGAGGTTGCCCTTAGCGAGTAGTTGCTCTAGTTATAAGTTTTTAAGCCATGACTGGAGGCCTTCATTTATTAAACTGCCACCAACCTTATTGTTTGACCTGCCAAATGTCATTCCAAAAAAAGCCAAGATGGCTACTCAAAATTTTGGCATAAATAAATCCTTGAAAAAATAAGACCTAATAAATACACACACAGCATTTATTTCGTTGTTTCATAAAAAAATACGGACAAACCGGATGGAAGCTTGGCAAACAAACTATTATTACTTAATAACAAAAACTGTTTACATTGCTCCAACAAAAAGTTTACTATTATAATCGTTTGGACTAAAAATAAAACGACCGTACTTCTTTATAAATCGTATACGGAACCTTCATTGCAGAACAAATTACATTATATACCGGTTGTTTCGGTCATTGGCATCAATACCGGTACCGAATGCCTAAAATGGTTAGAGTAATAAAAACAAAACAAATATATACGTCAGAGGTGAATTTGCAATACAACTAGAAAAACGTTTAAATAATTATATTGAATCAGCTTTTGCCAGCGGCTTCGCCTGCTTGGAGACGGAATGTAACTACCGGGATAAAGTGTACCCTATGTATTAATCTAGGTTATAAACTACCAGTGTGCCCAATTTCATCCAAGTCGGTTTAGTAGTTTCGCGTCAAAGAGAAAAAACATCCAAACATCCTCACAAACTTTCACATCACTATATAGTATAAAACAAAGACGCTTCCCTATGTATGCTTACATTTTTAAAACTACGCAATGGATTTTGATGCGTTTTTTTTTCATTGATAGAGTGATTCACGAGGAAGGTTTATATGTATAATATGTGGGCGAAGCCGCTGGCAAAAGCAAGTTTATAATATTAGTAGGATTGTATTGGAAAAACGATTTCTTAGAGAATCAATAACATCAAGTCAGCATTTCCAGGGATAGGCAGAGATGTATTTTACAGCCTCATTTCGTCAGTTATGATTGAGCAATACATGAGTATATTAGGAAATCACCTTTAAATTATGCAGATTCAGGCTGCTTTTAATAAATCGGTGATATTATAAACTAATAACACAGTTACCGAGCTGGGAATCGACCCCAGGATCGATCAGCAGATGTGCTTGCAAGAATCCAACCGGGTAATCGAGAATGATACAACGTGTTCCTATTGAAACAACATAACTTCTTCGACCTAGCCTTCGACCTTCTCTTACCACCTCTCTTTAGGCCTGCAGCGCCCACAAGGGGGCGTTATCGCCCACTTTGGGAAAGGCAGCTCTAGACCATTAACGAAACCCTATCAAAGAATGAACTGTCTTTTGTTTTTTTTTTATAAATTAATTAAATAGTCATTTATTTCTTGAACACAGGTGTGAGTTGCACAGGTGTTAGTTTCATTGATAAGTACGAGTCAATTTTTGTATTAAAATTTAAAATTATGAAAATGCAACGTTATCATATTCCACGTCCAGGTGTTTTACATTTTATTGTAATGTCGAATTATTTTGTAAGAATTATTGAAACGAAAAAAAAAAAACATATGTCAATTGATTCTTTGACATGTTCTCATTTATACCATAGACTTATGTATACCAAAAGAAACACATAGTATTATAATACCACCCAAAATGATCATAATTGACGCAAACGTTTCGTGGAGTGTAGACCGCGTATCGGCAAGCGTCGCACGCTCAACGATGACCTCAAAAAGGTGGCTAGAACAGACTGGATGCGGAAGGCGGAGGACAAAGTGTTGAGGCGTAGCATGGGAAAGGCCTATGTCTTTAAGTGGACTGCAATAGGCTGAGTTGATGGGTGGTTCCACTTCAGGGGCCATTTCTCATACAATACTTGTTTGCTGGGTTTAATGGGTTGACGATATCAGTCTACTCAATAATTATATTTAATATTGCATTAGTACACATGACTTATGTAATTTTAAAGATAATATTGACTGTACAGTAATATGTAGTAAGAATTATTAAAACGGAAAAAATAATCATACGCCAATTAATTCTTTGACATGATCTCATTTATACCCTAGACTTATGGATACCAAAAGAAACACCTTGTATAATAATAATACCACCCAAAATGGTCCTACTACCGCAGACAATTCGTAGAGTGGAGACCACGTATCGGCAAACGTAGAGTGGGACGCTCAAAGACGACTAGGACAGACTAAATGCGGAAGGCCGAGGACAGGGTGTTGTGGACGCAGCAAGGGAGAGGCCTATTTCTAGAAGTAGACTGCAATAGGCTGAGTTGATTGATGGTCCTTAGAGGCCACTTCTCATACAAAGCATGCTTGCTCTGTCAGGATCGCGAGATTTGTTCGAAAGAGATACCGTGGCTCTGGCATAGGCAACTGAAGGAACACGGCTAGGTTTTAGTCAGTAAAAGTCTGACATGTCATTCCGCTCCACCCAGAGCGGGAGACGTCATTTGATGATTTCCCGAACAACAAAAAAAGCATACTTGCTCGAGATGGGTTGATTTCAGTCGACTCAATAATTACATTCAATATTGCATTAGTACACATGGCTTATGTAAATTTAAACATAATATTGACTGCACTGTGATATGTAGTGTTAGATTTCCTAACTTGACGTGAACTGTTGAAAAAATATTGTGCATTAGGCAACACGTGATGGTTTCATTGTATGCACACTATGTTGTGTGTTATTTGATTTTATGAATAATTCCTTGCCTTTCCCACTTAATGAATGTACTAGCTGAGTAAATTGTGTCAAAACATGCTGGGCTGTGAAAACTATATTTTGATATTTAACTATTCTTAATTCACAAATTTTATCACAAAAACATCTCTCTATTAATCTCAGATTTAAACTAAGACTATCTAGATTTTTTGAATAGCATAAGTAGCCATTTCTGTTACCACTGCTGGGACACAGGCCTCGCCTCTATAGAAGAGAGCAGGCTATTTCCACGACGCGGGCCCAGTTAATGGATCTCACATAACAATTTTTTGGTTCTAGTTCCTCTTGAAAAAAATATAGGAGCGCAAGGGTGACCACAATTCTAGCATTACGTGAGACAGTCCCGATCCGATCTCTTTCGATCATCATAAAATCAAATACAAAAGACTGACTTATGGATTGCGTAACATTATGTATTCCGATGCAATAATAATAATACCAGTCTAGTACTGCCCCATTGCAGGACAAAGACCTTTTCTTATACAAAGATGACACGACCATTGATCATAACGCTTACTCAAGACGGGTTGACGATTTCAGACAAGATTTCAGATCTATGGCCTTTCTCGATAAATGGGCTATCCAGCAGTAAAATAACTTTTCAGTTCTGAAATAGTAGTTCCTGAGATTATATTAGCGCGTTCAACCAAATACACTCTTCAGCTATGTAATATTTATATTGTATTTAATTTAAAGTTTACGGTTTGACAGACCGACGATTTCTCAATGATTTTGTAATGACATTATTACATTACATTTGTAATGGTAGTGAAATATTATTGTTATCGAGCGTTTATCAATGTGACATTGATAGTCAAATCTGATTATGATTGATTGAAGATTGAATGCATTAATAATTGTGTTGTAATTACGTTTCAATCAATATTAATTATAATTAATGTTTTTTCGAAATTTTGAAAGACGTCATTAACCAGTCTGATATACAGGGTGTGGCGTAAGTAGTGGTCCACCGTTCAGGATTCCATGAACCAGATAATTAACTATAACAATTAAAAAAAATTAACATTTTTACCCAAGGGTTCCGAAAATATTTCATTTTTGTCTTTTATTTACGAAATTTCTATCTTTTATTACATATTTGTTTGTAGTTTCATTTTGATTTCTGTTAATTACTGCTGAATACTAGAGCTATCATGATAAATTATGATTTTTTATGTAAATTCAGCTCTTTTGAAGAAAAAGTTGGTTCTTCTCTAGTTTTAACCCCAATTTTTAACACACCATCAAGTTCAAGAGCAATTTTTGTAAAAAAAAAATTGAGTAAAAATGGTTAAAATTTTTAATTGTTATAGTTAATTATCTGGTTCATCGAATCCTGAACGGTGGACCATTACTTACGCCACACCCTGTATATTAGATACTGATCCGAATAATAACATAACATCACTGTATTCCACGAAGGGGATGACAGAGATTCGCCTACAATGCACCCACATTGTGCCAGTTATGTCTAGGTTCCATGTAATAGGGTTGAGCCTAACAGGCACTTCAGACTCCGGAGTGCTACTAAAAAGTTCAGATGGAAAAATTCAATCTCGCTTTATCGGACCCTCAGCAGTAGCGCTATTGTTACCACTAGAAAAACGCGGCAGGTGGGGTAATTTCATATTCCAGGTACTGCAAGCATCAGATAAAAAAATGACTCATACCCGGACAAGTTTAAAGCATCCGGCTATCGATCAGCGTTTCCAGATAACTATATTAAGTATAGTATGTAAGTTTCTCAAGTTACAGAGGTTAAATTAAACACAATCGGTGCACACGAGAGCAGTGGAGCTTCTCATAATGGAGGACCAATTTATGCACTTGGGCATACAAAAATCATTGGTGCTGGACATAAAGAATAACACTACTCCATTTCTTCCCGTGGATGTCGTAAAAGGTGACTAAGGTAATTATTAGAGAATGGGCAGCAGCGTTCTGTTGGCATTTTAATACCAAAATGAGATCGCCAACCCGCCTGCCAAGCGTGGCGATTATGACACAACCCCCAAAAAATGAACTGATCAAATGATATAGGATATTAATTTAGGTATGTTTTTATCATTTTCATGAACACTACTCTGTCAAAATACTTAGATTTCAAATCGAGGATAGATAACAAACGATTAATCAATGATATGGTTTTATATTTAAATCAAAAGATTAGGAAATAATCAAAATTGATTGACAAAATATCGCTAAATCAATGTTGTTTTTAATTATGTAATAAAATATAATCGTCAAGTTTGTTTTGTATTTTCACTGGCATTATCGCATGTGTTGCCAAAACATTGAAACTTTTCTCAGCCAAATCTTAACATTGATAAAATCAGTTGACAGACAATGTACCTAACCTTTTCTCAACTATTTTGGAGTTCTAGTCTATCCGGATGCACCTGAATAGCAGTATTTTACATGGAACGACCGTCTTTCCGCCTCTACAACTCAGTTGCACTGGGTAACACGATGAGGGGACCTTTTTAGGGTTCCGTTGCCAAATGGCAAAAAACGGAACCCTTATAGATTCGCCATGTCTGTCTGTCTGTCTGTCTGTCTGTCCGAGTATGTCACAGCCACTTTTCTCCGAAACTATAAGAGCTGTGCTATTGACACTTGGTAAGTGGATGTATTCAGTGAACCGCATTAAGATTTTCACACAAAAATAGAAAAAAAGCAATAATATTTGGGGTTCCCCATACATAGAATTGAAACTCAAAAAAATTTTTTTCATCGAACCCATACGTGTGGGGTATCTATGGATAGGTCTTCAAAAATGATATTGAGGTTTCTAATATCATTTTTTTTTAAAACAATAATATTTGGGGTTCCCCATACATAGAACTGAAACACAAAAAAAAAATTTAATCAAACCCTTACGTGTGGGGTATCTATGGATAGGTCTTTAAAAATGAAATTGAGGTTTCTAATATCATTTTTTTCTAAACTGAATAGTTTGCGCGAGAGACACTTCCAAAGTGGTAAAATGTGTGTCCCCCCCCCCGTAACTTCTAAAATAAGGGAATGATAAAACTAAAAAAAATATATGATGTACATTACTATGAAAACTACCAACGAAAATTGGTTTGAACGAGATCTAGTAAGTAGTTTTTTTTTTAATACGTCATAAATCGTAAACCACAATTTACCTTTCATTCAGTCAACTCAAATATAAAAATTAAAAAAAAAACATTTAATTTCATAAACGATGATGACGAATGATGATGATGATGACCTGCAGGTTTGTACGGAACCCTCGGTGCGCGAGTCCGACTCGCACTTGGCCGGTTTTTTTTTTCATGCAATTAAAGTACTTTAGTTATAATAGATAAGAAAAAAAAGACATGGTATAAAAATAAAGTACTATTTTTTTCATAATTATTATATTTCAAAACATATGTTTTATTGCTTTATGCAGTTTGCAATTTACGACTAATCTTTTCAGAATCCCAAAGAAATCAAATCTTGCAAAATAAAGTATTTTCATGTACTTTATTTTTCTCATAAAGTATAGAGTACATTTATGTGAAATAACGTACAATACTTTATTATAATACACCGCATACGGGGCAGCCCCAACAGCTTCCTGCAACTTATTACAGGGAGAATGGATGTGGACTGCTCCTTCATGGAACACTGGACAAAACTACATGTACGAGTAGTGCGGTCTTGATCCAGTGTTTCTGTTGTGTAGTCCTATTCATATTATATTAGGTATTTAAATTATAATTATAATAAAGTACGGATGGCAACCCTACACACTCTACACACGATACTCCTTGGTAAGACTGGGTGTCAGACTTTTGGGCTTCGGGAACCCGTAATGACTGTCAAAGATCTACGAATGATAACCAGGACCAACGGCTTAGCGTGCTTTTCAAGACATGGAGGAATTTCGATATGTAGGTGGTGGATAGTCAGGAGAATGATGATGATGGTAGCTCATCCACGAATCGACCGCGGCAAGCGGCGTTATCATTTAGCCATGAGCCATTTAGCCATGAGCCACTTAGCCATAATCAGTTGACATAGTCCTAATAACTATGAGTCCAACGTGACTAACAGAAATACTTGTGGCCATTCTCAAAACACGTTCACAATCATGTAAGTTACATTATTTTACCCTGAACGTGATGTTTCCTTCATCGCTCACTGCCAATGTCAATAATGAACATCACGCATAAATACATAATAATCTACTAATTACGATTGTAAATACTATAATTAGTTACTGCTTGTGGGTAATAATCACATGTTTATGACTGTCTTTAAATTAATACAAGTAACAAAAACTTTGTGTCCATTTTTACGAAAATTACGCGGGCAAAGTAGTACGAAATTTGGCACAGTTAAAGTTTATATGGAGAAGGTATGGAAAAAACATTTATTTTTTTAAGCTATGGTCGGATTTAGCCCCCTGGGCAACGACCACTAATTTCGATAAACCTCTTATCAGTGTGCAAATCACATAATTTGTTTAAAGTTAGAGTTAGGGTTGCCACCCGTACTTAATAATAAAGTATTGTACGTTATTTCACATAATTGTACTCTATACTTTATGAGAACAATAAAGTACACGAAAATACTTTATTATTCAAGATTTGATTTCTTTGGGATTTTGAAAAGTTTAGTCATAAGTACTTTTTTGCTAAACGAAATTTATGTGATACAAACTGCAAAAAGCAATAAAAAATTATGTTTTTAAATATAATAATAAAGGCAAATAAGTCATACTTTATTTTTATACTATGTACTTTTTTTTTCTTACCTACAATAACCAATGTACTTTAATTGCAAAAAAAAAGGTGGCAACCCTAGTTAGAGTGGTTGCGGATATCACTGGAATATCCAATGTAGTCCCTCCCGATATTTTATATATTATGTGTATGATAGTTCTTGGTGATACTCTTCAGAAATTTCAGGTGCGTAGTACTGACGTACTGCGTGTATAACCAACACCGTTAATCACAATCTGAATAATTATGAAAGACATTGCTAGACCATTACTTCTTATATTCAAAAAATAAAATTCATCCACCCAACGTTAATAAAAAACACAGACAGGAGCTGTACTTAGTTTAAATTATTTCATCACCACTGCTCTCAAAACGGTCAAGGAAAACATCGTGAGGAAACCGGCAAGTCCTAAAAAAATGGTAGACAGACCCGCGTGGTCCTCACATAGAGTGAAGGCCTGTGTCCCAGCAGTGGGAACATTATAGGCTGATTAAACTACTATACTTATACTAGACCAGCAGGTGCGTAAATAGAACTAGCTTTCATCAAAAAAACTGAAGTTCATTGCCAAATTCTAGATTCTCTGAAACCGTTAAAACCGGATTGGTTATGTGTGTTTTTATAGAATTTGATATATTACGATGGCAATAAAATAACCTATCGCAAAAAATACTTTTATAATTTTTAGAAACTGCTCTTGATGACGATGTATAAATTGGGATTATTTTTAAACATAAACGTTTTGAAATAGGTTATTTGATTTTCTTGAATTTATTCAAATTGGGAACATTCTTAAGAACTGTTTGCGAAGAAACACATTTTTCCATAATTTCTTTTAGGAATTATTTTATTTCTGTTTTCTTCAAGACCAACTCGAATAAGCCTAGGTTAGCAAGAGCGATATTTTCTCACGACAATTTTTTGCACTGCAATTTCGACGCACTGTTTAGCGTCGATAGTTAAATCCAACATTGTGTTTATGGACGCACTGGAATACAGAGTCGAAAATTGAGTGCGCGGTTAAATGTCGTCACGATATTTTTACGTACTTGCGAACGTGAGATAATAATAAAATTAGCATCTAGCTATCACTGTCCCACTGCAGGACAAAGACCTCTTCTCAAACAGAGAAGGCACGAGCATTGATCACCACGCTTGCTCAAGATGGGTTGGCGATTTCACCAATGTTAGTAATGTCCAAGATAAATTCAGAAATTCGAATACAATAAATTAAAGGAATGCACAATCTTGATACTTTACGAATTCTTTTATCAGCTCAGATTAAGTATGGCAATGTTATTGCGAAATTAAGTAGATTAAAACTGTTATCGATGTTCCAAATTTGAAAAATAGTAAACTTGGCCCAAATGGATTAGATAATGTTTTGAAGGTATACAAAACATTATCTAACTCATTTGGGCCAAGTTTACAACTTTTATAATATTAATCTTTATAATTAAGTACCCTTAATAATTATAAAATTTAATTTATGAAAATACAATTGAATGGGTTCCGTAACCAAAGGGTGTCAACGGGACACTATTACTAAGGCTCCGGTTTCCGCCCGCCTGCTCGTCCGTCCGTCTGTCACAGGGTTGAGTAAACTTGTGTATCTGTGGCACCGTAATTGGTAGACACAATTTTCACAAAGTGTGTACTTACTATGGCCGCTATAACAACAAAATAAAGTTAGAAAAAACGTGGAGCCCCCTTTAAGAAATGTGTTATTTTTACTAGAGAAATTTTAATAAATACAGTGTTAAATACTATCCGTAGCATATCGTAAACAAATGGAAGTATTTAGAGACGTATATTTCGTAAATGCAAAACAAAACAATAAAGATAAAGCAATATGTATGGGCGAATATGACTGATAAACTGTCATGTCGTGTTATGTATCGTAAGTAGCGTACCTACATCTTCAGGGTGATTGTGTAACACGCTATATGTCCACATTCAAACGGACATAAAAATATCACGGCAGGATTTTTTTTAATTGTAGAGGATATCATTGTCTGCCAGGTTCACGGGTTTGTTCAAAAGAGTTGCCCTGGTGCCCCGTGGCCCTGGCAAAGGCAACTGAAGGAACATGGGTTGGTTTTAGTCAGTAAAAGTCTGACATGCCCTTCCGCTCCACCCAGAGCGGGAGACATCATTTGATGATTTCTCACCGAAAAAAATATTTTTTTTTGAGCCATAGACTACTTAGCGCCGAGTTTTGAAAACCGAAGTGTTTTTTCGGCGCTACTAAAATCTTACGCGAAAAATAAGGATAGTCGATTTAAAGGTAAACCCAAAATACAATAATAAAAAAATAATTTAAGTTAAACACAAGATCATAGTACCTACCTACTGTAATGAGCGCGAAGAAAACTCATAAAACAAATACTATACACACAAATAAATCGTTAGGTCGCACAATTTATGTTTCCGTCGTCACATAACGTACATCGTTTATTATGCGAGACAGTCTCGCCTTTTGCGGAATCATTGTCTTCCCAATTTATTGGCAGTTTGACGTCATACGGTATTCTTATTTTAAATATTTTGATTTATGAGAATATTGGCAGTTATTGTTTTTTGTCATGGCATTAGAGTGATGAGAAAATTAAATGTGGCTTGACTAATGGAATTGTTAATTGAATTTCTTTGGATTGTCCCCGTGGATAGGTGACCATATTATATACATACGAAGATTCCTCCTTGGCTCGGAAAGGACGTTAAAGCCAAGGTTGTCGTTCGAGGATCTTTGACAGTCTTTACAGGTCGTCAGGGGCCCGAAACTCAGTAAGAATCAGTGTTGCTTGCGGGGAAAATATTACCCAGCAACTGGGTTGTGACATCAGATAGACAGTCGCTTCATGTAATATACTGGTAATAGCTTCTGCCCGCGACTTCAACCGCGTCAAATTTTTGCTCGCGTGACCATTCCCGTCGTATCGTATTGCCTGCCAGTTTTCGTCCATTTTTCGTTGCTGCTCCGCTCCTTTTGATCGTAGTGTGATGTTAGCCTATAGCCTTCCTCAATAAATAGGCTACCCAACACAAAAATATTTTTTAATTCGGACCAGTAGTTCATGAAATTAGCGCGATCAACTAATAAACTCTTCAGCTTTATAATATTAGTCAATATTAAAATGCTACGCAAATGACTAAACGGGTTTTCATCGGAAATCACCCCTAACTATAAATTCAAAATTTTACCTCTTACTACATCTTGATTCGCACCCTCACGGAAAATTCCATGAATAAATTTAAAAATCTACTGGGGGATTACAAAAACGTGACTTCCAACCTTCAAGTAGGTATGCCTTTGGGCTTTTCAATGTTCCCTGAGGAAACCATAAGAGAGTTGGCCATTGAAACGTTACGTAATTTCTACTTCTAGCAAATAGGTACTTTAAGTCTGCCTTCATCTAAAGGTCGCAAGCGTGAATTTCTGGGATGTAACTCCAGTAATTATTATTTCTCAATAGCAGCCAATATATTTATGGGAATCTATACAAATTTAAATTTGCAAATGAATAAAATTGAAGTATTTTTTATGTTGTTTTTGTATGTGTTTTTTTGTGTATTGAAGTGTATTTTTTTATGTAACATAACAATCAATCTTAACAGTTTTTGTCCGTCTTTTTGTCCCGAGTAATCTCCGAAACGTCTGGACCGATCTTGACAGGACTTTCACTGGCAAATAGCCGATGTTATAAAGAGTAACTTTTGTCCCGGTAGCTCGTTCCCGTGAGACAATTTCCGACATCCACGCGGGCGAAGACGCGGTTACAACTAAGTCCATTTTGTTCTCCATACGTTTACCCTTTTTTGGTAAAGCAAGCAAATGTTTCTAAAATCAATAAACCTCAATATTTACGTAACACAAAAAGCTCGCCTGTTATTATTTCAGTAGAACTTTGAAAGTTTCTGTGTAATTTATAACAACGGAACTAAGAAACTTTTTAAAGTTACCGCCGCACTACCCGCCGCATAAGGTTAACGAGAAACACGATACTTGATACAGATTATATAAAAAATAATTTACCTTGGTTACTAGAAAAATTGAGGATCAACTTGGTGCTTATTATGAAAAGTTTAGGGCTGCTCTAAGTACAGCTATGGTGGTTAAAAGATATCTGACAGTCGTCAAAGTGAAACTATTGTGGTTAAAAGATGTTAGACAGTCGTCAAAGTACAGCTATGGTAGTTTAAAGATATCAGACAGTCGTCAAAGTACAACTATGTTGGTTTAAAGATATCAGACAGTCGTCAAAGTAAAACTATGGCAATAAAAATATATGAGACAGGCGTCTAAGTGAAACTATGGTGGTTAAAAGATAAAATACATTCGTCAAAGTAAAACTATGATGATTAAAAGATATTAGACAGTCGTCAAAGTAAATCTATGGTGGTTTGAAACATATCAGATGGTCGTCAAAATAACACTAGTTCAATGTTTGGAAATCTATAAGCATTCGGTATAAAAAACTAACATTACTAGCCCCTATTCCTTATCTTGTCGATGTCACAAAAGATCCATCTTGCATTCTGCATAGATTTATACTTAGGATTTTTTTTAGGCCAACGTCCAACAGTGGACTGTGATAGGCTGAGTTGATGATGCTTTTCCCATAGCGGTGATTACAACGGTACCCCACCATGGCTTTTATTTTTCAATAAAAATTAAATTACACAATACTTGAACTCTGTAACACCTAGATGCACTTATCGCACGTTTAACAGTTAATGTTTTCAAAGCAAAACGCAACGCAATCGTAACTTATACCGATCCGATAACCGTTATTTACCAATTACTAACAGAATCTAAAGAAATCAGCCGCCATTACCGTGTCGTAAGCGTTTTCACAATATTTACGAGTTCGTATAAACATTCAAGCAATTGACTCAGCCGATTGCAGGCCTCTCTCAAGTTGTGTCAGAACACCCCGTTATCCTGATTCTGCATCCAGCCTTCCACCTTCCTGCCAGGGTCGCGAGATTGTTCGAAAGAGATACCGTGACCCTGGCACATGGGCAACTGAAGGAACACGGGTGGGTTTTAGTCAGTAGAAGTCTGACACGCCCTCTCGCTCCGCCCAGAGCGGGAGAAGTCATTTGATGATTTCCCATCCAAAAGAAAAAAAGAAAAAAAAAGCCTTCCACCTTTTCAAGGTTGTCGGTTCATCTAGTGGAGTCCCACGCTATGCTTACCAATATGCGTTCTCCACTCTAGATTTTGTCTGTTCAAACAAATATCAGTCTTTCAACAAAAAGGTCTTTCCAAGACTACTTCAACTAGCTTACTCTGCAAATTATTATATCAGTGATTTTAGTTCTTTTCTTAATAAAAAACACTTCATCAATATAATTCTCCTGCCCTTATCTCCAAGATATTAGGGGTCGGCAAAACAAGTCTTCTTCTTCCATACTTCTCTATTAGTCGTCATCTCAGGCGTCAACCCCTTTCAAGACATAACATCTTACACACAAATTTTTTTTTTTTTGGATGGGAAATCATCAAATGACTCCCGCTCTGGGTGGAGCGGGAAGGCGTGTCAGACTTTTACTGACTAAAACCCACCCGTGTTCCTTCAGTTGCCCATGTGCCAGAGTCACGGTATCTCTTTCGAACAATCTCGCGACCCTGGCAGGCATCGGTCCTAGCAGACCCCTACAGTGCTACTGACATCTCTTTGAGGCGCGCTTGGAACTCTACGCGCCATCGACCCGAGCATGGTCCTTACCGGGCGGCGAGCTACCCATTGCTCGCCGCCCGCAAGCCCGCGCCTACGGTGGCCGGGAGTCTGCTATTGACTCCCGACGCCCGGGGCGTCTCCTCCTGCGGCGGCTAGGGACGTGAGGGCGCAGAGACTGCCACTCCCTCACGCGCCCCACCTCCTCCTTCGCGAGCATTACTGCTTCGCAGAAGGAGGTGACGGCTTCCCAAGCCCTCTCACTCCGTACCATGGCTCGCACCAGGGCCGGACGCGAGAGGTCGCCGCCGATCTTAGACACAATCACTCGACCTCCACTGAGTAACACGGTTCCCCGTAGATTTTTGCGCTCTTGATTACCCGTAACGACTGTCAAAAATCTACGAATGACATTCGGAACCAACGTGTCAACGGAACACGGTGGGGTCTTGGTATGTCAAGATGGTCACCCATTCACAGACCAGCCGCGGCAAGCGTCGCTTAACTTAAGCCATCGACTCGTGTAGCTGTTTTTATTTACCCACGAGCCTCAGCAATCTCCCTCACACTAACTATACTTAAGGCTTGTACAAACAGGCGCGACTTGTCGCGCAACCTGTCGCGGAGGCGACTCTGCGATTTATCGCGACGCACCACCGGTCACACTGGCGCGACCACGACCGACGAATCGCGCGCGATGAGCAGCGCGACAGCTTGTGGTACATTTTGTGTGACGTCGCGGCTGCGAACCGACGCCACACAAAATGTACCTTATGTTGTCGCGCTGCTCGACGCGGAGCGAGCGTGTCACGGCGCGACAGGTCGCCCCTGTGTGAAGCGTCGCGCGCGTTTTCATAGAAATTGTTCTACGGATATAAATCGGCAATTCGCGCGCGACTGTCGCGTCGCGCTAGTCTGCACGAGCCTTTAAAAGCACTTGATCTTGCTTGATTACAAGGTGACGTTTCTGTATGGTTTGTTTTCCATTTGTCATGGAGAGATTGACGTTTGAATCGTGTGGTACTAATTGCATTGGCTTTGCTTGGTTTAATGTTATCAGTGCAGGTTGGTGCTGCTGTTTAAATTCTTGATATGTTTAAGCACCTAAGCGTTTGCACTATTGATCGAGCAGAACGGGAGAGGCTTGCTTCAAATAGGATGTCATGGCGCTCTACTGTCTACAAAAATGTACAAAAAACTTATCGAAAACGAATGCCTTGATACACGAAAAACGCCAAATATGGGCCTTCCTATACTTTAAATTCTGACGGCCAACTCTATTGCAGTATTTGCTGTAGTTGAGACAGGGTATTTAAAACGAAATTCATTATTTTAATTCCGATAGAGTGACATTGGAATTTTGATGTTTCGTATTCTTGAGTTCGACGCTAGCGCCAAACTGTGTTTAAATTGGGTCTCAATTTTAGAGAAATAAGTGGAATCGAGATCGGGTGTTGTTGTTGTACCAATGTTAACACTATTGTTTTCAAGAGTACCGAATCACGTGTATGCAAAATTAACATTGGAATCGTATTGGCAATAAAATTAGGATTGGAAATAAAATTAGGTTGAAGAGTAAGCCCTCTGCTCAGTCAATATTGGAGCACACGCTAGGAACTATACATTGCAAAGGATCGCTCTTCCTTATCGATTTCGATAAGGAGGACTGTATATATATGTTTAAGTTATTATTTTTAGGTGCATTTAAAGAGGCTCCACGACTGGCGATACCTCAATGAAATAAATTAAAATTAATTGAGCACTACTAACTTTAAGTTTGTATATGCAAATCACTAATGTCATTTTTTACAGTTGTATGTAAAGCTATGGTTATAGTGTCAGCCGGCTAATACAATTTTCGTTTTTCCTAATTATTTTAATACTAGTGTAAAAATCGGCTTTTCTTTTATAAATATGCCTATTTTAGCGAAGATGCTATGATCAACCTCTACAGGAAAACTGAAGAGTTGGTAAAAGAAAATTTAAAAAAATCAGTAACAAAATCTTTTGAACTTAATTGAAAAAAAAAAAATGATCACGCGTGACAAACTGAATTTTGATGGTAGCTAAATGACGAAAATAATATAATAATATGGTCATCACATGTCATTTCCAAGAGTTATCTAGGAATGTGGTCACAATGGAAATTCTCACATTTACTTTGTAATTTAGAACTAAACGGTACGATTATAAAGTCGTTAAAAATACGTCGACTTACTAAACTTGATGGTTGTTACCGAAACACAATGATTTAAATACGACTCACACGGTAAACCATAGGTTAAATTTTTTTTGTGAATAAATCTATTATGTTTTTTTTAAATTTTTTTAATATTCAAAATACTTATTCTACATTACAATGTTTTTACCATACAACGAAAACCTCTCTGGGTTTATCTGTGCGCTGGCGAGCTGTTTACATTTTACAATAGTTTAAAATAATTTTAAATCAATTCAAAAAAAAAAACAAGTTTTAAATAATTACATTACAATTCTATAGAAAACTTATGTGTTAAGAAATGTTTTGATTTAGGCTTTTAAGTTATAACCTTTCGATATTAAGAAAATAAGGTACTAAATATTCTGCAACCCTCGAACCGTACACATTGTTGGCTTTTGGTAGAATGTATTTATTATTAAGTGTAAGAGATCTCAAAAGTTCAAGTTTTTTCAGTTAGCAGTTCGGGTCTTTTCTTCAGCAAGGGTGAAAAATTCAACTTTATTGAACACGTTCATAACATTAGTAATGTTTTCATTTTATTTGTTGGTATATTGGGTTGGCTAGCTGGCATATAGCAAATCATTTAATTTAATGTTTTGTGTCTCTTAATGTTTACTGCATACCATTACATAGACTCAAGTTCTTCTAACTGGACAGACAGCTGTGCTGCTGGCCCTCCCGCTCTGGGCGGAGCGGGAGGGCGTGTCAGACGTTTACTGACTAAAACCCACCCGTGTTCCATCAGTTGCCCATGTGCCAGGGTCACGGTATCTCTTTCAAACAATCTCGCGACCCTGGCAGGGGCCACCACTGCTTCTGATGTTAATACGCTGCCTTTCAATTAAATGGCAATTTAAAAGAAAACATGACGAAATTTTTGTTAATTAAAACACATCTGTTTACCTCTTCTACAATGTACACGTGTATGGTCGCGAGATTCGTTCCAAAGAGTTACCGCGGCCCTGGCATATGGGCAACTGAAGGAACACGGGTGGGTTTTAGTCAGTAAACGTCTGACACGCCCTCCCGCTCCGCCCAGAGCGGGAGCAGTCATTTGATAATATCCCATTAAAAAAAAGTGTACACGTGTATTAGTCTGTTATATGAATTACAACAGCTAAAGAGTGTAAATAAGATTACCTATAACTAGGTCCTAATATCGACGCTTACAAATAGTAAGGACTATTCTCAGCAGTTTAATGATGTGGGATAAACATGAAGATAAATATCACACGAGTTTTAAATTGTTCCCGTATTTAGTCAAGCTAATTTATGATAAACACACTGAATTACCCAAACCTATTCACAACCATTCGATACTCTTCCGTACCGAATCGAACATCAATTAATGTTATCGAAGGAACGCTATTCAAAATCTCGAAACCCGAATTTTTTTACAGTTTAAATCAAATAGACGACCGCTGTTCTTCCGTCAGCTGTTTACGTGGACTAGGAAAATCATGATAATTAACATTTCAGCCGAAAGACGTCCACTTCTGGAAATAGGCCTCCACCAAAAGGTTTGTCATAATCGACACGTTTGACAGGCGGGTTGGTGATCGCAGAATGGTCGTAAAATGCATAGAGAACGCTGCTGCCCATTCTCTAGTAAGTCCCTTAGTCGCCTTTTACGACACCCCCGGGAAGAAATGGCATGGTGCTATTCTTTATCACACGGATCTCAAGAATCACTTAACCGAAAATGTGTCACTTTCGACTCGGAAGCCTGTGATCTGTGGAATGGTTGTGAATACCCGTGGTGATCCTTTTATTGGGGTTTTTACTGAAGTGTAATCCACTTCGGTAATGTACTTAATGTACAATAACGTTTGGCGACTGCATTGTCCCAAGTGTCAAACATTGCGACCGTCGACCGTAAAACAATTAAACAAGTACGGCATTCTTATTATTTGCATTCTTTGCGTTGTTTTGGTGGCCAATGACTGGGAGCTTGTTTATATGTTTATAAACAAACACCTTGGTGAATCCGTAAGCAGCTGACATATTGTTATACGTCAGAGTGACAATGATTCGGTTTACTTTAATGCAAATGTGTGATACAATTTTGGAAAATTTATAATATATTTTGATAAAAATATTTTGTAAATCATATAAAGTACCAAACTTGAAATTGCAATTTTGAAATAATACTAATGAAACAATACGATTTTCAAAGAATTTTGGGATTTATTTATTAATAAAACTTAATAAAAAAACTAAATTCATTTGACTGTAACTATTAAGTCACAGTCAAATGAATTTAGTTTTATTCTTAATTCTTGGGTTAAATTCAAATATCTAAGACATTATTTTCTAAATATATTTTATTTAACTTTGACATTCTCATCTATTATTTATATTTATAATAATAAAAGATCTACGAAGCAAAAAGAAGAATGTAAGGATCGTACCATTCTGTAATTTCTGCCTTCACCCATGGGAAGAAGGCGTGAACTATAAATATATGTGTAGTCTATGTAATAATAATAGCTCTAATAAGCACGCTAGACACAAAACTGCATGATTACTGTGTTTATAAACAAGCAAATGTTCTTTTACTTGATATAATGATGTTTTTAGAACGTTGTCGTTGTCATGCATTACGAACATTTAAATACTTACCAAAAGCGTTCTATTTCTTTTTTTAAACTGTAATATTACATGAGAGAGCTCCCTTTTTCGCGTTACAATTTATTTATGGTTCGCACAGTTTGTGAGGTTTAAAAGAAGCAGCTGTTACCTAAGTGCAACCAATTAAATTGTAAGGAACAGCTGCTTTTATTTTCATGTTTCGCAGTTGGTTCCATAGTAAAGTTGACCATTTTCATGAGTAGGTACTACACTCACTTAGAGTACCTGTGTCGTTCGTTTAATCTAACACCATGTATAGATATAGGGTTTTTAAATATTAGGTAACTATTAAAATATGAAAAGAATTATGATTGTGTCTCGCTTTATTATTTAAGGGTTGTAACAAAAAACGAGCGGGATAGATGGCTAAATAGTAAAATGTACTAGAGGCTACAATCTAAGTATTTTTAACTGTTTGTAGCTAATAACATCGGTCAAAACAACAGAGATTTTACAATGTTTAACAAATTAAAATTACGAATAAATACCTACTTTTGGATTCAAAAATGCTACTTTACCACTTTATTATAGTGCGTATTTATTATCATCAGTGACTTTTTGAGTACGGAATTAATAATTCGACTGTTCAATTAATCATTATGCTTATTATTATTTTTTAATAAGGAATGCTTTTTATTGGTTATTTCATTCTCTTATGAAATAACTATAATGGAATTAAAATGATATTATTGTTTCTTTATTTGAATTGTGTTTGTAACTAATCCGATTATTTATTCATATTTTATTATTTTATTTACGATAAAAATGACATAACTCCGTTTTATTGAGCTGGCTAAATAGCACGAAATTATACATTACTTTTTTATTATATAATAGCAAGAAGTTGGAGTTTCTTAGCTAGCTAATTGTCCCATAAATAGGATAACGCGTTTTCCTTGACATAATTTGATCAATTTTCACCATAGCCTTGCCTTTCTCATATAAATAAATATGCAAGTAAGAACCTACTTATCTATTTTCTAACTTCGTGTCCTTAATAAATTAATTAGTTTTACGCTTAATAAATTGTGAAGGTATTTAGATATCTATTTGTAAGTTATAAATCATTCGCATTTTGTTTTATATAAACACGAGGTAGATATTATTAATTTGCAATAAGTTTATTTACCTATTTAAATTATTTCAGGTAGGTATATTATTTATTTATACACATTGGCATAAGCAAGGCAACGTCAAAGTTTCTATTGTACAATGTAGGTCACTAAAAAATTACAATACTTTTAGAAAAAGAAAAAACATCTATAAATAAAATGTAGGTACCCATCCATAAATTATCATTTATCATCAAACATGCAGTTCACAACAAACAAATAAAAAAAATACTTACTGACTGTTTTTCTTCTACGGAACTCCTTAATACTAATATCACAGGATTTTATAAAATACAAAAAATATTTTAAACTAAAATATTTTTTTATATTTACACACACATAAAACACTTTAAAATATTTACATTCAATTATTTACACCAAGATGTTTTTTTCTTTAAATTAAATTACATCTGCATTAGTTCGTTTACATTCGATATTTAAATTAATTACATTTTTGTTCACGTGTGGCGGGACCGTTGTCGTATTTCGAATGCGACCGGCGGCAGGTGCGTTCGGAAGCGCGTCTGACGGCAAACTGTTCATTCAGGTAAGAAACCTCTGGCTTTAATATCAAGTGGACAACTCAATCAGTGATAATGATAAGAATATAAAGGCTAGTCTCGTCAGCAACAGACGGCGTCGTACATTGCCGGTTTTGGACCGGTTCTACACGGTCAATGCTCGATACAATTAATGTGTAAAATTGTTGGGGGGCGAATCCAAACGCGTATTATTTTTTAAACGTTTCGAGAAATCGTCCGTGGTAGCGGGCTTGAGTATAACCGGTTAGATGTCAAACCGTTTTATTTTAGGAATAGGTACCTAACTTTTTTGGATATACATAGTTTAACTGATATAAATGATGTACATTATTATATCAAATAAATTATCTTAATCTTATCTATCTTAATATTATTTTAATGAATTAATTGTTTTTTTATTTAATCATTTATTTACGTTTATTTTTTCAGTGCTTAGTTTTTACAATATTTAAGATAACCTACTGTTTAACATAAGAATAACCTACTATTCGACATAGCCTAGTAATCTTCATACCTACTGAATTAAATGAGTAACTAAATTATCTGTACAAATCCAAAAATCAATTAGTTTTTTATTTCGTTTTTATATTGATAAACTTTTATTTATAATTCAACAAAGGTAAATATTATTTAATATCATACTGAAAAATCTAATTAGGTAAGTAGTTCTGATTTTTATCAAATATTAATATATAATTGATTATTTCAGATTATAATGCAAATGACATCACAATATTTGTAATTAACATGCTTTTGGTTTTATTATAATACTTAATTAGGTACCGATAACACTTTTGGATATTAAATAAGTAAGTAGGTACTATAAAGGTTGTCTGCAAAAGGGAACCTAATTACTTTGATAACATTCGATCACACAAGCAGGGGCAATTAAAATTAGTTCTAAAATTGAATTTAGCGGGAGAAGTCATTAGATGAATTCCTACACAAAAAAATATAAAAAATAGGAAGGACTAACTTTTTCTGTTTTTTTTGTTCCTACGCCTTTATGAACATGGAGGGTTGTATTGGTGATTTTGATGATTATAATTCTGTAATTACATACGTCTTACAGTCGCGAATAATATTTTAATCAACATACAACCTAACACTGGCCTGCAAATTGCAAAAAACGCAAAAAAAAAAAATTAATTTCGCGGGCTGGTTGGAGCATTCACCTTAAAACCACTACAAAGTGAAAAATATTAAAATATATTCACTTTGTAGTGTTTCTATGGAAGTAGGTTGTTATTTTTTTGAAAAAAGTATTTTGTTTGATCTTATGTTGGGTTACTCCATTTAACGTTAACGTTTTTACGTACCGTGTGGTGCCGGACATAAAGAATAACACCACCCCATTTCTTCCCGTGGGTGTCGTAAAAGGCGACTAAGGGACTTACTAGAGAATGGGCAGCAGCGTTCTCTATGCATTTTACCACCATACTGCGATCGCCAATCCGCCTGCCAAGCGTGGCGATTATGGCAAAGCCCCGAAATTGGGGGAGGCCTAAGTCCAGCAGTGGACGTCTTGCGGCTGAAATGACTCCATTTAAAACCTGTTTTTAGGTCCATTTAAGGTCTATTGCACCTCTAAACTGCCAAAAAAAGGCATTCGATATTTGTTTTAATAATGAGACCCTAAAATATTAATAAGGACTTAACAGTTTTTAGTGTTGTAAAATAAAATGAAAAGGCTAAAGCTGGGGGGGAAATGCTACATCATCATCATCTGCCTAGCCTTTTCCCAGCCGTGTTGCGGTCAGCTTCCAGTCTAATCGAATGCAGCTGAGTACCAGTATTTTACGGTTGTCTATTGTTTACCCGAAGATTATCCTACTAATATTATAAACGCGAAAGTTTGTATGAATGGATGTGTGGATGTTTGTTCCTCTTTCACGCAAAAACTACTGACCCGATTTAGATGAAATTTGGCACACAGATAGTTTATAACCTGGAGTAACACATAGGGTACATTTTATCCCGGTAGTATGTTCCCGCGGGATAATTTCCGACCTCCACGCGGGCGAAGCCGCTGGCAAAAGCTAGTATACCATAATCATCATATTCCCGAATTTCATTTACCCTAATTTCATTTGCCCGAATGTTTTGTTTTCCCTAAAAGATATATGACATACTTTTAATTGCCCGAAACTTAGATACCATAAGATACGAGTGCCATACGTATGGTTTTTCATATTTTTAATTGCCATAATAATGATTAGACATAATATTTAAACGCCATCTGAAATTGCACCTAACCAAAACCTTAAAATATTCTATGCATGGTCGAGGGTGGGCTTGATCGACGGAGCCCTGCCACGCGGGGCTCCTACTTCTGGGTGGTTTATAAAAAAATTACCACTTCTAACCTAACCTATCCGAGTCAGGGTGCCTTAAAGTCCCGATTGCATCCAGTTTCTCCTAATATAACAACCATTACACACCCAATGTCGATGGCAAATGATGTTATGGCATGTGATAATTAGGGCATGCGATAATTAGGGCACGTGATAATTAGGGCACGTGATAATTAGGGTTTACAATGATTATGACTAATGATGTTATGGTAAGTGATTTCATGGGCAACAAAGCTTCTAGCACGTGACTAATATAGCAAATAAGAGTAGGGCAAATGAATATTACGTCATATAATATTGTGGCTGTTGACTATTATAGCAAATGATATTAGGGCAAATAAAATTCGGGCAAACGGCGGTATATTGTATTTTACATGGCGCGACTGCCTATCTGACCTCCACAACCCAGTTACTGGATAATACGATACTCCTTGGTAAGACAGGTGGTCAGACTAACGGGCTTCTGACGACCCGTAAGGGGGCGTCCATTAATTACGTAAGGTGTTTTAGGGGGGGAGGGGATCAAGCTAAATCGTTCCCAATCTCACTTAAGGGTTTTTAACAAATATGACGTACTTATTTTTCTCGCAGAAAACGGTGTAACATTGCGTGAAAAATTATTTGTACACTAAAATATGGCCAAATCTGAGACAATAGTACACTGATAAAAAAATTAACATGACTCAAGAGCCAAAATCAAGAATACAATTTTGAAGAAAATGAATTTCTTGAGTCAAGAGGATAAATTCTTGAGTTTAGAAATTATTCTTGGTCTAAGAAAATGTTCTTGTTTTTGTTTTTTTTTAACTCAATAATCCAACACGTTTACAGCCCAAATAGAAGTTTTGAAGAATCTCGCGTGAGATTAGGGGAGGGAGAGTTAAGGAAACCAAGGGGGGAGAGGGTGTCGAAAAATTCTCAAAAATGCCTCACATAATTAATGGACGCCCCCACGGCCATCGCTCAGCATAATGCTGCGACCCTATGCGAGACAGAGTCCCAGCGCTTGTTTTCAGCGACCGCGCGCGCTGACGTGATGACGTCGACCGGAGCAGTAAACAATGAGTACAAAACTACTACACTACTACGCCACTACTACTTTTCGTTACTATTTCATCTAGATCGCTACTAACATTCATAAAAATCATATGGGCAAGAAAAATAATACTATAAACTTGAAATAGCAATACGACCTTGAAATTAATAGCAGAAATAAACGCAGACAAACAATTTTAAAGCCTTTGGTATTTTGGAACTAGCTTTAGAACGAAAAGGGTACACGAAGCTTCCTCAAAAAAAAAAAAAAATGTCTGTACCTACTATCGCATGCCCAATATCAGTGTTCTTTGAAATTAAAGCCATCTAATTTAAATAAAAAGTTTGACCTATGTGACAGGTCGTTGAGCTCACTAAAATATAGTTGAGCTACACGATGACTGATACATGCATACCGTCTATTGGGTCAGGTTAACAAAAAGCTGCAATGGCTCTTTTTCAAAATGAGAACCTTTTTCAAAAAGAGACCTTGGCCTCTGAGTTGCTTTCGACATTTCTTCTCAGGGATCAGCCGGCTAGGGAATGCCGGTTTTTAATATATTCAGCAAACAAAATATAGACGTTTGAAGTATATTATAATATATGATTTAATTACATAAATAAGCATTTCATTTCTTTCTTTATAAGAAACGACCAGTCCAATCAGAACCGTGGAAATTTTATAAGTGCCCATATTATGTAAAATAAAATATTTTGAATTTTAATTTCCGGTTTTAGTTTAATATAGAATTTATGAATCACACGTGAATTTAATTTAATTTATTTACATATTTTAAAATTCGGTCCAATTTAGAACATTCTGGTCGGTCATTAACATGTTTATATTTAGACGATTACATAATCATTTTAAAAATTTAGACGTAATACTTTTTTGTTATTTACATAATCATTAGAATAGTGTTTGCTTGCTTTATATGTATAGAGGAGAAAGTTTGTTTACAAGAGGAAGGTCAGGAGTTCGATACCTGGTGTGAGCGCGGAATCGTAATTGCAAAAGATATTCTTACGGTGACAAATCTGTATAGTCATTCTATATATTCTCCATTTTCCTTATAGTCTTCTACTAATACGAGACACACACATTATACCTACTGTACATTTCATTGAAGGGAAATTTAGTTTTAAATCAAAATGACTCTCCGCTGTTTTTGCTGTAAATTGTCAAAATGACAGCTGTCAGAATTAAGAATGTCTAAATACAGCTTCAGCATGCAAAGTACAGTCATATGCAAGAATTGATTAGGCACCCATCTCTCTATTATAAATGCTTTGTAATATGATAAATGCCTTTTATTGAAGGCATCTAAGTCAATATTTGAGCGAGGTCAAGGAAAGTGGACATAATTCGTAAATTAGGTGTCCTTTAATTAAGATTATAAGTTTAACCTTGAGACAGCTCGGGCCGCCATCTTTAAAAATGGGTAGCCGAAATAGCTTTCAGAAATGTGTCGTTTTTCACTAACATTAGAAGTGCTGAACATACCGACTGAGGTAAATGTGGAAAAAAAAAAGTATATTGCAATTACGCGGTTGAAGTCTCGTATAACTAAACTATAACCTTAATATAACAGTTGGATGACCTTGACAGGTAAAACAGACAGCGGATTTGGGTTTAGCGACTCCAAAAACGTATGTAGACATTTTTTCAATTTTTTTAAACAAAGTATTCTTACTTTGACCTTGATGTGACCTTGAACCTGATGTGATGGAAGTCAACCGACCTTGAATTTGAAATCAGCGACCCCAAAAACCCTAAGAAACTATACTAAGGTTCAGTGATAATTTTTAGATCAAATGTTGACCTGTGATATTAATCAGAGCAGGAAGTACATCAAAATGGTTCAAATTTGGGACGCCCGCACTTCTAGTGTTAAAAGTTTTCAAGGAATGAGATTTCTTGAGGTTAAACTGCCCCGTTGGTCTAGTGGTCGCAAGCACTACTGCTGAGCATGCATGAGGTTCTGGGTTCGTTTCGCAAGTCGGGTAAAGTGTTACTGTATTTTATTATCAAGAATATCTCAATAGCAGCCCTGAGTCTGAATTATTATTTGGGACTTAACATAACTGTTGAAATGTGGGTACGCCTCTGCCTGTGTTATGTTAATTACAATTTTCTTAAAATGACTAAGTATAGAATATACAATTCAGGAAGAAAATTCCATGAATTAATTATTGTTTTGAAGTACACTAATTACAGAAGAATGTACTAAGATAAATTAGTAACTATAAAAATAAATACAAAAAGAAAAAGGAAAATTACGTGTCGCAGTACTCGTCCGCATCAGTGTCATATTGAAACGTGCCCATAAGACTGGCAGCATTGCCACGTTGAATGGAAATTCTTGGGCAAATGAATGACCCAGCCATCTGGCCACGTGAAGTGTCGACCAGTCGATGAGAAATTTCCTTAAAAAGGAGACGCGCACTCGGGCCCCACTACCCGACCGTAAGAAAACGTGTAAGAAAAAACCGGCCAAGTGCGAGTCGGACTCGCGCACTGAGGGTTCCGTACAAACCTGTAGGTATTCACGGTTAATGCATAAGGTTTATGTTTATGAAATTATTTTTTTATTTTTATATTTGAATTGATAGAATGAAAGGTAAATTGCGGTTCATGATTTATGACGTATTAAAAAAAAAACTACTTACTAGATCTCGGTCAAATCAATTTTCGGTGGAAGTTTACATGGTAATGTACATCATGTATTTTTTTTAGTTTTATCATTCTCTTATTTTAGAAGTTACAGGTGACACACACACATTTTACCACTTTGGAAGTGTCTCTCGCGCTCAATATTATTTTTGAAGACCTATCCATAGATACCCCACACGTATAGGTTTGATGAAAAAAAAGTTTAAGAGTTTCAGCTCTAAGTATGGGGAACTCCAAAATTTATTGTTTTTTTTTTTGCTATTTTCGTGTGAAAATCTTAATGCGGTTCACAGAATACATCTACTTACCAAGTTTCAACAGCATAGCTCTTATAGTTTTGCTGTGACATACGGACGGACAGACAGACATGACAAATCCATAAGGGTTCCGTTTTTTGCCATTTGGCAACGGAACCCTAAAAAAGGACAATTAGGCTCGAAGTACTCGTCCGCATCACTGTCATCGGGAAACGTGCCCAGAAGACTAGCAGCATTGCTACGTTGAAAGACAATGGAAATTCTTTGGCAAATGAATGACCCAGCCATCTGGCCACGTGAAGTGTCGACCAGTCGATGAGAAATTTCCTTAAGGCGCGGACTGACTACGATTTTAAATGCTACAACTACATGCTACAGCTCCAACAAATAAGGTTGAAAATTGAATAAATATTTGGATTGACGATGTGACTAAGCTGCGAATTGGCATTTATTTTACGGGTTTTATTTAGATTATTCGGACTACACACATTAAATTAAATAATTGTCTGGTTAAAGTTTTAAAGTAATGTTTATTCTATTGAACTCTTTAAAAAAAAAATGTTGTTATCGCTGAAAATACAGAGATGTTCGACGTCAAAGTTTTTTTTGTGAAACAATTTTTATTGGGAATATCAAACAATTTTTCACTATTCTATTCGGTTAGAATTTTTCTTTAAACCCTTCTCTGTCCACTGTATTTTTTGTGTCGTATATTTTCATTGCGTTACGTCATACTCGATTGTCAAAGACACCAGTGTTTTGTGAATATTGAGGTAACACCGCGCCTTAAAAAGGAGACGCGCAGTCGGGCCCCACTACTCGACCGTAAGAAAATGTGTAAGAAAAAACCGGCCAAGTGCGAGTCGGACTCGCGCACTGAGGGTTCCGTACAAACCTGTAGGTATTCACGGTTTATGCATAAGGTTTATGTTTATGAAATTATTTTTTTATTTTTTATTTTTATATTTGAATTGATAGAATGAAAGGTAAATTGCGGTTCACGATTTATGACGTATTAAAAAAAACTACTTACTAGATCTCGTTCAAACCAATTTTCGGTGGAAGTTTACATGGTAATGTACATCATATTTTTTTTAGTTTTATCATTCTTCTTTTATTTTAGAAGTTACAGGGCACACACATTTTACCACTTTGGAAGTGTCTCTTGCGCAAACTATTCAGTTAAAAAAAATATATTAGAAACCACAATATCATTTTTGAAGACCATTCCATAGATACCCCACACGTATGGGTTGGATGAAAAAAAATTGAGTTTCAGTTCCAAGTATGGGGAACCCCAAAATTTATTGTTTTTTTTCTATTTTTGTGTAAAAATCTTAATGCGGTTCACAGAATACATCTACTTACACAGTTTCAACAGCATAGCTCTTATATTTTCGGAATAAAGTGGCTGTGACATACGGACGGACGGACGGACGGACAGACAGACAGACAGACAGACAGACATGACGAATCTATAAGGGTTCCGTTTTTTGCCATTTGGCTACGAAACCCTAAAAAGAATGCAGTGAAGTGTTCTGAGTTTTTGACGCGTAGCTACCCAAGAATTCGCTATCGATTGCTCCAATTCGCTTCAACGAATTTTCGAAGGAAGACCCAAAGCCGAAACTGTCTCATCAAGAAAATTGAATTGGTTTGAACTTATAAGACATTTTTTTCATTAGGTATCCTTCGTAAAGTTTCGCTTTCTGCGCTTGATCTGTGATTTGTCAACATTTGAAATCGCTTGCTTTGTAAACTGCGTGTTCAATGCTCTTTCTCATCAAATCAATATATTTTATTTCACATTTGAAACCTACATGGGCACTTATGAAACGTCAGAAGCTAGGTGCACGGTTCCAAGTTGTTGATTCCTATGGAGAAGAGCCGACAGGAAACTCCATGGTTACTATTTTCGAGCAGATCCCTAATTGCGTAACACGTTGTCAATCACAATCCGAATTATGACATTTGCATCCATTGCTTCATCTGTTCGAAAAATTTGTCTGCTTAACAACGTAAATAACGCAGTGAATGTTGTTGAACTATCTCAACTAAACTGATTGCTAGTGTGTGCTACGCAATTACCGCACTGATGGGCCAGATTAACCAGCACCCTAATTGCGAAACGCACAATTTATCAGAATCTGAATGGGATTGAAGATTATTTCTAAACCATTGCGTCATTTGTTCGAATAAATTGTCGGCTCAGCAACGTAAATAACGCAATGGATGTTGTTTAACTATGAATATTAAACCAATTCCTACCGATAAAAAGTTCCGCAATTACCCCTCAGCTTATATGGATTTGCATTAGGCATGAAAGAAGAGGAAGAAAAAAGAATAGATATATGGATGGTGGAAGACATGATAGAACAAATGAGTGATAAATTATCAGGGAAATCCGCCCACGTGGTGAAGAAGAGCTCAGAGCTCAAATTTCTTGACAAGTATTTAAAAAAAAATGCTGTTCCATACATTTGACCACGTAGGTATTGCACTTTTGTCGAAAACATCAGATTTTTTTTTACCGATGCAAAATTTCAGTGCTTGGGCGCAGGGACATGTACTGAACCCATGGCAACAGGTTTCACGTTGATGTGTCTACCACCCTTGGCTTGTGGCTAAGTAATAATACGCACGGGTTGATCGTTCAGGTTAAGCTACGTTTGCCGCGGTTGGTCCGTGGATGGGTGACCACCTTTACATATCAAGACACGTTAAGCCGTTGTCATCTTAGCAGTTACGGGTCGTCAGAAGCCCGAAAGTCTGACAACCAGTCTTACCAAGGGTTATCGTATTACCCAGTAACTTGATTGTGGTGATCAAAAAGGCGGTCGCTCCATGTAAAATACTGGTATTAGAAAGAAAGAAAGAATACCGTTTATTTGACACAGTTCGTAAAACACAAAATAAAATAACATGAAAAAATAATTTAAAAAATAAAACAACATGTGTGTGCCTCACGGCTGCGCCAAAAAGGTTCATTTCAGCTGGTTTTCTAATGAACCTATAGGGACAAGTGACGAGGAGTACAAAACAGTTTCAACATAATTATATTATTCAGTACTTATAAATAAATAAACTAGTCATTAATTATATAAATTTACTCACAAACACGACATAACGAAACGAAGACAACAAAAACTAAGGCAAAACCTTCTCCCGTGCGCGCTGCACTCACAGACACAGCACCTTATCGCCGCGGATGGTACGGCAGCGTCATCCAGTCGAGGACATTTGAGGCAGCAAAGGATGGAATTGGGTAGGCAAAGGTATTCAGCTGCATCTGGTTAGACTGGAAGCCTACCCCAACAAAGTTGGGAAATGGCTAGGCAGATGATGACCATAACTCAATAATAATACCAGGCAAGTTGGACGTTACACTTTTAATGGTCATAGTCTAAAAGACGGAAAAAACAATAATTTGATATTACAATTCAAAATTGATGATACTTTGTATTTAAACAGTGTAATCCCCAGCAATGAGGAAATATCCAGATTATTAAAATAATAGCAACCTTTGGACCAACAATCATTTGGACTTTAAGCCTTGGGAAACCCGAGATATGATGATTTCCATGCGTTTTTTAGGGTTCCGTTGCCAAATGGCAAAAAACGGAACCCTTATAGATTCGTCATGTCTGTCTGTCTGTCTGTCCGAGTATGTCACAGCCATTTTTTTCCGAAACTATAAGAGCTATGCTGTTGAAACTTGGTAAGTAGATGTATTCTGTGAACCGCATTAAAATTTTCACACAAAAATAGAAGAAAAAAAAACAATAATATTTGGGGGTTCCCATACCAAACATAGAACAAACAAACAAACATAGAACTGAAATTCAAAAAAAAAAATTTCATCATACCCATACGTGTGGGGTATCTATGGATAGGTCTTCAAAAATGATATTGAGGTTTCTAATATCATTTTTTTCTAAACTGAATAGTTTGCGCGAGAGACACTTCCAAAGTGGTAAACGGTTTCCCCCCCCCCCCCCCCGTAACTTCTAAAATAAGGGAATGATAAAACTAAAAAAAATATATGATGTACATTATCATGTAAACTTCCACCGAAAATTGGTTTGAACGAGATCTAGTAAGTAGTTTTTTTTAATATGTCATAAATCGTAAACCACAATTTACCTTTCATTCAGTCAACTCAAATATAAAAATAAAAAAAATAAAACATTTAATTTCATAAACATAAACCTTATGCATAAACCGTGAATACCTGCAGGTTTGTACGGAATCCTAAGTGCGCGAGTCGGACTCGCACTTGGCCAGTTTTTTTTTTTAAGCCACTTCTTTATGAGGGTCTTTGATTTCGTAGACATAGAAAAAACTTTTTACCAAAAAATTTAACCGCGCAAAAAAACTGAAAAGCAAAAAAAATAAACCTTAAAATTATGAGTCGGCGCTTTGAGTGATCTTTGTTCATTGATTTTTCAGCGCCGACTCATAATTTTAAGGTTTATTATTTTTTGCTTTTCAATTTTTTGCTTTTCAGTAAAGCTAATAAGAATGGCTCTGTACTTTCCTTTGCATGTTAGATGTCAGCATGTCATGGTCATGGGCAAACTGTCTGTAGCCATAATGGTAGAATCGTTAAATCCTTGGCGCACTGCCGAATGACCTTCCTAGATTGCTTATAATGCGCCTAGGCCAACTACTGGGAAATCTATATATATATAAATGAATCCCTATTTCCCTTGGTCACGCCATCACGCGTGAACGGCTGGACCGATTTCACTTTTTCTTTTTTTGTTGTGTTTGTAATTTATCAGGAGAAGGTTCTTATGAAAGAAAAAAATAAAAAAATTGCACTCCGGGAGTGCCGGCAGAAGTGAAAACTTGATTATTAACGTTGAGCATGTTTGATATTTTGGAATGGTTAGGGAATAATTTGTTGTTCAATTTCCATATTTTAAGCACTTTATATTCACGAATTTTACGAATACACAACAATGTGATCACTACACAGACGGTCGAGCCATCAGCTGTCACCATCCATGGATGCGCGTGGCACGCTGTAACATAGACGAACATTCGCGCAAGCGCCCTGCGCCGCCTAAACGAAACAGTAGGCCCAGGCATACATTTTCGCCGCGCCGTAGAGAGGGGATAGCTGTCTACTCTCCATCCGTCCTACGCTTTTTCGATCAGGTCACGTGTCCTGACGCGAGTTTAAGATTTTATACCCATTACAGAAAAAGTGCTCAACGCCGCTAAAGAAGTTTTCACTTCAAAAATTGCGCGCAAAATTAGAAAATTTAAGAACACTTATTTAAGAATACTTAACAACCATATAATAGGACAATGTAAACTTTTTTAATGTAACATTATGACATTTGACATAGAATTGACAGAATGCGTGCTCAAATATCATCAAAGAGACAGGACAACGTCTGTCGGGTCAGCTAGTATAGGATAAAAATGACAGGTCATTTAAGACCTGTTAAAGAGACTCTTGTGGCTAAGTAATAACAGCGCACGTGTCAACCGATCAGGCTAAGTTTCGGTTGCTGCAGTTGGTCCGAAGATCGGTGACCATTTTTACATACCAAGACCACTGAAGTTAGAGGGTTGATTTGATGATTTTAATTTTCATAAATGAATCGGTCGAATTGTCGCTGCTTGGGTACATCCTTTTGGAAGGGGCGACTGAAATCAATTCCATTTTTAAAGTAAATGTTGACGGTTAAAAGTGCCTTCTACGCGCGTATTTGACACTAGCTTTTGCCGCGGCTTCGCCCGCGTGGATGTCGGAAATTAACGCAGGAGGACGTACTACCACGGTAAGATGTGTTAATTCAGGTTATATTATAGGTACCTTATAGCTGTTACTCGCGACTTCGTCCGCGTGGTATTTAACAAAAAGTTTTTCATAAAAACTGTCTTTGAAAACTACGCTGACATACGTCTCAAAATTCAGCGTGTTTTTAGTTTTTTTTAAAAACTATTATTTATTTTTTCTAAAATAAAAGTAGCCTAAGTTACTCCTTGTTACATCAGCTATCTGCCAGTGAAAGTTCCGTCAAAATAGGTCCAGCCATTTCAGAGATTAGCCGGAACAAACAGACAGACAGACAGACAAAAATTGTAAAAAATGTGGTTTTGGTATATGTATCGTGTATACATCCATATACACTTAGTAAAAAGTGGTTATCTTAATATTAAAAACAGACACTCCGATTTTATTTATTTGTATAGATGTATAGATAGATAGTAACGGGGGAGTTTCAGGCCCATTCTTCTACAAATGAATTTACCTTTTGGAATGGGCGACTAGAATCAATTCCATTTTAATGTAAATTTTGACGGTTAAAATTACCTTTTATGTGCCTATTTGAAATGAATATTTTGATTTCGACTTTATCGCATTCTCTCCTGAAGTTGCCACATAAGCGTAAAATTGCAGAAATAATAACCAAATAGAAGGGTCGTTTTTTGCAAATCGCATTATTAATCTAAATTCATCCATCATGATATTTAATGAGTTATTAAGTTATTAAACGAATGACGCAAAAGCTAAGTGGGGCTTGCACTCTTATCAAGATTCTGTAATACTGATAGTGATAAGGTGATAGGGAGAGCAGTGGTGGCCCAGTGGTAACGGCCGCGACTTACGAGTAGCAGGTCGTCAGTTCGAACCCAAGCAGCCTGTTTACTTTGTGTAAATTATTTCATCACCACTGCTTTCAAAACGGTGAAGGAAAACATCGTGAGGAAACCGGCATGTCTTAGAATTAAAAATTCGAAGACATCTACCAACCCGCACTGGGCCCGCGTGGTGGATTATGGCCCACTCCATCTCACCGAGAGGAGGCCTGTGTCCCAGCAGTGGGAACGTTATAGGCAGCTGATGATGATGATAGTGATAACAGGTAAGGTATGAGATTAATCTGGATTTGGTACAAAAAGTTAAAGAAATGGGTACATTTGGCGGTGAGCAATGGGTAGCTCGCCGCCCGGTAAGGACCAAGCTCGGGTCGACGGCGCGTAGTGTTCCACGCGCGCCTCAAAGAGATGTCAGCAAAATTGAAGGGGTCTGCTAGGACCGATGCCTGCCAGGGTCGCGAGATTGTTCGAAAGAGATACCGTGACCCTGGCACATGGGCAACTGAAGGAACACGGGTGAGGTTTTAGTCAGTAAAAGTCTGACACGCCCTCCCGCTCCGCCCAGAGCGGGAGAAGTCATTTGATGATTTCCCACCCAGAAAAAAAGCTAATATCAGTATTGCTGGTTATAAGCCTCTCCCAAGGTCCACATGTACTCCAGCACCCTAATTGCGTACTATCAGTCAGATTCCGAATAATTTTAAAGGATATTGCACTAATTCTTTGCTTCATTATATATGAAAATAGTTTTTCATAATTGACTACTGAAACGACTTCGGATTTTTTTTAGAATAAGTCTTTTTTTTAAGATGCATTTTGGGATACCTACCGCCAGCGTTGATTGTCCCAAAGAAAATTCAATTTTATTTCTAAGCAATAAGACTCAATTTTAAATGCATACAGTAATGCTAGAGTCAACTAGGTTTTCTTAATAATACCAGTAGTATTCTTTAAAAAAAGTTTTTGGTCTGCTTTGAAATAGGGGTGTATTAGGTTTTTTTTTGAATGGGAAATTATCAAATGACTTCTCCCGCTCTGGGCGGAGCGGGAGGGCGTGTCAGACTTTTACTGACTAAAACCCACCCGTGTTCCTTCAGTTACCCATATGCTAGGGCCACGGTATCTCGTTTGAGCAATCTCGCGACCCTGGCAGGGTGTATCAGATCTAGTGTTAATTATGTTATACGTTGTATTGTATATGTAAGGCCGTTGTTGAACAGTCAAAATTAAAGCCATCCCTACTGTAAATATGTTACGCAATTACCCCGCCACGCCATCGCCAGTTCGATGTGGTACTACACTACATGCTGCACTACTGTTTAATTTGTGTTTTTTGTTAATGTTGTGTATTTTTTTGCAGTATTATTTTGTGTGCCGTTTAAGTTTGTGCTTAATAAATGTATTTTCTTTCTTTCTTTTTTCGTTCTTTCTACATACTTCTCTATTAGTCGTCATGTCAGTACTCACCTCCTTCTAGCTATATGATATTTCTCACAGTCCAACCATCGTTTTTTTTTGGTTTTCCCCTACTCCTTTAGCCATCAAAATTCATACTCAAATCTTTCCTCACTACATTTTCCTCATTCCTCTGTACCATACCATGAGTACCGATTGCGACACAATTTCCAGTTACCGGTGATACTATTGGTCTATTTATTTTAGATCCCTATTTTAAAAACCCAGAAGTCACATAAAAACATTGTTGAAATATAATATAAGATTGATCATAATTTAATTTGATACGCGATTTGCTAAAGAAACCTTAGCATCAGTTGCTGTAGGCGGAGCATAAACAATAAGTGACCAATCAACACTCGTATATGAGCTGCGCCAGCGCATACATATTTATAATGCTAATAAATTATATTTATAAAAAGTAGTGGGTCTTTACTTAAAACTAGTAAACCTCTCTTTTACTTGTAACTATATACAGGGCGTTCCTGGGTAAAGTGTGCAAAGTAGCTCAAAATGTATCGCCAAAAACATGTTTTTTTTTGCATTGTTTTATTCATAAATTAAGATTTTTATAACTTACTAAAAAATAAAAATCCATAGATGATCTTAGCCAGTCTGCAAGATGAAGAAACGACCTGACCCTCCAGGTTACACTTGACGTACCTACAGTAGGCCTAAAGTCAATGATAACACTTTGACCTTGGGCTAAATTAATCGAATCACCTACTACAATGCGCCACGGGGCACAGATAAGTTCACGTACGCACGAACGAAAAATGCACTAGATCTTCAGCGCACGCGCCAAAAGTTGAAAAGCGAACAGTCTTTTGTCAACGCGCTGGGAAGCTTGGAAGCTGGGATACACTCTGTTGGATTCTGAATGCTCTGTTCAACACACAGAGTTGAAAAATCAGGGCGGGAATAATCCCGCCACGATATTTTGACGTCTGTAAAAACGTGGACTTAAGGCCAGCAAGTTTATTTGTCTTCAGAAGCCAGTTTTTTTTTTTTTGCATGAGAAATCATCATATGACTTCTCCCGCTCTGGGCGGACTGGGAAGGCTTCAGACTTTTACTGACTAAAACCTACCCGTGTTCCTTCAGTGCCAAGGCCACGGTAACTCTTAAAACAAATTCGCAACCCTGGCAAGCATCGGTCATCGCGGACCCCTTCAATTTGTGCTGACATCTCTTTGAGGCGCGCGTAGAACACAACGTGCCGTCGACCCGAGCTTGGTCCTTACCGTAGGCGCGGGCTTGCGGGCGGCGAGCAATGGGTAGCTCGCCGCCCGCAAGCCCGCGCCTACGGTGGCAGGGAGTCCGCAATGGACTCCCGGAAATCCGCGACCCTGGCAGTCAGATGCCAGGCTTGTGACTCCATTATTTTATAGGTAGGTACTTAGGTAAATTCCTACAACTAATCTTAGCGGCTATATCAAACGTAACAACGTTAACGAGTTGATAAAAGTAACATTTCTTTATTATTCGATGTTATCCATCGATTCGCTATATTCGATTAGATTTAGTTTAATCTCCCTTATATTGCTTATCGAATTAAATATCTAATGCCAATAATCTTAGAACAACTTTGTGAACGTAATTAAGGTTGATTTTTAAATTATTTTTATCTTGGATTGATCGACGCTGAAGTACTCAAGAAATTTTGGGAATATGTAAAATAAACCATGCTTTAAAAACGAGAAAATTATCCCATTTCTTCCCGTAGGTGTCGTAGAAGGCGACTAAGGGACTTACTAGATAATGGGCAGCTGCGTTCTCCATGCATTTTACCACCATACTGCGATCGCCAACCCGCCTGCCAAGCGTGGCGATTATGGCACACACCCCCAAATTGGGGCAGGAAATAATGATGATTAAGATTGATGATATTGTGTTTACCCAGTTAACATTCCAAAATGTCTCATGCATGGATTCGGCCAAACAATAATAGTAATGCGTTATGCAGTGATCAGTTTTTAGGAAAAAACCTGTTAACTTTACGCCATATTGCAAAGCATGTGTGCAAGCCGTTCATTTTGACGCTTACAGATACACGCCGGAAGGTGATGCCCTATGAGAACATATAGTGACCTTATTGGTTATGTTCTTCAGGAGGGTCCAACCCCCTTTATTTCTTGGGAGAGGCCTATGCCCAGCCATGCACGTCTTTCGCTGTCATGATGATGATGAGAACAAGAAAATAGTTTTATTTTTATCAGAAACACATGAATACAAAAAGTTAATTAGGACGAATAATAATAAAAAGAAATAAAACGAAAGAAAGCCAAAAGACCTCCACTGCTGGACATTGGCCTCCCCAAATTCGGGGGGCTTTGCCATAATCGCCTCGCTTGGCAGGCGGATTGGCGATCGCAGTATGGTGGCAAAATCCATACAGAACGCTGCTGCCCATTCTCTAGTAAATCCCTTAGTCGCCGCCTCTTACGACATCACACGGAATATGTTACCATGGCAATACTAATTAATGATTTGACCAAAACACGAGGGTCACGAGTACCTAATAAATAATTATTATCTAACAAGTCATTAAACTAATTTGATTTAAATGGTCTTCACGTTAAGATTGGACAATTCCGTTAAAGTCAAAAGTATAGAATCAATCAAGTTAAACTATTGATCCATTACTGGGAAATATACATCATCATTGTTAATGTAAGTACTACGTTTTCCTTTATTTCGATTAACACACTTATAAATTTATAAATTATCTTTTTAAATATTGGGGGAAAAAAAAACATTTAAAAGTTTAAAAAAAATATTAGCCCAGCGGTATCGGGAATAGGGTCCAAGCTACTGGCGGTCCGGGCTCCAGAGAGAGGAACCTCCTAACGATGCGAGCCGTGTCCAGAAGTACCTACCGCTTTATTTCTATGAAAACCTAATTCTAAACATTTACTGCGACATCTGATAGCGATTATTGCCAGAAATTACGCAAATTTAGTAGGAATTAACATGATTTGCGTAATTTCCGTCTATTTCTGTAAGAATTGCTTGTTTTATCTAAATCTTTATTGTGCCTTAACTAGCTACGTGACCGTTAATCAATCAAAACCATAAATTAATAACAATCAATCATATGATTATTATTGTAGTACTTACATCAATCAATTATTAATATTGGTATTATCAGCACAATTCGGTTTTTACGTCTGACGTTGGTATTTGAGAAAAGATTCTATTTTTAGACCCTTTTATTGGGGTGTTGACAAGTTAATCTCTAGAGCAATGGCCAACGACTAATCCGAAGATAGTTGAGTGCCAATTCCACCAAAGAAACTGAACGTCATCAGCACACATAAATTACGTACAGGACCTGTCAGTGTTAACACGTTAACTACCATGTCGGACTATTTGTCCGACACTTTTTGTTCCATTCAGGCCTTGTCGGAGTATATGACCGACAACACATACAAAATCTGAACATGTCGTTGCTGCCAGGCGGCCATGTTTTTGGAATAAATCATGTATTTATGGAATAAATAATATATTTAAAGTGAAATAACACTAACACGTAACCCTACCCAACTGTCACCCACCGATCAGAATGAAACTTTGCACATCGATATAACACTAAAAAATATTGAACCCGTGGTTTTTTTTTGTTTTTCCGGAATCCACTTTTTAGGGGTAGAAACCACCCTCTAGGTTTATAAGGGTTGTAACGGTTTGTGGGGATAAGTTATATTAGGGTTGAGGTATGTTAGCCTATCTGTGGTCAAGATCGTAATGTTCTGATTGAAAAGCAGTCGAATAAACTCACTCTACCCAGAGTTACGTGGGTTAGCCTACTTAGGGCTTATTAGATGTGGTTCCAGGCGCTTCACGTTAAAATACACCTGCAACCGGTTAGATTGGAAGTCGCCCCCAAAAATAGTTGGGAAAAGGCAGATGATGATTTTGAGCACAAAAAGCGCTATGCTTATACATTGAAATTTTAGACGTCTTACAACGGCAACCCACTTAATGTACCCAATGACTACTACACATCCTAAAAAAAAATGACCATTTGAATAACAAAAAAATAAATATATTATTCATTATGATGACGCATGTCGTATTTTGTCTCATGGAAAATGGAGATGGAATGATCTAGTTGACTCGTGCGCTGGGTAGATATGTATGTTCACTACCAGATGATAGGTACGTAAACATTATTAACAGGGTGTTTCATAATTCTAATCCATTATTTATTTTTCTTTATACCTATTATCTTAATTAATGGTAACAATTTTTAATCACGCCTAGAGGTATATTATGTCGGATACATTGAGTGGTGTGGTGGGCAGTGTGGTGCCGGACGTAAAGAATAACACCACCCCATTTCTTCCGGTGGGTGTCGTAAAAGGCGACTAAGGGACTTATTAGAGAATGGGCAGCAGCCTTCTCTATGCATTTTACCACCATACTGCGATCGCCAACCCGCCTGCCAAGCGTGGCGATTATGGCAAAGCCCCCCAAATTGGGGGAGGCCTAAGTCCAGCAGTGGACGTCTTACGGCTGAAATGATGATGATGATGACATTGAGTGGACCACCTCTGAAAGACGACTAACATGTCACGGTGTATACGTAGTTTTTTTCTTTGCGAGAGAAATAGCAACTTTCGATATCAAATGCCTAAGTAGTAATTGTTTTATTGGTATTGCACCAATAATCGGGTATCGAAGCAATCATGATGGATTGATTGTAATAAATTAAGTACTTATATTGACGAAAATCGCTCCGTGAGTTCTTAAGAAGTTTTTACCAACTGATTATCAATTTGATTAAATTTATCCATATTTCCTTTTACCAAGTAATTATAATTACCAGATAAAGAGGTATAATTTGTTTGTTGTCTGTATGTGGGAGGTGAAACTCTGAACTAGCAAATGTTAATTCGAGAATTTATGAGTTCCAGAGTTCAATCCCAATTCTTGAGGAGGGTTGTAAACTATTTGGCATCATGCTACCGCCCTAGGGAGCCGAGTAAAAAGAAAAAACGTCAGAAAGAACACTAAGAGAAAACGAAGCAATATCCCAGGCGGCAGATAAGATGCTAAAGGAAATCTAGACTTATATTATAAAGCTGAAGAGTTTGTTTGGTTGAACGCGGTAATCTCAGGAACTACTAGGCCGAATTGAAAAAATCTTTTGTGTTGGGTAGCATATTTATTGAGGAAGGCTATAGGCTATATAACATCACGCTACGATTAAAAGGAGCGGAGCAGCAACGAGAAATTGACGAAAACTGGCAGGCAATTCGAAGCGACGGGAAGGGTCAGGGGAGCAAAAATTTGACGCGACCGAAGTCGCGGACAGAAGCTAGTATAGAATGCACACATTTTTCTTGCTCTCATAGTCCAAAAGGACGGTAATCGGACATTGTCGTAAAACGGAGGGCTATACCTACTCTCCGAGACACTAGGCACAACGGGGTCTGGCTTATCAACCAGTGAAAGTATAACCTCGCAGTTGCCCTTCAAAACCCGGGTGAGTCAAAGCCTGCGTATACGCAATAGGCGTATAAAAATACGTATTTTTTTAACAGCGAAGAAATGATAATACAATTCTCCAGATTTTTATCTTAATTAATGACCAGAATGTTGAATGGAAAAGATTTTAAAAGATTAATAATACCAATAACACACCAGAACACGCCACGTGTCCTGCCACGATACAAGACTCGAAAATTCACTAATATTAACGAGTCTTTATTATTTTGAATAAGTAGTCATTCAATAACAATACAGGATTTTTTCTTTACCAGTGCGCAATTTTTTTTTTGGTGGTGCAGTATCAGTAATAGAATATATTTCAACTATTTTTTCAATACTTTTTATTTTTATCCGACCTTAAATCATTAAACTGTGGACACACTACATATTTCGAAATATGATATCGACAATAGGAATAGGTCAATAACCGCGCGCCGAATTCAAACTTCTTAGAATTTTGACCGATGGAACTGGTAGGTAGGTACTTGTGAGCTATACTCGGTCGTTCACCTTCGCTACCGCGTAGGTACTTCGAACTTCTTAGAATTTTGACCGATCGAAGTGGTAGGTACTTGTAGGTACGCTCGATCATTCACCTTGGCAGCCGAGCGCATGTTACCATAAAAATCTGTTTCAAAATAAACATCTTTGGTTAACGATAACTTAATTTTTGTACTAAGATATATCAATATAAAAATTGCATGGTTATTATAACTCGTTTAAGTTTAATTGGCCTTTTAGTCTAGTGGTTAGTGAACCTGACTCCTAAGACTGAGGTTGTGGGTTCGATTCCCACCCAGAACAAATCTTTGTGTGATGAGCACGATCATTTGTTCTGTGTCTGGGTGTTATTTATCTATAATATATATGTATTTAGAAATATATAAGTATGTTTATCAGTTGTCTGGTTGCCATAGTACAGGCTCTGCCTAGTTTGGGATCAGATAACGTTGTGTTGGTTGTCCTAAGAAGAATTTGTTAAAATTTGCGCACTGGTTAAAAACTTATCCTGTATAAAATACATTTGTATTTTATACAGGACTAGCTTTTGCCCGCGACTTCTTTCGCGTAAATGTCGGTTATCGCGGACGCAGACGAAGTCGCGGAATAAAAAATATGTCCTATGTCCTTTCTCAGGCTCTAAACTATCTGTGTACCAAATTTCATTTAAATCGGTTCAGTAGTTTTAGCAGGAAAGCGAGACAGACAGACAGAAAGACAGACAGAGTTACTCTTGCATTTATAATATTAGTGTGGAAGTGTGGATAAGTTTTTAACCATTGCTAAAATTTGCTAATATCCTGAATTATGGAGAGTACTGGTAGCCCAATGCAAACGGCCGCGAAGACGAGTTGCAGGTCGTGGCTGGGTTCGAATTTAGGCACGGACTTTACTTTGTCTCAATAATTTCATTTCACTACTGCTTTGGTAAAGGAAAACATCGTGACGAAACCGGCATGTCCTAGAACCGAAAATTCGAAAACATATGACCATCACCAACCATGTGATCTATCAACTGACACTGGCCCGCCATGGTAGATAGCAGCCCACTCCCTCTCAGAAAGAGAAGGCCTGAGAACTTTCTATACTGATTATGACAAGAATTATTAGTATTCAAAATAAAACAAACTCTCTTATCTTTTACACGAAATACTAAAAAGCATTGCGTCGAATAAAGTGCTATTTAGATGTAAAAGAGTACTTTTGCTAATCTGCCTTTGTTGCTGACCATATTTACAGAGTTGAAAGACTCGCTATTATAGGGCGTTATCGTCATCATGTAGTCAAAGTCAAATCGTATGCAAGGTCGAATTAAATTAGCTAGCAATACTTTACCCACATGTTGGGTATCGACATAGAAACTAACGAAATAAAATAAAAACTTTTTCCAAAAAAACTTTTTTACAAAAAAAAAAAAAACAACCGACTTCCTAAAAAAGCACCTCAAAGTGAAAAATAACTTTAATTTCGGAAGTCGGTGTCTTAGGATCTGTATTGAAGATTTTTTTGCCACCGATTTCCGAAATTAAAGTTATTTTTCACTTTGTAGTGTTTTTTGTTTTAGGAAGTCGGTTGTAATTTTTTTTTTGTAAAAAGTTTTATTTTTAACTTTTTAGTTATGGTAGATACCCCGCCCGCACTAATCTAATCGCGGTATTCGTTCATTTGTCGCGCAAATACTTAATGCAAATATAAGACTTATATGGTTTTCACATGGACCCCATTGTCCGAATGGAACCAAATTAAAATGGGACCACTCGGGAATCACCAGCTTTCAAATTAAAAAGAATAATCAAAATCGGTTCACGCAGTCTAAAGTTATGAGGTAACAAACATTTTTTTTAAATACAGTCGAATTGATAACCTCCTCCTTTTTTTGAAGTCGGTTAAAAATAGAATTGATTCTAGTTCCCCCTTAGAAAAGGTAGTGTCGTATTCAGAAGAATGAGCAAGAACTTCCACAATTACTGTTTTAAAACGCTTTATATTGTTTTCATCATCAGCAAGCTATAATGCTCCCACTGCTGGGACACAGGCCTTCTCTCGGTGAGAGGACGTGGGCCATAATCCACCACGCGGGTCCAGTGCGGATTGGTAGATATGACATGTATTCGAATTTTCCTCATGATGTTTTCCTTCATCGTTTTGAGAGCTGTGGTGATGAAATTATTTACACAATGTAAAATGTGTGCTTGGCTACACTGTTTTGAATACTTTAAATAAATAATTATACAGGAAAAAACATTAACTAGTGCGCGGACTGTAACCATGAATTCAGAATAATTATAATTTAAGCATAAAAAATAGGCCGGTCGGACCTATTAAAAAAAAAACTGCTGTTCCATACATATTTTTTTATAACCGGCAAAAAAAATACGCTAGGGAGGTACTTATAGAATTATAAGCTGAATTCATGGTTGCTGTTTTCTGTCATCGGTTTTTTTTTTTGTAGGTATGTGAAGGTGATAAAACCGTACCTAAAATAAAATTACTAAACCACAATAGGTGTATGTGGGGCGTTTTTTTTGTAGGTGGGAAGAAATCATCAAATGACGTCTCCCGCTCTGGGCGGAGCGGGAGGGCGTGTCAGACTTTTATTAACTAAAACCCACCCGTGTTCCTTCAGTTGTATATATGCCAGGGCCACGGTAACTCTTTCAAACTAATCTCGCAACCCTGGCACGTGTATGTGGGGCCTGGTGACCTGTAACACAGGTTTTTCCTAAACCTACATCAGGGACCAACTCACAGGCAACTCAAGTACTCTCACAATGTGAATTTATATGTTAATTTCAAAACAGTTAAATGGTACAAAACTACCGTGAGAGAAATAAATAAACTTATCAAAATGAGCAATAATTCAAAAAACAAAGAGTTGTCGGTTTCTAGTGGAATCTTATTGACCACACACCTGTCAAACTCAACTGACATAACCATAAACCGCCCCAACGTGTCAAGCCTATTAAAACCATGTTTTTCTAAACTAAACATAACTCAAGGTTTGACCATACATCTTCAACACAGGTAAATCCCTTTCCCGAGAGTAGTTTTCCTCAACGCATCACTTGAATAGAATGATAATTAGAAAGGAAATAATCGAAATGTAAGACAATGGAAAACCGCCGGTTTCTGGGTCAGCCCCGGCATGATGAGGCAAAAGATTACTTCTACCACACACCGTAGGAATCCCTGAGACGTGACTGCAAACCTAAATCAGCTGCTCATACATCGATTTTTGAATAAATTTTTATCTGTATTGTTATGATCGGTTCTTACCCGTTTCCGTTTAGATATAATTATGACAGTGATGACCCTATTAGTCTCGACTCTCGTGATCACAAGACATACGACTGCTGTGGTGGGGGTTCAATTTCCAAGTTGAGCCTGACTGTTATTGGGATTTTTCCATCTGGAATTTCGGAAGTTGGTAGAGCATCATCACCTTTTTTTTCAGATGGGAAATCATCAAATGCCTTCTTTCGCTCTGGGCGGACCGGGACCATGTCAGACTTTTACTGACTAAAACCCACCCGTGTTCCATCAGTTGCCTGTGCCAGGGCCACGGTAACCCTTTCGAACAAATAGGTACCTGCCAGGGTGCGACATCTTTTTGCCTCGGAAACTAAGTAAAGCCGTTGGTCCTGCGCCTGATCTTTCTCCAGTCGTGTCGGATTGCTGTCTCTTTTTACCCAACTACGGTGAAGCAGAAGAAAGGAGGGTTATTATGAGAGTAAAAGAACCGAGAGTTAAGCTAGCACCTGTGCTGGCGCACCAACTTGTTTATTATAATATCTTTTGCGTCTCTGGACGATATTATATGACCCTGATAATCTTATCAATGAAAGCATCTTTTGGTTTGACAGATTGCAAAATCATTAAAAAAAAATATTTATTCGAACTAGGCCGTAACTCCGAAGTTTTTAAACATCAAAAAGATGCATCGTATTAGGTAGTTCTATATGGGTTTTGTTTAAAAATAAAAAAGTTGTGCCTTCTACGTACAACTGATACATTTTTTGCTACTTAGCTAAAGGAAAGACCCAAGATGAGTCGAAAAAGTGAAGTGAAGTCTGAGAATGGTATGCATTCTCAGTAGATCCAAGAAGTTAGGTACATTTTTTTTAAAGTTTCCAACGCATCTAAGTTGGGACTGTATCCAAAAAAATAATTCCATAACATGATTACTTATAAGCAGATTTAGAGACATCATATCTTTGTCGACAAAAATCACAAATTGTATTAAGAGTGGCACGAACATGGACGCGCAAACTGTTAACATGAATTCAGTACAAGATTTTTGAAAGGGGTTGTTTCATTCAGCAACAAAAATTTCAACCATTCAGAAATTTTTGTTGCTGTATGAAACAACCCCTTTTTTTTAATCGTTTTGACCATGTTTTTATTGCACTTTTGTGTGAAACAGTGGAGTTTAGTTTGATAGGTGACGAATTTTTTTTTGTAGCTAGGAGTCTTATTTCCTCTTTAAATCATGTCCTGATTTGTCGATGTCTCTACCATCCTACACCTGTAGTCATATTCAAGTAAAGATTCTTGTTTTCGGCAAGTGTTGTGAACAAATTTTTATCATATTTTATGCAATGAAAGAATGGGAATTCAATCAAATAAATAATAGTCTCGTAATATCCCACAGTGTTTAATTAAATTTAAACTGCAAAATTCCTTGTAATTTGGTGGTCATTGGATTAACTAGTATCAAACAGCGATGCGCTATTGTCAAGTAAAAATTTACATTGCGCCATAAACAGAAATGTCCTATGTACATTACCAGTAGGGTAGTTACCACAACTTGTTCTTAATTTAACATCCTTAAAAACTGTGCTATAATAAATAAATATCTTAGGACAACCAACACAACGTTACCTGATCCCAAACTAGGCAGAGCCTGTACTATGGCAACCAGACAACTGATAAACATACTTATATATTTCTAAATACATACATATTATAGATAATTTACACCCAGACATAATAGGGTTAAGAGTCTGTCGCAGTTAGTCCATGGATGGCTGACCATCTTAACATACCACTTAGATATTACTATGTATAACACGTGGCGTCCTCAAGCCCCGCATAACGTCATCATGACGTAGAAATAATGCAAAAGGAAGTTTTTTTTCTTCGATATAAAATAGTTAGTATAAATTACCTGTGGGAAAAACTTAACGAATCGGGAAATACTGTCCACGTATGTATTGATGAGAATTCACCATGACTTCGTCTTCTATATGTGGTCAATTGAATAATCTATCATATACATTTTTTTTTTTTTTGTGGGTGGGAAATCATTAAATAACGTCTCCCGCTCTTGGGTGGAGCGGGAGGGCGCGTCAGACTTTTACTGACTAAAACCCACCCGTGTTCCTTCAGTTGCCCACATGCCAGGGTCACGGTATCTCTTTCTTACAAATCTCGCGACCCTGGCAGGCATCGGTCCTAGGGGCCGTTCAAGTATTACGTAAGCACATTTATTACAATTTTTTACTCCCCCATCCCCCTTGTCAGCAAAAGTAAGCAAAGCTCTTACCCCGCCCCCCATGCTTACGTAAACACCTGTTATATGCATTTTTCGTTTAATGTGCTATTGTTTGTTTTGTTATTGATTCATGAGCAGCAGTTATAATTCTAGAAATAAGAAAATAGATTTAGGGTAGGGGACTTAAACACATTTCAAACATAGACAATGTATGGGTTGCCATATGTGTAAAAAAGTAAATAACTACTGCTGACGTATACACCATCTAGACCCCCCCCCCACCCCCCATGTCATCAAAAATAAGCAAATGAAAGACCCCCCACCCCTATAATGCTTACGTAATACTTGAACGGCCCCCTAGCAGACCCCTTCAGTAATCTATAACATTTCCGAAATTTCTGGGGTAATTGCATAACACACTAACAGTAGGAATGGCTTTCATTTTGATAGTTCAACAACATACATTGCGTTATTTACGTTGTTGACATATTTTTCGAAAATATGAAGCAATGGATTAGCAAATTCTATCATTATCATTCAGATTATGATTGATAGTGTGTTACGCACTTAGTCTCTTTTTGTGTTGTCTCTTCCAATTTACCTAGATCTAAGATTTTGAAACAGGCATTCCAATTTTGCATCTATAGTTTCTAAGTGCCAATTAGTGTAATTAATTAATTCTAATAGCATTTAACATGCAGTGTTAAAAACGTCAATATATAAGAAAATATACTTAATTTTAGTTATGTATGTAACTCATAAAGTCATAAGGAACAAATGAATAACGCGCGCAGGAATGCGCTGGATGCGAGAAACACAAAACTGTTCGAAGTGGCGGAGCTTGGGGGAGGCCTATGTCCAGCAGTGGACGTCTTTCGGCTGAAATGATGATGATGATGATGATGATGATGATGAATAACCCGCTAGGTTGGACTTCCAAAATAAGCATTTTTTTTGGAGAATGGGCAATAAGCTCCGTAGTTACTCTTTTAAAATGTTTTACAATATTTTGTATACTTAAATACTGTAGGTAAAGAGTTTTGTCCATAGAGCAATACGGACCACCGGCGGACCGGTGTTGCTCTATGGTTTTGTCCTATAAAAATAACTAAAATAATTGTTTAAGACGAAGTAAACCAAAGGAAAAATTCGTAGACATGTGACATCTACCAACCCGCATTGGGCCCGGGTGGTGGATTATGGCCCACTCACTCTCACCGAGAGGAGGCCTGTGTCCCAGCTGTGGGATCATTACAGGCTGCTGATGATAGGGTCTTGTAGACGTTATTGTTCTTCGAAATATTGGTAAGTGAGATATGGTATGGTGAGTATTGGTAAAGTCTTATAAAACGGGTATCGTGTTACCCAGTAACAGAGCTGTGGAGGTCAAATAGACAGTAGCTCCCTGTAACATACTGGTATTCAAATGCGTCCGGTTAGACTGAAAGCCGATTTCGATAAAATTTGGTATGGGGTAAGTTTGAACCCCAAGACTGACTAGCTACTTTTTATTCCGTAACTTCATTTGCTTCTGCGATAACCGACTTTTACGTGGACGAAATTCGCGAGCAAAAGCTAGTATTTCTATAGAACACATTAATAAACAGTTAATTATTTTTTTTAATTGTGGCCCATCGGCATCAGGAGCAGGGTCCAAGCTGCAGGTGGTCAGGGCTTTAAAAAGAGGAACCTCCTGACTATGCGTGTTTTGTCCAGGAGTACTACTTTAGTCGGGTACGGTCCGCTAGGCAGGTAAAAGGTATGCAAACTAATAATAAAACCTCAATTAATAAAATTTTACGACTAAAACAAATTTGAAGACGGTTAAAAATAGAAAACACTCTGTTTCCACTCCCAGAGTTAAAATCCCTATCTAAGTCTAATATACGAAAACAGTAAAAGCATTTGTTCCCCGCCGGCTTATTGATCCAGCCGAATACGGCCTGGGCCTGCGTAAGGCCCTTGGGCTTTCAAAGTTTATGTTAATGGTATCTAGGTAGCTATAAACTTGGGGAGTTCTGAAGACTCGAGTAAAGTTACTTGTATGATCTGTTCCAAAAGTATTTATCGAGAGTGTAAACATACACTCACCACCGTGATTGCGTAACTCACAATTAATCAGAGGGGTAATTGCGTAAAACACTATGTGTAGGAATCGCTTTAATTCCAGTACTAAAAAGGTGGAATTACCCCTAAGTAATTAAAAGCCCCGTGTGGTGCCGGACGTAAAGAATAACACCACCCCATTTCTTCCCGTGGGTGTCGTAAAAGGCGACTAAGGGACTTACTAGAGAATGGGCAGCAGCGTTCTCTATGCATTTTACCACCATACTGCGATCGCCAACCCGCCTGCCAAGCGTGGCGATTATGGCAAAGCCCCCCAAATTGGAGGAGGCCTAAGTCCAGCAGTGGACGTCTTACGGCTGAAATGATGATGATGATGATGAATTAAAAGTGTAACTTAATTACAGTTCTACAATATTCATAGCGTTATTTACGTTGCAAAGCAGACAATTTTTACGTAAACATGAAATAATAGTTTGACATTTTTTTTCAAAATGATGCAGATTCTCATTAATAGTATGTTTCGGAATAAGGGTGTAGAATCATTTTTAACACGTTTTTATTAGCTTCATTCATATGTTTATTATGTTTGTATGTTAGTATATTAGTATGTGCCTATGTAACGGAAACTTTAAACATGAATTTGACCGCCTTTTAAACGTCGGATTACCTCAAAATTTGGCATACTTATCAAAGATCGATAACAATACAATAATTTCATAAATTTGTGCCAGTATCCTTGCCAGGGTTACCACGATAGCAAAAAAACTGTCTTCGAAAACTACGCTGACATACGTCACAAAATTCGAAACACCCTAATAAATAGAAAATAAATAATATTTAAAAAAAAAAAAACACGCCTCCAAAGAAAACCAAACTAAAAGTAGAAAATAATGGAAAAAAGCGTGCTTTTTGAGGTAAATACCTCCTCTTTAATTGATATCAAGCACACCACACTTTTTTCCATTATTTTCTTTCGTTTTATTATACTATTATTTTTAAGGTTATGGCTAAACCTTTGCCGCAATATGTTAGACTTGCTTCTGCCCGCGACTTCGTCCCCGTTAAATTTCGTGTTCCCCCGACCCTTCCCGTCGCATCGAATCGCCCACTCGTGCGATTTTCCCCGTTTTTGCAACATTTTTCATTACTGCTCCGCTCCTCCAGTCGTAAAATTTTATTAATTGAGGTTTTAATATTAGTTTGCATACCTTTTACCTGCCTAGCGGAGGCAGGTAAAAGGTATGCAAACTAATATTAAAACCTCAATTAATAAAATTTTACGACTAAAACAAATTTGAAGACGGTTAAAAATAGAAAACACTCTGTTTCCACTCCCAGAGTTAAAATCCCTATCTAAGTCTAATATACGAAAACAGTAAAAGCATTTGTTCCCCGCCGGCTTATTGATCCAGCCGAATACGGCCTGGGCCTGCGTAAGGCCCTTGGGCTTTCAAAGTTTATGTTAATGGTATCTAGGTAGCTATAAACTTGGGGAGTTCTGAAGACTCGAGTAAAGTTACTTGTATGATCTGTTCCAAAAGTATTTATCGAGAGTGTAAACATACACTCACCACCGTGATTGCGTAACTCACAATTAATCAGAGGGGTAATTGCGTAATACACTATGTGTAGGAATCGCTTTAATTCCAGTACTAAAAAGGTGGAATTACCCCTAAGTAATTAAAAGCCCCGTGTGGTGCCGGACGTAAAGAATAACACCACCCCATTTCTTCCCGTGGGTGTCGTAAAAGGCGACTAAGGGACTTACTAGAGAATGGGCAGCAGCGTTCTCTATGCATTTTACCACCATACTGCGATCGCCAACCCGCCTGCCAAGCGTGGCGATTATGGCAAAGCCCCCCAAATTGGAGGAGGCCTAAGTCCAGCAGTAGACGTCTTACGGCTGAAATGATGATGATGATGATGAATTAAAAGTGTAACTTAATTACAGTTCTACAATATTCATAGCGTTATTTACGTTGCAAAGCAGACAATTTTTACGTAAACATGAAATAATAGTTTGACATTTTTTTTCAAAATGATGCAGATTCTCATTAATAGTATGTTTCGGAATAAGGGTGTAGAATCATTTTTAACACGTTTTTATTAGCTTCATTCATATGTTTATTATGTTTGTATGTTAGTATATTAGTATGTGCCTATGTAACGGAAACTTTAAACATGAATTTGACCGCCTTTTAAACGTCGGATTACCTCAAAATTTGGCATACTTATCAAAGATCGATAACAATACAATAATTTCATAAATTTGTGCCAGTATCCTTGCCAGGGTTACCACGATAGCAAAAAAACTGTCTTCGAAACCTACGCTGACATACGTCACAAAATTCGAAACACCCTAATAAATAGAAAATAAATAATATTTTAAAAAAAAAAAAAAAACACGCCTCCAAAGAAAACCAAACTAAAAGTAGAAAATAATGGAAAAAAGCGTGCTTTTTGAGGTAAATACCTCCTCTTTAATTGATATCAAGCACACCACACTTTTTTCCATTATTTTCTTTCGTTTTATTATACTATTATTTTTAAGGTTATGGCTAAACCTTTGCCGCAATATGTTAGACTTGCTTCTGCCCGCGACTTCGTCCCCGTTAAATTTCGTGTTCCCCCGACCCTTCCCGTCGCGTCGAATCGCCCACCCGTGCGATTTTCCCCGTTTTTGCAACATTTTTCATTACTGCTCCGCTCCTCTTGGTTATAACGTGATGTTATATAGCCTATGTTACTTGCAGATAATGTAGATTTCTAATGGTGAAAGAATTTTTAAAATCAGTTCAGTAGTTTTTGAGTTTATCCATTACAAACAACCTGACAAAAATACAAATTTTTCCTCTTTATAATATTACTAGCTGACCTGTGCCCACTCCGTTGGGCGGTAAAGGGTTTTGTTTTTATTGCATACCAGCTTCAGCCCGCGACTTCATCCGCGATAAATTTCTTGTTCCCCCGACCCTTCCCGTCGCGTTGAATCGCATACCCGTGCAATTTTCCCCGTTTTAGCAACATTTTTCATTACTGCTTCGCTCCTCTTGGTTTTAGCGTGATGTTATATAGCCTATAGCCTTCCTCGATAAATAGGCTACCCAACACAGAAAGAATTTTTCAATTCGGAGCAGTAGTTCCGGAGATTACCCCCTACATACAAACTTACAAACAAATGTTACCTCTTTATAATATTAGTATTATTGGTGTAGAAAAATTTGTCTGCTCAACAACGTAAATTAAGTATGACTAGTGCTAGCCCACTGGTCGAAATTCGAATGACATTTTTGACATATTGTTTGACAATCAGTAAGACCATAGACTTTAAAAACAAAAAACGTGTGTGACAACAATTTCTTTGATATTTTCATGGAAATTATTTAACAAGAGTTGCGTCGCGCTGTCGTTTCGCGCCTGTTATGAGAAGCTTTTAGACGACTGCGTAATGCAAATGAGGGTAATGTATTTATCAGCCTATCTATGTTTGTATGTTTGTTTCTCTGCGTTATAGAGACCAAAAACCTGGGCTGATTTTGATTATATTTCCGTCAGTCGATTTGTCTTAATTTTGTGAAATGTAACTAACACATGACAGTACCTAATCAAAATTTAGTATGGCGACAACTAGACTTCATATTGTGAAAAAGAAAAAAAGTGGAATCATTGAATAACTAGGTATTCAGGATTTATATCGATTTAAAATTAGTTAGCAACTATTGGCTCTTAAATTTTCAAAAAATTATAATAAAGCGGTGGTAAAGTTCTTATAAGAATATTCGATAAATAAGGTTTATTAATCTGAAATGTAATTATTTTTCTTAACTAGAAAATGTAAAACAAAGAAAGTTTTTTTTTTAAACCGAGTACCTATCTATAAAGTGAACTTTAACAAAGATGAAACTATTTTTTTTTTTTTATTGAGTCTTCTTCAAAATGTTACCTAAGAGCCGCGTAATTTATGATGAACTTAATACAAAAACACAAGGAGAGAAAGAAAAACACGTAGCTTATAAACGTATTCATGAAATACATAAATATATGAAAACCACTTTAACAGTTAATATAAAAAGATACCCAGACAAGACCCTAATAACTTCGCCCAAGAAAAACTTTAATTTTATCTTTCGTAACAAGAAAAAGAAAACCTTTTACCATGAAGGACGTTGTACCAATAACAGTTAACTTTTTAAAAGGTAGCGCTTCTAGATCAAGCCGTAAGTTCATGTAAAAAGATAGTCTTTAAGGTTTTAACAAGATATTTTCCTAGAGATAGATTTCATGACTTTGACTTTCTTTTCATTAAATCTATACTAATATTATAAAACTGAAGAGTTTGTTTGTTTGATTGAACGCGCTAATCTCAGGAACTACTGGTCCGAATTGAAAAAATATTTTTGTGTTGCGTAGCTTATTTATCGAGGAAGGCTATAGGCTATATAACATCACGCTACAACTAAGAGGAGCGGAGCAGTAATGAAAAATGTTGCAAAAACGGGGAAAATCGCACGGGTAGGCGATTCGACGCGACGGGAAGGGTCGGGGAAACAAGAAATTTAACGCGGACGAAGTCGCAGGCAGAAGCTAGTTATTACATATATCAACATAAATGATTATAAGCTTACAGTCTTAGTCTTAATGTACCGTGTGGTGCCGGACGTAAAGAATAACACCACCCCATTTCTTCCCGTGGGTGTCGTAAAAGGCGACTAAGGGACTTACTAGAGAATGGGCAGCAGCGTTTTCTATGCATTTTACCACCATACTGCGATCGCCTACCCGCCTGCCAAGCGTGGCGATTATGGCAAAGCCCCCCAAATTTGGGGAGGTCTAAGTCCAGCAGTGGACGTCTTACGGCTGAAATGGTGGATGGTGGTGGCTTAGTCTTAATTTAACTGGTACTACAAATGACTGAAAGCAATGAGGGATTTCTGAAATGGTCGGGGCACCTGTCAAAAATGTCAAAGCGCCTATATTTTCCTTAGTCGTAACTGAATGAAAAAATAGTTTTATATTATAATCATTGTCGAAGTGTCAAAGTTGCGCCAACTGGTAACCTGAATTTTCTTGAACACCCTCTCCATCATTCTATCTGTCATCTTTAAAAGATTGACATTAAAGTACCAGAACGACATTTGAACTCGCAAAAGGCTTTAAAATAATTTAAAAATATACATTTAAATACAAGTCAGTTACAAAAAGGAGACAGAACGCTTCAAATAAATTGTCAGCTTTGCTATCAACAGGAAAAGTGCCCAAAGGAATAGCAGCATAGCTACGTTCAATGTTAATGCCAATTATATGACCGAAAAATATTCCAGCAGAAGGCTGGTGGCACATGAGACATGACGAATCAACCAACCGTTTCTTTTTTTTTGGGTGGGAAATCATCAAATGACATCTCCCGCTCTGGGTGGAGAGAAAGGGCGTGTCAGACTTTTACTGACTAAAACCCACCCGTGTTCCTTCAGTTGCCCATGTGCCAGGGCCACGGTATCTCTGTCGAACGAATCTCGAGACCCGGGCAGGATCAACCAACCTTTAAGCGATTTCCCGAAGAAAATGTATTACTTTTTTTATGTAACATATGAAGAAAAAGAATATCGATACAGCGGCGAATTTCGTAACATACCAACAGTAGGATATTACCAATAAAGAAAGAAAGAAAGAAAAATACCATTCTAACCCCGTTAGTAGGGTATTAATATTTCTTTCTAGGAATGGCTTTGTCTTTCACAGTTCAACAACATTGATTGCGTTTTAACATTGTGGAGCAGACAATTTTTTAAACATATAAAGCAATGGTATGTTTTAAATTAGTACGTTATGTCATGTAGGATCGGGAATAGTGTTTGCCCAGTGGTTACGGCCGCGACGACGTAGGTTCGAATCCAGACAGGCGCATTACTTTGGGACAATCATAACATCACCACGGCTGTCAAAATGGTGGAAGAAAACATCGTGAGGAACCGGCATGGCCTTTTTTTTGTGGGTGGGAAATCATCGAATGACGTGTCCCGCAATGGGCGGAGCGCGAGGGCGTGTCAGACTTTTACTGATTAAAACCCACCCGTGTTCCTTCAGTTGCCTATATGCCACGGCCACGGTAATCTTTCAATCTCGCGACCTTTAACAGAACTGGCATGGCCTAGAACTAAAATTTCGAAGACATGTGACATCTACCAACCCGCACTGGGCCCGCGTGGTAGATTACGGCCCACGCCCTCTCACCGAGAGGAGGCCTGTGTCCCAGCAGTGGGAACATTATAGGACACATATTCATGTATGATTATGTACCTACGTACTAGCTTCTGTCTGCGACTTCATCCGTGTCAAATAAGCTCCCCTGACCCTTCCCGTCGCATCGCAGCCTGCCAGTTTTCATCCATTATTTTGTTGCTGCTCGGCTCCTTTTGATCATAGCGTGATGTTATATAGCCTATATATGTACGCGAGATAGTCAGCAACATCAAAGCGTTGCTGGCCTTCCTCGAGGAGCTGGGGTGGAACGAATAACCGATTTCCCACCCGTACGCAAAATACGCGCACAGACGTGGAGTTGCGGCCACCAGCCCATTCTACCTATTACCTATTACCTAAATATAGCCTATAGCCTTAATAAATAGGCTACCCGACTCAAACAGATTTTTTCAATTAGAACCAGTAGTTCCTGAGATTAGCGCGTTCCACCCACCATTTTTGGGAAGTGGGGGATTAGAAAGAGACAAAAAGTACCCTATGTCACTCTCCATCCCTTCAACTATCTCCACTTAAAAAATCACGTCAATTCGTCGCTCCGTTTTGCCGTGAAAGACGGACAAACAGACACACACACTTTCCCATTTATAATGTTAATATGGATGTACAGTCTCAAAATCGTTCAGTTGTAAAAATACTTCAAACCTATCAAGGTGAAGGTTCACCATAAAACATAATATAAAAGTAAATGAAAGCGAAACAAAAGGCGATAAAGATGAATAAGTAATAAAACTTAATGAACAAGTGACAAAAGATTCAAAAATAAGTCGTAACATTATAGATTGCAAGTATGATTTCCTTTACTATGTTTGTTTTATGAGAGGCTCGTGGCTTAGTAATAACAGCCGCACGGGTCGATCGATGAGGTTTAGCTACGCTTTCCGAGGCTGGTTCGTGGATGAGAACCGTTCTTACATATACTGGGTGACTTTTTTTAGCGTCTTGAAAAAAAATGGGGGTAATAGGTGAACGGAGTAGAAGCTTTTGGCATAGAAATTTTTATTATTTTTATTTTTGAATAACATGTAATTAAATTGATCTAGCAATAAATACTACACATTTAAAGTAACATTTTCATACTAGAACAACAAAAACAGAAAATTGGAAAAAAAAAAAAAAAAAAAAAAATTATTTAAATCTATCGAAACTCGAATCATACGCACCCTACTCAATGCGCGGCATGTATCATTGATTTCGGAGCGCGGTCCTACCCTTTGAAGCCGGCTGATAGGCGGCCTCATTGATCTTTCGCAGGCGCACGAGCCGCACACGCATCCCTGTCCACCCGCGTCCCGCGCTCCTTTAGTCACCTACGATGAATCTAAAGGCCTTCCTGCCTTCTATTCTAGTTACACAACACACCATATGAAGGTCGAGACGGTAAAAAATGTCATCCGGTATAGATCTCTCGGTTTCCCGGAAAGGCTGTCTTTGACAGTAATGATAGGTCGTCAGAACCCCGAAACTCTGACAAAAATACCGGTCCAGTATTTCAAGCTAGGTTGCATGATAAAGCTAAGCTAAATGCTTTACAAAACATAATCATTGTTACATTATCTCAATATGTCCAATTGATGACATTGTGACACGTGTTGCGACAAAAGATAGCAAAGATAGCAAATGGAACACTTCTATCTTTTATAGCATCTTCATCTTTAGTTATCTGATTAATATCTTGTCCACCAGTATGAAACAGGACATCTGATTCTGATTTATCTTTGATTTTGACATCCAGATTTAATCAGTCGATCAACTCAGCTTATCGCAGTCCACTGCCGGACAAAGGCCTCTGCCATGTTGCGCCACAACACTCTGTCCTTGCGACATCCGTTCGAAAGAGTTATCGTGGCCCTGGCATATAGGCAACTGAAGTCACACGGGTGGGTTTTAGTCAGTAAATTCTGACACGCCTTCCAACTCCGCCCAGACCGAGAGACGTCATTTCATGATTTACCACCCACAAAAAAAAACAGTCCTCAGCCTTCCGTATCTAGTCTGTCCCAGCCACTTTCTTTAAGTCGTCGGTCCATCTAGTTGGGGGGGCGTCCCACAGTACGCTTGCCGATATGCGGACGCCCAGTAAAGGCCAGGCCCGGGTTGGAGGCGCGTTGTGATCCACGCGCGCCTCAAACGGATAGGGCTAAGGCCACTGCTTGCCAGAGTCACAAATTTGTTCGAAAGATTAACCGTGGCCCTGGCTGGCGCGGTCCGAGGGGTCATGACCCCCGCCCCAAAGACAGTCATGCTGTCGAAACCCTGAACAATTTGCCTGTCTTACTATCTTAAGTTTGTTCTCACTTGAGCCACGGAGACTCCGATGGACATTTGCAATAAGATTATAACCCGGGACATCATGCTGATCAGTAGCGCTTGCGACTACTAGACCAAAGAGAATGTACCTTCCTAAAAATATTCTTCAGTACTCGTGGTGACCCCCCCCCCAAAATGTTAGGCTGCGACCGCGCCTGGGCCCTGGCACAGGCAAGTACAGGCACACGGGTGGGTTTTAGTCAGTAAAAGTCTAACACGAGAAAGCTGGATAAGTCAGTTGATGATTTTCTACCCAAAAAAAGAACTCGTCAGTTCCATCTGGATTGCCATCGGATTGCTGCAATGTATGCTATGTAATAATCAACCTATACTCTTTTCTATCCTGCTCACAGTGTCCAGAAACATGTAGCCAAGGTGACCTCTGCGTTACCTCCAATAACGCAGTGGAAGTGGGGAAGTTTTGGGCCAACAACATCTGGTAACTGGTAACTGGCTAACGACACGAAGAAGAAGAAGATTGCAATGTGTAGTGAAGTATTATATTAGTGTGTCTTTGCATGCATATTGAAATTATTCGATTGGCAACAGAAGTAAAATTGCTCCAGAAGACGTTGGTCAAGGCTTTCTTAGTAGATTTTGACAGTTGTTACGGGTTGTGCGAAACCTCAAATTTTGTCATCGGGTCATGATTTGTAGAGTCAAATAGTTAGTGCCACAATTGCCTTCAATTCATCTGTTTTTAATCGACGAAAAAAAACGGAGGAGGTTCCCAATTCGACGCGTATTTTTTTTTAATGTATGACCACGCATAACTTTTTACATAGTAGTCCCATTGTGATAAATCTCTTTTTATTGGAAAGGGTATACTCCGAAGGTGGTTCCATATAAATTTGGAAAACAAAATCCAACCCTAAGGGTCGGAAAACAGGATGATTGATTGTTTACTCACTGATTGTAATGTATAACCACGCATAACTTTATACAGAGTAGTCCCATTTTGATAATTCTTTTTTTATTGGATAGGGTATACCTTGCCAAGTATTATTAGTGCATTAAAGCCCCAAAAAATTAAAAAATAAAAACTTTTTTAACAAAAAATAGAACCGTTATTTTTTGCTTTTCAGTGTTTTCGGCGGTTTAATTTTTTGTTAAAAAGTTTTTTGTGGCCCAACATTCTGACCCACACAAGACAGCCATGGACTATTAAAGGCCAGTATATAAAATGTTTCGTGACCTACAGACCACAGCAGTTTATGAAACATCTTACCTTATATTAACACTAACCTCTAGCAGGGGAAATTCCCAGCTCTGCTAACATATAGAACTTGGCAATTGATCAAATGATACACACGGCTACATATCAAACACATTTCCAGTTTTAGCTGAGCTCGCATTGGATACAGTTTTCGTACAATGAGAAGTCAGCTAATAATGGATATGTATAGCTTAATTTGTCGCCGTGTGCGTACTACAGTCATCTCGTCGCACATTGAATATGTATTCAGCACAATTCAAAGATTAGAATTTAAATTACTTACTGCAATAATCAAGAGGAAAATGTATGATTAGAAATACTTTTAAATAAGGGCCTGAATCCTAACTGCGTGATACACTCACCTTTTTTTTTTTTTTTTTGATCACGAGGTGGAAATCCTCATGGATGTCCTCCGCCCTGGGGTGGACGGAAGGGTCTGTCAGACTCTTACTGACTAAAACCACCCCGGTGTTCCGTCCCACACCTACGTCGGGGACCACGGGAACCAATGTCTTTCGCGATCCCCGACTGGTGCCGGCCGGGGAGTGAGGTGTTAAACTCCCCCCCATACATCACAGAGAGGCGCGCGTGGAACACTACGCGCCACCATCTCGTAGCAATAGGGGGCGACGGATGTCGTGACACACTCACCTGCCTCATCTGTCTAGCCTTTTCCTAACCATGTTGGGGTCGGCTCAAAAGGAAAAACCGGCCAAGTGCGAGTCGGACTCGCGCACCGAGGGTTCCGTACAAACCTGCAGGTCATCATCATCATCATTCGTCATCATCGTTTATGAAATGAAATGTTTTTTTTTTTTAAATTTTTATATTTGTGTTGACTGAATGAAAGGTAAATTGTGGTTTACGATTTATGACGTATTAAAAAAAAACTACTAACTAGATCTCGTTCAAACCAATTTTCGTTGGTAGTTTTCATGGTAATGTACATCATATATTTTTTTTAGTTTTATCATTCCCTTATTTTAGAAGTTACGGGGGGGGGGGGACACACATTTTACCACTTTGGAAGTGTCTCTCGCGCAAACTATTCAGTTTAGAAAAAAATGATATTAGAAACCTCAATTTCATTTTTGAAGACCTATCCATAGATACCCCACACGTAAGGGTTTGATGAAATTTTTTTTTTGTGTTTCAGTTCTATGTATGGGGAATCCCAAATATTATTGTTTTAAAAAAAAATGATATTAGAAACCTCAATATCATTTTTGAAGACATATCCATAGATACCCCACACGTAAGGGTTTGATGAAAAAAAAAATTTTGAGTTTCAGTTCTATGTATGGGGAACCCCAAATATTATTGTTTTTTTTCTATTTTTGTGTGAAAATCTTAATGCGGTTCACTGAATACATCTACTTACCAAGTTTCAATAGCACAGCTCTTATAGTTTCGGAGAAAAGTGGCTGCGACATACTCGGACAGACAGACAGACAGACAGACAGACAGACATGGCGAATCTATAAGGGTTCCGTTTTTTGCCATTTGGCAACGGAACCCTAAAAAGCGGAACCCTTATAGGATCACTTTGTTGTCCGTCCGTCCGTCTGTCAAGACCCTTTTTCTCAGGAACGCGTGGAGGTATCAAGCTGCAATTTATATCAAATACTCAAATCTACTGTCCCTTGGAGTTGTGAAAAAATCAAACTTCTAAGCTAACGCAATCAAAAGATATAGCCGTTTATGCCACAAATTTCCGCAAATTATCGAAACTCGCAAGGGAATCAAAACCTAAAGGGTACTTCCAGTCGATCTAGAATTTTGAAATTTGGTACAAAGCAACGTCTTATAGCACAGATAAAGTAAAAATTGCGAAAACCGTACATATTTAGTTACATCATATAGTAAAAATATTTTTTTTAATTTTAAACTTTATACCGACAGGTTTGTACGGAACCCTCGGGGCGCGAGTCCGACTCGCACTTGGCCGGTTTTTTGTACAGGCGTCACACAGATTAGGATGGAACCCTTCAGGACACCCAGATCTTACACGGGCGTTCTCAACAGACCGGGAGATACAGTCAATGCGTCAGCGCACACCAAGAGCAGAGCAGAGCAGAGCATTTTCTGAGACTAATGAAAAATTTATCTTAAGACAAATTCAACATTACAATTACACATTACAAAATTGGAAATTATGGACGAAAAAAAATTGATCGGTTTGGTGCAGCGTTTTGAATGTTTGTACAATATATCAAGTTTAACATACAGCGATCGGGTGTTAAAAGTCAATGCTTGGGAAAGAATATCTCAAGAAATGGGAAAACCTATTTTACCAAATTCTAACACTATTCGCCTAAGATATTTTTCCCGCCACATTTCTTCTACCAATACTGTTCTTCTCATTTTATGACATCTTATTTTATTTATGTACATATTCTTCAGTGTTCCTCTTCCTCTACCAAAAGAGCGATAATTACTAAGTCCCAATCAACTATATTGAACCCGCCTGCCAACGTCGGATTTTGCCATCAAACTGGTTATGCACGGCCGCCTGGCAACCCAGAGCATTTTCAACGGAGCTTGCTCGCGGAGGCGCGAGCATGCCTGCCGCCTGTTTATTCCAACCAGCCTTGCAGAATTTGGGACAGCGCACACCGAACTGCAAAATGCTCGCGCATGCTCGAGCAAAATTTTGACTGCTCGTGCATGCGCGAGCATTTTGCAGTTCGGTGTGCGCTGTCCAAATTCTGCAAGGCTGGTTGGAATAACCACCGAAGGCCCCAATCGGGAACCAAACCCTTCTAACCTAGAATATTAGTCAGATTTTGAATCAATTTGAAAGTTAAATGGTTGGTTGGTTTAAGGCGGAAACACACTTACGTGTCGTGGCGTGTCGTGACGCGCCAGAAGCATTCAGTTTCATACATTCGACAGAACGTGTTGCGACGCGACACGACACGACATGCAAATATGTCCCTAACCATATTAAATGTATGAAACCGATATGCTTCTGGCGCGTCACGACACGCCACGAGCCCACGACACTTATGTTTCTGCCTTTAGTGTGGAATTCATCTCCTTAAGTAGGTATTTATTTATTGATGCACTTTTCCTTATTTCATCTCACGCGCTAACATTATTCAGATATAGTTATTATATGATCTAACAGAAAGTATAAATTACAGAGGTACGGCGAGGTTAAGCTGTGTTTGCCGCGGTCAGTCTTTGGATTGGTCATCTACTGACTGTAGACTTCTGAGACTATGTTATCATTAGTAGGTATTTTCCAGAGTTAATGTTAGCTACGTATCCAAAATCAAATTAAATTAGCTAGCAATACTTTACCCACGAATTGGGTATCGATACAGAAAAGTAATTTAAAAAAAAACTTTTTCATAAAATCAAATCAAAATCATTTATTTGCGTAAATAAGGTACAGAAGGTTGGTAAAATATATGAATTTGTTCTCTTATTCTGCCTTTAATTTCAGCGTGCAAATGTAGGCTAAAGTTACACATTTCTCATTAATTTAAATTAATTATATTATCACAATCATGCAGTCATTAAGCAGATAATCCCATTAAAATTGTATTACTGAATTAAATAAATGTCAAAATAATAATAAAAGAATTATAAAAGTAATAATCATAAATGTCAATCATAATTATTTCAATAATGGGAGAGATTCGCCACCCAATTATATAACAAAATTAATTTAAAATAACCGTGCAGTTTATAAAACCTAAAAGTTCATGTACACTGCTATTTTCGTTCCAACTTTGTCCAAAACTTTAAATGACACAGAAATGTTTTGTTTTGAGGATTTGTAAATTCGTAAAAAACTATCTAAGTTCTACGAAAAATTACAAAAATAACCCTGACTGGTACGTTTTACATCACACGCATAATCCGATGATCACAACATTGATTACAGTAACAATACTATTTGTAACCCTTTTTTTGGATGGGAAATCAAATGTCTTCTCCCGCTCTGGGCGGAGCAGGAGGACGTGTCAGTCTTTTACTCACTAAAACCCACCCGTGTTCCTTCAGTTGCCTAGGCCAGGGTCGCGGTAAGTCTTTCGAATGACTCCGCGACCCTGGCAGGCATTGGTCCCAGCAGACCCTTCAGTACTTGCTGACATCTCTGAGGCGCGCGTGAAACACAACACAACGTGCCGTCGACCCGGGCCTGATTACTTGTGACCCTGAGGATGGAAGGTGGCACCTAGAAGCTTCATCGCTGTATCGTTATGCCATTTGGGTCATATACACAGGTTAATGACGTCATAGTACCAGATAAAAGGCATTGAAATCCTACGGAAGAGAACTGAGGAAGTTTGCATAATGAGGAAGTCAATTTACGTTTCCGAAAATGATAATTCTGAAGAGATACTTTTAGCAAAAATGCATGTTAATGCAACAGTGAAGGAGGCCGAATCTGATGGCAGTCATAATTAGCTTCAATTGTTAAATGGTAATTCCCACTTCTGGGTCACAGGCTTCCTCTTAGTAAGAAGGGATGGGCGTAATGCACCACGCGGGCCCAGGGCGGATTGGTTGAATTTAAATAAATTGAGAATGGTTAAATACCAAGTCCTATATGATATCCTTGAAAAGTTATAAATTCATCACATCTTTAGCTGTAAATATTGATTATCTTGCAAAATTCCAGGACATACATACAAGTGAAGTTAAATAAAAGCTTTTAAAAATAGGTACAACGTTACATATTTATCGTAGACCCTTATTCACGATTGCAATCTTGAATCTGTTGTAGCAATCTTGAATCTGTTGTAGCAATCTTGAATCTGTTGTAGCAATCTTGAATCTGTTGTAGCAATCTTGAATCTGTTGTAGCAATCTTGAATCTGTTGCTCATAACATAACCTGCATATTTACTACACAGCCATACGCACAGCTGTTTGCTAATGTGCATAAAATGACGTGTGTGAAGTTAGCATCTCAATTGTTAGCATCTCACAAAAAAACACCACATATAGTGGCATCCCACATAGTTCCACAGTTCTTGATAAGTTTTAACAATAGTTCCGTCGATTTGACTATCCAAAACGCGTTTTGAAAAAATGAGATGCTAACTTCGCAAAACATATCACAGCATCTCATCGAATTTCTCAAAATTAACCATTTTTGAGTTGAAAGCAAAAGAGTTCTGCATCCAAAACGTATTTAGCTGAGAGTTCTATACACACGTCATAAAATGTTATATCGTTAAAAATCATTACTGATTTGTTAAAATCGGAGACATTTTACGATTCGTTATGTCAGTTAAACGTGACAACGCTACAATTTGGGCAATAAAATGAAGCGCACAACTTCGTTACATACACAGAACATTCTTTATTCCGTGGTTACATATCACCTTTGGTCGAATAAAAATTATTCAGTAGTTCCTTTTATGTATAAGCCATGGATAAATGATTTTTATCTGTAAGTAAGTTTGTACAAACACTTTTACACCTCAATGATATTTTTTAAAGCTACATGAAGTCAGCGTTTCCTATCTGAGTCTAACTACTCTGAGAAGAAAGGCCGAAACAAACTCAGAGGTTACAGTCTCAGTCCTGACATAATCTTGGTCAGATCATGTGAAGACCATGTAGATTGGTGTCTGAACTGTGTGTGCATGTACGAGTATGAACTGTGTGAGAGATGGTTAGCTATGGATAGAAAACTGGTCACTTCTGAGATGACAACTTATAAAGAAGGATGGCAGAAGAAGATATGTTCCGCTGATCTATATCTATACATCTATATACAAATAAATAAAATTGTAATTTTGTTTGTTATTTGAAATTAACAGCTTTTCAATAATAAATGCATATGAAAGTATATACGGTACTTACATTAAAAAAAAACATATTTTTTTTGTCTGTCTGTTTGTTCCAGCTAATCTTGGAAACGGCTGGACCGATTTCGACGGGAAATTCACTGGCAGATGCTGATATTATAAGGAGTAACATAGACTATAGTAATATATAATTTTGTCTAGGTAGTACGTCTCCGTGTGTCTTAAATAAATTGGGATAAGGAGGAGAATAATGATGTTAATCAATTAATTAATGGTTTATGTATAGATCCGTGTGGTGTCGGACGTTAAGAATATTACCATCTCATTGCTTCCCGTGGGTGTCGTAAAAGGCTACTAAGAGACTTACTAGAGAATGGGCAGCAGCGTTCTCTTACCACCATACTGCGATCGCCAACCCGCCTGCCAAGCGTGGCGATTATGGCAAAGCCCCCCAAATTGGGGGAGACCTATGTTCGGCAGTGCACGGCTTACGGATAAAATTGATGTGTAGGTGAAGGTCGGAATGACAGTTATGTGTTTTTAAAGAAGAAAAAAAAAAGACTAATTCGTTGTGCCTAAAAGATTGAGATGAAAGTCTTACCATGCAAATTCGCAGACCATTCTTGGCAAACTATATTTAATATTCTCAAAAGCCAGGCGTAGACACAAAGTCGTGCCGAAGATAATTAAATCATTCTAATTGCGTTAGATTCTCAAGCTTACTTGGTTCGGAAAGACATTATTTTTTGACACTGGGAACGTTAAAACAAAAGAAGTTCAAACAAAGATGGCGAGACGAGATAAAATGTTATACTGTACTGTGTAATGACAAAATCTTAACATAATTATATAAATTACGCGTCACGTTGTCTGTCCGGGATGGACTCCTAAATTACTTAACCGAGTTTAATAAAATTTGCACACCGTGTGCAGTTTGATTCAACTTAAAAGATAGAATAGTTTTTGATCTCAATATTTGCAAATTAAATGTTTTTATAGGACAATGTGTGTGTTCATTGGTTAGTTCTATGAATTCCTAATAGATGGCGTGGGCTTCAATTTCTAGATAATCTTTATATGCTTAGATCTTTTAAACTACGCCAAAGATTTAACACGGTTTTCACCAATAGACAGGGTGAATCAAGAGGGAGGTTTGTAAGTATAATACGCGGGCGAAGCCACTGGAAAAAGCTAGTAATAAATAAATTGAAATTACAATCAGCAGCTTCGCTACTTTGCACATAGCAATCATCATTATGGTCGTAATCATCTGTCTAGCTTTTTCCCAATTATGTTACGGTCGGTTTCCAGGCTAACCGAATGCAGTTGATCTATCTGACATCCACAACCCAGTTACTAGGTAATACGATACCCCTTGGTAAGACTGGTTGTCAGACTTTCCGGCTTCTGACGACCCGTAACGACTGTCTAACATCTACGAAAGCCAGCCGGGACCAACGGCTTAACGTGCTTTCCGAGGCACGGAGGGGTATGTAAAGATGGTGACCCATCCATGGATCAACCGCGGCAAGCGTTGCTTAACCTGAACGATCAACCAGTGAGGCTGAGCGTGTACTACTTAGCCACAACACCATGGAGGGCGATGTTATGACCAAAAAATCGAAGACAGGACAACTGACATCTACTAACTCGCTCTGAGCGTGTTGGATTACAGCCCACTCCCGTAGAAAGGAGACCTGTGTCCCAGCAGTGGGAACATTATAGGCTGAGTAGTATGCAAGTGCGTTTAAAGTTAAAAAAAAATTATTTCGGAACAATAACACAGGACAAGTTTGACAAGTAAAACGATGGTAGCTGCAAAAGTATAAACTGTAGCGCAGCTAACAACGCCCTTCTCCAGATACAGAAAGGAATGATGTTCCATTCGAAAAATTCTTAATAATTTAGATTTATATAATTAATATAGAAACAAAAAAAAAATAAGTCTAAAATATACAAAATAAAAGGTGATTTGGGATGTATTTTGACGTTGAGTTTATGTGGTGAGTGTATGGTGAATGGGTGTGTAGGTGAGTGACAGTGAGGTGTGCGAGGAGTGTTGTGGTTCTGTGTGTGAGGGAGTGATGAGTATTTTAGTAGTACGTAGGTAGAAAGACCCCAAGTGAAAAACAAAACTAGGACAAACAACACGTAGGTAACATTAGATACGTAGATAATGTCGTTTATCTCGATGACATATCCTGATACGTCAGTGCGCTGTGACATTTCGACATCACGCACAGTCGTATCAAGACAGGAAATCATTATTGATGATGTTATGCAAATCGTTACTAATATTATAAAGCTGAGTTTGTTTGTTTAGTTGAACGCGCTAATCTCAGGAGCATCTACTCAACTGCATCTGGTTAGACTGAAATCCGACCCCAACATAGTTGGTAAAAGGCTAGGCAGATCATGAACATCGCCCTCATCAAATGAGATTCAGCAGACTTACTGCTGCTAAATCTAAATAACTAATGATGGCACCTCAATACTCAATGTGCTAAACTGATAAATTGAGCTAAATCTGTGTATTAAAACGATAGTAAATAATATTTTGAAAATACTGAAAACATGCTTCCATAGAAAAACAAACTAAAAAGTAGAAAATAATTGAAAAAAAAAGCGTTGGGTGCTTTTTAGGTTTTTTTTTTTAACCTATTAACTATATGTTTTCTATTTTTTTAGGGTGTTTTGTGACGTATGACAGCGTAGTTTTCGAAAACAGGTTCTTTTTGCTTTCCTGCACCCTAATTGCGAAACGCACAATTTATCAGAATCTGAATGGGATTGAAGATTATTTCTAAACCATTGCGTCATTTGTTCGAATAAATTGCCGGCTCAGCAACATAAATAACGCAATGAATGTTGTTTAACTATGAATATTAAACCAATTCCTACCGATAAAAAGCTCCGCAATTACCCCTCTGGTAATCCTGGCGAGGACAATGGCCCGAATTTATGAAATTATTGTATTGTCACCGTTGCTCGATAAGTCTACAAAGTTTAAATGAAATCTGAACGTTTTAAATGGGTCAAAATCAAGAGCAAAGGAGTCGGTTACAAACAAAAAAATAATAGTTTAAAAAAAACTAAAAACACGCTTCCATAGAAAACCAAACTAAAAAGTACAAAATAATGGAAAAAATAATAGTTCAAAAAACTAAAAACATGCTTCCATAGAAAACCAAACTAAAAAGTACAAAATAATGGAAAAAAAAGCGTGTATTTTTTTATTGATATCAGGCACCCCACGCTTTTTTTCCATTATTTTCTACTTACTTTTTAGTTTGGTTTTCAATAGAAGCGTGTTTTTTAGTTTTCTTAAACTATTATTTTTTCCATTATTTTCTACTTTTTAGTTTGGTTTTCTATGGAAGCGTGTTTTTAATTTTTTTAAGTAAACTATTATTTATTTTCTATTTTTAGGGTGTTTCGAATTTTGAGACGTATATCAGCGTAGTTTGTGACGTATGTCAGCGTAGTTTCGAAGACAGTTTTTTGCTGTCCTGGTATCCCTGGCAAGGATAATGGCACAAATTTATGAAATTATAGTATTGTCATCGGTCCTTGACAGGTGTGCAAAATTTGAATGAAATCTGGTCGTTTAAAGTGGGTCAAAATCGCGCTATAAGGAGTCGGTTACAAACAAACATACTAACATATATACAAGTGAAGCTAATATAAAGCGTGTAAAAACAATATAATACTCGCCACGCTTGACAGGCGGGTTGTCGATCGCAGTATGGTGGTAAAATGCATAGAGAACGCTGCTGTCCATTCTCTGGTAAGGGGCCATCCATAAATTACGTCACACATTAAGGGGTGGGAGGTGGTTGACGAAGTGTGACATTGTGTGACAAGGGGGTGGGAGGGGTCCTAAATTTCATGACGTCACATTTCAAAATCTATTTTAATCTAAGTGTTAAGTAAAACACGAACTTTAAACTATTAACGATAAACTCAAAAACATTTGCAACTCTATCTGTAGAGATGTAAAGTCTCACAACTCGCAACCGTCACAAGAATTCCAAATTAAACTCCACAACTGTTCCAACCCCCCAACTCCCGACTGCACATGTATAAAAATTGACAGGTTACAGCATACAAAGTATCTAGGTGTTATAATTGACCAGCGCCTGTCCTGGCACATGCACACCGAACTTGTTATGAAAAGGGTTAGGAAAATGATATGGACTTTTAAAACACTGCGACATAGTGCTCCAAAGCAACTCCTGAAGCAAGTATACGTATCTTTAGCCCAATCGATCCTTACGTACTGTTTGTCATGCTGGGGAGGGACAACAAAAATCAAATTTTTAGAGCTTGAGAGGGCGCAGAGAACCTTGCTTAAGGTCATGTCCTTTAAACCCTATAGATTCCCTACCGAAAGCCTCTATATATTATATGACCTTTTGTCCGTAAGAAAACTGTACTTGCTTCAAATCATACTAAGAAAACACACATCCCTCCCGTATAATCCCTCTAAGCCTAGAAGCAGAAGGAGCTTCTTAGCTGCTCCAACTGTCAAGGTTAGATCTACTTTCGCTAAAAGACAATACTCAAGGCAATCTTCCTACCTGTACAACTTGATAAATAAGGAACTACATATATATCCCATGAAACTCCGAGACTGTAAAAAAGTTGTAACTGACTGGCTAAAGAATAAAACCTACGACGATGTAGAGTCTGTTGTAACTACGCTTCAATAACCAAATTATTTACATTCGGTTTGTTGTGTGCATGGTTAGTGGAAGAAGATTTAATTGACTTCTTGCGATCCCAAGACATTGTCGCAGGGCTAACCTAACCCACAATTTGTTCAACCGATTTGGCGTGATAGCGTAACAAGCAAACAATCAAATAAATGATCAATCACATTCGTATTTATAATATTAGACTGGATATTATTACAGGAGAACTAAATACGCTAATTAAAAAAAAAAAAAAAAAACTGACACACTACACACCCTCATTCTTCACACTCTCACCCACACTCACACATATCACATGTTCACGCGCGTTTTGGCCCATTCTATGCACTACGCTCATTCATTTACAGTGCTGTTTGTATAATTTTAAGTTACCCATTTACTTTTAGTTTTGCATGTTTGCATGTTTACATTGTCTACACTTCAATTGCATAAGATAATGATAAGTGGAAGCGCGGAGTCTCCTAACACAAGCAATTCATTGCTTAAAAGGTGATCTCCAATAACATGTATCGAAATGCCCCTTGTAATTGAAATAAACAATTTATTTATTTATTATTATTATTTGCAACTCTATCTGTAGAGATGTAAAGTCCAAATTTTTTGCAATGTTTGATTTGATGATAATATAATTTTATTAAAAATCATTTAAATTGAAATAAAACTAATTTCGGAACTTTTCAGCTGTTACAATTCAATAATTATTTTTAGATGTATAATATGTGACGTCACACTAGGGAGAGGGGTCTCATAAATGTGACTAGTTGTGACAAGGACGGGGGAGGGAGTCAAAAACCATGATATCGTGTGACACAAAAATACTAATTTAAACATGTCTAAAAATTAAATAAAAAATTCAAAACAAAACAAACAGCGATAATCATAATCATAAAAATAATAGGTAGGATATAGTGTACCGTATATACAAAAAAAAAAAACAGTCCAATTGAGAACCTCTTCGTTTTTGAAGTCGTTTATAAATACATTTCTCCTTTGAATGATGAGATTATCTTATCACAGAAGTAAATCCTAATTTTCTAGGTATATAGTGTCCCTCAGTGCTCACGGCCTCCCCTGTCACAGGCAGCCCTGTTCAGATCTCTATCTGCATCTGATAAGGACGAATTGAATTTGAAATTAGTGGGAACAGACCTGGCAGAGTTAATAGTATTCCATTTAAAGTTCTGTTCTATCAGAGATAGAAGAGAATAAATGTAAAAGGATAATTGAAAACACAATTTCACTAAGTAGATACTAAGTCGGTGTTTTTTTTTTTTTGTGATATCATATCTATGTTAATTATGATGAAATAAAATTTTAAAAGATTTTGTTTAACTTAATTTGTTAATATCAACGCTAAGTATTGAAAATCTTATGGGTCGACTTTTTTATTGATTTATTTTGCATTCCAACAATACATTATTAGTGTTTAAATAATGAAATATACCCACACTATTACACATGCGACGAAAACTAAAATAGATCGCATAAACAATCATCCAATTATAGAATCAGGGTCATAGTGTTGGGACAAACTGTAATCAGAAATTATACCGTTATTTCGGACACCTTAATATGTGGTAGCGTGGCCGAGCGGTCTAAGGCGCTGGTTTAAGGCACCAGTCTCTTCGGAGGCGTGGGTTCGAATCCCACCGCTGCCAAAATCTTTTTGCGTTTTGTTACTTTTCCAATTTCATTTTTTTTTATGATAAATTTATTTAATTAGTACAGATTGATATTTGAATGATGATTAAAGTGACTATACAATTAATTTATTTAAACAATAAACAATGCCAAGCTTAGAAGCGTAAAAATAAAATTTCATTACTAATTAAATTAATGTTTTTGCTACAAGGCAATTAACAAATCGTTACACACATAATAATATGAAATAACACCGCCACAATTATGCGCCTTGGTAATAATTAATATTAAAAGTATTACAACAATGTCATGAGAACTAAAAACAATTGAATTTGATTATCTTAGTTCAAACATTGCTGTCATTCTATTTTCTTATCATAATAAAATTTATTTAATTATAAAACGTTGGCCCCTAAATCCGGCAAAATAGTCTACCTTTTTTTGGCGTTGCCCAGTAATATCGGATTCGTTATTTGGGGACAATTTCGTCATTGACGTCATGAGACGTAATTAATTTTATATTATCTTGCAATACTTTCATTGATAATATGAACTGATAAAAAAGGTGACACGTGCCCGCTTTACATAAAATAATTTATAAATACTTGATAATTGCACATTTCCCAAGTGTACGTACGTACACTTGGGAAATACAAAGGTTATCCTTAGACTTAGGCCACATGTCAAGCTATACATTTCCAGTATAAGTTTACTTCTCACTGTACGAAAAGCCTATACAATGCGAGGTCAGCTAATACTGGAAATGTATAGCTTGATGTGTACCCGTGTGTACACGTGTCAGTCGGTGTTAAGTACCTTAAACTGATGTGTTAGTCTTAGTGTGTTCTGGAAATGAATAAAGCCTGCCACCTAATAAAAATGATGATGTTACTGAAATATCTTTTTAATACGCTTTTATTAGCTTTATACGTATGTTATTTAGTATGTGCCTATGTAACGGAAACTTTGAACATGATTTTGACCCCCTTCAAAATGTCTGATTAACTCGAAAAATACCGAACCGATAAAAATACAATAATTTTATACATTTGTGCCATTATCCTTACAGGGGTTACCAGGATAGCAAAACAAACTGTCTTCGAAAACTACGTCACGAAATACGAAAATTACGCTACGTCACGAAATACGAAAATTACGCTGACATACGTCTCAAAATTCGAAACACCCTAAAACACAGAAAATAAATAATAGTTTAAAATAACTAAAACACACGCTTCCATAGAAAACCAAACTAAAAAGTAGAAAATAATGGAAAAAAGCGAGAGGTGCTTTTTGATGTATTTTTTCATTGATACCAAGCGCTATTTTTTAAACTATTATTTTTTAATGAAGATTAACAGATAAGTAAAAATGATAAATAAACCCGTAACGCCAGTTCTGGGCCACGGCTACAATCAAGCTACACATTTCCAGTATTTAAGTTGACATTTCATTGTACGAAAAATGTATACAATGCGAGCTCAGCTTAAACTGGAAATGTATAGGTTGATGTGTAGCCGTGTGTACAGGTGTCAAAAAAAGATGGGATAAACATGGGAATAAAATTGTGGGTCTTTGCCAAACATTGGGAAAATGTTGGCTAAATAAAATAAAAAAATATCGTAACAAAAAAAATATATGTCTTCATATAGAAACATATTATCCGTTACAAATATTATGTTTCTTGCGTTAAACAAACACAAATTCTCAAACATTATCATATTACGACTAAATGAACCGATAATTTTCAATGAATAGATTATGTACTAGTAAGTATATAAAGTTTATAAAAACAGAGAAAAAAGAATCAGAGGGCTTCAAAAAACTCGTCCGCATCGCTGTCAATGGGAAAAGTTCCCAAAAGGCTGGCAGCATTGTTGCCACGTTGTATGGCAATGCTGATTTTTTGGCCAAAAAACCGGCCAAGTGCGAGTCGGACGCGCACCGAGGGTTTCGTACAAACCTGCAGGTATTCACGGTTTATGCATAAGGTTTATGTTTATGAAATTAAATGTTTTTATTTTTTATTTTTTATTTGTATTGACTGAAAGAAAGGTAAATTGTGGTTTACGATTTATGACGTATTAAAAAAAAACTACTTACTAGATCTCGTTCAAACCAATTTTCGGTGGAAGTTTACATGGTAATGTACATCATGTATTTTTTAGTTTTATCATTCCCTTATTTTAGAAGTTACGGGGGGGGGGGGACACACTTTTTACCACTTTGGAAGCGTCTGTCGCGCAAACTATTCAGTTTAGAAAAAAAAGATATTAGAAATCTCAATATCATTTTTGAAGACCTATCTCTAGATACCCCACACGTATGGGTTTGATGATTTTTTTTTTTTGAGCTTCAGTTCTATGTATGTTGTCACTCTATATGACATGTACCAACCCGCACTCAGCCCACGTGGTGGATAACGGCCTCACAGAGGCCTGTGTTCCAGCAGTGGAAACATGGGCTGATTATGCTATGACGTCACTAGAACATATACAGCATAAGCACTGAGTGCTAATTCAGTGCTGACCTCAACATAACTGAGAAAAAGCTAGACCCATATTGTGGTCAGACGTTACACTTCTAGCAAACGGTCCAAATATTATCGATTTAACGTAATGTTGACTTCCATTCCAGTCATCCTCGACCGTCCCCATAGCACCAGCGGAGAGCGTGGACGAGTCCTGGCGCGGGGGTTACTCGACCGCCGCGTCCCGACGTCGCGTCATGACGGCCTGCCAGTGGGGGAACGGGGTCTGTTGGAACAGGGCCATAGGGCGAGTGGGACATTGGGTTAGGATATATCCGCATTCGCTGCCTAAAGATGAGAATGAGGTAAGGTCCTTAAAATGTCATAAACAGCATAGTAACAAGGTTGCCTGGAAGAGATCGCAGAAAGCTATAAGGCCGCCCATTGTATGTTTTTAGTGTTATATTATATATTATTATTGTTTTTTTTCTATTTTTGTGTGAAAATCTTAATGCGGTTTACAGAACACATCTACTTACCAAGTTTCAACAGCATAGCTCTTATAGTTTCGGAAAAAAGTGGCTGTGACATACATTGACAGACAGACAGACATGACGAATCTATAAGGGTTCCGTTTTTTACCATTTGTCAACGGCACCCTAAAAATAGGCCAGCCTCTGGTCACGTGAAGAGTCGACCAATAGAAATAATGTGAATAGCGAGACAATCAACCTATCTAACCTTTTCTCAACCATGTTGGGGTCGGCTTCCAGTCTAACCTGATGCAGTTGAATACCAATATTTTATATGGAACGACTCCCTAAGTATCTGGCCTCCACTACCCAGTTCCTGGTTAACACGATACCTCAAGGTAAGACTGGTTGTCAGACTTTTGGGCTTCCGACTATCCGTAAGCCGTAAAAACTATCAAAGATCTGCAAGACTGCTTAACATGCTTTCCAAGGCACGGAGCGGTCTCGTTGGTCACCCATTTATGAACCGTCTGCTACAAATGTAACTTATCCTACGACTGTCTAATGTGGCTGTTTTCATTTAACCAATGGCCTCTCTCGATTTATCCGGACAATAAAGGCTCCCGCAGACAGGCGAGACGCGGTAGAGCGAAGCAACTTTTGTAGAACAATTTTCATGAAGTTTTCATAGAAATTGTTCTACGAGATTCCCTTCCCGCTGTTAACAATTATTTTTACACGCTTTATATTAGCTTCACTTGTATGTATGTATGTTTGTTTGTAACCGACTCCTTATAGCGCGATTTTGACCCACTTTAAACGACCAGATTTCATTCAAACTTTGCACACCTGTCAAGGACCGATGACAATGCAATAATTTCATAAATTTGTGCCATTATCCTTGCCAGGGTTACCAGGACAGCAAAAAAACTGTCTTCGAAAACTACGCTGACATACGTCACAAACTAATTTGTGCCATTATCCTTGCCAGGGTTACCAGGACAGCAAAAAAAAAACTGTCTTCGAAAACAACGCTGACATACGTCACAAACTACGCTGACATACGTCTCAAAATTCGAAACACCCTAAAAAATAGAAAATAAATAATAGTTTAAAAAACTAAAAAACACGCTTCCATTGAAAACCAAACTAAAAAGTACAAAATAATGGAAAAAAGCGTGGGGTGCCTGATATCAATAAAAAAAATACCTTCAAAAGCACCCCACGCTTTTTTTCCATTATTTTGTACTTTTTAGTTTGGTTTTCAATGGAAGCGTGTTTTTTAGTTTTTTTAACTATTATTTTTATAATATAAACTGCAAGTTTAACGCTGCCTGTTGACATAATTTAAAAATTAGCCGGCTTATTAGTCGATTCTCGCATGAATCAGGAGAAGCGAAATCTTTAAATAATACCTATAGCTATTATTTTCTATTCCGCGATTTACTTTTGCGAATTGCGAAACAGAACAAAAATATACCTAGGTATTACTTAAAAGCAACTTAAAAGTGTCGATTCACCCGTTTCGGGCAAGTAAATCCGTGCGAAATAAGCCGATTAGCCTATCTAAGGCATTAAAACAGACACTATTAATATTAGATGGCAAAGGAAAATAGGAGAATGCAAAGATGTTTTTTTAAAGGACAGTTTTAAAGTATTAGTATTAGATACTTACTTTTTATGTGCATATTATGTAAATCTGATGTTCTCACTGGTTTAACAAAATAGAAAAAAAAAAAATGCGAGTTAATGCGTTTAAGAAAAAATGCGAGTTAATGCGTTTTAAGTTGTATTTAATTTTAATATTAATTGCCGTTTTATAATAATTAGGTTACCGTTTTGTAATATTAAGTTTTCCGTTTTGTATTTTTTTTTTTTGCTATTTACTGTGTACCTACCTTATTTTATTTTAAAGTAATTTAAGATATTTTTATTCGTGAATGAATACATACTTGTTATTTGGTTAAATATTTGCATCACTTTTAGTCACATATTCGCAAGAAGTAGCTTTTGATTTCACAACGTGAATATCAAAAACACAGCACTTATGAAATCGCACGTTTTATGAAACGTCAAATCAATACCGTCAAACTAAATTGAATTGTCCACTTAACATTATAAGGTGCTATTTCATGCAACATCACTAGGAAAATGTGAGACACCACGTGGCCGGACAGACGTACTATCGATTTACATACATACGACGATCAGATGAAAACATTCAAAATAATATTCTAATAAAACTCAAAATCTACACACAACATTCACTAACACTGTATTTTCTAGGAAAAAGCACGTTTTTACGCATTCCACTAAAAAAATTGAAATAATACACTCTATGCTACGTCAGTCACTATTTCGTAAATTCACCGGCTAAAGCCACTCACCATTACATGGTCGGTACAAACATCCACCCGCACTCAACGAAAGCTGACGTCAAACTGGCGAAATTTCACGATTTTTTAGGTCTGTAGCATTCGATTTTTGAAAACAGCTGTTTCCAGACCAATTAGACCTCCGCGCACAACCGATCGTTACTCCGACGCGTCTCAGATAAAAGTGGCCAGTATCGGTGTCAAAGGTCACTGCCGCGGCGAAATTCCTTTTTTAAAACTTGCAGCAAAGCGACTTACGATCTGTCCTTTTAACAGAATATTGTGCAAGCTGTAATTATTAATAAAAAACTGTGTCCCGCGCGATTTTGCCAAGTTTAGTTGATATTAATAGAAAATAGACGCCATTTTGCGTCGTGGGGCGAACAGCGCATGCGTGGCTTTAAGGGCAAGGGTAGAACTAACATCATTTATTCCATATTATGCTTTTAATCCGCTAGACGACACGGTTTCATTTCTTTATTGTTTTTATTGTATTTGTACAGCTGTTTTATGAGCAAGGAATACAAAAGTTATGTTATATTACCCATAGCGAATAACATTCAATATTGAAAATACGAATGACAGATGTATTAGCTATTGTGTTTTATATTTTTGCATTTATTCGCGCAAACTATAAAAATCACAAGTGTACACTTTGTATGCAGTAAGCATCCATTGAAAATTTTAAGTTGTTTTAGACTTAAGTAGTCCCAAACAAGTTATCCTTCCTCATCTAGGATCGACCTTTGCTTGAAGACTCCCACTGAAGATAGTTGGAATGAGAGAATTATTTTGGTACCGCCATTGTAACTAGGGTTGCCACCCGTACTTTATAATAAAGTATTGTACGTTATTTCTCATGAATGTACTCTATACTTTATGAGAAAAATAAAGTACACGAAAATACTTTATTTTTCAAGATTTGATTTCTTTGGGATTTTGAAAAGATTAGTCGTAAATACTTTTTGCAATTTGAAATTTATTTGATGCAAACTGCAAAAAGCAATAAAAATATGTTTTGAAATATAACAACAAAGAAAAATAAATCGTGCTTTATTTTTATACCATGTACTTTTTTTTTCTTACTTATAGTAACCCAAGTACTTTAATTGCATGAAAAAAAGGTGGCAACCATAATTGTAACAGATATACATAGTTAGCTTCATAAATGTTTAACACGTTAACTGCCATATTGGACTATGTGTCCGACACTTTTTGTTCCATTCAGGCCTTGTCGGACTATGTGACCGACAACACATACAAAATCTAAACATTTCGTTGCTGCCTGGTGACCATGTTTTCGGAGTAAATAATGTATATATGGAAAAAATAATCTATTTAAAGTGAAATAACACAAGTACATTTTTTGTAATTTTTCTTATTTTCACCATGGCTGTTAACGTCTTAATATACTATGATATTTTCACCTACCTGTAGGTATAAATCTGGATTTGATGTGGGGCCACTCATTTCTTGAATATCGTCCTTGTTGTTTTTGTCCCAATTAACATTTTTCTTCTGAAATAATAAAGCTGTCATAAATTCATAATTCTATTAATTGATTTCTTTGTTGGACTAGCGCCTTGTCAAATTGTGACTGGTTGACAGATAAACCAATAGCCAACAACATTAATTGCCTTAGGATTTGAAAGCAGATACAATTCTGATAATTAGACACCAACAAGGGGGTAAGCTTTAAAATAAACTATTAAGATAAAAAAAGTGAGCCGTTGCGGGACACCTGGCAGATGTGAAACATCGAAATTATTTTGTAAAGATAATATTCATAAAGCATACTTTACGAAATGAAATAAATATGGTATAATCAAAAATAACGTATTAATTATATGTTAATATGTTAATTAACACATAAAAAAAAATCGCATCGATATTGGAACTTTGTTGCCTAAGTCCACAATTTTCAGTATGGGCCCACTGTGCGTCACCACGCTCGCCAGTCCAAAACTTAGGTTTACCCCTCGCCTATAGACGTTTCACATCAAAAAGCGTTGTTTTTCCTTAATTACAATTGTATATAATTATGTATAAACCATTTCGGCACGTGCGACACTAGACACGTGTCCCGCTCGCGTGCACGGCCCCTAATTATTTTATCGTATTGTGTTGCTCAAAATACATAATGCACTTTAATTCATCATTATTCATTATTACGCACAAAAATTTCCAAGATTAGAATGTCCTTAAATCTTAGGATTAATTCAGATTATAGATAGAAATATGATTTGTGAGCAATGGATCTTGACTAGGTAATTATTGGTTATTATTTTAAGTGGAGTTAATCTCTTTCATTAGTACGATATAAACGTATATATCGTCGTTGCAAATTTAAAATCTCCTATGTGTAAAAAGTAACTTTTCGAGAAAAACGAAAAAAACAGTTTCCTGAAAAAGAAACTGACGAAACATTCTTATTTTTTTAGATGTAAAGTGTATAGTGGAATTATAATATATTGAGATAGAATTTGTCTTATATCAATGTGTCGTTCAGCGTATATTTATATAAATTTAATTATTTTTCTGCACATAGGAGATTTAAGTTTCAACTTTTTGTCACATAAGTGGATTTACAGTTTATTAGATCAGGCACATAGGAGTTTTCGATGGGCAATAGACATGAGATTTTTTAAAATTAGCGAATACTTTAACGATACATTAAGATATTCACATATGAGTTTTTGCAATAAGTAGATATACCAAATCGCTTTTAAAATATATGCATAGCTCGTATTTGTGAAAATTGTTACATAGGAGATTTTAAATTTGCAACGACGATATATAAAAACATTTCAATTTTGATACATTGACAAGAAACCAACTCTCTACCAACTAAAAAATGTCTAAAAAGTTAAGCTATCAGTGTATCCGAAAAAATATTACTAAGCAAATTCAAAGATGTAAACCTAATTTGCCTGTAGTCGGATGAAAATGGCTAAAATATGGCAAAAAAATGCTTATTAATGAAGTTCCCTGACTGTACATGAGTAAATAGAAGGTCGAAGCTTTTTAGAAAAATAAAATACAAAATGGCCTCGTAAGGTTTTTTTTTCGGATGGGAAATCATCAAATGACTTCTCCCGCTCTGGGCGGAGCGGGAGGGCGTGTCAGACTTTTACTGACTAACCCACCCGTGTTCCTTCAGTTGCCCATGTGCCAGGGTCACGGTATCTCTTTCGAATAATCTCGCGACCCTGGCAGCAGGGACCGAATTACCGGTATTTTTTTCATAACGTTACCAATTTATCGTTATGTTAACGATAAAAAAGTAACGTTAATAATACCGATACCCAAAGTCAGTTAGCGTTATCTAATTACCAGTATAGGTATCGGTACAAGTAACAATACTTATATCGGTAATTTATACGTCTATCTCTTTCTAACTGACGACGGTGGGGAGACTAGCATCTTTCGGTGTTGCATCTGCGATAAACAAGAGAGTTTACGAGCGCCATATAATGTATAAGTACCTAGTTTTAAGGGACTTACTAGAGCATGGGCAGCAGCGTTCTCTATGCATTTTACCACCATACTGCGATCGCCAACCCGCCTGCCAAGCGTGGCGATTATGGCAAAGCCCCCCAAATTGGGGGAGGCCTAAGTCCAGCAGTGGACGTCTTACGGCTGAAATGATGATGATGATGATGACCTAGTTTTTACATTATTTAAATGTTCTGTTAAGGTGCTCTTACACGGGCAATTTTTTGAGAAATTATTGCTCGGCAACACTAATGGATCAACTGGATCAATTAAGTTGAGCAATCTGGAGCAAAAACAATAAAATGCGGAAATTGTTTCCCGAATATTGCATCTGATTGCTCCATATATTTGACATTTCTTAATATCGCCAATATGAGTTGCCGAATAGCAACAATTAAAAAAAACATTCAATAATTTCAGAGTCAACGCGCAAACTAAAACCATGGATTCAGCACATTACTCTAACCCCCGAGCGTAGAAATACTGCGTCGATTATTAAAAGCCAGGGGATTTGGTTTCTGATATTGCATAGAAAATAGTGTAGTACCTATACGGTCAAAATGTATTGCAAATAGTGTTGGGATTTTATCCGGATAAATACTCAAAACTAAACTATCTCTAAAATTCCTTACTTTTGGCTATGAGAATTTCTCTAAATTTAAAAATTATTTTGACACGACTAAAAACGAATTTGACAATCAACGTGGTTTTTTTTTTCTTTTGGTTTAGCAACGTGGTAGTTGTGTGCGCTACGCAATGAATTTTTTAGAGACGAAGGCGCGCGCAAGGGGGCAGCCTGGACGTGTTTTGTATGGAATGTTTCACTTTTTGTTTAAAAATTAAAAAAAAATATTACCCACGTATCGAGATTTATATGTTCTGGGGGTAACAAAGGGGGTCGAGAATTTCATTATTTTTGCGATTGGACACGCCATTTTCGAGATATAAGCAAAAGAAAAAAGAAAAAATACAGCACTGTTTTTGCACGTGAAGGCGAGGCGTTGGTGTGAATTTTTGTTCATGACCACTAGTTTTATTCCACACCTTTTTAATCGCGATTAAAAATAGTCAGATTTAGTCAAAATAAATTATTATAGTCTAAATTTTTGTCGAAAACCGGCAAACTCAGAATAGCAAAATTGTCATTTTCACTAAACTAATAACTCAGTGCAATCTTAGTGCTGTCAAACTAAAATATAGTTAAGTTGTGTCACTTTAGTCTATTTCAGAATAGGAAATCGTCGTTTGACAGGAATAAACCAAATTTTAGTGATTTGTAGTTTAGTTTAGAAAATTTTGTACAACAGAATCGGCACCATTGTCACGTTCTGCCTGCACCGAGAGTGCAAGCGAGAGCGCGAAACAAGCAATAGAGAGGCACGATCGGCCTAAACGTTCGACTTGCGTCGCATCTATCTCTCTTCCACTGCATCGGCCGATGCGTCGGAGTAGAAGAGACTTAGATGCTATCACGTTAAATTATCGTCCGTAAACAGACTTTAGAGACAACCAATTGTTTTTTTTTTAATATATTTTATCAAATTTGCATAGTTTATGAATTTTTGAAACTACCGCATTTCAGGACACCATGAGCCAGCAAATTAATAGTGTGTGCTGCGCAGTTTAAAGGCTCAACACCTTTTAACTAATTGAAAAGCCCTTTGCATATTTATAGCGTTGGCAAACACCAACAATAAACACTTCTTCGCCGCATTTTTCGTGACTTTGAGAAGTTCTTCACAGAGATGTTCAATTATGTAGCAATTCTCTACTTTCTCAACAAAGAAAGATTCTAAAATTGTGTCTAAAGAGCATGCTCTATTAGAGACGTTTGGCCTCCTGACACAATTACAGCCCTGGCAATTGACATTACAACAAAAAATGTAATAACATAGTATTTTGAAAAGCCTAAATAACAATAAAATCCATTAACATTTTAAAATAATCATCCGATGCGCAAAAAAGATATTTATCCATCATTTTGAGTATTTATCCGATAAAAATGAGTAAAAACGAGTATTTATCCGTTTCGGATAAAAACTCGAGTATTTATCCTCTGAGTATTTATCCACTGCCCATCTCTAATTGCAAAGCAATTTTTTTTTAATAACAGTACATCGTGTCCATGTCTCTGCCACCCTGAACATGTTTTATTACTACACACGGCAGCGGCGGTGGCAGCACACGAGTAAAATTCTAAATAGAAACAAAGCTTCATACTAACGCCGTGCGTAAATAAGTACATGACTACACGCACAGCTACGCGCGACTTGTAGCCGACAAGGCGCGGGTAGCGAGCACTGGCACCGGGTCGAGTACAAACCGGTTTGAACCAGCTTACTAAGCGGACAAAGATAAAAGGTGCTAGCGGCAGCGATACGACACGGTGCGGCGGTGACGGCGACGCGAAGGATTAGTTTTTTTAAATTGTTTTTAAAGATTTCAAACTGATATAGTGTGTGAACAAATAATGGCAGGAAAACCAAGATTTCTTTTTTCGTATATCTAAAGGATCTTGTTAGATATAGTAATTTAATTATTTTTTTGTATAAGCATTTAAAATGTGTAGGTAAAGGTTAGACCTATGCCTACACATTTGAAATGCTTATTACTATAGAAGTATTTAGTTACGAGATAGGTAGGTAATATCCTAAATAATTAAGATGGCGATAAGGTTTTTCCATAAGAATTATTATTATTTACCTATATTGGCGTATTATTGTTCGTCTCCTCTTATTTGTTTCGTATATGAGTAGGTTTATAGGTACCAAATTGTATTTGTAGGCCGTCTTAGCAAGATTCCGTTTGAACTTTTGTATTAGATACTTAACTTACGTTCGTGAAATAGTAAAACTAGGAAGCAAACTCTGGACCATGTTCGCACGGACGTAAAAATATTGCGGCGAGATTTTATCATGCACTGGAATTTCAACGCTCTGCTGGACTCCGAGAATTGAAAATCCAATACTGTATATTTCGACGCACTAAGATGCACTCTGTTAGATTATCAACATTCACACGGGCGTTATAAAATCGCAGCGATATTATAAAGATTGCAGTCGACTGTCGGTAGTTAGGTAGATACACAACAAAACGATTTGTTTTACAAACAATCAAAATACTTCAAATGCAAATTAACAAAAAAACTACGAAAAGCAAAAAAACAAATTAGCAAATTAACTACGACTTCACAAATCTATAAACCAATAAATATATTATAGAAATATTAGATATATTTCTGTAAGATCCACAAATTTATGACCCACACGTAGTGTTGGAATTTTTTCCGGATAAATACTCAAAATGGATAAATACTCGATAAATATCCGTTTTTACTGAGTATTTATCCAAAACAGCGGATAAATACAATTTCAAGTTTCATTAGCGAAAATTTTGTCATTTTACAAAGAAAAAGATTGAAATTAATTAAAATTTTAAAAAAGAAGCGACCTCCCCTGCGCCAAGACCAGCGTGTCGTCAGCGTAGCAGACTACGCTGACGCCGTTAGGGAGGTCGGCGCGCAGCACCCAGTCGTAACCGATGTCCCACAGTTGCGGCCCCACGACCGATCCCTGTGGAACACCGCACGACATCTCTCGCCGGTTCCACTCTCCCTGGTGACCGGGGTAGATTACGGCCCTATCCGTCAGATAGGCCTCGACCACGCGACAGAGGTAGGTCGGCATCCGGTGATACCGGAGTGCCTCCCTAATGCAACTCCAGGGCAGGGTGTTGAAGGCATTGGCGATGTCTAGAGACACCGCCAAGACGACCCCACCCCGGGCCACTGCATCCCCCGTCGTGAGGGCTCGCACGCGCATGATGGCGTCCACCGTAGAGCGCCCCTTGCGGAAGCCGTACTGACCGTCCGACAAGTCCGGCCCCTAGGCATACTATTCTATCAACGACTACTTAAACGACAAGAATAGTTGGTCGCTGTAATTGACTCAAGACAATGTTTATGTTCTTGCAACCAGAACCAGAATTAAATTTCCTACTGACAGTTTATATAGGTAGTTCATACAATAATCTTTTGTTTAAATTTACTGTGGACATAATATACTCATCACAATGATTTTAAATGAGTTGTATTGCAACTTGTAGTTAGTTAGCTAGGGACCTCGTCGGCTGTTCATAATATTCTTGCCAAAGCAACCGGCAGCAAGTTCGTCATGCTCCCTTAGATGTCTCTGCTTGTGGTAGCGTCGGGGGTCGGGTTACCACCTTCCCTCAAATATGGTGAGGGGGGTAATGGCTGACCTTTGCTTTATGCTCGTGAACGGGTGCTGCTTGTGGTGACTGGTCGTCTTGCTTACCATGGTTTTTGTTATTGTTATTTGTATTAACTGTTATTTTAGTTTACTCCGGAGGTACTAGTATAACAATTGTTATTTCAACTTAGCTATATGCATCAATGTATGTTTATGTAACATTTTGCATCGTTGTATATGTAAGCGGGCACGCCCTTTATGCCTGGAGGCTTTTATTCAGGTTTTATGTTCTTTTTACGATTTTGTTTTTACTTTATTTTTTTCAGCTTGAGTTTAGTTTTCAATGTTTTGTTGGTATATTGGCGTGTGCTAGCTAACATATGGCGAATAATTTAATGTAATTTTTGATTTTGATTAAGTTCAACAAAAGGTGACACTTGTCTACTCTCTCAAGAGGTGCTGTATTTACACACATAACATCTCGCCTGTTATTCTAAGGTAAGACAGCGGTGCACCTCATTTCGCTAGTTCTATTCACTCTTGCTTTGAAGGCAGATAGGTTAAACGTGGTAGGAAGAACACAGGCGCCGGCGTACCACGGATACCCGGAGACTTCCACACTTTGGTTGTGCGCATAGGTAATGAATGTGGAAGAGAAGCGCTGGTAAACTGTTCCTATCTTCAATTAAATCATGGGTAGAGACAAAGAAACAGCCCTCCTCAAGCAACTATACTCCATTTGTTTAGGTAGTTAACTAAATGTAAACAATCTTAACATGTCTTTTATCTAAAAAACTGTCTAAAAATTGAATCTAAAAATGTTTACAATTAGGTATTTACTTAAACCGATGTTAGGTAAGTAACTTAATTTAAATAATATTTGTTGGTCTTTTATACGATTAATTTTATATAAAAAGACATATCAAGATTGTTTACCTTTAGTTAACTACCTAAACAAATGGAGTATAGTTAATCCGATCCAGGCTGTCCTTTACTACCCTCCCCCAGCGATGCCCTTAGCCCAGCCCCCTAATTGCGAAACGCACAATTTATCAGAATCTGAATGGGATTGAAGATTATTTCTAAACCATTGCGTGATTTGTTCGAATAAATTGTCGGCTCAGCAACGTAAATAACGCAATGAATGTTGTTTAACTATGAATATTAAACCAATTCCTACCGATAAAAAGTTCCGCAATTACCCCTCTGGTCCGTAGCCCTCAAGGGGCGTTTGCGTGTTGTCACTCTCAATTACTTTTAGAAATGTTTTTTTAGGCCTTCGTTAAATACCTTAATTTATCAAGGTACCCACAGGCAAGCCTATTCAAGCAGCTTCTAGGTTAACTTGCGAGATAACATTCAATTTTTAGGGTTCCGCACCTCAAAAGGAAAAAGCGGAACCCTTATAGGATCACTTTGTTGTCCGTCCGTCCGTCCGTCCATCCGTCCGTCCGTCCGTCCGTCCGTCCATCCGTCCGTCCGTCCGTCCGTCCGTCCATCCGTCCGTCCGTCCGTCCGTCCGTCCATCCGTCCGTCCGTCCGTCCGTCCGTCTGTCAAGACCCTTTTTCTCAGGAACGCGTGGAGGTATCAAGCTGAAATTCATATCAAATACTCAAGTCTACTGTTTCTTAGAGCTGTGAAAAAATCAAACTTCTAAGCTAACGCAATCAAAAGATATAGCCGTTTATAGTAGGGAATCAAAACCTAAAGGGTACTTCACCTTCCGCCTGACGCAGGTTCTCACCGGGCATGGGTGCTTCGGTGGGTTCCTGTTCAGGATAAAGCGGGAGGAAACGCCCGGGTGTTTCCATTGTGAGGATCGTCTAGAGGACACGGTGGAGCATACGGTGGAAGTGTGCCCTGCCTGGGCGGAGCACCGCCGTGTCCTCGTGGAGGCGATCGGCGGCGGCGACCTCTCGCGTCCGGCCCTGGTGCGAGCCATGATACGGAGCGAGAGGGCATGGGAAGCCGTCACCTCCTTCTGCGAAGCAGTAATGCTCGCGAAGGAGGAGGCGGGGCGCGTGAGGGAGTTGCAGTCTCTGCGCCCTCACGTCCCTAGCCGCCGCAGGAGGAGACGCCCCGGGCGCCGGGAGTCGATTGCGGACTCCCGGCCACCGTAGGCGCGAGCTTGCGGGTGGCGAGCAATGGGTAGCTCGCCGCCCGGTAAGGACCAAGCTCGGGTCGACGGCGCGTAGTGTTCCACGCGCGCCTCAAAGAGATGTCAGCCACACTGAAGGGGTCTGCTAGGACCGATGCCTGCCGGGGTCGCGTGATTGTTCAAAAGAGATACCGTGACCCTGGCACATGGGCAACTGAAGGAACACGGGTGGGTTTTAGTCAGTAAAAGTCTGACACGCCCTCCCGCTCCGCCCAGAGCGGGAGAAGTCATATGATGATTTCCCATCCAAAAAAAAAAAAAAAAATGGTACTTCCAGTCGATCTAGAACTTTGAAATTTGGTACGATGCAACGTCTTATAGCACAGATAAAGGAAAAATTGAAAAAACCGTAAATTTTTAGTTACATCATATAATAAAAAATAAAATAAAATTTTAAACTTTATACCTACAGGTTTGTACGGAACCCTCGGTGCGCGAGTCCGACTCGCACTTGGCCGGTTTTTTTTTTAAATAGCATCCTGTTTTCCTTTGTAGTACGTAATAGATATGTTGTCAATTTAAAAAGAACACAATGCGACTGAAACTTAGTAGATACATCTACAACTCAACTCTCACATTAAAAAAAAAAAACCTATTGTCTTCACTTACCATTTCTTCTTCATCGTCATTTCACTTTACTTATCATTAACACTCCGAGATAACAGACAAATAGGTACCTACCTAACTAGGTAATTTGATAATTAACAAAACACAATCAAATAAAAATCACTAAATCACAACCTGCACACCTAGCCTACATAAATTACATTTATTTTGACTGACTAAAATACACGTAGATACCTACCCTCATTTTGAAAAAGAAATGCTTTATATAATATCTAAGTAAGTAGGTATACTAACTTTATAGCAAGATAAATCAAAATAATTTCATTTCATTCAAAATACACTTATGTAAATATTAAAATTGTTAGTGTTATTAAAATTGTCTTTGCTGTAGCCAGCAGCCACCAATCTGATGTCAATGTGAACATTCAATCAGTCTGTCAAAAATACCTCGAGTATTCAAACATTTTTGGCAAGTTTTTGACAGTTGATTGTCGCCAAGATGAAACTGCGACGAAATTGTGAATGTTTTTAATTACGAGAATTGCCTTCTGGTGTTTCTTAAAGCAATCAAGAGGATTCCACTGTTACTGTTTTGAGGTAGGTATTCCTTAACTCATAGTCTACCTACAACTTGTAGGCAGGCACAGAAGCTCAGACCAACCCTAGGAAACGACAGGTTTCCTTCTTTAGGCAATAATTCTTTAGTTTTCATACCAAAGGTCCTCAATTACTAAGAACGAATCTCGCAGTTTATATGTCTATGTGGCCTTCCTCTAATCTTGCAAATAAGTTAGGAATTTTTCTATCCGTCTGTAAAAAATAACACATTAGTAAAGATGACCTAACAATTACATTAATTTCCAAATTAGAACGGAATCTGACCATAAGGCTTTGTTCTTAATGACCCGATAAAAATCTAAAGTGTTTCTATAATTCTAACGTGAAGAGCATTATCATAATGGGTTGGAGAGAATCTGCCAAAATCTGTTTCATAATAAAAGCATAGTAACAATGCTACTTGACCCAGTTTCCGGTGCAACTGGCTCTGTTTGCGTAAATACAAATGAAAGGCATGCAATCATGCTGTGAAGGTTTTAAGAACTCATAACAACAAATAAAAGCTGAGCTGATTTTTTTTCTGCTGGAACAAATTTTGCATAGTGTCAAACAGTATCCCACCAAAAACATTCTGAAAAAAACTAGCCAAGTCTCGATGGAGCTGCTTGTTTATCTCTAAAAAGTAATGAAATCTAGACAAAGTCGTGCCAAGTCTAAGGTTCCTTACTGCGATTTCTTTATTATTATAGTTAATGATGTGTGACTTGGCCGTTGAATATTCTTTATACCTTAGTGGGTACAAGTCAATTTTATTTACACGTAATGTTATATCTGTTGTAGCTACCTATGTTTGTTAAGCGAGATAATAGCCCATACTGGTATTAGTAATTGGACGCTAGTGTCTCATTTTAGGCTGTTGTTGATTGTGCAACACATGCATACAGACGGACTTCTATCAATGATTAGAAGTCCGTCTGTACTGGAAATAACTTTTTATACTTTTTGTTTCAGACTCGCCTATACATAAGTATTATTGAAATACGCAGCTTTATCAAGCCTACAATTGACTGGTTATTGAATCAATGTTTTCTAATTGGCAATTTTCCATCGTCAATGGGTAGCGGTTCTGGCGACAGATTGGTGCAATGGTGTCATGGAGCACCTGGCTTTGTACCTTTGTGTACCCTTCAACGGCCAAGTCACACAACATTAACTATAATAATAAAGAAATCGCAGTAAGGAACCTTAGACTTGGCACGACTTTGTCTAGATTTCATTACTTTTTAGAGATAAACAAGCAGCTCCTTCGAGACTTGGCTAGTTTTTTACAGAATGTTTTTGGTGGGATTTCACTTCTTTTTGTAGAAACGTATACGATATTGATTTATTTTATTAGATTTTCTTATTTGACACAGTTTTTTCTTTTTAGAAGTAGTTTTTAGGGTTCCGTTGCCAAATGGCAAAAAACGGAACCCTTATAGATTCGTCATGTCTGTCTGTCTGTCTGTCCGAGTATGTCACAGCCACTTTTTTCCGAAACTATAAGAGCTATGCTATTGAAACTTGTTAAGTAGATGTATTCTGTAAACCGCATTAAGATTTTTACACAAAAATAGAAAAAAAAAACAATAATATTTGGGGTTCCCCATATATAGAACTGAAACTAAAAAAAAAATTTCATCAAACCCACACGTGTGGGGTATTTATGGATAGGTCTTCAAAAATGATATTGAGGTTTCTAACATCATTTTTTGCGAGAGACACTTCCAAATTGGTAAAATGTGTCGTCCCCCCCCCCCCCCCCGTAACTTCTAAAATAAGGGAATGATAAAACTAAAAAAAAATATATGATGTACATTACCATGTGTAAACTTCCACCAAAAATTGGTTTGAACGAGATCTAGTAAGTAGTTTTTTTTAATGCGTCATAAATCGTAAACCACAATTTACCTTTCATTCAGTCAACTCAAATATAAAAATTAAAAACAAAACATTTAATTTCATTAACATAAACCTTATGCATAAACCGTGAATACCTGAAGGTTTGTACAGAACCCTCGGTGCGCGAGTCCGACTCGCACTTGACCGGTTTTTTATTAAATACAGTCAGCGCCATCTAGTGACGTGTGCGGGTATCACCGCCACTCTTAGTCCAATGCATTATATTTTGACCAAATTTTGAGCGAAATTAATATTTTAGTGTAGGTAATTTGTTTATTAATTAATTTGTGTAATGTTCGAGTAGAATAAAGTTAATCGTTCGACTATATCTTCTTGTAAACCTTGTAAGTATAAGTATAAAAGCCAGTCTAGTCTAATCCAGAGTTTTCCTTTAACTTTATTTATATGCGTATTAAAAGCAGAAGGGGAGGCATTCGCCCAGCAGTGGGACGCTATAGGCTAGATTAAATTAGAAGATGTGTACCACTACGCTGGATTTTTGCAATGACAGTTGATTTTTTAATGTACCAATAGTAGAAGGGGGCATTACCATATCTCTAATACATCTGAGACCCCCTGAGGGTTCTTCATCAGATACTTCAGACCTTCGATTCTTGACATCAAATGAAGCGGCCCACTAAGTTGACTATTTTTTGTAAAGGCGGTATGTCGATCTCTAATAGTTTGGTTGGGCTCTTGTGTTTTCTAATCAGGGTCACCAGGTACTCCAGATCTTCGATTATCCTAGTTTTTATAGTTTTCCCTTTAAGTGGCCATTAAACCCTAACTCTGTACCAAATTTCAGCTCTCTGAGTTTATGGGAAGTACTAGTTCTATTCTGATGATCATGAGTGAGTGAGTGAGTGAGTGTCATAAATGCGAAACTTTGCTTTCGCTTAACTTCAGAACTAAATGACCTACAGACTTGAAATTTTGGATTTTAAGTATATGATTATAGCTTACTGGATGACGAAAATTTCTGCGTTCTGGTCTCATCCAGAGGTTCTGAAATAGGAGCCTGAAAATGCGGCGAAATGGTTCCAGTAAAGGATGGTACGGCAGTGTTTGCTTCGCGCTTGACTTGGAGGGGGCACTACCGTGCCCCCCGATTTTAGTCGGCATCGAAAGTAAAAAAGCCGTATATTGTTACACCAGTGGTCTGTGTAAATATTTAAGGAGACATATATAATTTTTAGTTTTTTTTTTTATTTAACCATTTTTGCACACCTAAAAACAGACAAGAAGAAAAGAACAGAAAAATATATTATGTACAAACGTAATGCTTATTTCTATAGAAATCTCTTCCAGCATACCTGCGATAGGAGAGAATATACAAAGAGATGAAGACAACGTGTGTAGTAGTAAGAGAAAAATAATACTATAATTTAAATACAAACATACAAAATAAAAATATACATACATACAAACATACATAAATACTTCTAGAATAAATCACTAAATATATATACTAATAATGTAATTAAAATGAAAACAAAATCACGGGAAACTTTTAAACCAACTCTTAAAATTTACAACTGACAGCGCCATCTAGTATAGTGACACCAAGTTATTAACGTATTAACAACCAGCGCTGTCTAGCGACCAATGTCGTAATTACTTCAGATTATTTTGGTATCACAGCTTACTTTTATCAGCGCTAGATGGTGCTTCACCAAAATTTTTAATCTTTTGTCTTATATTGTTGAATTAATAAAAATCTTCTCGTACAAGAGTGGCTAGCGGCAAAAGCAAAGCGAAAAATGAACTATTAAAAATAATAATTGAATACAAAAAATATTTAATTATAAATTCATAAATCAATCTTGATCTACCTAAAAATTATTGGTAACACTGCTATTCAATTGTCATTACTCAACGGCTGATGTTTTTTAAACATTCATGGATAATTTCATTATTTTTGTTTGTCTACCAAACTTTTGATAAAAACATGGACACTAATACCACACAAAACAACAGACCAAAGAACCGTGAGTATACCATACATCAACAATGCAATTTACAGGGTATCCTAAAGGTTTTTGAACTTGAGTATACAAAAAATCCTTTTACACGTGTTTTGCAGGATTTTTGAAGCTATCCTTGAAGAAAACCAGGCCAAAAGCAAATGAGAATATAAATAAACATAACAGAAGTTCAGATGTGATAATACTTGACGAGTCTTTTGATAGACTGAGAAATGATTTTCTTAAAACTGTAAGTATAAACTCACTTCACTATACAATAACTTTTCGGAAAAATACCTATATTGGGTCAGTGGGTCGTCTTAGTTGTTTAAAAATATTCAAATTATAGTAATAAACAAACAATTTAAAGTTACAACATCAAACTGAACAGCTCATTCATGGTTTCAAAAGTATAAATAAAACAAAGATCCTCTTTTTAATCTACACTCACAACAAAAACATATTTTTATTTTCCATATATATCTAGGTCACTGTAATAGTTCTATGATATCATTGGTCATGAAGTAAAATAAGCAAGCCAGCCCATATAATTTTAAATATAAGGCAACAAAACATGGCTGTTAAAATTACCCTTAAAAACAATGTTTTACTATGTTATAGTGCTATGAAAGTACTTACTTCTTAACTTACTTATTTTCTAATGCTGAGAAGTTCAGTTAGTGGTGATGAAGTATAAATTATCTAACAGTATCTAATTAATTATTTTTTTAAATTAAATAGTCTTCCGTTTGTTATTGTACCGACTTTGTTAAATATCTAGTATTAGCAGGCTTTGTATGTTGTACATATAATATGGAAGAGGGACGTCTTCTGCTACAGGTATCTCCATGCTTAAAAGAAGGCCTCTACAATTTATTTGTTAAAACCTGTTTATTATGAAATAAACTAAACTTATAACAAGTTAATTCTATGCTAATAATTTCCATTTATTGATCTGTACAGGTTCTTTAAATTCTATCTAGTTTTATGCATATAATTTTATCAATAAAAGGTGCAAATCATAGTATAAGTTGGTGTATAAATAAATGACATAATTTTTTTTTCTAACATGTTAAAATGGGTATTTTTTTCTATTTCAGTCCAGGCCACAATCTACCCAAAAAATATACTCTCCAATAACAATAAATGATTCCTGTGAACAGTCATTTAAAGATGACCTGCCCAAGATTACTTTCAATGAAAAGAAACCAAGCAACAATGGCAACGTAAGTATAAATTTAAGTTGACTGCTCTGAAGAGGAATATTTTGAAAAAAAAAATCGCCTCAAACGGTTAAACTACTAAGGGCCCAGGTCAATTTGGGTTCGCGGCGGCGGCGGCGGCGGCGGCGGCGCGGGAGCGGCAGGATCTAATGCGTAAAATCAAATGGACCGGCCCTCGAAAACAGCGTAGCTGCTAGTATTCTTATAAAATAAACAAATAATCAGAGTAGACAAATTATTCTATAAATGTTAAGTAGCTTATATCTTAGTTTCTAAAATTTAATAGAATTAAATACTTAACGTAGGTGAATACTTATTTTAACACAGTTAGTAAATTCTCTGTTTCTTCGTAAGACATATTTTGGAGAGCGTCATTGAGAGTTCTCTTACATATTCTACAACACACACATACTCTATAGCAAAAAAATATTCACTGAACTACACAATAGTTCAGTGAATAATTTTTTGCTATAGAGTTTAATCTATTATAGAGGAGAGGGCCGAGGTACAGATAAAATTTGGATATAATGGCATGTTTTGTTCTATTTTGTGGACAGACTATATCTTTACATCTTTTATTAGTAAATTCAGTGTTGTAGGGTAGAGCTGCGTGTTAAACTACAGAAATTATAGCTAAGAATATTAGCTGTATCGAGTAACCAGTTAAACTAGAAGCTGAGCCCAAAATGTTTGGGAAACGGCTAGGCAGATGATGATTCTTTGACTTGATGGACCTGCAGGTCTTGGTTCTATGCCTCAGAATAGAATACTCTTGTATGAATAATGACAGTATACAGTATACTTTGTTACACCAACAAAGATAGTTTATTAGTAAATTGAAACAGTATTCCATCAAGAAAAAAGTTTATAACATTGTATTGTGCCATTTATTAGTTGCTATCTTTTGCCAGCGGGTTCGCGCGCGTGGAGGGCGGAACTTATCCCGCGGGAACATACTGCCGGGATAAAAAGTACCTTATGTGTTAATCCAGGTTATAAACTTTCTTTGTGCCAAATTTCATCCAAATCCGGTTAGTCGTTTTTAGGCGATAGAGTAACAAACATCCAAACTTTCTCATTTTTAATATTAGTAAGATTTATATTTGGGGTGCATCCAGGCTTAAATCGTCAATACTTTAGTAATAAGTTTATAATCCTTCCTTAATTTTTAGAAAAACAATGTAACTCAATACTAAGATTTTCCTAATTATAAAATTTCAGTTCTCCTTCAACTGCTCCCTGGAAGATGCATCACCAGCGAAAGAATCACGACCCAGCATCGGAGGATGGTCTCCAGCACAGAACATCATCTGTGCCACACCCAGACACGAACCCACACCATCCTCACCAAGAGACATAGCCAACGAGTCACAAGAGCACTGCTCAATAAAGAAAATACACTTTTCACAGAAGAAACTACTAAACGACTTATACGGAGACCAATGGAAATCAATACCAAAGTTATTTAAAGCAATCAAAGTAAACTACGAAAACGACATTATTTCAAAGAAACTACGTTTTGACGACGATGAGAGCGATAAAGAGAATATAAGGCATGATTTGAAAAAGAATAAAGAGTTGTATTTAACGGATTCTGAGGCTAAACGTAGAGTTGACATTGCCAATGAAACGGACAAGAGATCAAAAAAGAAGTTGTATACGGAGAAGGTACCAAGTACTCCGGAAGTGCCAAAAACTAAAGTAAGAAACGTGAACAGTACTACGAAGAAGAACAAAGTTAATAAAGCTATGAGTGTGACGGAGATGGTGGAGATAATGAAGGATGATGTGGAAGTGCTGACGAAGAAGGTTGGTGATGTATGTGTTACACCAATTGTTCAGAGTGTACAGAGGATTAGTTTTATCGGTTCTTTGGCAGGTAAGACATATTTATGTAGATAATTATAATGGTTTTTGTAATAGATAATTATAAATGGTCCGCATGGATGTCGGAAATTATCCCACAGGGAAAATGCTATTGACAAAAAGTAGTTGTATGTCTATCTCTCGTTATTCTTTATCTTATTTTCTCTCGTTATTTCTTTAATCCATCCCAAGTTTGTTTGTAAAAGATTGCGATAAGTTAGTGATAACACCGCCCATTTTGTTACCCTATGTAGAATGTCTGCATTTATATCTGCTTTTTTAGTCTAAGGGCCTGTGCACACCACGTTGTTTAAACGCGCCGTTGACCGCGTTTCTTGCGATACAGACGCGATACGCACGTAAGTCAGACGCAGCCTGTAGACCTTTGCCCACCTGTATAAATTTAAAAAAATCCTTGCCTAGGGAAAGCGCGCGCGCTAGCGACGCACCGGTGTCGCGCGTATAAATCGATAGAAACGCGATGCTAACGCGCATGTATATCGATACAAACGAAAACAAACTGCTCTGTAGGACATTGTTCATCAACAACTTTATGCCTTTCTATCTTCTAATGATCTACTCTGTCCTCTTCAATCTGGTTTTCGACCTGGTCATAGCACTGTAACGGCTCTTCTGAAGGTTACTGATGATATCCGCTGGGCTATGGATCACAAATCTCTCACTTTACTCGTACTTCTCGACTTTAGTAGTGCGTTTAACTCAGTTGATTTCGATATCCTTCTAGGGATTCTTAAATCTTTAAATTTCTCATCTTCCGCCATTGGGTGGTTTGACTCGTATCTTCGGGGCCGCACGCAGCGGGTTCGTCTAGACGAGTCGTCTTCTGATTGGTGTTCTCTTACCGCTGGTGTACCTCAGGGTGGCGTTCTCTCTCCCCTTCTCTTTTCTACTTTCATTAACTCTGTCACCAGAATCATCTCTTCCTACTTCCATCTCTATGCCGACGATCTGCAGCTTTACAGTCACTTCTTGAGGGATGATGCAGAAGCCGCCGTGTCTGCTATGAACAGTGACCTGGATTTGATTAGCGAGTGGTCGCGGTCTTTTGGACTGCAAATCAACCCTAGGAAATCCCAGGCCATTGTGATTGGCGGCAGATATATGCGGAATAGGCTTGATGTTGCGTCTCTGTCTCCACTCTGTCTGAATGGAGTTCAGATTGAATACGCACATTCTGTTAAAAACCTAGGGGTGATTATGGACTCTTATTTATCGTGGTCTGCCTATGTTGCTCTAGTCAGTCAGAAAGTACACTACACATTCCATTCTTTGAAATGTCTCCAGAGATTCTTGCCCTTGAACACCAAAATCTCTCTTGCTCGAACTCTCATTCAGCCCATCATTGATTACGCTGACGCCTGTTATTTGGATGCCACCGAGGAGCTTTTAAATAAACTTGAGCGTTTACAAAATATCTGTTTTCGTTTTGTTTTTAATCTCAGAAAGTATGATCATGTTTCTCAATTTCGCAAGACACTCAAGTGGCTCCCTATTCGACTTCGCAGGAACTCTCGGATATTATGTCTGCTATTCAACCTTCTCCACAATCCTAAAACACCATCTTACCTGTGGGACCGTTTTTCCTACGCCCTTTCTTCAGATGCGCTTTGTAGGTCGCATTTAAGAAACCTCCTGAAGTCCCCTCCCCACTCCACTGACTTCTACTCCTACTCCTTCACTGTGCACGCGGTGCGGTTATGGAATGCACTTCCGCCTGACATTAGGGACTGTCAAACAGTTGCAAATTTTAAAAGAAGAGTAAAAGAACACTATCTTTCCGTATCGACATAGTTGTGTTTGTATTTATTGTTTTAATTACAATTTAATGTTATTTATTTTAGTAGTCTGTATGTTTGTATCTATGTATGTTTGTTTGTATGTATGTAAGTATATTCTTATATTATTTGTTTAATTTTGTTAATTTAATAGTTTTTGATTATATATATTTCATTTTCTCATATTCACACACGCTGTCTACATCTCTGTATCTTTTCTCCTATCGCAGTTGTGCTGGAAGAGATGTCTTTAGAAATAAGCGTCACCTTTGTACAATTTTTTCTGTTCTTTTCTTCTTGTCTGTTTATATATGTGTGTACATAAATGGTTAAATAAATAAATAAATAAAAATGCGTCTTCGACACACGTTTCTAAAACGCGCGTCAACGGTGCATTTAAAAAACGTGGCGTGTATAGGCCCTAAGGCCCGTATTACACTTCTGTAATACGAGCCAATAAAATGGATAAACCAATTAAATGGCTCGAATCTCATTTTAATCATAAACAATGTTTGAGTATAGAGTAACGTTCTGTAAAACGGGACTAAGAGACTCAATTTACTTGACCTTTACTTCGACGGGACTCTTCGCCGAGAAGACACTTCGCCGACAGGGCTCATAATGTAGTCGTTTCTGGCACTCGCCGGTCGCTGCCGCGGCACCGCTCGCTTCGCTCGGTCGGCTAAGGTAGTTTTTAAGGCTGGGCAGCTGATGAGATGATGTTTTAACAAGTTTCTTCCCACCTTTCAGAAGACGTCCCGTCCTGGCGGTGCCACATAGAAGCCATACAATACAGAGATAGTTACAAAACTCTCAAGGAACAGCTAGCAAGGAGGTTATTCGTCGAGTTCAATAAAGGAGTGTTTGACAGTGCTATGGACGATGACCTGCCTATACTGTGGGATACTAAACTTAGGACTACAGCTGGGTAAGTGAAAAATGTATTATTACAATTAACTAGCTTCTGCCCGCGATTTCGTCCGCGTCAAATTTCTTGACCCCCGACCCATCTCGTCGCATCGAATCGCTTCACCCGTGCGAGGTGTTCATATTTGTGGCATTTTTTCTTTTTGCATGGCTTCTAAAGGTCCTACTGTGATGTTATAATGTCTATAGCCCTCCTCGATAAATGGGCTATCCAACACTAAAAGAATTTTGGAATTTTGAACCAGTAGTTCCTAAGATTAGCGCTTTCAACCAAATAAACAAACAAGCTTTTCAGCTTTATAATATTAGTATAGATAGTTTGAGAGCAGTGGTGGCCCAGTGGTAACTGCCGCTACTTACGAGTAGTAGGTCGTGAGTTCGAACCCAAGCAGGCGCTTTACTTTGTGTATTATTTCATCACCACTGCTCTCAAAACGGTGAAGGAAAACATCGTGAGGAAACCGACATGTCTTAGAACTAAAAATTCGAAGACATGTGACATCTACCAACCCGCACTGGGCCCGCGTGGTGGATTATGGCCCGCTCCCTCTCACCGAGAGGAGGCCTGTGTCCCAGCAGTGGAAACGTTATAGGCTGCTGATGATGATAGATAGTTTTAAAAGCAACCGCACGTGTTGATCAAAGGTTGAGCTATCCTTGCCGAGGTCAGTCCGTGGATGGGTCGGTGACCGTCCATATCGAGAAGCTCGGAAAGCACGTTTAACGCCGTTTTGGTCCTGAATGTCTGACTACCAGTCTTACCAAGGGTTATCGTATTAATCAGTGAATAGGTTGTAAAGGTCTGATAGACGGTTGCTCCATGGAAAATCATCATCATTTCAGCAGAAAGACGTCCACTGGTGGATGTAAGCCTCCCCTAATAATGGGGGGGGGGGGAGGCGTAATCGCCATCCTTGGACATGCTGCTTAGAGAATAATAATAACGAGGGTGGGCGCCGATACCTATAATTACAAGATATTAAGTTATCTTAGCTTAGGTATTGGGCTGCAACTCCAATATTCAACCTTAATAACGTTAAGCCTATGTGTGTCGCTAATTGTGTATATTTTTTTTTTATTTAAAGGTTCAAATTAAATAAAAAAAATAAAAAAATGCAGCTGCCCATTCTCTGATAAGTCTAAATCTCTTCTCCTCAAGCACGGAGCGACCCGTATGCTATACTCGCGTGGGCAGCAGCGTTCTGTATGCTTTTTACCACCATACTGCGATTGCCAACCCGCCTGCCAAGCGTGGCGATTATGGCTAACCCTCCCCAAATTGGGGGAGGGGGGGGCTATGTCCAGCAGTGGACATCTTTCGGCTGAAATGATGATGGATGATGATGTTGAACTCAATACTCTAATTGGGGTGTATGAATCAAGCAAGCGGCAACACAGGAAGGAAAGGAGAATACAATTGAGGATGTAGGGAACAAAAAAAAGACGTTTCTAGTTATAAGTATAAAACTGTGTTTATTGTAATGAATAATCAAAGTATATATATGTATCATATTAAAAACATTTTTTTTAATCTACGAATCTGACATGAATGTCACATTTATTTATTGACTTGGTTTTTTGGTGGGATCATGTTTATCTTGGAGCGTTTCAGCGTGTACTTCAATAGATATAGAAATTGTTTTGAATTGTTCGAATTTGTTTAAAGCGTAAAATCGCGTGTTTGTTCTATTATTTTTTTTCGATATTTTATCTAGTTTGTTCACTAGTTATGTAATGTAAAGGTCAATGGTCCAATGCTACGACTACAGTGTCGCGATAACGCGAACTCGCGCTGTCTCTCGTGCACTGCTCGACGTCTCGCTGTACAGACGGCGCGCGAAGTGTAGTCCGCGTTATGGCTTCAATGTAGCCGTAGCATAACGAAACTGGTTACAAAAACTGCTCATTTCGAGTTTTATATTTTACATATTTCTAAGCGGTCAAACTAGTTGAGATATTTTCCTCAAAGATGTTGTCCAAGAATGTTCTACGTAATTAACATATTCACGTCATTTCGAGAGACTTTTGTTGTTTCGATCTCTTAACCAAAAATTCTCGCCATAAATCCCGATTACTCTTTAATATTATTAAATACACAGCCAATGCTACTGTGTTCAACATAGCTCCCAAGTCAATTATAACTGAAATCGTTAGTGGCAAGTTTACATTAAATATATTAATTATAAGCGGTAAAACTACCACGTTACTGAGCATAAAAATCAACGAAGCTATATAGAAGCGACGCCATTTGTTCAAAGATGTAATCACACCAGCCTCACTAACGCGGAATAAAGAATATAAAACTGTTATATAAATACAAAAACTAAACACCACAGGCATCATCAACACTGAATTGATAAAAACACTCAATATTTGATATGTAAATATTGTTCTTGAGACAAACATATAAGCATAAAATCCAGGAACTACAAGTATTAAATTTGTAACAAAAGGTAGGCCCCAAGCAAATAGGCTACTCTTAAGGTACCTCCTACGAATGTCAAGACGAAAAACTTTAACAAAATCAACATAAAAAATGTAGCATAACACTAGTAACCAACAATGATACGTTACTGTAAGATACATTTTTGAAACCATATTAAAAAATGTCACAACTATATTCTGGATATTTATTACTTGATATATTACGTGAAAGAATAATATAAATATAACTTTCACAATAATTGCACTGAGGAGCACATAGTTTCTGAAATTACGAAACTTCTTGATTATGCACCACGATGTAACGCCGTATATGGCCGCTGTGAGATTCAGCACGAACATAAACCATCTAATAATGTTGATCGAGGAGTTACCAATGAGATCGCCTAAGGTTTGCGGGCTGATGATATTGGTGTCATTGCCGGCCATGGTGAACTTCGCGTGCGCAGTCTGTACGCTGATGAATGGTAACACGCGTCCACTGAGTTACTCGCCACAAACCGCTATGAAACCCGGTAGTTAAATCATATTATCAATATAAAACAAGTATGCAGATTTATTTGGATTCCTTCAATTTTTTAGAACCAAACATTCCATTTCGCGTTTAGTGTGCTGAGTTTGAAATTTTTTTAAGTGCAATTTGAAAATGAATTCGATATTATGTAAGGGTCCCGTCCATTCTCAGCAGACTTTTTAAAATAAAGCACACATATCATATCGGGTGGACTGATAAGTGTGCGGTAGGGTATGAAGTTCCACATTGAAATAATGCTGATCATGGTGTAGGCCTGGCCCACTCGTATCGGCCTCAATGACTGACTGACTTTACTTAGTGTAAATAATTTCATCACCACTGCTCTCAAAACGGTGAAATAAAATACCGTGAGGAAACCGGCATGTCTTAGAACAAAAAATGGGCAGACAATTGACGTCTACCAACCTGCACTGGGTCCGTGTGTTAGATAACAGGCCCTCTCGAAGAGAGGAGGCACATTGCAGTGGAAATAGTATAGATTGATTATCCTTGATATGCAATGCTGAAATATTATGTGCGTTTAACTTTAACGGAGATAAAGTCATGCTAACGTTTGACGTGAGATTTGCTTTTGTTAGGTCAAGCTGCACCCTTATTCCGAAACGCACTATTTATCAGAATCTGAATGGGATTTAAGATTATTTCTAAGCCATTGCGTCATTTGTTCGAATAAATTGTAAGTTCAGCAACGTAAATAACGCAATGAATGTTGTTTAACTATCAATATGAAACCAATTCCTACTGATAGCAAGTTACGCAATTACCCCTCTGGTTTTCATTAAGGTTGACCTTAGTGGCATTCGTTGAGCAGAGGCTACGCAGATGATGATCGGTTGACCTCGCTATGGCTTTACCGCCATCAGGTTGAATGTCACTTGGTTGTTATAATACGACAAAGGACTAAGTGCGGAAACCAAACCCCCATAACATAGAACATCTAATATTTATTTTAACTGTATGATCAATTTATCATCTTCGACTGGGCTGTTAGTCTAGTGGTTAGTGACCCTGACTGCAAAGACTGAGGTCGTGCGTTCGATTCCCACCCAGGACAAATCTTTGTGTGATGAGCACAATCATTTGTTCTGTGTCTGGGTGTAATTTATCTATAATTATGTATGTATTTAGAAATATATAAGTATATTTATCAGTTGTCTGGTTACCATAGTACAGGCTCTGCCTAGTTTGGGATCAGATAACAGTGTGTTGGTTGTCCTAAGATATTTATTTATTAATAGGTTGTTCACACCAAACATGTGGTAAGAAAAAGATACTTTATTTCAAATGTGAGAGTCTATTAATATATTAAATACATTTAATTTATACATAATCTCCTTCGCTTTCTATTACCGCCTGCCAGCGCTCTGGAAGTCTTTGAATACTTTTGAACTTTTCATTTTCCTTGCACTGTCTGAAAATGTCTTCTAATGAACTGGTGAGCTGATCCCAACTATCAAACATGTGACCTCGCAATATTCTCTTCAATTCCCCAAAACAGACATATCCAGTGGGTTTAAATCTAGTGAGTAAGGAGGATGTGCCCAAAGAGCTATATTTTTTTCTTCAAAAAAATCTGTAACAATCTTGGCTCTGTGCGGGTGAGAAGTTGGTTCTTTATGGTCATCTCCTCTTCTTTCTTCCACTTCAAACTGGTTCTTCCTGAATCGAGTCACCCATGATTCCACTGTGCGTTGGTTGTAGGCTTGTCTACCTAAAAGTTGCACTAGCTGTTTATGGATTTGCTTTGCCGTCCAGCCGGGACCCACGCCAAACTTGATGAAAACCCTTTGCTGATAATCATCGATTGAGTTTTTTAATTGTGTTTGATCCATTTCTCACAATAACTAAAATCAAAATTCAACAACAAACACATCTGTTCTTTGTTTACGCAATTGCACTACTACAAGTCGTAACATGCAACCGTTCAAAAAATACAGCGCGACAAGTCACCACACGTTTGGTGTGAACAACCTAATATTTTATTATCAGTTAGATTGTTTCAACCAAATCTACGTTCGCACGTTTTTACTTTATTGCGAATGTGGACTAATAGATATCCGTGCATAGATGGACCGCTATTGTCCATTGTAAAAGTAATAAGAGTAGATTAATGATATATTACTATGTGGGATGGTCCAGTGATATATTGGCCTCGATTTGTGTAAATTATTTTATCACCACTGCTCTCAAAATGGTGAACGAAAACATCCTGAGGAAGCATATCCTCGTGCGGAGGCATGTCGTTAACCAAAAATGCGAAAACATCTCAAATCTACCTACCTGCACGGGGCCCGCGTGGTAGATTACGGCCCACTTTCCATCACCAAGTGGAGGCAGTGAGAGTGGTATAGGATGATTATGCTATTAAATAAATAAATAAATATCTTAGGACAACCAACACACTGTTATCTGATCCCAAACTAGGCAGAGCCTGTACTATGGTAACCAGACAACTGATAAATATACTTATATATTTCTAAATACGTACATATTATAGATAAATTACACCCAGACACAGAACAAATGATTGTGCTCGTCACACAAAGATTTGTCCTGGCTAGGAATCGAACCCACGACCTCAGTCTTTGCAGTCAGGGTCACTAACCACTAGACTAACAGGCCAGTCAAATTATATATTCTTATGCTACCATGTCGGATAGGGTGTGTGATATCTAATAAATGAAAAAATGTAAGATAAATGTATCCGAACTGATGTAATGTGGCAACACAGGAAGGAAATGAAACAAGCCGTTGCTTATTAAAAATATAATAGTTTATTTATTGTGTTGGATTATCAAGGTAACCTACAATATTCAATTTATTTTTCTATCAAAGAATCTGACATGTATGTTACATTTATTCATTTATTTGGTGGGATCATATTTATGGAGTATAAGGCCCGTTATACCTACACAAAACTACACTTCGTTTCGAGTGACTTTTGTTCTCTTCTCCAGAAATTCTCGCCATAATTTCCGATTACTCTTTATTATAATTAAATACACAGCCAATGCTACTGTGTTCAACATAGCTCCTAATTCGATTATAGCATTCGTGGTCAATATATTTACATCAAATATTTGAGTTATATAACAAGGTAATACTATTGCATTACTCAGTACAAAAATCACCGTAGCTATGTAGAAGCGACGCCATTTGTTAAAAGATGTACTCACTCCAGGTTCACTAACGTGGCATAAAGAATATAAAACTTTTACATAAATAACGAAACTAATCACCACGGGCATTATCAATACTGACCTGGTGAAAACATTTAATATTTCATTTGTCAATTTTGTTCTCGAAACAAAGACGAAAACATATAACCCGGGAACTAAAAGTAATAAGTTTGTAATAAAAGGTAGACCCCACGCAAACACGCTACTCTTGAGGTATCTTCTACGAATGTCAAGACGAAAAACGTTAACAAAATCAACATAAAAAATATAGCACAACACTAGTAACCAACAGTGATACGCGACTGTCAAATACATCGTTACAACTATATTTAAAAAAGTCACTACTGCACTCTGGATGTTATTCTTTCTTAGTTCATCTATTACATGGAAAAACAATATGAATATAACTTTTACTATAATTGCACTGAGGAGCACATAGTTTCTGAAATGACGGAACTTCTTGATTATGCACCACGATGTTACCCCGTAAATGGCCGCTGTGAGATTCAGCATGAACATAAACCATCTAATGATGCTGATCCACGAGTAACCAACGAGATCGCTAATTGATTGAGCACTGGTAATACTGGTGTTATTTTGTGCCATCGTGAGCGTCGCGTGCGCAGTCTTTGTGCTTAAAAGTAGTCACACGCGTCCACTAAGTTGCTCGCTACAAAGCGCTTTGAAACCCGATCATTAAATTGTATTATCAGTATAAGACAAGTATGCAGATTATTTGGATTTCTACTTTTTTTTTTGCTTCACTTTGCGTGCAGTCGTTTTATTATTAACAGGTTCAACACGTTACAAGGGTTGCCAACATTTCTTCGACGGAATATATGTGGTATTTTTCGAAATAAAGTACGAAAAAATAAAGTACCGCAGGCGCAGAACAATACATATTTGTTCACTTCTTGCATTTTCTTACATTTTTTTTTTTAGTCTATAATCGAAGTTTCGTAACGTGCTTTATTGAATTCCATTTTTAAATTAATGTAAATCATCAGCTCATTTTTTATTAATAAATAAATATATTAGGACAACCAACACACAGTTGTCTGATCCGAAACTAGGCAGAGCCTGTATTATGGCAACCAGACAACTGATAACATATACTTATATATTTCTAAATACAATAATATTGTAGATAAAATACACCCAGACACAGAACTAATGATCGTGCTCATCACACAAAGATTTGTCCTGGATGGGAATCGAACTCACGACCTCAGTCTTAACAGTCAGGGTCACTAACCACTAGACTAAGGCCCGGCGCCCACTATCGGTGGGCACCGGTGCGGCTCGGTACAGCTCGGGCGCCTTACGGCGGCTTCGGGCGGCTTCGGGCGCCTCAGAACTGCGTCGGGCGACTTTGTACTGCCTCGGCAGCCGTAAGCATGGCTAAGGACGCCGAGGCTGTCTTCGGGTAGCTCGGGTGGCATTTTCGAGACAGACGTCGCAGAACAGTCATTTCGATCACCGCACGCGCCTCCATTATCGTATCGTATCAGTTTGTTTTGATACTATTCTGAGGCAACCCAAAATCAGCTACGGCGTCCTTAGCCATGCTTACGGGTGCCGAGGCAGTCCGAAGTCGCCCGACGCAGCTCTGAGGCGCCCGAAGCCGCCGTAAGACGCCCGAGCTGTACCGAGCCGCACCGATGCCCACCGATAGTGAGCGCCGGGCCTTACAGGCCAGTCAATGACACTACTTCTGTTTCTTTCTTCTCGCCATTTCAAATTCTAACCGAAAATATTCTTTTTGTGAATACCGAAGTGGCGATCGCGGGAATAGGGAGCAGGAATGAATTTACTTTAAATCAATTTGTTAAGTTATTCATTCGGCAGTTTTGATAAGTTCGGAACACTTTATGACAATGTGAGTTCGGATACATGCTATGGCATCAATGAAAAGTCAAAAAAAGATAAAAGTGAATGTACGCCTTTATATATTTTTTTAATGAGGGATCTGTTTGTTAGGTTTCGGTGTTGAAAATATACTATTTTTCCAACAGTATGTACGCAGACCCGAAATATATTATAATACTACATTTATAGTCCGTTTGGCAACCCTATATACGATAGGTATTAACTGTCATCTCAGTGCGGCGCCAGAAATTGTTGTTTCGCTGTGCACAGAAAAGTCTTTTATGTTCTTCCCACGAGTGACATTTTTGGTATCGTATTTTTTCGTTTCAATTCGATGGTATATGGGGACAATATACTCTGCTGTACCGCACTTAAGCCGCGGTTATTCGGAAAGTCACGATTTGTATTGTTTAATATTTTTTTTTAAACATTGCATATTTTACACTTTTTTTTTGTGGGTGGGAAATCATCAAATAACGTCTACCGCTCTTGGGCGGAGTGGGAGGGCATGTCAGACTTTTACTGACTAAAACCCACCCGTGTTCCTTGAGTTGCCCATGTGCCAGGGTCACGGTGTCTATATTTCACACTTTGACCTAGATATTTTGGTACTGCGATGCACGATTACTTGCACTTTACGGCATCCAATTAAATCGCAAAGCTTGTCTAAATGATTGTTTAATTCTTATTTCATTTGAATTATATTCGGCTTTAAACAATAAGAATTAAACTGCGAAATTTGAACCGAATGTTTTTTAAAAATCTGCTTCATCTTAGATTTTCATTTTGGACCTCACTGTTGGTTTTAACAACCACAAAACTGAAAACGAAAGGCTTGTTTTTTTTTTTTGAAATGTTGTGCATCCGCTATCTCGGTTTTTCATTTTGACCTCACCATCGGCTCTACTGTCAGGGTCGCGAGATTTGTTCGAAAAAGATACCGAGGCCCTGGCATATGGGCAACTGAAGGAACACGGGTAGGTATTAATCAGTAAAAGTCTGACACGCTCCGTCATTTGATGATACCCTACCCACAAAACAAAAAAAAAAAAACCATGGGCTTTAGCAGCCCTAAAAACCGTGAAAACGATATCCATGATGGAAAATTAGAAAAAATTTCGCCGCCATCTTTGATTTTCTTTTTGACCCCGCTGTTGGCTTGACTACCTGAAGGGCTTATGGCTAAGTAATAACAGCCGCACGGATTGATCGTCCAGGTTAAGCTACGCTTGCCGCGGTTGGTCTGTGGATGGTCGACCATCTTAACATACCAAGTCGACAGTCGTTATGGGTCGTCAGAAGCCCGAAAGTCTAACAACTAGTCTTACCAAGGGGGGTATCTCAATGTAAAATACTCTTACTCAGCTGCATTCGGTTAGACTGGAAGCCGACCTCAACATAGTTGGGAAAAGGCTAGGCAGATGATGTTGGCTTAACCACCTATGATGGAAAATATAGGTACATATAAATAAGAAAATAAATACATTATCACCCTAATTGGACTGTTTACTTCCAGTCTGTATGTAATTTGAACACAACTGGCGAATTATGCCAAATCCCAAATTGTGCGTGTGTGTGTATGTGTGTGTGATATAGATTTAGTTCATTTTTAGGGTTCCGCACCTCAAAAGGAAAAAGCGGAACCCTTATAGGATCACTTTGTTGTCCGTCCGTCCGTCCGTCCGTCCGTCTGTCAAGACCCTTTTTTTTAGGAACGCGTGGTGGTATCAAGCTGAAATTTATACCAAATACTCAAGTCTACTGTCCCTTGGAGCTGTGAAAAAATCAAACTTCTAAGCTAACGCAATCAAAAGATATAGCCGTTTATGCCGCAAATTTCCGCAAATTTTCGAAACTCGTAAGGGAATCAAAACCTACAGGGTACTTCCAGTCGATCTAGAATTTTGAAATTTGGTACGAAGCAACGTCTTATAGCACAGATAAAGGAAAAATTGTGAAAACCATAAATTTTTATTTACATGTTTAGGAGGCTTGATGTGTGCAAGAAAACTACGGTTTTAGCGGATAATCTTGTGTAATCAATCATCTATGAACACGGACACAAACTGGTATTCAATAATGTTTATCGGACGACGGTCAGCGTTCGGCGCGCGCCACGCGCGCGCGTGTTCACAGTTTGGGGACTCCTGCGTGACTGTTTTGGCGAGCTGTAGCGGCGCGGGCGCGGAGGCGAGCCGAACGCCGACATGATGGCGGCGACGTCGATGGCATGCGAGCGGAGACGCGAGCTGGCAACACGCTACTTTTATTAGGGCTCGCTATAGCCTTCCCCTCCAAGTCACAAGGACGACCCGTCTGTGACTTGGCTGGTCGGCCACGTCGACGCGGGTGCACGATCGTTGGGGTTAACCCCAAGTAAGGAGACAGAGCGCTGGCATGGTATTTCCCTTTGATCACCCCCTCACTATCGACTACTACAAATGACGTCGGGCTGACGATCTGAGAGACGCGATACGGGCCCTCCCGCTTTGGAGCAAACTTACTTGTAAACCCTTTTGCTGCGTTGCTCGCCATGTGGGCCTCCACTAGGACCAAATCTCCCTCCTTGTAAGAAGGCACATCTCGTCGATGCTTATCACCGGTCGTTTTCCTAACGTCCTGTTGTTCCTCCACTCGCTGCTTCACGTCATGAAGGACGCGTGCAAACTCCTTCAAGTATGGAGTGAACTGGGGCACGTAATTCTGCTGGGAAACAATAGCACGGATGTCAGTCTGTACCGCCATAGGAGAACGCATCTCCCGAGCAAAAGTGAGATACGCTGCTGACTGTCCCGTCCCCTGATTGTAAGCACAATTGAGGGCGAATCGCACCATCGGCAGAGCGAACGGCCATCGGCGATGCTCTGATCCAACTAAGATGGCAAGCTGTTTTTTTAATTCGCGGTTTTTGCGTTCCGCCGGATTCGCCTCTGGATGGTATGCCGGAATCAGTGACTGTTGTACCCCAAGCACAAACATAGCCTTTTGCATGACAGCCGAAACGAACTGACTTCCGTTATCAGAGATAACACGACGAGGCAACCCATACCGCAAGAAAACTTCCTCGATGAGCGCTTTTGCACATGACTCAGCAGTCGCATCACAAAGTGCAAACAGCTCGACCCATCGACTTGCGGTGTCCTCTACAAGCAGAATCCACTTCTCCCCCTTATCTCCTTCGGGTAGTGGTCCAAACAGGTCCATTGCGAGCACCTCGAATCTTTGCTGAGGCACTGGGGTTTGCAGCAGACCTGCAGGCTTCATATTGGTGGCTTTATATTTTTGGCACAGATCACATGACTTTAGGTATTGAGCCACATAAGTTTTCATGTTCTTAAAATAATATCTTTCTTTAATCTTCCTCAAGGTCCGCTCCAAACCCAAGTGTCCAGCAGTAGGCGCGTCGTGAAGCTCCTTCATGAGCTCTGCCTGTAGAGACTCTGGGACCACCAACTGGGGTTCTTCGGAGTGACCATCCGGATCACAGCGGTACAAAACACCTTGTGAAAGATAATAACCTCTATCAGCCCAGCGCACGGCTGCTTCTGGATTATTAAGATCTTCAAAATCTACTATGATTTTATTAACTTCAGGATCGTTCAATTGGGCTTCGCGGATATCTTCTGGTTTTCGCTGAGGTAAGTCAACGACTACCGGACAGATGCTGCAGGGACTTGAATCGGGATCTTCAGATCCGGTAGTCACTGGACGGCTGAGCGTATCCGCTACAACATTAACTCTACCCGGTGTATATTCAATGTCCAGATCGTAAGACTGAATTTTCATTGCCCAACGGGCTAACCGACCACTAGGAGTCTTCAGTGACAAGAGCCATTTCAATGGCTGGTGATCAGTAGACACACGAACCTGCGCTCCTTCTATGTATCCTCTAAATTTGTCTAAAGCCCAAACAACCGCCAGAGCTTCACGTTCGGTGGTATGATAGTTACGCTCTGCAGGGGTCAGCAACCTACTAGCGTACTCTATGGGTCTCTCTTCACTATGAGACTCGCCTTGCATCAACACTGCTCCAAGAGCGTACGCGCTAGCGTCAGTTCGTAAAACGAATGGCTCTTCAAAGTTGGGCTGGCGAAGAATAGGGCTAGTTGCGGGCCGCGACTTAAGCTCTTCAAAGGCTCCTTGCTCACACTCCCCCCATTGCCAGCGTCGGTCCTTTTTCGTCAGGTTTGTTAAAGGACGCGCTCTATCCGAAAAATTCGGGATGAATTTACGAAACCAAGAGCAGGTTTGTAAGAATGTCTTAAGTTCTTTTAGGTTCGTTGGTGGCGCCATATTCATCACTGATTCAACCTTCGTAGGATCAGGCTCGATGCCCCGAGATGAAACGACGTGTCCCAGGTAAGTAACCCTATCTCTAGCGAAGACACACTTTTTCCTGTTTGCCCTCAGGTTAAATAGACGAAGGCGCTCGAAAACCTGCTGAAGATCCTTCAGATGCTGATCTAGATTTGGAGATATCACAAGCAAATCATCAAGATACGCGAGGACGCAGACGTCCTTTAGACCAGACCTCATCCGATCTATCAGACGCTGGAACGTGGCCGGGGCGTTCTTAAGACCGAATGGCATACGGCGGAATTGAAACGTTCCGAACGGAGTCGTAAACGCCGTTTTGTGTCGATCTTCTGGCGCTACAATCGCCTGCCAGTAACCAGCCTTTAGGTCGATTGTAGACATAACGCAATTAGGCTTAGTACTCTGCAGCAGCTCGTCGATCACCGGCAGCGGGTACTTATCAGTTCGTGTGACGCTATTAAGCTTGCGGTAATCTACACAGAATCTGATCTCGCCGTTTTTCTTCGGTATCAACACCACAGGTGAGGCCCATTCCGACTCAGCATCTTCAATGATGTCATCCTCAAGCATTCTTTCAATCTCCATTTTGATTATTTCCTTCTTGGCGGGGGTAACTCTGTATGGTGGACTTGCAACTGGTGCGGCATCTCCTGTATCGATGCGGTGGACAGCGAACTGGGTAGGTCCTCCCCCTGACGCGAAAATGTCCTGGTGAACATTCAGGAGTTCGGACAGTCGCTCCCGTTCATCTGAAACAAGATGGGATCCCTCGTCCTCACGAAGACCCACAGATGAACAAGCAATTGATTTTAATGGTTTGGATTTGGATTCAAAAAGAATTGGTTGAGGAGTCCTATCACGCCTCACAAACCATACCCCACGGTCAAAGTCCAACACCATGCCAACGTCCTGTATAAAGTTCATGCCTAATAAACTATCAGTTGCATTCGGCAACATAATAAAACTAACAGCTAGCGTCACCCCTCGCACCGTTACGTTAACGTGCGCTAATTCAACATTTTGCGCACACATTCGCCCGTCCGCATACAGTAATTCTAAATACACACTATCGAACGAATGACCATTCTTAGCTAAATGAGATCTTAAAGATACACTACCAATACAATGTTTTGCACCAGTGTCTAATAAAACCCTACCTACTACACCATAAATTTCTACACTTATTACCGGACGCACACGCGAATCGATTTTATCATCACTCGCGGACACTGACTGAAATACGGAAGACACTACAGTTTTCTTTTCCTTGCACGTAGGACAATTGGAACGGATAACTCCGGGCGCTCCGCACCCGAAACACGTGACCGCAGGCGCAAGTGGCTCTCCCTCATTCCCTTTATCCTTGGATTCCTTGGTAGCCGTCTTCTGTCTGGCAAGTCGCTGACAGGCCTCTTTTAGATGGCCGTACTGTTTGCAATAATTGCAATGGGGCCGAGTCTTGTTATTATTAGTAGTACTCGGCGCGGTCGGCGACCGCGAATTCGGCACAGGTGCGGCGGATGACGTCGTAGGTTTAACGTCAGCAGTAGCCCGTGGACGACTTTCGTCGAGAATCTCTTCGACGCGACGCGCTTGAGTCAGAAGTTCCGCAAAAGTTACGAAAGCGAAGCGCGGAACCTTCTCACGGATACGTCGGTGCAGCAACCCATATGTCATATCTAACTGAACTACCTCCGTAAGAGAGAAGGGTGGGAGCTGAGCGATTAACGCTCTGACATGACATACGAACAAATCCGTCGATTCGTCTGCTTTTTGTTCTCGCTCGAACATAAGTCTATAAATTTTGTGCGGCGGTAACCGTGGTCCAAATGTCTGCTTCAGCGAATCAACAGCGGCTTGCCAGGTTACGGTGGTATCTTTTACGCCTTGCCACCATGTGGCAGCAGTACCCGTCAATAACATAGGTAACCCACGAAGCGCATTATTATCGTCGACTCGAACACATTCTTTGTACGTTTCTATGGCATCAATAAAAGCCAGGACGTTGCTTGACTTTTCACCGTCAAAGCGCGCCGTACATTTGGCAAAGTGGCCAGAAAAAGATGGTACTGGTGTACTTACAGGATCGCTGCGACTTAACCTGTCTATCAGCAATAACAGCTGGTCGGTCGTCATCGTGACCGGAGCTGCTGCAGCACCAGCAGCTGGCTGCGGATCCACCACAGTCGCTTCCGCGACGTAGGTGTCGGCGCCGCGCGGAGCGGTATCCGGCGCGGGCGCTTGGGGCGGCGCCACATCCATAGACGTAGCGCCAGCCGAAGCCGGACTCGCGGCACGCGATCTCGTTAGCACCATCGTAAAATAGTCCACAATTCGCGATTAAAACAAAGATAACCGAAGTTAGGTACCCTAGGTTTTACCTAAGCACTAATAATGTTAGCAATTACACGCTACAACAGTTTCCAGTCACAAAAGTTCACAATACGTACGAAATTGGTACGAAACCTAAATGAAAACGCACACTTAGGTACACTTTATTAGGTTTTACCGAAGCACTTTATCAACTGTTCACAGTTACATACGCGGTAAAACAGTCTCACTAGTCACAAACACAACAGTTCGCGATTTTTAGGTACGAAACCTACACGTGACACACAATAAATCGCGATTTGTAGGTACGAAACTTACGCGATAAAACCGTCACAACATTATAAGTTCGGTGTAGTTAGTCACTAGAATGTTCTCGAACGTTCTTATAGTAACCTAGGTTCAGGTAGGTATACCCGGAACAAAACCTAATCACTCAAATGTTCTCGAATGTTTGTAGAGTAACCTAGGTTCAGGTACGTATCACTTGGAACAAAACCTAGTTACTAAAATGTTCTCGAATGTTCATAGAGTAACCTAGGTTCAGGTACGTATCACCCGGAACAAAACCTAGTTGTTATACGCGATCGACTGAAGCACCACACTCACTACAGGTCCGTAACGACAGTAGGTAACCTAGGTTCAGGTATTATGTAGGTACCTGCAAAGAAACCTAGTTATTCACAACACGCGAAGTACTGAACGACACTAACGACTGTCTTTATTATGACTGTCTTACTGTCTCTTCCTCAGTTACACAGTTCACTTTTCGCGAGACCTTAAATACGCATTTTATTATGTAGGTACTTCGACCGGCACATGACACGAAACCATTACTGAATTCTACGAAAATCACGCTTGCACATTGCACAATGTTCTGCTCCACGTTAGGCTGCCAGTTTTAGGAGGCTTGATGTGTGCAAGAAAACTACGGTTTTAGCGGATAATCTTGTGTAATCAATCATCTATGAACACGGACACAAACTGGTATTCAATAATGTTTATCGGACGACGGTCAGCGTTCGGCGCGCGCCACGCGCGCGCGTGTTCACAGTTTGGGGACTCCTGCGTGACTGTTTTGGCGAGCTGTAGCGGCGCGGGCGCGGAGGCGAGCCGAACGCCGACATGATGGCGGCGACGTCGATGGCATGCGAGCGGAGACGCGAGCTGGCAACACGCTACTTTTATTAGGGCTCGCTATACATGATATAATAAAAATATTTTTAATAATTTTAAAGATACAACAACGTTTTTACGGAACCCTCGGTGCGCGAGTCCGACTAGCACTTGGCCGGTTTTTTAAGCTGAAAGTTGTGAAATGTAAGGTCAAAAACGGTCATCCATTCTAAGAAATATAACGTAGAATAAGACTATATTTCCATCCCCGTAAGATTATTTTCTCATAATTTCTGATATATTTTCAGAACAACAACAAACCGTCTAATAAAGAACTCTAAAGGCGATCGTATCCGGACCTCGAGCATCAAGTTATCAACTAAAGTGTTGGATGGCCCGCAGCGACTGCGTGACACGCTCATACATGAGCTATGTCATGCTGCCACGTGGCTGATCGACTCCGAGCTGAGAGCGGGACATGGTCCTCTGTGGAATAAATGGTAAGTTATTATGAGCATCTAGAAATTTTTGGACTACCTACTTTTGTCACGCTGTGAGCATGGCTAAAAGAGCTACTGTTGGACTTAATCCTATTCAGTAACGCAGTGTTGCCAGGTCCTTTTTTTGTTTTACCCCAAGTCTGATCTCATTTTACCCCAGATTTACAGTTAAATGAAAAAAATTACCCTAAATTTTTTAATTCGCGTTCCTTCACTGTCGAAAACATTTACGCCATTTTACTCAGTAATCACAGTATCGTGCGTACACGCCAAGCGAGCAGGATACAAAGTACTTTGCGATAGTCTTGTGTAGTTAGCGAACGAACTAGGTCGTGAGAGCGCTCTCATAGATGAACTACACGAATTAGTTCCCTCATTCCCCGATCCGCAGTTCGTTAGTTCGTCAGTTCGTGACCGAATGAGCGAGGATGGCGTCAACCGAACTAATACACGAAACAAAATACAAAAAGTTTTTTATATTCACTAAACTAGTTATTTATTGCAACAATAAACTTTGGTATTATTTACAATCATGATCATTTTATAAATTATCATTCAGAGGTTTTTGCTGTTTTTAAAGTCCAAAAATTGTAGGTAAAAGTAGAACATTCCATAATCTTGTCGCATGCAGTAGGAGCAAAATCAAAACGAGCGAACGATCGAACGATCTGCCTCTCTTTGATTCGAGCTGGGAGCTGACGAACTAGAAGAGCGAACTAGTTCGGTAAGGAGCGGTGAACTAAACTGAGCGATCTCAGTCGCGAACTACTATGCCCAAGACTACTTTGCGAACAATGCGAGCGGGCAGCGGGGCAGGGTTGGTATGTAGTAATTTAAATGTGTGTTCATAAAATCTGTGAAGTGAATCATGTTTAAATTTACCCTAAAATTACCCTCACCGAGTTTTTACCCTAAACATTACCCTGCTGATTAAACTTAACCCTAAATCTAGGGTAAATTACCCTAAGTTGGCACCACTGCAGTAACGTGACAGTTCAAAGAAAAATAATGATACCATACTAAAACTAATAGTGTTGGGGTAGTGAACGATTTCGCGTAAAGAATGAATGATAAAAATCGTTTTTAGGATGTGGAATATAAGAATAAGTAATAACTTTTAATAACAGTTATTTCCTTTTTTATTTTCTTCTGAAACAAAACTAAATATAAAAATATGTCATTTTACTTTTTTTTACTATAGTCATTTTATTCCTCTGGCAGCCCTAGACGATGTATATATCGTGTTTTAAAACACGTGTAAGTACATTATTTCAAGTTCATTCAATTTCATTCATTCTTGCACCACCTCACTATCTTTTTTTGTCCAAATCTGGTATTCATCCAACTGTCAAGTTACTGAATAGGATTAAAAGTCCAGGTATAAGGGCGAGACATCAGATATGGCCCTATGTGGATCGCATGAAATTATTAAAAATATTACCATTTTTAAGACATTTCAAGATGTAAGTATTAACTAAAATGTTGGATAGGTAGCAGGCGGTAGCATAACGCGCTCACGCATACGCTGTATCACGCTGCTACGTGGCTGATCGACTCTCAGTTATTTATTTTCATCATGCAGTGATATGGCTAAAATAATTAAAGCTAAGAGCGAGACTTTAGTCATTTCCCATTGTGGAAGAAGTAGTTAGCCTTTGTAGCATTATTATGATTGTAAAATAGATTTTTATGACGTATCTACCACAATTGCGTAACACTCTTATGCATGAGCTATGTCACGCTGACTGGTTGCCTCCGACCTGAGAGCGGGACATATCCTCTTTGGAATAACTGGTAAAATGACAAAGCTAAGTGCTATGCTCCTTTCCAAAAGTATATGAACAAAATGTAAACAAATGGATCCGGAAACGTCTCTATGGATGCCAATTTGTTGAATCACTAGGTATTCGAATACGTAAGCCCAAAATTTTAATTTGGATTTAAAATCAAAATAAGGTTATTTCGATTTTAAATGTAAATTATTATGTTCTCTGATTCTTAAGCAATGGCAGAGGCATCGAAGATGTCCTTATATTATGCGGCAGTGACTAAAATATTGGGTGAGATATAAATAAATCATCTATTTGGAAATTAATTTATTTAAGCAACAAAATATCTTAAAGATACATTATTGAACTTTATGTATACCTAAGTTTATATAACAGAATTTTAAAAAACTATCCATTTAGATCAATCCTCTTACAAAATGTCTAAAAAACAGATAAAGGACTTTGTAACTAGTTTAAACTACGACGACATCGAATATCTGCTCACTTCACACTCGTAGTGACTTCTCTAACACTCCGTATCTAAACTCAACCTCTTTCACTTCCGTTTACACACACACCATACTAACTTCATAAAACACACACACCCCACACCTACACCACAAAACGCATACACCCCACACCTACATCACAAAGCACGCACACCCCACACCTACATCACAAAAGACACACACACACCACAACCTACATCACAAAAAACACACACACACCACAACCTACATCACAAAACACATACACACACGCCCCACACTTACATCATAAAACATACACACCCTACTCCTACATCATAAAACACACACACCCCACACCTATATCACAAAACACATACACCCCAAGTTAAGACACACACACCCGAACAGTTAGTAAAAGTTAAAAACGTTTGCACCATAAAGTCCTTAGCAGTCTCGATTAAAATGTTTGTACTCCTGTAGAAACCTGGCTAATACAGGTTGCTTTGTAACCTGGCTAGGACACCAGATTCAATTATTTTAAAGTTACTTTTCTGTTCGGTTACGATTACACCACAATTTAAACAAAAACATAGCTCCTGACTAATATCCGTCGACGCTAGTCTGCGTAGCAAAAATGCTTTTTATAACTGGCAAACAGTAATTCAATAATAAAAACAACAGTAGCTGCGAAGCATCCTATAGCGTACATCCGCCATGGAATAACAAATCTATTTTCAAATTCCCTTTTATGATCATTCATTCGAGATATTTTCCTCTCGTAATAATGATCTTTTAAACTCTTATCAACGAGTCCAATTTCTCTTAAACGGACCGCGTTTTTTCGCATTCTATCCGAAACTGGAAAACCTTTACGGAAAAAATAACCAAAAATTAACTGCGCATATGGTATTTTAAACAAATAGACAGGGGACCGACCAAATTCGTCATTGTAGGTCTTTTTGTAATACTTGAAAAGTGATTGTTGCAGTAAAGTAAACAAATCTTCCGATTGAGCAACTAACTTGACGTTTTCAAGATTATCTAGACATTCAGTGTTCAATGGAGAAGATATATTCGTTTCAGAATAAATATAGACTAACAATCCCGGACTAATACAAGGTTTTAGGTTATGTGTAACTAAATCCAACTCAGTTAAAATCTGCCTCTCCATGATTGGGTTCGCAGTCAAACTGACTAAGCTCGACTGGTAAATACTGTTCATAATATACGCGAACCACACCCAAATTATAAAGAAGAATTTTACAGTCATTCGATCAGGCATTTTGAAGCCATGTAGCAGCAAGGAGTTCAACAGTTTCAGTAAGATTTCTGTTTTATCGTCAGCACGAATTAAAATGATCATTATAGTTGAGTATGACAGAAAAACTATGATCAGTACTTATACACCAAACTAATGGGTGGAATTCTAAATAAGCAGTTTTCCAAATGGCTTTAAAGGATGCTTTTTTAACTACAAAGCGGAGTTCGTCGTCGTAGTCTAAATGTCCATGTAAGTAGGTGAATGCCTCAGTTCGACTCGAAACCAACACTGCTCCACCAAACATAACATCGGTTTCATTATTTTCCAACTTTTCCAACAGTCCTATCACTTGCATGTTTCTAGTTATAGTTGTAAAAAGTCTTTTGTCATAACCAAAAGTGTAATTCACATTGAATTGTTCAATTTCTGCTAGTATACCAAATATATACTGCTCTGTTCCTGGCTTTGTAGCTGAAGAATTTGATGGGTTAAAACTGTATGGGGCTCGGTCTCCTACGGACGCAATTATAGTACAGTTTTGTAGTCCAGTGACTAGTTTATTCGGGAATAGGTTCTCTTTAGTCTTCGAGCAAAAACCATAACGTATTATCTTGTCGTAATATTTTCCACAGCCATAGTTTTCGTATGGATTGTATGCGTAAATTTCAGCGTCTTCAGTACCGTTTACCACGATCGCATTGATGACGTAAAGTTGCAATAGCTTGTCAAAAATCATCTTCAGTTCGTCGTCTTTAAGATAATGTATTACTATTAAGAACCGAGCGAAGGGATTCCATGTTGGCTCTTGACGGAGGAATTTGAATCTTTCAGTGAACATTGTTGCAGTTTTTGCTACTATAAGGTATCCTTGATGTATTAAGTATGATTGTTTTGTTGCCGTTCGATATACCACCGCGGTCACTGTTGAAGAATGAATTGCTTTAAGAATTTTGTCCGCATCACTTTTCATGTCAACGTATGTGAGCGATTTTTCTTTTGAAAAGTATTTTGATACTATGTCGGTAACACACGTTATTAAATTTTGTTCTTGTAACTGGTTTACGTTTGATAACATATTTTCACTTTTGCAATTTAAATACACTAAAGAAAATAAAAGGTAAACAACCAACATTGTTAGATGTAGATGTCAATTGACTCTGTGAACTTGATCGTATAAGGTGTTAAGTATTTTTAAATGTAAGTAATAACTAAAGTAACACCTATTTTGTACAAAACAAAGTCGCATTTCGTGTCTGTCCGTGTGACAGCTTAGTTCTTTAACGTGGTTTAGTTTTCACAATAATTTAAAGAATTTATTCCGGAGGATTGATGTATAAAGCTTACATGAATCATCAATTGTACCGTGTGGTACAATTGTTGATTACACACCCCATTTCTTCCTGTGGGTGTCGTAAAAGGCTACTAAGGAACTTACTAAAGAATGGGCAGCAGCGTTCTCTATGCATTTTACCAACATACTGCGATCGCCTACCCGCCTGCCAAGCGTGGCGATTATGGCAAAGCCCCCCAAATTGGGGGAGGCCTAAGTCCAGCAGTGGACGTCTTACGGCTGAAATGATGATGATGATGAATCACCATTTTTCTGATTTTCCTTGTCCTTATTTATTTGGGGTCGTCGCAACATGTCTTTTGTCTTCCATACAACTTACTAACCGTAGCATCATTCTCACAATCCGTCCAACGTTTCTTTAGTCTTCCCTTACTCTTATAGTTATCGAAATTCATACTCAAAACTTTCCTCAGGACATTTTCCTGACTCCTCTGTATCACATGCTCATACCATAACAACAGATTTCCAGACAACTTTTTAGTTACCGGTGCCACTCATGTGAAGGCCGCAGGGATACTTGACTGGCCTGTTAGTCTAGTGGTTAGTGACCCTGACTGCTGAGACTGAGGTCGTGGGTTCGATTCCCACCCAGGACAAATCTTTGTGTGATGAGCACAATCATTTGTTCTGTGTCTGGGTGTAATTTATCTATAATATGTATGTATTTAGACATATATAAGTATGTTTATCAGTTGTCTGGTTACCATAGTACAGGCTCTGCCTAGTTTGGGATCAGATAACGGTGTGTTGGTTGTCCTAAGATATTTATACGTTGGATGCGAGAAGCACAGAACAGGTCGAAGTGGCGGAGCATGGGGGAGGCCTATGTCCAGCAGTGGACGTCTTTCGGCTGAAATGATGATGATGATGATGACTCATGTCTTATTCTATCCATTCGTGCAACACCACACATCCTTCTTAACATTCCCACCTCAGCTGCAGGCAATTGCCTTTCATTCATCTCTTTTGTGACATGGATCATTATCTGCCTAGCCTTTTCCAACTAAGTTGGGGTCGGCTTCTAGTCTAACTGGATGCAGCTGAGTACCAGTGTTTTAAATGGAGCGACTGCCTATCTGACCCCCACAACCCAGTTACTGGGTAATACGATACCCCTTGGTAAGACTGGTTGTCAGACTTTCTGGCTTCTGACGACCTGTAACGACTGTCTAAGATCTACGAAAGACAGCCTTTTGTGACATGAATATTAAACTTAAATATATCAAAGAAATCTTGATATTTTCTAAAGTCATACAATCCGTACGAAGCAGGGGCGGGTAGCTAGTATTTCATAAATCATAGAGTAATTAATATGTCAATCATAATGGATCTAGTATATTGGTACAGTCAGTCGCACGACCATGTTTACTTTCACAGCGCCTTAAACCCTTAGCAATAAGAGCCGTTTTCGTAGTTCAAGTTGATGTGCTGTTGTCTGTTTATAATTACTCAGATTTTTATCTCTGTTAATAAAACGGTTGTTAATTGTAGGTTATCAACGATAATTTGACTTCGATATTAACAGCTACACGTCACGCTTGTATTCTTCGATGGGGATGGCAGAAGTGTATTATGGTCCACTTATATTACGCCATATTATTAGTACCCGACCGAAGGATCGGTTTCGGCTAAAAATCAGATTTCGGGCGCAGTTTCAGTCAGAAAGTGGTCGAATATTTGGCCCGATCGAAAATGGCGTATGGCGTTGGAACGACTGACAGAATTTTGGACACTATCACAAATGCTGGCAAAAGTATTTCTGCATCCATCATTTGTCAGGATAAAATAAAACTGTTAATTGCAAAATCAGCTCTTCATGAATCCTACTAATAATTATTATAAACGCGAAAGTTTGTATGTATGGATGTATAGATGTATGGATGTTTGTTACTCTTTCACGCAATAACTACTGAACGGATTTGGATGAAATTTGGAGCACAGTTAGTTTATAACCTGGATTAACACATAGGGTACTTTTTATCCCAGCAGTACGTTCCCGCGGGATATTTTCCGACCTCCACGCGGGCGAAGCCGCTGGCAATAGCTAGTTTATTATATTTTTGTAACTTAACAAAAAACCACTTGGTCTCAGAAAATAATGTAATTTAATTAAACTTGATTTTTCCTTAATTTCTTAAGTTTAGGTTTCGGCCGAAACTAAAAATAAACAGTTTTTTATTATTATTCAAAGATTGTCTCTTAAAGTACGCAGGCAACCCTTTTGAATTCACTGGATCTTTCGTTTCGCTTAACGGTCTCCCCTGAGAAAGATTCTTTAATTATCTTTGTAATTTAGACCGTTTAAAATATACATACGTACATACATACACTCATGCCTTTTTGCCATGGCGATAGGCAGAAACTACGGAACGTCACCTGCTGCGAACCCATACTCCTTTGCCTTGTTTAGGTTCGTACATCTGCTCATACACACACGCCGGTTGCGAGTACTACGCACCTGACCAATCGGAAAAACATCAATAAGGTCACTATATATTCTCCTAGGGCGTCTCTCCCGGCGTTTTCACTCACATCTGCCTAGTAAATACCTTTTATTAGCCGTCCGTCTAAAATATGATTACGCATATTAGTTAGTAGAAAAGTTTCCTTTGTTAACAAAGTATACGTTGTGTGTTACAGGGCCAAGCGAGCACTGATGGTATTCCCCGAACTGGGTGAGATATCCAGGTGCCACGACATGTTGATACATTTCAAGTACTCCTACAAATGCACCAAGTGTGGATATAGGTGAGATTCAGATTTTAATTTATTTTTATTTTATATCTACCAGTCAGACCTTTGACCTCCAAAAGAGGTAGTATTTTTGCAAAAATCAAGTTTGATTCATGAAACACTTACGTAAAGTTTAATTTCGTTTTGAAATATCATCAGTTGGTAACAAGGAACTCAATAGATCTTTAACATATTTAGCGTTAAACGCATTTAGTGATTTATGGCGAAAGCGTCCGTAATAATAGGTAGAACGGGCTGGTGTCCGCAACTCTACGTCTGAGCGCGTGTTTTGCGTATGAGTGGGAAATCTTGACTGGCCTGTTAGTCTAGTGGTTAGTGACCCTGACTGCTGAGACTGAGGTCGTGGGTTCGATTCCCACCCAGGACAAATCTTTGTGTGATGAGCACAATCATTTGTTCTGTGTCTGGGTGTATTTTATCTATATTATGTATGTATTTAGAAATATATAAGTACGTTTATCAGTTGTCTGGTTGCCATAGTACAGGCTCTGCCTAGTTTGGGATCAGATAACGTTGTGTTGGTTGTCCTAAGATATAAAAAAAAAATTAAAAAAATCGGTTATTCGATCCACCCCTGGTTCTCGAGGAAGGCCAGCAACGCCTTCGCTAAAAGCGGCCGTAATTCCATTTAAGTACTTATCATAGTTTGGGTTTTAGCTCTGTAGCCACAAATCTCTAATATTCTATTTTCTAAGGTACATTTGTCCATGGAAGGGCGCATAGATAAATGTAAACAACCGCAAGGGTCTATCCAACGCTACGCTTGTCGCAGTCGGATCTTGGATGAGCATCCATAACATATGGAGAATCTTTCGTGCTTTTGAAAGCATGTTAAGCCGTTGGTCCCGGCTTTCATTGGTAGATCTTTGGCCGTCGTTACAGGTAGTTAGAAGCTTCAAAGTCTGATGACCAGTCATACCAAGGGGTACCGTGTTACCCAGTAACTAGGTTGTTGGAGATCAGATATGCAGTCGTGCCATGTAAAATACTGATAATCAGCTGCATACTGTTAGACTGGAAGCCAACCCCAAACTTAGTTGGGAAAAAAGCTAGGCAGATTAATTATTTGACCAAGACAGAATAACTAAGCTTCACTTGGTTGTTTGTATGTTTGTATGTTTGTTTGTAACCGACTCCTTATAGCGCAATTTTGACCCACTTTAAACGACCAGATTTCATTTAAACTCTGTACACTTATCGAGGACCGATAACAATACTATATTTTCGTAAATTTGTGCCATTATCCTTGCCAGGGTTACCAGGACAGCAAAAAACTGTCTTCAAAACCTACGCTGACATACGTCACAAACTACGCTGACATCCGTCTCAAAATTCGAAACACCCTAAAAAATAGAATATAAATAATAGTTTAAAAAAAACTTTTTAGTTAAGTTTTTTTAAACTATTATTTATTTTTAACTATTTAATTTACCTCCAATTTTCCTAAGAACTCATCCAGCTTTAACTGATATTGTTTTCTTCTATTTCCAGTGTCCAACGCCATTCAAAATCGATCGACGTTACAAAGAAATGTTGCGGCTACTGCCGCGGTACTTTCGAATTGATATTAAACAAGAAAAACAAAGATGGCGTCGTGGTATCGACTCCCGCGCGTAAAGGAACTACGAACGACTTCGCTATGTATGTGAAAGAGCATTATGCTACGTTTAAAGACGGCTCAAGAACTCACGCGCAGGTTATGAAGATATTAGGAGAACAGTTTGCTAAGAGTAAAGCTATTTGACGACTGTTTATATTTTTAGGAAATTATTGTAGATTTAACAAGCGGCACTGTATGATGGCGCCTGTGACAGCTTGCAAGGTAACAAAATATGGCTTTTTGCTTCGACGAACGAACGAATACGTAGATGTACGTATACTTAACGTGAACGAATGTATCTTATACGTTGTACTAATGGAAGACGATCTTGTCAGGAGTTCTGTGGGATAAGTGTACTTATGAATTTTTGATAATTTATTCCGACTGCCCCAGAGAGAAAAACAGACCGATAACCTGATATTTGGAGTAAATATTTGACTGTCGGGCCTGTGATGTCTTAAAAAAAAAATAACTAGTTCAATAGATAGTAATGTTTGTTATACCTTATTAAAATTCTAGTGATATTTATATTATTATCAGGTATAGTTTATTTATTTAAGTGTTTATGGAACAAAGAACCGTTTCATTCCAAATTGCTGAAACAAATTCTATAGATTATAATAATGCTTGTTTTTCTCTTTTCAATGACTTATGTGTTTACGCAGGCGGATTTATTTTTTATTTTTATAATTGGTTTTATTTATCTATAATGCTTTAAGGGTCACTAAACTTCCATAGACGTAATAACATCTCTATTATGTCCTTAAACAGATCAACTTCATTAATTGACATTGCTGTTATTCTAGGTATAATATATGAATATTTCTAGCAGCCCAAACAACAATGTAGTAAGCGGTCTGTTGCCTCAAATTTTTCAGTCAAATTTAACGAAAATTTATTGAATAAATCACAAGCCATCATACAATGCTGCCATTATAGTCAATATGAGCGGTAACTACAGCGCTGGACAAGGACTAAATCCTTTTTAAAGAGGGGATGTTTTGGGACTTCGTCTGAGAGTAGCTTAATATTTTTATAGGTCATCTATAACTATAGAAACCGTAGAAAAATGCCACTCCCAGTATGTCGTGATTAACTGGGTTCTATATCCCCTAGTTGCACTAATTTGCGAAGTATAAAAGTTTTTTTTTAACTTGAAATTTGATAGTTATGTATAATTGAGAAGACTTCAAATACTTACATTTTTATTTGTAATTTGATTTGAAAGAAAAGTTAATTTATATAATTTACACTAGTTTGTTTGGTAAGTATATAATGTTGTTATTTTGAGTTAATTATTATAATTAATATATAATTTTATTTGTAGACTAATTGTACTGGTTACAATGAATTTTTGACTGAATTCTCATTTGGAGTAATTCAGAATTCTTGCCTAGTGCGGTCTGAATGTAAATATAGACGAATCATTGTGAATGTTTGTATATTAATGTGAGGAATTTGATGAGATAATGTAATTGCTAATGACTGTATATTTTGCTTTTTAATATATAGTATATAGATTATTTTATAGTATAATTTGCACCTATAGTACACCCGCATTTCGCTAGTTATGTTTAAATCGAATGTAATGGGGAAGAGCCTTTTGCCATCAACCGGGATGAATCCAGAAACGAAGGCATGCTTACCGAGGCAAGGTACGTAAAGATGGTCACCGATCCACCAACTAACCGCAGCAAGCGTCGCTTAACCCGATCTATTGACCTATACGGCTGTTTTTACTTCGCCACATGCTGTCTATAAGTATGCAAGATCGATTGAACGAACAAGCGTTCGATTGATTGTGTACGATTGTTGAACTGTTGAAAATACAGTGTACTTCGGTCAAAAAAAGCATAAAGCACATAATTTATAACTAGCTGTTTCCCGCGACTTCGTCAGCGAAAAAGTAACCGGTAGAAAAGTAGTCTATGCCTAGGTCTACCCTTTTGCTAACTTTCATCTAAATCCATTACAAAAAATTACACGAAAAATCAAATCTCTTTGAAAGATGACTATACAATAATTTGTAGAAAACGTTTGTCTAACGTTAGTATTATTATTTTTGTAAATAGTTATCATTAATATACTGTGTAAAATGTGGGATTATTAAAACAAGGCGTTTTAAAATTGATTTTAATTTATTGCAGTAACCGTTTATCCTATTAAAACGCATATTTTTTAAACAAAAATCTTAATTGTTTTGGCTAATTAACATAGCTCGAGTGTGACTACGTTAACACGCTGTTTAGCAGCATTATTATTGCCCCCTTTTCTTAGTGTGACTAACACTGGCTTGGCCACCATCAGGGATTTTAATTTTGATAACACAAAATTGTCGCTAATTAGTCGCCAAATATCATAATTGGCCATTGGTTCAAAACTTATTAGGGTTTATTGATGGCCGATCTCGAGAGAGCCAGCTTGGCCCATTTGTAGCTTAAAAACTAGGGCACCTAGGGAAGATCTGTTTTCTTCAAAATTTTGTCGCTAATTAGTTGGAATTACTCGCCAAGTCAGATTTCTCTATAATAACCCTTTTGATGGATTGTGCACGTGGCGGTATCTGTTAGCCACGTGCTGAAGTTGGTTGAATGTATTATGTTAGTTCATGCTCCGCCGGATAGATGTCGCTGCTTAAGCACCCAACAATCTCCTAGGTTGGACCTGCAATGTCATAACCAAAAAAAAATCTTAACTAAAACTTAGACATACATCTCATGCGTCTAAGACATATCACCTTTTTTCGGTGAACCTGAAAGCGTGGTCGCGCCATAGAAGGCGCTCTGCAGTTTTCCAGTTGTGGGTAACTCGACCGACACTCTTTGTCAAAACTGATTGTCAATCTTTTGGGATTCTGACTGATGTTACTATAGTTTACTGATACCCTCAAATGACTTTTCTTGAAAGGTTAAAAATAAAACAACAAATTCAATACCGTTTTTCGAATTTATTTTTACATATTAGATGATTAATACGTACAGTCTTGGGAATATAAAAAAAACGCTATAATTTACAACAAATTCAATGTTATTTCGATTGGAGTACCTCAGTACATCCATCATATATACACTTAATAGTAAAAAAACAAAATTAAAAAGTGGCATGTATGGTCGCAGCTATTTTACCATACTTATGTACTTAAACATTACATTTATTTACATAGGAATTAATTAAATGAGCATTTTATCTAATGCAACATTATTTATTTTTTTATCTCAAAATAACATTACAATATTCGAGTGAGATGGTATTTTTTTTTTATCAATAAATATTCTTTAGTTTTTTTTTGTCTAATTTATACATTTATTTTTATCTATCTATTGTAGTGGCAACATTCATTATTTTTAACTATGATAGTCTAGGAGATAGTGATATTGAAAAATAAGTTATTTCGAGGTCTAGAACTGCTGCCTGAATATTTTAAACTTTGTTAGAATACTTTAATCAAGACCGAAACTTAAAATAATTTAGATCTTAACATACGTTTTTTCAATATTGCTATCCCTAGGTGTCATATTATCAACGTATATTTTTATGTCGTACATTTCAACATGTCTACATAGATAATTTCTTCCAGATATAAATTTCTTTTATAATGATGGCCAGTCGCAGCAGACAAGTTGAAACAATAAAATATTTGTTCACGTACTTGAATTGTGATAGAAAAATAATATTCATCGAATGCATTTTAGTTGGTAAGTATTTCAAATGCAAACTGCAGAGTTTGGCGAAAACTCTGCAAAACAGGTCTCCGCAAGTTCAAGCTTGATTTGAAATATTTAACTGTTCTTCTTGCCTTTCTGTGCTTTCGTATTGACTAGGCAAAATTCCTAAGTATCTTTTTTACCATATTATTTATGAAAATTCTAATAATATGGTAACACTTAGGCAATTAAATCATGTTATTTCTGAACATCTGACAGAGATTAAAAATCAAACAGATACTATAACAGTGCTTGAAATATATGACAAACAATTATTTTATATGACAAAGAAACATAGAATATTTCGTTCAGAAAATCATCCAACTGATATAAATGTTTTATGAAATTGTAATGGTCATAAAAGTATGTAAGTTTTTTACTGAATAACAAAATATAATATTACTAAAATCACATCTCAAAAAAATATCAATTTTAAACTTCATAGATTTTTAGAAGTTGTGCTGTTTTTTTTTTTTCAAAGAGTTTGAATTTTGTTTGTGATTTTATTAAAATTACATTTAAAATAATTAAAGTACTTCCATTAACATTATTTAAAATGTTGCACAGTGCACTTAATACTTAGAATTATTTTGATAATTATCTTAACATTAAATATGGACAGATTGTTTCAAAGAAAATGTTTATTGATATCACATACATTTAAATCTTCATTTAACACTAAAAAACGGATATAAGGTTACTGTAACTATAAGTGTCTTAAGTGTAAGTGGGAAACAATATTAGAATTTTGAACTGCACAACAACCAAAATACAAATGCAGACTTTGGCTAAAACTCTGCAAAGTAAGTTACATGCTGTTTTCCTACATTTTTTTTTTTTACCCAGGCTTGTCTAAACGAAATCTCATAAGATATATTTTACATAGACCGTATAAACTAAAAATAAGCTATTTACAAAAGGCCGTTATGTTTTATAACCTTAAAATTACGTTTTAATACCTAACATTTACAATTTTACATGATTTTGATTCGACAAAGTCAAATGTGTCATGGCTATAAAAATGATTCTCTTATTGATACGTATATTTTTACGTAATACTCTTTGCTTAGAGGCCGTAATTAAGTCAAGAAATTAAAAAGAAATCAGTATGAACTGTACAGTGTTAAGTATAATTAAGTTACTTAAATAAAATAGCTTTAAAATGCTTATTTTGCCTTATTTAAGGCATACTTTTATCTCTTTTCCCTTTCTCACTGACAGTGTTGTCAATCATTTAATGAGCATAATGCATCATACCTAAGAATATACTGGCTCAAGTGCTTACTCATATCAATATAAACTTGATACTTAGCATAGCCAGACAGTAAATATTTTATCAAAAACTGAGTTCTGTCGTATACGACAGATTTATGGTAAATCAGGTATGCGAAGGCTGAGGGTTTGGAGACGGGTCCTTCATGGAACGGATCCTTAGGAACCCGTCTTGTGCTACAAGCATACTGTTTCCCTCAGCCTCCGTGGGTATCTCATCCTGTGGTTGTGAGTACGAAGCCTCGTAACTGCAGTTCCTAGGAGCTGATTGAGGAGTCCCTCCTAACGCACAAGGATACCCTCTCTCATTGGGGTCTTCTGAGAACCCATACAAGTCTGTAGACTTTGGTCTATCAGGGAATCCGTTGCCTTTACCACGCTTCTGGCTCCCGCTGGAGTTGACCATAGAAGTTGACGGCGAATTTCGGCGTTGTGAACTTCTAATCTGTTGGCACGGGTCGTTGCTGTAACTCCTGTTGGGGTTCAAGGTCTGGATGCCAGAAGCATGGTAGGAGGCGTTTTCCGTATTGTAGTTGCCATATTCATCGGGCGTATGAGGCTGATGGTAGTGGTGGCCGATCGAGGCGTCATAGCCCATCGTCATGCAGTTCTGGACATTCTTGTTCTTCGCTCGGTGCTTTTTCCGAGGATTACTATTGGTTCTTGACGACACCCTATCATAGGACATGTGTTTGAAATTGTGCGAACTGCGGTTCGACCCTGCATTGTAGTTTTGGTTTTTGATGTCCCTGATGAAATCGCTGTTGCTTCCATATTGGATGACGTTGTATTCGTGGTCTAAGGGATCGTCGCCTTGAAGGGATTGAATAGCTGGATCACAGTTGGAATAATGGTCGTCTGAAGCAGACTCTATGCCATTATATCCAGCCAAGTTTGGATGGTGTTTGATCAGGTGGTTCGTAACACCCTGACTGGATGTCGCGTTACTTGATTCTGTAGAGCTGCTGTGTCCCGCGTTCGCTATCGAACTGTGTCCCGAATAGTTCTCAGTCCCTGAATTGTTATCGCAGGCTCCAGTCAGAGTGTTAAGCTGGAATCTCTGATGGTCTATTACTGGTCCACAGCAGGGTTCAGGTATGGCTGGGTGGTGACCAGTGGTTTCATAAATAGGCTTCCCAGTCCTCATCGTGTATGTATGAAGGTTGGTGTTTGTGTTGCAAATCGCTGGGTAGTCTGATTCGAATTGTTCGTTGCTGGAACCTGCTCCACACGCGAAAAGACCAAGGCCTGATATTTTGTGACCATCAGCCTTTTCGTGCTGCAAAGCGATTCCAACTTTCAGACTTATGACCCAGGAGATAAGAGCAACTATACTGACTTCTAGAAGTCTCAGAGAGAACTGGTAGCCCCATTGAAGCCAGTCAAACTTCGTCATGTTGTGCTGATTTATTCCAAAGATCCCGAAAATCTGTAACCCTGCCATCAGAATAAAAAGCAATGCCGTCGCTAATTTTATCTGAATGGCATGCTGCAGATTTTGGAAACCATTAATATACGTATGACTCTTTTTCTGAAGAACAGTTTTGAGCATTTTATATACATATAGGTAGCAAAGACCTAAAGTAAGGCATGCTATTATAAATATTATTTGACATGTAAGACCTAATACCCTCTTTTCGACGCCCTGCGTATTTCTATTTATTGTATTACTACTTTCAAAGATATGCAACATTAAACATGACAGTATGTGTAGACTGCCGCCTATAATTATAGTTCTAGGTCGAAGAAGGAATGAACAGCAGGTATTCTTAAAATTAATACTATTAGTAAGGAGGAATAGTATGATACAAGCAAATGCTATGCTAAGGAAAATTTCTGGGACATGGAGAAGAATCTCACTTATGAATTTGGGGAGGGAATTATTGATGTTATAAGGATCATAGCACATGTAGAAGATCCTGAGGAGACACACAAGGACCAAAATTAAATGAAGTATGATAAAATAGTACTGCGTAAACAAATGTGTGTACTTATTGTAGCAGAAGATTTTGAAAATGGAGTACACTGCTAATATAGTGAACATAACTGTCGCTAGATAGATGTGGAGGTTCCACGCGAAGGGCCAGGCAGCTCCTGGTCTTTGGACTGGTCCTGAGTTCTTCGAATCCTGTTTCAGGATCTTCTTGTCTGAATTCACGTTGGCCAGATTATGGTACCTCTCTGTGGACATTTCAGGGTCTTTCAACTCAAATCCTATAGTCGTAGCAGGAGTATATTCATCTTTTCTACTATCATTCCTATCTGTCTGTTTATTAGTAGCATACTGGAGATTTCTTCTCGTATTCGTTTCTCCATTTTGGTCTACAATTAAAGGTCTATCTAGATTGTTCATTTCTGGGTCTAGGACTGCTAAAACGGATCCTTCAGTTGAAGAATCTCGGCTTGAGTCGCTTAATGTGACTCCGACTTCTTTGGTGACGAAGATGTCACTCTTGGAAGTCTTTTCTTGATTGTGTTGAGGCTTCGCGGTGACAGTTCTTAAAAGAACGTCTGGGATGTCTTCTTTTCTTCCATTGGAGCCCGACAGTATCCTTGATATGGTCGGGATGTTGAGAGAATTGGGCACGAAGTCTGTGAAGTTGGCCTGGTCTATTCCAGGCTGTTTGATGTCACTGTCTAGTTCGTCCGGCTGGAATAGGAGAAAGCATACTGTTAGGAAACTCGTATTAGTCTAAGCTAGATTGACTAAGAGGTCAAGGTTAGGTGTACGAGTAGGCTTTGATGTTTTTTAAATGAAACAAAATGAACACCCTACACTACACCCTATCTAGCCAAATGGCTAAAAACGGAACCCTTATAGATTCTTCATGTCTGTCTGTCCGTCCGTATATCACAGCCACATTTTTCCGAAACTATAAGAGCTATGCTGTTGAAACTTTGTAAGTAGTTGTATTCTGTGAACCGCATTAAGATTTTTACACAAAAATAGAAAAAACAAAAAAATTTAGGGTTCCCCATACTTAGAACTGAAACTAAAAATATTTTTTTTCTTCATATGTTGGATTGATGAAAAAAAAATTTTGAGTTTGGGGTATCTATGGATAGGTCTTCAAAAATGATATTGAGGTTTCTAATATCATTTTTTTGTAAACTGAATAGTTTACGCGAGAGACACTTCCAAAGTGGTAAAATGCGTCCGTCCCCTGTAACTTCTTAAATAAGGGAATGATAAAACTAAAAAAAATATATGATGTACATTACTATGTAAACTTCCAGCGAAAATTGGTTGGAACGAGATCTAGTAAGTAGTTTTTTTTTTAATACGTCATAAATCGTAAACCGCAATTTACCTTTCATTCAATCAACTCAAATATAAAAATATTAAAAAAAAACATTTGATTTCATAAACATAAACCTTATGCATAAATCGTGAATACCTATAGGTTTGTACGGACCCCTCGGTGCGCGAGTCCGACTCGCACTTGGCCGGTTTTTATTGTCAAAAAGATCATTTAGGAAACTGTAGCAAGTCTGTACCTTATGGCTAGGCGTGTTAAGAGCCTTCTTCTTCTGGGGTTCGATTCCCGCCGGCGGCATCGGCGGTGCTGGTGGTGGCGCAGGCACCTGGGGCGATGAAGTCTCCTGAAAATATTTAAAAAAAGTTTTTCAATAACAATATGAACATTTGAATTTGATATTCGAATTGCGAAGTCATGATAGCTTCGAGGTCAGAAATTTGAAATTTGAAATGCGGCTGAAATGTACCTAAAAGCAATGTATATAAATACAGGGTCCAATCCTAATAAACAGATCATTAACTCATTTTCAGTTCCCACATATCTACACACGTAACATTAATTTGCGCAAACATTTCGAACACAAAATCAGATCACACAAGGTATATTTAGGACCATTGTTAATCGTAACCACGGAGCCTTTCCCTCATTAACCTGCGCCAAAAATAACCACGTTGCGGCAGAATTCCAATAATTATTCACACAGAAATAGGTCGGTTTTCAACAATGGACTAACGAGTGATCGTAGGAACGTTTACATTACACGAACGCGTGTTTTAAAGGACTTCCAATTATTTTAGGAGTTCATTTGAAATTGAATCCTTACTGTATCTATGTAAGTGTTGAATTTATTATTTTTCTGTAACTGTCATTGTTATATATTCCTATTTTTGACACAATAAGTAGGCAACCTTTTCTCATGTTTCCTTTTGAACGGTCTACCTATATACCTTTTTTTATTCTTATTCGTTGACAACAAGTTTTTTTTTAATGTATCAGTCTCCCGAGATACCTTGAGGTAATTTTAGTTACAGATTACACACACACACACATCACACATAGTGTGTTACACTAGGTAACCACAAGTAATGCTTGTATTGTTTTGTGAAATAGAAATGCAATACAGTAACTAAGAAGTTAGTATCGATAGTTTTTCGTTTTTTATACGTGTCTTAAATATTATTGGACCCTTTTCCAAATATTTTTTTTCAATTTTTGGTTACAATAATATTTTTCTATGTTTTCAAATTCTGATTAATTATACGGGTATTATTTACATAATGCTGGGCTTCGGCTGTATAAAGGCTTTTACTTCTAGTCCTGACTAATGATTGTTGTAGTCCAAATAGTGATATTTCATTTTTCACATCACCTCCAGTTAAATTTTAAAAAAAACATTTGGATCCTTAGATTCGCCCAACCGCGTCAGAAAATAGTCTCAATTCCGTTTCGTTGATTATTATATATGAAGTACCAAATATATTACTGACTCGCTCACTCTTACAAGTAAGCACACTATCGTACGCACTAAGTACGGTGAGGCCAAATTTAATGATTTAAATCTTAGGTATAAAGTCATGTTCATACCTGTCCGGGTGGCCTGATAGGTATCCTGTCGTGGCCTGGTCCGAGGGAGGGCGGGGGGATAGGCCGCCTGTTGAGATAGTTGTTCCCATCCGTGTTAGTGCCTGTGGATTGATAAGGATTATTGGTTATTTGGATGATAAGAGGTCAAAGAAAGGGGTGATAACAGTTTAAGGAGAATGATTCATGTAATAATGTGAATTTATAGTACTGCAAGGATGAGGTATTCATGAGTAAGTTTTGTATGTACGCACGGCGACAAACCGAGCTATACATTTCCAGTGTAAACTGACTTCTCATTGTACGAAAAAGTATTAAACGTAACATTCATGTTAGGTAAGTATAAGTTATTCAAAATGAATTAGTAGTACGACCAACCAAAATTTGCTGTGTTGGCATTTTATTGTTAAAATATCGAGGGAAAGATACAGAAAACCGAAATACAGGCTTTGCCTTGTTCGGTTGCAGTAGCTACATCCATTTATTAAAAATGAATACTGCCACACTATTTTCTATGAAATATTATTAAGTTTTCTGAGAAATAAATTTACCTTTTTACTTATATTTAATTATCTTGGAAAAAAAACGAAAAGCCTATGCGGCCAATGCTAGCCCAATGCGAGGTCGGCTAAAACAGTAAATGTATAAATTGATTTGTAGCCGTGTGTACATTGATAATTGGATGGGTTATCGAGAGGGCCCCAATTATATTTGGGGCATATCCAATAACAGAGCGTCTAAAAGAGCTCTAACTTCTGAAGAGTTTTTTGACCCCATCAAGAAAAAGCTTGAATGCCACAAGAGCAGGTCAGTCAGTTTTAAAGTCATCATAAAGTAAGAATACCCTCATATTCTCTAAGTTGTCTACCATAGGAACAAAACAAACAGTGGTGGCCCATTGGTATCGGCGCCGACTAACGTAGGTCGTAGGTTCGACCCCAAGCAGGCGATTCACTTTGTGTAAATAATTTCATCACCACTGCTCTCAAAACGGTGAAGGAGCACATCGTGAGGAAACCGGCATGTCCTAGAACAAAAACTTCCAAGACATGTGACATCTACCAACCCGCACTGGACCCGCGTGGTAGATTACGGCCCTCTCCTCACCGAGAGGAGGCCTGCGTCCCAGCAGTGGGAACGGTATAGGCTGATTATGTATGAAACAAATACGATCCTTTTAGCATTGATGATCAGCGATTTTTGGAAGCTCGATACAGATCGTCTGCAATGCCCCTTAATGATGTACAGTGTACACTCACCTCTAAGTGTAGGCTTGTCAGCAAAGGGGTTTCTGTACTCGGGCGGCAGAGGGGGGGTGAAGAAGGCTCTGCCGGGGGGAGCGTACGAGGGGACAGCCCCTCCTCCCCCCACCCCGGCCAGCAGAGCGGCGCCGTGGTGTTGTGGTGGCCTGCAAGAGAAAGAAGTCAATGGTTAGACATGCTGATGATTTTCTTTAGATATAAATTTATAATAGAATTAGTTGTGCCCGTATCTTCTCCCTCGGGAATATGCTACCAGGACAAAAGTATGCTACGCTTCTCCTTGTAACATCAGCTATCTGCCAGTGAAAATCTCGTCAAAATCGGTCCAGTCGTTTCAGAGATAAGCCAGAACAAACACACAAACAACAAAATTACAAATTTTTTTTTCTTATAATACATTTTATATGCACTTAAAATGCTGTTATTTTGACATTACGAACAAAAACTTCAATTTTCTTTGTTTGTATAGATTGTAGGTATACATAGATAAATAATATCCTCAGCACCGAATTTCGGTCACGGGCCGTGACCGAAGTTTCGAAGCTCCGTTGAGATTGGCCGCCATGACTCAACCACTCTCCACGGAGATTAGCCAAATACGCAGGATATTATTATTTAAGGGGTCAAATTAAATTAACTGGCAATACTTTCCCGACATGTTCTGTATCGATATAGTAAACGAATAACATAAAAAAATCAAACAAAAAAAATTTTCATCATACCTTTCAAATTCGTTGAAAATATCCATGTTCCACGACAGATTACAAAACTGGCTCATCGATTACGGTCATTGACCTTCGACAATCGAATGATGTTTTATTTTATTTTGTTTTTTTTTCTTTCCATTGGTCTTCGATATCGATACCCAAAACGTGGATAAAGTATTACCAGCTAATTTAATTTGACCCTGTAGTGCTAAAGAATGCACTAACATAGGCGCCCTCTCTCATAAAACACATACCGTAACATTTTAGTCGACTTACAACGGCAGCCCACTTCATATAACCAAGGACTACTACACATCCATAAGAAACAAAAATAACATTTGAATAGCTAAAAAAATAAAAATATTATTCATTATGATGACGCAGGACGTAGTTTTAAATTGATATTTTGTCTCATAGAAAACGGAGATGGAATGGTCTAGTCGACTCGTGCACTGGATAGATACGTTCTCTACCGTATGACACGTAAACATTATTAACAGGATGTTTCATAATTCTAATGCATTATTTATTTTTCTTAGTACCTATTATCTTAATTAATGGTAACTATTTTTATTCACGCCTAGAGGTATATTATGTCGGATACATTGAGTGGAGAACCTTTGTAAGACGACAAATAAAATGTCACGGTATATTTGTATACACGTTTAAAAACTAATTCGCGAACGCAATAAACTGTCAATTTATTAAAATTCGCCAACATTCCCACAGTCTCTGCTGTTCCGTAAAACTATAAACCGTAATGTTATAATTTGTAGGACCTGCATTCACAATGCGATTTGTATTATGCTTACGTAATGCGTTAGACATGTTAAGAACTTCGTTTTATATGCATCGCATTGAATTCTAAAGAAATTGGCAAGCTCTTGTGCGAGTTTCTATGAACGGGACATTGGATATTTCTGTGAAGTTATGTTAAGAGAAGTACCTATTAGCTTTTTGTACTAATATAAGACATTCTTATCACTTATGAATCCTTCTATTTACCCTCTCATAAAAAGTGTATTTTGAGAACGGTTACCGATACTTTAACCATTTATAAGGTCGAGAAAACTAGACATGGTATAGTAATAGTAGACATGGTATAGTAAGAGTAGTATAGTAGATAATAAAATTGTTGAAACCGTAAATACTACCAAATTCCTTGGCCTAATAGTTGACGAAAAACTTGACTGGAAACCACAAATCGAGTACCTCGGCAAAAAAAATTGTAGTTCTGCATTTGCATTGCACTCTCTAGCTGCAATTGTGAATGTAGATACATTGATTTCGGCCTATCACGGCTTAGTTGCGACTCACCTTAGATACGGCATCATATTTTGGGGAAATTCGACTGACGCTAACACGGCATTTAAGGCCCAAAAGAGATGCATCAGATCTATGTTTGGCCTAAAAACGATCGATACATGTAAACCATATTTTAAAAGGTACGATATTTTAACTCTTCCGTGTATGTATATCCTAGAAACCGCAATGTTTGTTAAAACAAACCCCAAATTATTTCCGCGTCTACAAGAAACTGTACCGCGTAACAGACGGGTTATGACCATTGTTAGAGTGTATCCAGCAAAAACGGCACTCATGCGCAAAAGTATCGTCTGTATGGCGCCTACTATTTTTAACAGATTACCTAAACGTTGGAAAGAGCTGAATAGTAAGGCATTCAAGCGTCAATTAAAATGTTTTCTTTTGCAAAAAGCTTATTATAGTGTCCCCGAATTTCTAGCCGAAAAAGTGTTTTTTTGATTAAATAATTTTATCTATTTCCTGACACCACGAATAAATAAATGTATTTAAATGTAATTTTTGACATTTTAAAATAATAATATTTATAAATTTTGTAAGTGTAATATAAATATAATTATTTTTGATTTCTCTTATTGTTAATTCTTTTATGTGTTAAATTCTTTTATGCATGAAAATATTTGTACGCCGATACTTACGGCTAAACATGACTGGACTAAAATAATATAATATCTTGCATGCACTTGTATGTATACAACGTTTAAACGAATAAAGAAATCTTATCTTATCTTATCTTAATACATTTTTTTTTTTAATAGTATTAATTACATTTTTTATTTTTATTTTTTGAGTATTTTTTCTAATCGGAAAATCGATGGGATATTTGCGGGAAATTAATATGAAAAATAAAAGCGCGATCAACAATACAATTGAATTTAAAAAAAAATTGTTGTTGGCATGTATACTGCTTCTACCTTAAAAAAAGTTAAGGGCTTATTTTATACTCATTTATAGCAATAAAAACACTTTTATAAATACTTCTCGGTTTAAAGTCATTTCTCAAAAAACAAGAACATTACAGTTCACTTAAAATATTGAGAAATGTAAATATAAAAACTAAAAGTAAGTGTGATTCTCTGTGCTCACAATAAGAGAATTAGGCAACAAAGGTGACAATTGATATTGTTAGTGTTGTATTTTAACGTACTCTTCTAGGGTTTTTTCAAATTGAAATATGGTGTCACTATTGGTTATGTCGTGAGGTAGTGCATTATACAGTTTTGCTCCCTCGTCTGTCCCCTCGTGTGTTCTAGGGGGGGAGGGGATCAAACTAAATCTTGCCAAATCTCACTTAGGGGGGAGGGGGGTCTTGGCAAATATCACGTAATTATTTTTCTCGAAGAAAACGGTGTAAAATTGCGTGATAAATTATTTCTACAATAAAATATCGCCAAATCTGAGACAATAGTACATTGATAAAAAAAATTACTTGACTCAAGAGCCAAAATCTTGAAAACCAAGAATGCCATTTTGGAAAAAATGATTTTCTTGAGTCAAGAGAATAAATTCTTGAGTTAAGAAATTATTCTTGGTCTAAGAAAATTTTCTTGTTTTTGTTTTTTTTTTTTATTCCCAATAATCCAACATGTTTGCAGCCCAAATAGAAGTTTTGAAGAATCTCGCGTGATATTAGGGGAGGGGGGAGGGAGTTGAGGAAAACCTTACGATATCTTACCAAGGGGGGAGTGGGGGTCGAAAAATTCTCAAAAATGCCTCACGTAATTAATGGACGCCCCCTTAGTTCTGTCTTAATTCTAGTTTGTCTCGTCGTCTTGCGTTGTATGTGTAAGTTTCTAACCTAACAAACCGCGAATGCAAGCATTCCAGCCTGACTGAGGTTTTAATTTAGTGGGATAATAATTTGGTGGTGACTCAACATGTAATAGTCAGTTAGGAAACGCCGACCTCATCTAGTCTAAAAAAATATTTCATTGACGTGTAAAACTGTTTGTACAAATCTATAATACTTACAGAAATAAAATCATTTATCATTTAATTGTGGAGAAAAATAAGAAATTAAAGTCGAACTATCTCTATCAAACAGCCTGTATAAATAAACAGGATAGTTGTTTTTATTATTTCTTAAGACATTTGGCAAGAAAAACAGTCTTGCAGAATTTCGATCTGCACGCCAAGAAAATAGAATGAAATTTCGTTTGGTTTTTTGGGTTCCGCACCTCAAAAGGAAAAAGCGGAACCCTTATGGGATCACTTTGTTGTCCGTCCGTCCGTCTGTCAAGACTCTTTTTCTCAGGAACGCGTGGAGGTATCAAGCTGAAATTTATAACAAATACTCAAGTCTACTGTCCCTTGGAGCTGTGAAAAAATTAAACTTCTAAGCTAACGCAATCAAAAGATATAGCCGTTTATACCGCAAATTTCCTCAAATTTACGAAACTCGTAAGGGAATCAAAACCTAAAGGGTACTTCCAGTCGATCTAGAATTTTGAAATTTGGTGCGAAGCAACGTCTTATAGCACAGATAAAGGAAAAATTGCGAAAACCGTAAATTTTTAGTTACATCATATAATAAACAGAACATAACACAGACAGAAATAAAACCAAGCTAAGAAACAGAACAGAACTACGACTCGATTGTCGTGATGGGTGAACTTTTACTTATATACCTACAGGTTTGTACGGAACCCTCGGTGCGCGAGTCCGACTCGCACTTGGCCGGTTTTTTTAAGCGATTCTTGCCTATCTTTTCTGTCTGACTTACTTACTTAAATAGACTTTGCCTTAACCCAAAGCAAATAACACAAAAGATTGGTGTTTACTTTGTAATAATTAAGGCAAACTGGATGATAATAAAAAAATAATTAGTTATTTGCAAGGTCTTAGGTCGTTTTCCATTAAAACTGCCTTTATTAAAATAAGTAAACCTATTTATTCTTTTAACTGCCTCAAAATAAAGGCCCGTGCAGACTAGCGCGACGCGACGGTCGCGCGCGATTCGGCGTTTTATATTCGTAGAACAATTTCTTCAATTCGTAACAAAAGGTATCTAAACTCAGTGAAGATCACAAAAAAATAAATGTTTTTCATCATTCGATGGGCGAAGGTCAAAGCCCCGTTATCGATCAGCTGTTTTTGTAATTTTTCGTGGATATTTTCTAACGAATTTCTTAAAACCAAAACATAACCATTGTTTGGTTGCCATAATGCACATGTCAGTGTCATTTAAAATTTTGAACAAACTTGTATGAACTTTTTTTAGTTTTTTTTTTAGTTTTCTTTATCAATCAATACGAGAGTGCAGTGTTTCAAGGTAATTTAATTTAATTGTGTAATTCGCAACCTCATTTTATTTTATTTTTTTTCAGTTTTACAAGTAGGTGAATCTGTATTGCTAAATAAGAGTCTACCAATGACATTAACAATGGACGGATATTGACAGTTGACAGTGTCACCTTACTTGTCAGACGTATTGTTGATTGTCATAATATCCGAGTGTTGCCACTAGCAAACATAAAGAAGCTACTATGTTTGTCATTAAGTTCAGGTTACTTATCGATCTTTATATTAACGATGGTTTCCTGCCCCGTAAGCTAACTGCGATTTCAACTGAGGCATCTACATATTTTTAAGTAGATACAGATTATCTTTTAGATAGGTAGGGTTATTGGTATCATCATTTCAGCCCAACGACGTCCACTGCTGGACATAGACCTCCCCCAAAAAGGCTTTGCGCTAATCGCCACGCTTGGCAGGCGGTTTGGCGATCGCAGTATTGTGGTAAAATGCATAGAGAACGCTGCTGCCCATTCTCAAGTAAGTCCCTTGTCGCTTTTTACGACACCCACGGGAAGAAATGGGATGGTGTTATTGTTTACATCTGGCACCACAAGGATAGCTATTGGACATTGATATAGAATAAATGATTTTAATATATTAATACGTCAAGTAAAAATTATGCGGACGTAGGAGTATGAAATTTTGAACAGTTAAAGTTTAAAAGGAGTGTAAAAAGCTTTTGTTATTAAATTATTCTTCCACGCAAAAACGACTGAACAGATTTCGATAAAGTTTGTCACGCAGAAAGTTTAAAACCTGGATTAACACAAAGGGTACTATTTATCCCGGTAGTACGTTCCCGCGGGATAATTTCCGACCTCCACGCGAGCGAAGCCGCTGGCTAAAGTTAGTATTAAATAATTTTAGAGTTAATTTTGATAATCATTAGAGTTAATTTTGATAATCATCGCAGTATTAATGAGCTTTTATTGCATCACCGTACTTCCCAGGTATTGAAACAAGAACCTAGTGATTAATTAACAGCCATACTTCCGGGCCACCATGATCACCCATCCTACCATAGACTAACCGACTTTTTCCCATAAGTATCATATGTCCGTAATTCCGTATCAAAGGACCACACATAGAAACATTCTATTGTCTTCATTTCTTGCATTTCAATAGAAATTCTAAGCCTAGTGTTGCTTTTGATTTCATAGAAATATGTTAACGTTTTATTTCTTAGTAAGAACGACCGTGTTAAGTAAATATTAATGCTGATAAAGATTCCTATTATACAAATAATCTTTTGTCGTTTGAGAATAAATAATTATTGCTTATATACACAAAGTGGGCAATGGTGGCCCACGTTACGAAGTCGTGAGTTTGAAACGAGACACACTTTATGTAGGTATTTAATTTCATCACTATAGCTCTGAAAACGGTGAAGGAAAACATCGTGAGGAAACTGACATGTCTTAGAACGAAAAATTCGAAGACATGTGACATCCACCAATCAACACTGGGCTCGCGTGGTCCACCACGCGAGCCCAGTGTTGATTGGTGGATGTCTGTGGGCCATTGAGTGGGCCGTAATCCATTACGGCCCACTCAATGGCCCACAGTGAGAACATTACAGGCTTATTATGTATACTTATATATTGGCCAGAAATTGAGTTAAAAGGATCATAATTAAAGTAGACAATCAGAGTTAATTAATTAATGGGAGTTTTAAACATAACTGCAGGTGAAATGTGGTTGTAGGTACGTGATATAGGTATATCTTGGCCTAACCGTTCGGAGGAAATAGACTATAAAGTTATCGTAAGAGTTACCTATTTTATTTTAAAGTAGGTACTTATACTCAAATTATTTATTTTTTTCGGTCTGGCAGATGAATATGGCACATCTTCGATAAAATAGCTCGGATACAATAAAGTGCGTTCTAATTAGGTGCCCTAGTAGTTCCATAAGGTGTCTGCCTACCCCTTCGCTTGATTAATCAGGAGCGTGATATTAATTTAATAAAACTGTCATTGCATCTGCAAAAAATAACCTATATTACTACACTTCATTCATACAAAGAGTATATTAAAAAAGTCGACGAGTATTGTCAAAAAAAATGTTTACAAACACACCTACCTATTTGTTGTTTTTTAAAAGGCAATTTAATACACCGAAATTGGACCGTATATTTTATTATAGCAATACCGTATAAGCGAATATTTTTCTGAATGTCGTTGACCTTAGTATTTGTGGTGTGACCAGTGTAAAAAGACCTGTATTTTTGGTAGAATTTGTACTACTACAGAGATCAGTATTCGAATCCCAGTCTTCCATGGAAATGACAAAAACTGGCAATGTGCCATAGCTACGCCATTCAGTTCGCTTTATTTTCGGTACGCAAACCGCATTTTAATGAGGAACGTTTAAAAAAAATGTCTAGATTTTTAGCTTAAAATAGGTACCTGTTGATGTGACTATGCAAGTATATAAAGTACAAAATTTTAGGAGAAAAACTAGCTTTGTTATAACACTTATAACGCGCCTAATTATTTTAAATAATAAATAAACAATTTATAATTTACATACAGAATTTACATAACCGTTCCACTGAACTCAATGTTCCACAGATTAAACAGAATTACAAAAATAAACAATAGTTTTAATTCGTAATCTCCTTTTGTTGCTGTGTGCCATTAGCTAATAGATGGCGTTACTAGAACAATGCAGATTATTATCAGTTTAAAACTCAACCACAATTAAATGTCTATTGTTTTAACTAAGTACAGTATTTAAATTAAATAGTTTCCAGCCTAATAAAAATTGTTAAAGTCAAACACAATAAGATTGTAAAAAGATAACAAGTTGGTCTGCCATTGAATGAAATAACTAAATTAGTGTCGCTACTCGCCGCTACATGGCGGCACAAGTACAATGATACGATTTCGCAAGCTAAAAGATGTCCGCTTAGTTTTAGATTTTAAAACAATTGAGATAATATTGTGACATTTATATGCAAATCGTAGGCGTTTACATCATTGACAAGATAGCTATTTAGATAAATATTCTAATTCTAAAGCTAGTTTATGGATAGATCTTTAATGTTAATGCATAAATCGAGTTTTTTATTAGTCTCAAATCGACGTGGTTCAATAAATACAGATAGACCGTGATAATCTTTCTTTTACTCGGAGAAGAATCTTTTTTTTTGCAAATAGCACAACAAACTCACGAAGCATATGCTCGTGGTGAGTACCGTCCTTTAAACAAAGTATTTCTTCTTCCTACATAAAACCAATTTATACAAACCACATTCTCACATAAAAGTAACCACATAAATGAGATTGTTTTGGTAATAAAACATAGAACTACGGCGCACAATGCAAATGCGAGTGCGAACAATACTGCTAGATTAATGATCGCAGACTCAAGCTGAGTTCTAAGCTAAGATAATAGACTGAAGTGATTCGTTTTTTTCTTTGTGCTGGTAGTTGTAATTTTGTTGATACAACTTTTTGATTTTCGGGCAATGAAAATTGAAAACAAATGAACTTGAGGGTTAAACTTAAATTGATGATTTTAATAAATAACTTCTGTAAATACATACGCCAGGCTCAAATGAGATTGGGCGGGTCACATTAGCCGTATGCAAGATGACCGCTGGGCAAAGGTCTGCACCCAATTGGTGCCTGAAAATGGACGTCGCCACCGCGGTCGGCCCAGAAAGCGGTGGCGAGACGACCTAGATACGTACCGCGACGACTGGTTTGAGGTGGCGCGGGACAAAAGTTTCTGGAAGAAATTGGGGGAGGCCTTTGCCCAGCAGTGGGACAGTATAGGCTAAACAAAACAAAAAATTGTACGTGTTATAGGCGCGAGTTATATACTGTTCAAAATACAGCCTGACAGTATGTATGGAGAATTTAAGGATCGTAGTAATCCGTAGTTTCTCTGCCTACCCCCTTGGGAAAAAGGCGAGCATTTATGTATATACAGCCTGAAAATTGGCTAAATCATGGGCTAACATGGCGTTTCCACCTTAAAGTATTAATTTTTTAAACGAACACAACCACCCTCTATAATCACCAATTGCTTCGCTTAGCATGGTGATTAGAAGCACCAAGTTTCGTAGATGACATTTATGGTTTGATTAGAAGGTATGAAACTATAGAGCATAATTTATGTTTCAGAACTCGATTGATCGTAGACTAGCGTGGTTATGGTGTCACCCGTCGCGCTGGCATGGGGTGAATGACCATAATTGACCATAATGATATACTTCAAGCCCGAGGGCATCATAAGTTTTCTGTTTTTCTACTATTTATGACGTGTTGATTACTTTTATGAGCATTGTGCACATAATTTGTATTTTACTTTGGCAAATGCGAACAAATGACAAATACATTCGTTAGTTAGAATTAGCCTCAAATATTATGATTACGACGACATAGTCATTCAACAGAGTTTAGAGGGTTATTTGGAAAACACGGTTTATCGTCAAACCCAGCTTTAAACCATATAGCCATTTTTGAATTTCGAACCGTTCCAATAAAGTTCTGAATACAGAACTGGCAACTTATCACTGGATTAAGTTGTCAGGTTTGTAAAAGGAACTGTATTTTATAATCATAGTGACGTTCGAATTTTATAATCTAGATCAGACGTACTCTATTTTTTACTTTTAAAATTTTACCGGTTTACCATATTCCCAGAACTCGTCAAAAAAATATTTCAAGCCTTTGGAACATAAAAAGACATTTTGAACGGCAAGGTACACCCTGTCGAATCTCCCGTAAGACCCTCGGGGGTCCCGTAAGACACCTGGATCATTTTGGGAATCACTGGTATAAACCATGTCAAAAGGCAAAACCTTGTTTTATAATAAATATTCTTGACCGTCACGAATCACAATTTTATTAGCATTAAGCTGAGAAAAACCTCCAAATTGCAAAAGAACCCGTAAGAACATTTGTATACCGCGGGCTACCTCAAGGCATACGCTTTTTCTGCATCAGCTTATATGTAGTTTAACTAGATGCTACGGCAGAGGAGGTACTGATGTTTCTATTTAACTCAAAGGCTCTGCTATTTGATGTCGGTAGTAGAAAGTTTGAAACATTGAGTAAAACAGACAACAACCAAGTTTAACCAATTGTCAAACTTCCGGGCTTGCTAACTACCCGTAACAGTGGTAACAACTACACAATACCCGGTTGATCAAATGGCAGCAAACGCAACTGCTGATCGCGGAGCCCTGGGTTCAATTCCAAGGCCGGGAAAAGTGTAATGGGCTTTACGAATTACAAATTTCTCAATAACAGCCCGGAGTTTGGAAGATGGCAGTGTGAAACCACCGTGACTCGAAAAGCACGATTAGCCTTTGGTCTTAAACCTGATCTTTCTCCGTTCCTGTCTTAGCTGTTAGGGTCGGATGACCAAAAATAACAACCAACCGCCTATCATAGAATTTGTCCTAACATTATAAAACATTGTAAAAAGAATACTTCAATATTCAATACGGAGCCTAGTTTCTATAATGTGCGTTTTGTTTGTGTATACTAAACAATGTTTCTTTCTTTTCTTTTCTTTCAGCAGAGAGAGCAGATAAAATTTCGTAAGGGTCACCAACACAATGATCCCGTGTCATTGACGAAAGCTCCCCCCCCCTCTCATGCTGAGGAGGTCTATGTCCCAGCAGTAGGAACATTATTAATAATCATTCATTATTAATTTATCGCCAACCCGCCTGCCAAGCGTGGCGATTATACCCCCCCTAATTAGGGGAGGCTTATATTCAGCAGTGGACGTCTTTTGGCTGAAATGATGATGATTAATTTATCTATGATATGTATGTATTTAAAAATATATAAGTATGTTTATCAGTTGTCTGGTTGCCATAGTACAGGCTCTGCCTAGTTTGGGATTAGATAACGGTGTGTTGGTTGTCCTAAGATATTATTATTGGCTAGTTATTCTAAGAGACAACATATTACTCATTTAACTGAGCATACTGCAGTCACCCCCCCCTGCCCCCCCCCCCCCCCCCCAAAGAATCAAAATAACTCAAACCCGCTCCTAACTTGAACCACACTTGCAGGACTTATTTGTTTTGACAAGGTGGTATTAATTCTTCAATCATGCTTAAAGCGACGCATTTAAAACGAAATAAGCGAGACGAATGTGCGTTCAAATCCTATGCAAAAATATTTATTTCTTGTTTTTTGGTCTGGTTTAATTTTGAAAAGCGATGGATTTATTAGATTATTATTATGTCAATATTTTTGGATAAAAGGGGAAGAGAGGGATTACAGATGGATAGGAGCTTCCTCCTGTTACTGCGACTCCTAAGCTTAGTTATTATGATGTTCAATGGGCATGTGGAGGCTTATCATGACTCCTCCGTGCTTCGTATAACATGTTGAACCGTTGGTCCCAGCTGTCTGTCATTTGTAGATCTTTGAAAGTCGTTCCGGGTAGCCAAAAGCCCGAAAGTCTGACAACCAGTCCTACCAAGGGGTATTTATTCATAACATCTTAGGCATTCACTACCAGTCAACCAAGGGTAGTGAAGAGATAAGATGACAGGTGGTGGTGATCATGACATACAGACACTAAGTTGTGGAGGTCAGATAGTTAGACGCTCCATGTAAAATACTGGTATTCAGCTGCACCCGGTTAGACTGGAAGCTGACCCCAACATAATTGAGCAATGGTTAGGCAGATGATAAATGGGGCTTATCTATAACAGTGACGATTCACGGGTTCTTAAAGAAGCATTATAAGACAATATCATGAAAAACACCAAACACGATACATAATATAATCAGCCTATATTGTTCCCACCGCTGGGACACAGGCCTCCTCTCGGTGAGAGGGAGTGGGCCGTAATCTACCACGCGGGCCCAGTGCTGTTAGTAGATGTCACATGTCTTCGAATTTTTGGTTCTAGGACATGCCGGTTTTCTCACGATGTTTTCCTTCACCGTTTTTGAGAGCAGTGGTGATGAAATTATTTACACAAAGTAAAGCGCCTGCCTGGGTTCGAACTCACGACCTACAACTCGTAAGACGGGGCCGATACCACGGCCACCACTGCTCTCATCTCTCCCAAACACGATAAAAATACTGATTTAAGACCGAACCCCTGCCAGGGTCGCGAGACCTGCCAGAGTCGCGAGATTGTTCGAAAAAGATACCGTGACTCTGGCACATGGGCAACTGAAGGAACACGGGTAGGTTTTAGTCAGTAAAAGTCTGACACGCCCTCCCGCTCCGCCCAGAGCGGGAGAAGTCATTTGATGATTTCCAGTCCAAAAAAAAAAAGACTCTGACTCCAATAACTAATCAAATATTCACAAAAATTACATCAACATTGTTAAGCCTGGTTCTGCGATTAAGCCTCTGCCTGCTTTGCGATTATTCGCAAATCGCAACTTGTAATCACTGAACTGATTATGAACACGATCAGTCGTGAGTCGTGTTGTCTGTAACTCTCGAAGATTTGCATAATCACACTAACGACACTTTACCAACGACTTATAAGTCGTAACTTTGAGCTCTGAAAACAGCGAGGAGCGGTGCGGAGCGAGAGCGACTTTACTTAATAAAATGTAACCCACGACCAAAGTGACCTTAGGTCACCAAAAAAGATAAGTGACCAGAATGGTCGGATATATTTTAAGTTTAGTAAGTAACCAATGGATGTTTTCGAATAAAATAAAATAAAATAAATAGAAAACCAACAATTCATTTATCTAATTAAATTTCAATAAAAACATCCATCGGTTACTTACTAAATTTCAACTATATCCGACGATCCTGGATACTTATCTGTTTTTTGACTGTACATCTTTAAGATGATCAATTTGTAAAGTGCCGAGAATCGAGTTTGGCGTGCTTTTGGCGACGCCTATGTCCAACAGTGGACTGTTGTAGTAGACTGATAATAATGATTAAGAGTGCTATTACTTTTAATTAATAAATTATTTCTAAGAACCTTTAGTTTATTGTTCATAGTTTCAGCAACTCTGGGATTGAACAACATTTACTTCAAAAATAAAAATCAGTGGCGTGCATTGCAGGTAGGCAGTAGGCTACCTGTTCTTGTCTAGGCAGACAAACCCGGGATTCTTTTAGGTATGATGATTTAGTTCGTTTCTTAATAATTTCTGGACACACATTAAAATGTGATTCTCAACCTTCTGGTGATTTTTCGAGGTAGGCACTGCTTATATGCCTATATGCAATGCACACCACTGTTAGTAATGGAGAGCACAGAAAGAAACTAAACAACTTTCATGAAACATTTTCAGACGTTTTATACAATATCCTTTTTTTAACCGACTTCAAAAAGGAGGATGTTCTCAATTCGGATGTTTATATATTTTTTTTTTATGTATGTCCGGCCATAACTCCGTCATATATAGACGGATTTGCAAAATTCTTTTTTTGTTCGAAAGGAGTTTATTCCGAAATGGTCCCATATAAATTTTATAAAGATCTGATTATGAGTTTCGGAGACAGACACCGGAACTCTTTAAAAAATGACAGCAAATCAATCGCGATTTCTGCTATCGTATAAATATGCATTGTTTGTTTGGAATTACTGCGGGGTGACCATAACTAAAAATTTAAAAAGAAAAACTTTTTTACAAAAAAAAAAAGAACAACCGACTTCCTTAAAAACACTACAAAATGAAAAATAACTTTAATTTCGGAAGTCGGTGGCAAAAAAACCTTAAATACAGATCCTAAGACACCGACTTCCGAAATTAAAGTTATTTTTCACTTTGTAGTGTTTTTAAGGAAGTCGGTTGTTTTTTTTTTTGTAAAAAGGTTTTTATATAAAAAAATAACATGAAATTTTACATTCACTTGTGATAAATAAGAGTTCTTCCTTTTCACTGTCCAACTATACGCCACATTACTCACATTTCTTATTTGAAGTCAACTTTCAGGAACCCTCAGGTAACAAATAACAAGTATAAAACGCTTCTTAAACTTCAGAATACATTACAGCTTTGAACTCCAAAAACTTGGTATAACATGAATAAAATATCTGGAATTGCACGATTAGCCCCCATCTTTTGGAAACGCCTATAAACTTGTTTTACTATCGAAATATTATAGCTTGATCGAGAGCCAAACGCGTAGTTTATGACCGAAGGGGAAATATGATGACGTTTCTTTATGTTTTAAAAAAAGAATTAGGTATGTAGACTGACTATAAGATTTTGAGGGATATCTGTCAGGTTGCAGATTTCTTAGCCTGTAATGTTCCTATACTGCTGGGACATTGGCGTAATCTACCACGCAAGTCGGATTGGTGAATGTCACGTCTTCGAATCAATCATCGTCGTCTTTAGTTTTTGGACATGGTTTGCGTAGGATGGTTTCCTCCACCGATTGTAGAGCAGTAGTGATGATATCTAATACAGATTTCTTACTACCGGAAAAAATGAACCTTCCCTGCATCAAAGGAACATATAGAAGACTAGCTTTTGCCCGCGGCTTCGCCCGCGGCTTCGCCCGCGTGGATGTCGGAAATTAACGCAGGAGGACGTACTACCGCGGTAAGAATGTATTAATCCAGGTTATATAGGTAATATATACTCTGTAAAAAACCTGCGTCAAAATCCGTTGAATACTTTTAAAGATTATTTATTTATTAAAATCTCCCTTAGATATAAGCATGCATAGGGACAGACAGACAGCAAAGTGACGTTATTATTTTATATGTAACAAACTTTCATCTTCTATTCCCTATTGTTATTTTACCCCCTTAAAGGTAAAAATTTAACAAACTTTAAATATAATGCATAAATAATATATTATGTAATAAAAGCCAAATAAAAAAGTTTCATCATTCTAGCTTTAAAAATGACAATACTTCCTAACAACCTTTCATCCTCCCTTTCAACCCCTTAAAACCTCTTTTCCGCAATAAAAAGTAGCCTATGTCCTTTCTCAGGCTCTAAACTATCTGTGTACCAAATTTCATTTAAATCGGTTCAGTAGTTTTAGCAGGAAAGCGAGACAGACAGACAGACAGAGTTACTTTCGCATTTATAATATTAGTGTGGGATATGAGGGTGTGATGAGCATTCACTTTACCTACTTGTCTAAAAAAACCCAGATAAGAGCATTTTTTTCTTCTATATAGTCTAATTCCGTCCGTCGTTTTAACCGTCATTTTGACGATTCAACTCTTAACTTCAATATTAGTTACGTTAGTTAAGCTATAGAGTTTTGCAAACATATGATGCGATTTCCTTTAAAATATTTCAGTTTGTGGTTCAAATCATGTTGTGTCGAATGAGCCAAGTTTGTATGAAAACGTTTTTCTGATAAGTGATTCGAAAAATCTCCAAAGATTTAGTAAGAGGAGAATTTTCCGAAGTTTAGGAGTTAACGTAAATGTAACTATAAAGTTTTGCGTAACTTAGACGGAAAAAATGTAAACGCTAATGTCGTGGCTTCTCTAATTCTTGTATAACTTTTATTGTCACGTATTTTATTAAAACTTAAAGAATACCAAATGCAAAGCAACCATGTCAACAAGTCATAGTTTACTTAAAACATTCTTCAGTACTTTATCACTTTAATTACTGTAGTATACATTATAAAGTTGTCTTTAGTTGAAGGTAGGTAGTTATTAACCCTTTCGTTCAACATGGTATACTTAAGTATCATCTTTGGCCTTTATAGTATTTGATGGAATAAATAAATAAATACAGAAATGAGGCTTTAAACGTATAATTTTGTGAAAACATGTCATTCTACACAACTTTCGCTATAAAAATTCATACCAGAATTGTAAAAAAAAAACCAAAATGTCAAACATGCCTCAAAATATTCTGTCTATCTTCGTTTTGTAGGAAATTGCTGTTTGTTTTTTCACGAATCGGATAAACTTAAGCGAAAGTTGTTTAAAATTACGGATAGAATCACCCCCTTGAGGGAGCCATGTGACTAAATCGCCACCCTGTATTATTATTATCTATACTATGTACAATCTATACTAATACTAGCTGACCGTACAGACGTTGTCCTGTTTCCTAGAACTCGATAGCAGCGCTATCTGTCGGGCTGATTTGTGAATCTATACCATCCAGGGTGCCACCCAAACGCATACAAAAAAAATCATTCAAATCGGTCCAGCCGTTTAGGAGGAGTTCAGTGACATACACACGTACAGTAGAATTATATACAGGGTGTCCAGTAAATAGCACGACATACTGCAGGGGGTGATAGCTTGGGTCACTACCTATCAATACAACACAATATATGTTCAGCAAAATCTTACGGAATTTAGCTAGATAGTTTGTAACATAGAGTACCTTTTATCCCGGTAGTATGTTCCCGCGGGATAATTTCCGACCTCCACGCGGGTGAAACCGCTGGCAAAAGCTAGTAGACTATATTTTGTATAAAAGTCCTACCGATATAAGAGCAGAACTGGGTTCTTACTTTTACATGGATTAATCAAAATGCTATTAAATCAATACAATACAAAACTTTTAAGTAAGAAGAACATTGAATACTCAAAGTTTCTTGAAAACTTTGTTTTTATTCAAATGAATCCCCACTTCATAACAATGAACTCCAATGATGCTTTTAGTATTGATTCAGTTGTTCTCAAACTTTTTTCTTTTTGTTTTAATAAATACAAAAAGAAAAAGTTTACAATAGTGTAGGGGAAAAAACACGATAGTAGGGGCTCGTGGCTAAGTACTAATACCCGCAGGCCGCATGGACCGAAGGATCAGGTTAAGCTACGCTTGCCACGGGCCCACGGTCAGTCTGTGGATGGGTGACAATCTGTGCAATCGGAAACCACATCAAGCCATTGGGCCCGGCTGTCATTCGTGGATTTTTTACCGTCGTTGCGGGTCGTCAGAAGCCCAAAAGTCTGACAACCACCATGACACCTCAGGTGAAGTGAATTTTAATTGAGCTGTAATTTCATCTGATACTAGGGATTAACAATAATGACAGCTCACTTTAAGCTCACTTCACCTAAATTATCACGGTGAGATTTTTTACAGAATCACGCACAATGCACTACCACGCGTGAACCGTAAAAATGACGAAACTACGTCACAAGGCGTAGCTTGAAAAAAAACTTTTGTTTAAACATTTTCTCTTTGCACTTTTGACCCGAAAGGATACAAATAACCTACCTCTTTTTTCACTCAAAACAACAAGCAACTTCCATAAACTACACTTCAAAAGCAACTGCTTTTAAACATTAAAGCTTCCACTAGGGAAAAACTATAACCAATACATCACCCGCACAATCTAGACATGATTCCTACAAGGGGGGTCGACTGAACTTTGAGAAACGCTGTTCAGGAACTTTCGATCGATGGCAACTTGATTGATCTGTGTACAATGTAAGAAAATTCTGTGGGGAATACTTTTCTGTTAGCACTCTTTTAAAATGCTGGCTGTTGTTTTAGCAGTGTTGACTTTCGGTGACGCCATTTTTAATTTTGTCGTGGGCTCGAAATTGACTTTAAAGCAAGTAATTGTTAAGCAGAAATTATTGTTTTTTTAAAAAAAAAACAATTCTCAATTCTTTATTCCATAATGTTGGTGAAACTGTTGGTAGGCTTACAGTTAAATAAACAATTATGAATCCTGTCGGGTCATAGTATGGTTAATAGGAGAGAGGAGTTAGAGCACTTCATATTTTAGTTAATTTGATTAACTAGCCTTTGCTATTTGAATAAAATTGAAATGTCTGTTTGTAATATTAAAATAACCGCTTTTTACTAAGTTTATATGGATGTATATACACGGTTTATATACCAAAACAACATTTTTCACAATTTTTGTCTGTCTGTCTGTTTGTTCCGGCTAATCTCTGAAATGGCTGGACCGATTTTGATGGGACTTTCACTGGCAGATAGCTGATGTAACAAGGAGTAACTTAGGCTACTTTTATTTTAGAAAAGAAAAAGTATATCACGAAAAAAAAAAAAAAACGAAAAACTTTTTTTTTAAATACCACGCGGACGAAGTCGAGAGTAATTACCTATATAACCTGGATTAATGCATTCTTAATACATTAACCGCGGTAGTACGTCCTCTTGCGATAATTTCTGACATCCACGCCGGCGAAGCCGCGGGCAAAAGCTAGTTATTATAAATATAAAGCTTCCTCTTAAATCTATATCTCTATCTATTTATGAAAACGGATGTACCGTGTGACGTCAGACGTAAAGAATTGCACCACTCCATTTTTTTCCGGAGGTGTCGTAAGAGGCGACTAAGGGAACTAGAGAATGGGCAGCAGCGTTTATTATATGTATTTTCTATGCATTTTACCACCATACTGTGATCGCCAACCCGCCTACCAAGCGTGGCGATTATGGCAAGCACCCCTAAATTGGGGGAGGGCTAGGCCCAGCAGTGAACGTCTTTCGAATAAAAATACTGGTGTTATTACAATGGTCAGTGTCAAAGGACAAAGGTTTGTAACTGGCAACTTATAGAATCCCAAGTTACAAGGACCTGTATCCAAAAAAACAAGACATTCTAGTTTTGAACTCGTATCAAAATATCTTTCTAGCGTTATACTATAAATATTACACAATTCTTCTCAAAAAGAAAAGACGTCTTTCCCCTACAGAAGGATAGTAAACCGGTATTATTTTTATCATTTAGCTCGTACCAATCTCGGGCCACCGCTAAATCTCTTCTAATTAGGGAGTCCCAAAGGAAGGAAATTCGTCTGTATGTCTGTGTACATACTAATTACATCCTACGGAGGTCATCAGGTCACTAATAGGGTTTCCTGCAATGCCGTAATTAGGATTACTTAAGGAGGAAGCGTCAGGCAAGTTATCCTGCGAAATTCGGACCAACGACTTATCGTGTTTACAGAGGCACGGAAGGGTCTCCCATCCACGGATCTACCGCGGTAAACGTAGCTTAACCTGATTGATCGACCCTTGAAAGTATAATTACTTAGCTACGAGCCCATCCTATTTTATGGAGATAATTTATGGTATGGTGAACAAATCTGATCAAAACATGAGGACTGCACTGTTTTGGTAGCTACTGAGTACAAAATACTAAAATTCAATATCATCATTGATGTGAGTTTTTTTTTTTATCAGATCCTCCCAATGATATAAATAGATTTAAAAGCCTACAGAAATAAAAATCTTCCCCAAAATCAAATGGACCAATCTCTTTGGTATTTTGTTAGATTAAAAAATGTCTGAATGCGGGGTTCATTTCCAAAGTTACGCAGTAAAAAGGTACATTAGGAGACATAATGTCCTCTGAGTTAAATTATTTCTTTCCTGAAATTATTCTAAGGTTAACCAAATGGGTTTGTAAAAGATAGTTTAGAGAAGGTTTATTTTTTATTGCGGTCAAATTATTCTGTGAGACATTAATTTTGAAGATATGATCTATTTTTAACCGACGAAAAAAAACGGAGGAGGTTATCAATTCGACGCGTATATATATATATATATATTTTTTTATATATATGACCACGCATAACTTTTTACATAGTAGTCCGATTGTGATAATTCTTTTTTCATTGGAAAGGGTATACTACGAGGGTGGTCCCATATAAATTTGAAAAACAAAATCAAACCCGAAGGGTCAGAAAACAGGGGATGATTGTTTGTTCACTCACTGATTGTTATGTTTAACCACGCATAACTTTATACAGAGTAGTCCGATTTTGATAATTCTTTATTCATTGGATAGGGTATACCTTGCCAAGTATTATAAGTATATTAAAGCCACAAAAAATTATAAAATAAAAACTTTTTACCAAAAAATTTAACCGCCGAAAAAAAAAAATATGAATCGGCGCTGGAAAATCAATGAACAAAGATCACTCAAAGCGCCGATTCATAATTTTAAGGTTTATTATTTTTTGTTTTTCAGTTTTTTCGGCGGTTAAATTTTTTGGTAAAAAGTTTTTATAGGTTGTATCTGTCAGCACTAAGAAAATTAAATATGGGTTCTATAACATCACTCCTGTAATCTTTGAAGAGTTCAGCAGAGGTGTACCTATAGTACACCGACATTTCACCAGTTATGTTTAAGTCCCATGTAATAGAGGGGGCGAGCCTATTGCCATCAACCGGGCACAAATCCAGGCTACGGGCTGCTACTGAGAAAACACTGTTGGGATAACCCCATAAAACTTTACCTGAGAATCGAACTCAGTAGTAACGCTTGTGACCACTACACCAACGAGGCAGTCGAAGTATTGGTTATATTTTAGATGAATAAGTTATCTATACTAATATATAATATTATAAACCTGAAGAAATTGTTTGTTCGGTTTAACGCGGTAATCTCAGGAACAACTGGTCCGAAAAAATCTTTTTGTCTTGGGTAGGATATATAACATCACGCTACGATCAAAAGCGGATCAGCAACGAAAAATGGACGAAAACTGACAGGCAATTCGATGCGACGGGAAGGGTCAGCGCCGGCTAGCGGCTGTCGCTGAAAACCAGCGCTGGGGCTCTGTCTCGCATAGAGTCGCAGTATTATGCGGAGCGATGGCCGTTTTACGTGGATTTAACGCATATTTTCCCCAAATTTTAAAAAAATATATTTTGTTGTATTCAGTTTTTCTTTGCGTCATATTTACCGCAAATAAACGTATTTTCTTTCTTTCTTCTTTCCTTCATTACAAGAACATTTCAATGATAGAAACGTACATACCGAAACCCCTCCATGCTTCGAAAAGCACATTAAGCCGTTGGTCCCGGCTGTAATTGGTGGATTTTTGACAGTCGTCACGGGTTGTCAGAAGCTCAAAAGTCTTACCAAGTATCGTATTACAGAGTAACTGGGTTGTAAAAGTCAGAAAGACAGTCGCTCCGTGCAAAAAACGTGTATTCAGCTGCATTTGGTTAGACTGGAAGCCGACCACAACATAGTTGAGAAAAAGCTAGGCAGATGAAGATGCTGATACAAAGCTTTTTAGTTTTTTTTTTCTTTCTTTCTTTCTTTCCTTTCTTTCTTTCTTTTCAATCTTTCTTTCTTTCAAAGCTACTGGAGTGCCATAGAGTATGTTTTATAGTTTAGTTGGAATCCACGCGGACGAATAATATTGTAACAGAAAATTTAAGACTTTATAGACGAATAGTTGCCTATAATGAAATAATTAATAGTCAGCTACCTCATTGCATATTAATAGTGACCGATTTCTATCCAAATCACCCGTTAATTCAATGTTTTCTTTTATTATCAGATAAGTCCGAAAATAAAGCTATAAACTTAGATTATAAAAAACCTCGACTCAATGTTGTCAAATCAATAAAATCACGGGAAATGAGTATTAGAGATCTCTATAAAGTTTAGGAACCGGTTTTTCGAGAAAAGCACCAATTAATATATTATTTGTGAGAGATAATGGTAGTAAAATTAGGGCTGCGAGAAGAATTTTTTTTGGAACTAGCTTTTGTCCGCGACTTCGCCCGCGTAATTGTCGGTTATAGCAGACGGTGGCAAAGTCTCAGGATTAAAAATAGCTAATGTCCTTTCTTGGGGTTCAAACTTACCCGTACCAAATTTAATCAAAATCGGTTCAGTGGTTTAATCGTGAAAGCGTAACAGACCTGTCCTGCTGATGGTTACAATGGTGTGTTGGTGCCTACACTTATGTATGGAAGTAAATGTTGGGATGAGGCTAAATAAGCATGAAAGTAGAATAAATGTTGTGGAAGTGCGTTCCTTGCCTTGCGAAATATGTATGGTGTGACTGAGAGGATAAATAAAAGGCGACTAACAAAAGGTATTTTTACAAGGCAGATGTGGGTGGAGAAGGACGGCTTAGGAGAACTAAATGACCGGAGGACATACATATAGTGACCTTATTGGTGATGTTCTCCAGAAAGGTCAGGTGCGTAGTACTGGCAACCGTCGTGCGTGTATGACATATGAAATAACGTAAACGAAGCGAAAGGAGTATGTAAGGATGTACAATTTGATACATAAATAATGATTTATCCCAGTAGCTCTGAGGAATATATTTTGTTCCTATCATTTTTGCACGTTCTTATTCATTAGACTAATGAGGATTACTACGATCGTCTTTGATCTTTTTTATTCTGCATAAGAGGAATAGGAAAGAAAAGAAACGCTGTGAGAATAAGCTAACGTTGCTTTATTATTTTTATATCTCTGTTTAAACAGAAACGCGAAGTTAAACCAATATTATTTTAGCTTTGTTTAATTCATTTATTTAACGCCCTCTTCCTTCCGCATATTTAATCTATGTACAGTGTATTTTTCTTTGAGTCAAATATCCTAAGATTTTCCGGCTTACGAGTTTTATCAGCGAGATTTTCTCTTTTTTTTTTAAAGGTACTTTTTTAATTTCGCTGCCAACCCTAAAGAAAACTAATCGTTTGAAAATTATACTGCTAGGTTATGCCAATTTTACGATTTGTTCAAACTAAACGGTCCGTGAGAAATCTACCTTTTTACGCGCCGCGTAAAAAATCGTCCGCTTTACGCATCGCGTAAAATCACGATTAGCAGCCATCATTTTGAATTTAACGATAATGTTGTTTTTTTTTATTTCCGTCTACCCGTTTGTGTATGTAAAGTATTTTAATTACAGTAATTAGGACCGTATATCCGAGGTTTTACGATTACAGACCTAGTTTAAACAAAAGTAAGTACCTTTAGTGTAATAAAAAGTAAAAAATAAATTATCTGTGATCTGTTTTTCACTGGCGGCTCGTGGGGGACAGTGGTTGAATGATAATGCTGGTTACAGATTCGAATCCCAAATGCATTCATAGTTGTATGGCCTATAGACAATAGTGTGCCCAAGACGTTGTGCATGTAACACTTGAGCCTAAAACAGCATAGCAAAAATCTAGAGCCTTAAAATAAAAAAAAGCAACATCAAAGCTTACCTCGGCTTATGATACGTCGGGTTGCTGTTAGTCTTGAGTATGTCAGCGTTGGGGACGGACGTCGGCAGCGCGTGTTCCCTCTCCAGTTCGCTCTCATAGCTTTCTAGCGGTACGTGCTTGCCTGGCAACGGATCAGCTGGAAACAAAAGAAAAAATATGTGAGTTTTTATACGTAAGACCAAATAAATCTATTTTTTTTTTCGTTTTAAATGAGATTATCAAGGAATTGAGGTTAACACCCCGTTTCTGGATTGAAAATTTAGTTTATTTAAGGCGATACCATTAATAAAGCCTCAAATGTATTTTTGCAAAATTATTGAATTTCGCGGGCTTTCAACAGTAATACTAAAGTTGATTGAGGCAAGTTCTGAATTTCAGAAACCGGATGTTAGGTTACTTTATGCCTGAATAGAGTTACGAAACTCAGATTTTCATCTAGCACAGACCTATTTATTTCTTAATATTGCTTGGGTCATCATTTCTCTTAACACAAAAAGCACAGTTTTTATTATTCTACATTAAGTAAGTGTATCTTACAATAATCCCGTCTGTCTTTTTAACTTACAATAGTACTATTTTAGGATCTAAAATAGTCACCCAAGGTTTTGCTAAAATTGGGAGCTAACGGCAATGTCACCCCTTGTCAACATTGTACCTACATCGGTCAACGCGGCGTCGGTGGTAGGGCATGCAATATTCGCCTGATTTTAGTATTCGAGTTTTTCGAATATTTACTCACAAACTATTCGAATATTTCGAGGTTTTCGAATTTTTCGAATATTTTTTGTTTCGAATCATAAATTATTACAACAACAAGTATTTTAATTAGTTTTTCTTTTAATTATAAACACAATCCAAAAACCACAAATTTAAGAAAAAATACCTTATTTATATTTATTTAAATAGAAAGATCGAAGGAAACTGAGCGCGTCTAACGTATCGTCGTTAAAAGAACAACGTAAATGGTTACAAAAAAACCTGTTCGCTGAAAATACGCGTTCGGGCTCTACACTGGTTGGGGGGATGGAAAGTAGAAATTTTTACGCCTTTGACTGATGAACTGGTTTAGGACCTCCAAATTGTGCCATTTCTACGCGCAAGAATGTTTCTAGATCTTCGTTCGTAACCAGTCGTCTAGTAGAAATGGTACCCCTATTTTGCAAAGATTCTTGAACCTTTTCTTTCAATTGCTTTTTGATAGATTTTGTCAAATTCTCGTTATTTGCATTTTGATGCTGTCTGCTTATTTCGCTCAAAATTACATCATCCTCCTCATCATCAGTGTTTTGTTGGTTTAAGTCATCGCAAAAAAATAGTTTGTTGATATTTAAATAGTCTCATAAATTTCTGCATTGAAAGCATTTGGCAATATCGAAGCGTGTTGTGACTATTGTGAGATTCTAATTCCTCATAAAATATTGCAGGATTGTGTAAAAATATTTTAATGCGTTCACCAAGTTAATATATATCGACGTTGCTAAATACTAAGAGTTAGTTCTTGAAACAATTGCTGACTTATAATGTCATTCTTTTCATTCAGTTTTTCTAGCATGAATTTTAAGGCTAGATGCAGCCTTAAAATTCAGCAGTATTCAAGGAAATCAAATCTATTAAGATTTGATTTCCTTTCACAGAGCTCCTCCACTGTTGCCTTTATAATATATACAAGGTAAGTTTTTAGTTTATCCAGTGCGCAAATTTTAACAAATGAAACTTAAACGAGTTATAATAATCATGCAATTTTTATTTTGATATATCTTTGTACAAAAAAATTAAGTTATCATTAACGAAATATGTCTATTTTGAAACTGGTTTTTATGGTAACTTGCGCGCGGCGCCGGCGCGGCAGCGAAGGTAAACGACCGACCACCTGTTCAATCGGTCAAAATTCTAAGAATTTCGAAGTACCTACGCCGGCGCGCGCTACTGACCTATTCCTATTTCGATATCATATTAGGTACGAAATATCAAGGGTGTCCACAGTTTACTGATTTAAGGTCGGATAAAAATTTAAAAAAAGTATTGAAAAAATGGTTGAAATGTGTTCTATTACTGATACTGAACCACAAAAAAAAAATTCCGCACTGGTTATAAAATTATCCTGTTTTTAATGATTGGGACAAATCTTGCAGCAGTATGGTCTCCTCAACAGTAAATGTTGCATCGTTCTTTAAATCTATCAAAGCTTTCTGAACGAGATCCTGTATCCTTAAAAACCTTGTCACCATGTCAGCAAGCGACGACCATCTAGTCTTGCAGTCAAGAAGCAGTGATAATCCCTTTATTTCTGGTGAGGTCATATACGTATTGAGGTGATCTGTACGTGTGGGAGAATTTTTGAAGTACTTTACGACTCTGCGTACATTATTCGTAAAATTCGTAAAACTCGAATATTTAGTCTTCTCGTATTCGAATAGTAAAAAAGGCGAATACTCGAATAAAACGAATACTCGAATACTCGAATAGCATGCCCTAAGTCGGTGGGTTGAGTCGGTCCTGTCAGGGGGTCGAGTTTGCTGATGAGTTGAGGGTTAAAATATATTCTAGGTGCAGTTGTATGTTTTTCTGTGTTCAGGTGTATGGTTATTTGTGTTGTTACAGTTTTATTGCAAGTTTCGAATGTGCTTCTCTTTATAAATTTTTTGAGTATCACGATGCGATGCGATGTATTTGTTAGCGACTCGCCCAAGGTTTTTACGATTCGATAAAACATCGAGATTTCTTTATTTTATTTAAGTTTAATATATTGATGTGTCTAATAATGTCTAATAAACACTCCCGGATTTTTTTTATTGAGAAATCGCATTATACTCCAATGCATCGTTTCAAAGAAAAACGCGGTCACGCAGACATATATAGAGAGCAACATCAAATTATAAATTGGATAATTCTAATTCAAAGATGTTCGTAGAAAACGACAAACAACGGTGTATAGAAAACGAATAATGAAAAAATCATTCAAATAATGAATTCTCGTGACATCTCTTAAAAAATATATATTTTTTAAGGATTTGGATAGGTAGCTATCGTTTATTAAATCGAATTTCTTCGCTGTAATTAAATAAAACCGTATATTAAATAATAAACATCTGTAAAAGGTAAATACCAATTTATTAAAAGCCCGAGCTCCACAATACTTTATTAACATTCCAATATAAGAAGTAACAAATGAAAAAATGAGCAATACAGACGAACAGTTACCATTAATTAATTGTAAGAATATTAATTAAATTAATTGAAACATTATTGAAAAAACATTCGCATCTAAAATGATATTAGTAATAAATGGCGCGTAATTATTACAACATGGCGGATATTATCAATCAAACGTCACATTTGAATTAATAATTTTTGGTACTTATTTAAAATTGGAATATGTTCGATCGCGTTCCTTGTATTCGATTACGCAATACCTTCTATTTAAAATGAATGTACTGAGTACAGAGAAATTGAAGTGATAAGTGTATGGTTTGACGTCATTCCCTCTTTATCAAGATAATTTAATTCCTTCTGAAGTAACCAGTTAATGTTCCTGACGATATTATTAGAACTGAGGTATACGTAGCGTCTCCGATATAATCTATTTATATTTAATTTACAAATGGAGACTGCAGACATTTAAAAACATGTTTCAATTAATAAACATCAGATAAGCAAACTTTTTGCATAATCAAATTATAAAGATAAAACAAAACACAGAGCCATTTACGCGCCATTAAAAATCCGTTGCTCAATCAAACTTCGAACACTTCATTTTGAAATCGCGATTGCCAGAGACAAAAGAATAAAATATAAACAGCCAGTATCGTATAACATATCAAATTAGAAATATTTGCTGTTCTCACAGGTTATCGAATTTGGAGTTCAGTGGAATGAGATAAAAGCCATTGTTTAACCGCCAGGTCAATAGTGTTCTATTACGATGTTTACAGTTTATGAAGTGAACTCTTTGTTCTTCGACCCACTTTATTAATTGTGGACCCACTTTTAAATATTGTCGGACTGTTCACTCAAACTTTCATAGATTACTCAGATATTTCTAAACACTTAAAGTGTCCAATTTTTATCCTACGAATACAAATATATAAATATGTTTTGCAGATAGGCCAATAAGGCGAGGAGGCAAAGATGACAGATATTGTAAATATTGACATAATGATTTCAGTGAAATAGATTATGAAGAAGGCCCGGGATCAGACAAGCTGATAATATGAAGATGATGTCATGACATGTGTCATGAATAAGTTCGTTGACATGTTGGTCAAATACCTCTCCTTTATTGATTTATCGAAGGAGTATGTACAAGCAAATAGAATAAACATTACTGGTAAGTAGGTACTTGAATGTAATGCGTTAATTCTAGGATACCTATGGCTTTGTCATTTATAGTAACTACCTACGCAATGACTAAGAAGTGCTATGTCTCACTTTTCAACGTCAATCAAAGTACTTATCAGCAATTTATTTTTAAAATATATTGAAATACTATGCCCACCATCAACCATTTTGTAAAGAGCCCATTATTCCCTCCGCGATTTGACAAGCGGTTGACACAGTATGTTTTTCTTCCATTCTAAATTTAAAATCGAAAATATTTTACCGTTACTCCATGTTTATGAAGTACGAACTCTTTATTCGTGGCCTCAATAATGCTTTTAACGTTAAGCGCAACATTTTAAATAGAATGGAGAAAGTAGTTCTTTCTTCAAAAGTTCAAACGTAGCACATTCCATTTTTAACTTTGAAAAATACATTGTTCATGTTTTTGTTTATGGTTGGGCTAATGAGGTTGCATCGAAATGCCACTGGTTGGTAACGGCGCTAGTGTGCTTGTAAAACATTGCCTTAGTTTTTTGTGCCGTAATGTAGGAGTGAAGAAACATGCTAAGATGTGAGTCATTGCTTCTTATATTCATTGGCCTAGTAACCGATCATTAATTATTCACAATGCGATCTTTGACCTGGCAATCACCGATGATATGTTAGTAATCGAATAGTCGATGTAGGACCTATTTATGTTCAGAAAAACACAATGACCTAAATAATTTGATAAATAACTAACTAATCAGCTTCAGACTAACATGTGAAAATAGCCTAACGCCTAACTAGACTCATAAAAAAGTAATTTACTAAAATTGGGCTATATTGTTCACATAATGCTAAGTGTAGCGTATTTAAACCCCACGTCACGCGATGGCCACGCAAAAATTACAGTAGGCAACACCAAACAGGAAATAACCATTCAAAAAGCCCAAATTAACGTTTTTTTGGACAAATAAAAAATAATAAAAAAGCCAATGCCATTTTATTCACGACCACCTATTATTATTTGGTAAGGTATTATTATAAAATGTGTGAATACAGATAAAAAATTGCGGCCAAGCGCGAATCGTTTCATAATGGGACCTTTTTTCGTTTTCGGTCACTTTTTGTAATGAGTCAAGGTTTTTGATGATTTCTGTGAATTCTTTTGGTAGAACAAAAATGCTTGTATTGTTTAGATATTGGAGCAAATTAGTTAAGCTTAGGTTTCATTGTCCATGAACAGTGGAAGAATACTTAGAATACTTTTCATTTAGTGTTTAAATAAAAGTAGGCTGAGTAATGGGTATTTAACTGAGAACTTTTTGCTCCATGTAGCCCGATTGATTAAACTTTCGTACAAAACTACGATTAAAGAAAATAATTTGGTCACACTATAGTATATATTTTTTTAGCCCCTCTCTTAAACTTTAAGGACTTTCTAACACAAAGGGGAAAAGAATAAGAATAATATATTATTTCTTTCTTTCAATACTACTGTTTTATGCAAAACTGTTAGTACAGCGAAAACGAACTATAACTTTACGGTGGGACCTGGTTACACCTATTATTATTTTAGCCTCTCTTTTGAAGACTAATAATTCAGTATTAGTGTTTAGGTCGGTTTTCCCCTTAGGTAATCCAGAAAACACTGGCGTAAGCACTATCACTAAATAGTATAAAACAAAGTAGCTTCCCGCTGTCTGTCCCTATGTATGTTTAGATCTTTAAAACTACGCAACGGATTTTGATACGGTTTTTTTTAATAGATAGAGTGATTCAAAATGAAGGTTTATATGTATAATATGCGGGCGAACCCGCTGGCAAAAGCTAGTGATTTATAAAGCATTTATGGGAGACCCACACAACTTTCTCCAGCAGCAGGATAAGACAGGTAACAAAATTAATAAGTAGTACGTACTTGGTAAAGTAACTATAATTCTAAACAAGAACCCAAACCAATGTTTTGCCAAGGAACCCCAACGCAGTCAAATTACTGATACCGAATCAGTTAGGATGGCAATAAAAATGTTCGTAATTATAGATGATTCACGTCGACTGCGGTTTCCAGGACTGACTCACACCAAAAGGTGGTAACCGTGATGATTCAATTATCGATGCACTTTTTTCCTTATTAGTTCAAGTATTTTTCAGAAGAATCCATAGAGGTGTGGTATTTGAGCTCTTGTGTATTGAGGATTGAGCGTCGGTACTTGTGTGTTTCGCGATTTTATTTAGCACTAGCTTCTGCCCGCGACTTCGTCCGCGTTAAATTTCGTGTTCCCCCGACCCTTCCCGTCGCGTCGAATCGCCTACCCGTGCGATTTTCTCCGTTTTTGCAACATTTTTCATTACTGCTCCGCTCCTCTTGGTTGTAGCGTCATTACGCAACAACAACAACAACAAACATAACAACAACAACATTTTATATAGACTTTGTTACTTGCAGATAATGTAGCTTTCTAATGGTGAAAGAATTTTCAAAATCGGTCCAGTAGTTTTTGAGTTTATCCATTACAAACAAACAAAAATACAAATTTTTCCTCTTTATAATATTAGTGTAGATTTTATCAGTCTATTATGTTTCCACTGCTGGGAAACAGCACGCGGGCCCCGTACACGTTGGTAGATATCATATGTCTTCGTATTTTTTTTTGGTTCTATGACATGCCGGTTTCCTCACGTTTTATGAAGTAAAATGCCTGTCTGGTCTTAACCACGGTTTTCTCTGACAAAGCAAATAGAGGTCATTTTGAGCATTTTTATGGTAGAGGATCCAGGTACTGCGTAATACCATACCCCTTGGTAAGAATGGCTGTCTGTCAGTCTGTCAAAGACTCACGAATACAGGCCTGAAAAAATAACGTGCTTTGCGAGGCGCGCAGCGGTCTCAGTATGTAAAAATGGTCACCCATCCAAGACCAACCGCGGCATGTGCAGCTTACCCTGATTTATCGACCCGTCTTATTACTTAGCCAATAAGAATAAGTATCACATATACAAAGTGAAACAAAATTTAAAAAAAAAACATCGTAATTGGTCCAATTAAAAAGATCAATACAAAAATGAGAACAAAAACTTTCATTTACACAAAAAACCTTTAACCATAAAATTAAACAGCACAGCCGAAAAACATCACGAACCTAATTTTTATAACCCAAATAACGTAACGAAAATAACGTTACAAAAAATTACGCTTTCTAAACACGTAGACATAATTCCCTTTAGCATAATAGCCGAAACGGTAGCCGTTCCAAATTAAAAGTTTTACACGATTACGAATGCGAATTACAAAATGGAATTAATAAATTCAAGTGAATTCCATTGCCAAGTTTTGTGTTTATTGGAAAGGATGCCAAAGCTTCGAGGGTAATCTAATGTACTTGGATTTTAATTGGCTAAAATAGTTAAAGTACTAGGATTTCAGACATTGTTCAGACGTTTTCGTTTTATCAAAGACCGCAGCTGCACATCTATACATACTAATAGTCGCCCAGAGCGCGGTTGAAATTCAACCATGGTTTTTTTAATTAATTCAGTGTATTAAAAAGCATAATTATATTAAAACATTAGGTTTCTGTTATGTACTCCTTCTCCGTATAAACTATAAGTATGCCAAATTTCATACTCCTCCGTCTGCGTGATTTTCGTAAAAAGGGGTACAAAGTTTTTGCTTCACGAGGTGATCAATGTTGACACAGAACCAAAGTTGTCGACTTAGCTCACAGAATTAGCAAGTTGAAGCGGCAATGGGCCGGCCATATTAGCCGTAGAACCGATGAACGTCGGGGTAGACGTGTTTTTGAGTATCGGCAGATGTAAGGTACGACACCCTCAGGCTAGGTGAGCGACGATCCTCGCTAGTTACCCAGAATCGATACAATTAGAGAGGCCAGAAGTCCAGCAGTGGGGTACTATAGACTGGTGAAGAGTGAATTAAATAAACAATAGCTTTTTCTAACTTCAGGTACGCAAATTAAAATGAAATAATTCGGTAGGAATGTCCAATTATTTATTAATTAATAATCATGTCTTGAACCAGCCCTGGATAAACAATGAGAACTCCAACAAAAGTTAATATTATTAAGGCACTATTGTGCGCATCCGCTGATTATTTTAATATTGAAACTCCTTTGTTTTTACGTTTTAATCAGAATTTAACGAGAGTTGAGCATTTCCTTGATGATGAAAAGGTATAGAAGCGCCATAAGATTGTTAAAAAGAGGTTAGTCTCTTTAGTATTTAATATGAGCATCGTCTTCTGCCTAGACTTGTCACAACTATGCTAGGGTCGGCTTCCAGTCTAACCGAATGGAGCTGAATACAAATATTTTACATGGAGCGACTGCCTATCTGACCTCCGCAACTCAGTTACTGGGTTACACATGCGACTTTGGTAAGACTGGTTGTCGACTGTGAAAGATTCAGGAATGACAGCCGGGATGGTATGTGGAGATGGTCACCCATCCACGGACCAATCGCCGCAAGCGTAGCTTAACCTGATCGATCGACCCTTGCGGCTATAATGACGTACTGTATGATACAGGTTATTAAAACACGTACAAAAGACGACTTCAGTAGATCTATTTTATTTTATTTCATAAAAAAGTTCCAAGTCATAGGTAATATTAATTGTTTAGATGAACATTTTAATGCAGATGTCAATGTATGACATCTGCATTAAAATGTTCATTTAAACAAATAACACATTTAAACAAATATCATTCTTTGACAGTTGAATGAAAGGAATCACATCAAATTGGCTCAGTGTGTCAATTTGGTAAACCATTAATTTCCCTGATTGTACAATAACGGCATTATTGTATCGCAAATCGATACAATCATTTAAAAATTAACACTTCTGTTATTTCTCATACGAGTAAAATTTTTCCATTTCCTTGTTTTAAAATGTCTACTTCTAGCCTTCTTTGTACACTCAACACGAGTATGCTAGCTTTGTTTTTCTTGAACGCTGGAACTGATTACTCTTATTAAATAAAAGGCCTTTATGTACGAAGAAATCAAGGTCTTAATTAAGATTTTCTTGATTAAATTAACAATAGGATTATGGGTTCAAAGAAAGGGCTGTTCAATAGAATTTATTTCTAAGGTTTTATGAATTATTTGTTTAAATCAGTTGGAAAAAGGTACTTTCTATAGTATTCTAAAATTTAATAGAGTCCGAAAGCCCGCTGTCAAATTCTCATTCTAGTTGCATTATCAGTCTATATTGTTCCCACTGCTGGGACACAGGCCTCCTCTCTGTGAAAGGGAGTGGGCCGAAATCAAACACGTGGGCCAATGCGGGTTGGTAGATGTCACAGCTATTCGAATTTTTTGGTTCTAGGATATGCCGATTTCCTCACGATATTTTCATGATTGGCTGAACCAAAAAACAACCATCAAATAAATTATTTCACAAGTCATTTAATAAACATATTCCTATATATTTATAAACGTTGCTTAAAGCCTCTCATGCGTAAAACGATGCAACGCCACTCTAGTGGAACTTTCCATATGAAAACTTCATGGAAATTGTTCTACTACATTAGCATCCAACCCACACTGGGCCCGCGTGGTGGATTACGGCCCACTCCTTCTCACGGAGAGGAGGCCTGTGTCCCAGCAGTGGGAACAGTATAGGCTGAATATGATGACATTAGAAGTATCGCCTCGTGCCTGTCTGCGGGAGTCTTAAACTTAAACAATGATTAGCGACTGAAGTTTATACGTCTCTTATTTTTAAGCAACGTTTATTTATATAAATAAAGGAGAGTATTTACAACAATTCTAAACATTCAAACAAAAAATGTTTTTTTTTTTCACATAAACCCTATTTGGGCACTAATAAAACGTCAGAAGCTAGGTGCCCGATTCCAATTTGTTGATTCCTATGGAGAAGAGCGGGCAAGAAACTCCATGGTTACTCTTTTAAAAATAATTGGCTTCTACAATGGTTTCAAATTACAGTGTTAATAGGTATGGCAGGACAGTGTAGGCCTGCTAACAATTACCAAGTACTTAATAAAATACAAAAATGTCTACAGTCTACAAGGCCAACATTCGACAACAAAGCTAAAAAAAAATAAGCAGACATTACCATAAGACTTAAAGAAATCTATATTGTAAAATAACAGCTACATTCATCATTAAAACAACTCAATGGAAGACCGACAAACTTAAAAATTAAAAAAAAAAACAAAACGAAACAAATTCGAAAGACCATTAATCAATTGTGCAAGCATACAGCGGTTACACGAAAAATAAACGGTAAAAAACCGCAACACTAGTGCGGGCATAAAAACCGGAACACTCCAATTAATACTGGCCCGTCTCACAATTGTTCCAACATTAATCGAAAACAAATGGTTACGATTCACTGGCTCATGAAACAGATACAGTTGTCCCTAGCAATGAATCATGCGTAGGGGTGGGAAAACCGTCTCTTTGCTACATATATGTGACATGAGATAAGTTATGGCACTACCTTAGTTTAGGTTAAGATATTACTGTCGACATAATGCTATTATTTTCCTGTATGGTATTAGCGGAATTCTTAAGACAAAATAATTAGTAACATTTTGTTTTATATGAGAGTAGCTTTTGCTTGTGGTTTCGTTCGCGTAGAGCTCGAAAAATATCCCACGGGAAAGTACTGCCGGCATAAAAAGTACCCTATGTGTTAATCCAGGTTACAAACTATCTGTGCGCCAAATTTCATTAAAGTCCGTTTGGTAGTTTTTGCGTGAAAGGGTAATAAATAACCATACATTCATATTACATACTTTTTTTTTTGTTGGGCGTATCGTAGTTAGCCTATTAAGGCTGTTACTACTTAAACGGCCTTTCTCGCGGATTCCTTAAAGTCTTAAAAGTTAATTTAAGGCCTTCAGCCGGGGCTTATATACTTAAAAACTAAAGCGACTAAGACTTAAGGGCAACCCCAGGTGGGGTACGGACTTCGGCTTAGGCAGTCACTGGTAGAGGGCAGCAAGGGCTAGGCTGGATCTGGGTTATCCTTATTTAGGGACTAATTTAAAGCTACAGGCTCAGCATCACGGGCTCGCTCGTGCAAGAATCGGGGGGGGAGGGGGGGGAATATTTAGTCGGGGTTGTCGCGACGACAGATCTCGGCGGCGAGGTCGGTATGACGGTTTGTGTATGTGTTTTCTAACTGTACTGGTGGCCTTATTGCTCTCTTGGAGGAGGGGCGATTCATACATCCTCACAAACGTTCACATTTATAATATTAGTAGGAAGAGACAAGCTTTTGCTTGCGACGTCGTCAGCGTAGAGGTCTGAAATCATCCCATGGGATAGTACTATCAGGATCTAAAGTATCCGCCCAGGTCATGTACTACCTGTGTGCCAACGGAATTCGTTCAGCCGTATAGACGTGTGAAAAGCTAACATACATACCGAGTTAGATACTGTCTTCTTTATATCATTTAAGATATCATCTGCCTATCCTTTTCCCAACTATATTGGGGTCAGCTTACAGTCTAACCGGTTGCAGCTGAATACCAGTATTCCACATGGAGCATCTGCCTATCTGACCTGCACAACCCAGTAACTGGTAAATACGATACCCCTTGGTAAGCCTGGTTGTTAGACTTTCGGGCTCCTGACGATTCGTACTGAGATTAAAGATCCGCAAATGAAAGCCGGGGCCAATGGCTTACGGTGCTTTCTGAAGCACGAAGGGGTTTTGGTGGTAAAGATGGTCTCACAAAGTGCGTCCCTGGTGCGCCGGGTACGGTACAGCCCCAATGCTATCCTGGCAATGATCGCTGATCAATTGGACTGCCTTTATATACGACATGGATGTGGCAGGCATGTTGCTGTTTCAATGCCGGTTAGAAAATTTTATTTATTGTATTGTATGTGTTTTATTTATTTTATTTTTAATGACAATTTGCTGATTTAATTTTAAATTTTAATGTTAGTTGTTTTTTTTTGGGCTGTTAATTTTTAATTTTTGACTGTTAATTTCAATTTTTGACTATTAATTTTTAGTTGTTAATTCAAAAATGTTTATGTGTATTATTTTTATAATTGTGTGCCTATGCCTAATGAGTCCATTGTTACTTAAGTATGAATAAATAATAAAAAATAATAATAACAAAGTTAACTTAACCTGATAGATCGACCCGTGCGGCTCTAATTAATTAGCCACAAGCCACTCTGGTGGTTTACCTTAACTTTTTGAGTGAGGGAAAACACAAATAATACAAACAAATCAAGAAATACCTTACCAACAAATTGTAAGCAAAAAGTAGCTTGAAATTATTCAACGATTTCCCCTTTTCTCACAAATTGTTACCTTCGTAATATTTAATGCTACGTTTGGCCTTCGAAAGACCTAGGCAGACTTTTTTAGGTCCCAGGTCTGTTTACTTATTAATACAATGAGTTATCTTGACAATGTCTTTCTGTCTGGTAGATGTAGAACATACGAGAAATATGGATCACGCAATAAAATAATTTTGATCTTCCATTTTGCGAAGAATTTGTGGCGACATTTACAATGCCACATGTAAAGTACACACGTCACGAAAAATCCTGCATCGCGCAGGCGAAGTTTACCGCGCAACTATCTTATATACAATGTCCTCAATGAGGACGAAAGCGGGTATAAGTAATTAGAGCAGGAGTTCTGACGCTGTGGATGACACGTGGAGTCAGGGTGTGACAGAGTGGTGTCCAAGGGTTGGATGACGAGATGTCGGTCGTACGGCGGCGACATTGTTGCCGTCGCGGGCAAAATATGGATGAGGCTGGCACAGGAGCGTGGAGATTGGCACAAGAAAGGAGGGATGTATGCTCAGCAGTGGATGATGATGATGATGATGATGAAGATGGGTAATTATATTTTCAAACCTTTTGGAATTGAAAGCCTCGGGCCGTGAACTCCCATCTCTTCAACAAAATTTCGCTTCCCGTGAACTGGTTTTTACCTTGGCCAGAGGCAAGCCCCCCTTTATTTTAGGGGACGACTATGCCCAGCAGTGAACGTTTTTAAATGATGAATGATGCTATTCACTTACATTATGGCCAGTATAAATACTAAGCAGATACCCAGTTATAATGGGTGGTTTTATAAAGGCAATCCTCAAGATAATTCCATCTCAGAATAGTTAGTAATAAACATTCCAATTATAATCATGAAACAAAAAACTTAGGACCAATTCTTCTTTTCATCCTTATTAAATAAGGTGCTCGCCAGATAAATAAATGTCTGTCTGAGGGGTATCCAGACTGATTTATTAACGTCTGCATTTTAGCCTAGTTTTTTGCTTGAAGAAACTTTATACGGGATTCGAGTTAATATTGAAAGCCGTGCTTTGTGTGGGTTTAATTTAGGTCTAGATTGAGGGCTAGATTTAATATGAAGGGTTTAATTACTTATATAGGTTTATAGGTATTCATTATTGTTTGGTTAAGATTAAATTATTTCGTGGGTAGGTTCCCACAAGGTGGACCGATGATCTGAAGGACAACTCTCGTCATTTTAAGTCGTTCACAGTCTGATGTCAAAAACTTATCAAAAATGTACGGAGACTCGAGGTCTTTTTAACAGATTGAGACTAGAATTCTAACGTTATAAAAACCAGAGGGGCTTACTCTTCAACCTAATTTTAATTCCAATCTAAAGCCAATACGATTCCAATGTTAATTTTGCATACACGTGATTCGGTACTCTTGAAAACAATAGTGACAACATTGGAACAACAACAACGCCCTATCTCGATTCCGCTTAGTTCTGCAAAATGGACGTCCAATTTAAACACATTTTGGCGCTAGCCTCGTACTCAAGAATACGAAACGTCAAAATTCCAATGTCAATCGATCGGATTTAAAATTAAGAGTAAGCACCCTGTTCTGTGGTCCTGAGAGGAAGAGAGAAGGAAAAGAGAAGAATGAACACTGATGGTTGCGGTGAAACATGGGCCAGGCCTATGTGGCCAGTGGTGATGAAATCTCTATGATATTATTGCAATTTCCCAATGATTGGAAACGGTTTCCAATTTTATAGCAAAAAAAAAAATGTAACGGATTGACAAACTGCTGGTACTTGATTGCTCGGCATTGCAAGTTGATTGTGACATTGTAATATCAAGCACAAAGACAGCATTACAAAAGGATTATTCTACTAATAGGTGCAAATAACCTTAACCATTGCTACTCATCTAGATAGAGATCCTGGATAGCTTAGAGCAGCTAAGGTAAACCACAGAGTAATAGCAGTATTATTATTGTATGACTATCATTTTATATATTACCTACTAGCTGTGACAAAAAGTAACCTCTGTTACTCCTTATAACATCGGTTATCTTATCTGTCAGAGTCCCGGCAAAATCAGTCCAGGGGTTTTAGAGATTAGCCAGAACAAACAGACAGACAAATATTTCCAAAACTGTTTTTTTTGTTACCTTAGAGACTTTATTATACGTTTAGCAAAAAGTTGTTATTTTGACGTTACAAACAGATACTTCAATTTTATTTATTTGTATAGATTAAAATGTTCACCTGTCAAAAATGTAACCTCTGATTAACCGATATGTTCGACAATTTTGGCGACATTGTTTGTAGCTGGGATAAGATGGCGACTAGATTTGGATCGTTCTTAATTACTGGAATTCGGGTTTCTAAAGTGTTACTTTAATCATATTTGACTTTGTACAGTCCACAGCATAGACATAGGCTTAACTATATTCAATTTTCGTTATTATCAAATTATAGTCACAGAGAATACCTACCTACTGAGTCTGACAACCTATCTTACCAAGAGATATTGTCTTACTCAGAAACTAGGTTGATATGCATTCGCTCCATGTAAACAAAATACTGGAATTCAGCTATAGACTGAAAGACCAACCAAAATGCTTGGAAAAAGCTAGCAAGTCATGATGAATTACAGAATTCTTTATATACCAATGTGTCAAAAAATAATCAGCTACAATTACATGAACAAACTGAAACATTTATTGACACGAAATGTCGACTGAACACTACAAACAAAGCAATTATTACCCTACACGTCAATAGCCTGAAACAATCGCTCCAATTTAAACTGAAATATTGTGAAAATTCATATATTTTAACAATGTGATTAAAGAAAAGCGCTCAACCGTGTCCTTATTTTGATCAGTATTTTAACAAGTTTCGTGTTAACCTCACGCCTTCTTCCTATGGGGGTAGGCAGAAACTACAGAACCCCAACCTGCTACCATCCTTACATACTCCTTTTGTTTCGTTTACGTTCATACATCTGAAGGCTATTTCTTGTATAGAAAAAAGTTCAAAATCTAGGCGCTGTGTCACCTCGGCGTCAATCATATGTCGAGTGTACTACGTGAGCTCGACAAATGGATGTGCGAATAACACTTGTGCGACAAAACTGTACTGCGACTCAACATAGTTCGAATGCACGCTTGTGCGACACACTGAATCTAGTCGTTTCTAGCACTCGCTGGCCGCTACCGCGACACCGCTCGCTTCGCTCGCTCGGCTCGTGCGTAGGAGGTCACGGTTTTAATCTAACCTAACCTAGTGTACTATGTGTGGTTGTAAATAGGTTTTATTTATGGCCTTTCATTCATCCTCTAAACATTACCAATAACCAAACCATCTAAGTATACTCTTTTCAATTTCCACGATAGACACATTTCAATGGCTGATTTTGAGATGACCGTTATTTAATTACCTGTCAATCACGGGTTGGTATTTCGAACGGTAACTTTTCGTCCGAAATTTGAAAAGTGCTGACAAAAAACCGGATATTTGAAAAAAAAAAGTTATGACATTTTACTTAAATATTTCTTTTTTTAATTCAATTTTTTCTTTTTGCAACGATATCGTCGGACATGTCCGAAGAAATCCGGACGGATGGTTACCCTAGACGGAATGCCTATTAAACTCTTAGTTCACATCAAAATTTTACCCTGAAGTGTTTTTAACATCTGTCAAAGTATTCTCCACTACAAAATAAATATAAAACATGCACAATACAACCCCATATTGAAACTGTTTCTCATAAAATTTAACCCCTTCAATTCTCCCCCAACAGTAACTCGGAAACTGATAACTCGAAAATACGGGTTTCGGGACTTGCGAGTGTACAATTTCCGAGTCTTTTTGGGCCTTAAAATTTTGTGTGTGGACCCCAAAGTTAAGTAATTAACATTTGAACAAAATAATGAGTGGATCTTGTATTGTTTGGGGTTTAATGTCGAGTTTCGTGTTATTTAGAGAACTGTATAACGGTAATGATTAATATAAATATGTTAAAATTCGAATTTTGAGCACGCAGAAAGGTCTTTGTGTCTTAATTTCAGACAATGAATTTTAAAATCAAAACATTTAAAATCGGACTTAAATGAAATACAAACAAGTCCTAAATAAAAGGTGTTACGTTCCACAAGGTAAAGCTCTAATAAGCATTACAAAACATTTTCATATTCACACAGAAACCACGTTTCAACAATAAAGACCTATTTATATTCTATAAACGAAACCAAACAACGTATCCTTTACACCCACAGAATAAAAAAGCTTCTCATTACCGCTACTCGATAACAGATGGCGCTACGCTCGCACTTAAGGTCCGCACACAATGGCACGGAAATAACAGCAATTTCGTCCAAAAAGAAAGGACACGCCAAACCAACATTATAAGTATTTATAAGATCTCCAATATGTAATAGAACAAATTCTTTGGTTTATTTCCTTATTGATGTAGGAGTTTATTAATGGTGGCCGATATTGTTGCCAAAATAGGTTATAACGATGTGTTGTCAACCATGTAAAGTATTATCCACATTGACATCGCATTATCTCTTATTCAGGAGTTAATAACAATTTGTTTCCTTCGTGTGATGGAAGGTTGTATGGGGAAAGACGTGTTTTTTGACGTCCTTGGGGGACTGAATATGATTTTGCCTAACAAGAAGGTTGTATACGTAATAGTGCGTGTAACTTCTGTCAAATAAAAACAAAAATAGACATCTCTTCGCGTCCAAAGGAAATATTTTACGAGCAAAAGCTGTTTATGGTTTTTTTTTGTTTTCTGGTCGACTAGGAGCATACTCAGATGTAGCAGAATATCAGTATATTTAAATATAAGTAGGTATTGCATGCAAGAGCGAGCAATGTCATAAAACTAAATTGTTATTTCAAATGCAGTTTTTTAAACTTGAAAATTACTTTAGAAAATGGTTAGAGCTTTGCTCTTATTTATAATAAGAGCTAGAGATATTTTCTTAGAGAAATAGTTTCAGAAATTAATGAATCTGCGTTTGTGTAAAATAAAGAGATCGTTACGTAAAATTAATTAAAATAAACATTAGCCTGTTTAAATTGAAGTCTCCTTTTTAGTTACACTTTTAATTTAATTTGATGGCGAGGCAGATAATAACAAGCTTCGTAATTTCATTACCTTTATGTTTTTATTGAATTTGTGTTCGCTACGAAATAATTCAAATTACACAGCCTTTTATGACTCATATATTGATAAAACATTTTTAGTTTTAATAAAAGACAATCAAAGTTTAAAACGAAAACTAATATCCATTAAAAGTTCACGAAAAGTTTGGTTGAACGAAATAATAATGCTTTAGAGTTAGTTGTTGTTCCAAAGAGATCAACAGAAAATTCGTTGTTTTACTAAAAATATTAAGAAAATTATCGTATAAGTTTTCTTGCTGTTTTCGATATTCTTTAGTGTTTATGGTACGTTTAGATAGCAGAATAAATACAGACTGGCGATAGAATAACTTAGATTCACAGTCTAACTGTAAAACTGACTAAGAATAAGAGTTCAAATCATCAAATATTAGGCTTTTTTGTATCGAAAAGACGAATTTACATGAGTTGCGTTGTTTTAAACACGAAAATGAGGAATAAACGAAGTAATTATTTAAAACATACTTAAAAATGTGTTTTATTGTTCGACTCTGTACAAAAAGCTCTTGAGAGATGCATCTAAGGATCTCACAGTACCTACTTACGGACAATAAAAGAAGTAAAATCGCGTTTATCGATTTGGTAGCTACGATTCATCATCATTAATAAATAAGTATATTTATCAGTTGTCTGGTTACCATAGTACAGGCTCTGCCTAGTTTGGGATCAGATAACGGTGTGTTGGTTGTCCTAACATATTATTATTTATTATTATTTTATTCATCATTTCAGCCGAAGTACATCTACTGCTGGATATAGGCCTGGAATGGGGTTAGCGATCGCAGTATAGTGGTAAAATGCATACAGAACGCTGCTGCCCATTCTCTATTTCTTTGCCATTTTTTTCTCTATTTAGTCGCCTCGTACGACATCCACGGCACTTCTGACGGCAGAGTCCATGTTCTTTGTTACGTTTTAGCATCATAAAAATGTAAGATCCAAAAAGGGTTTCTTGAATCTAAGTATTTTTTCTTAGTCTTTAAATCACTGCTTGTTATAACATCAATCATCTTGCTACAAACCAAGCCATTTTTAACACAAATAGACATAAATCCTAACTATTTTTCTCTACCAAACAGATTAATCTACTTCCCTAGAACTTTTTAATAACGAAACGTTTCGCTAATAAGTCGACCTGATTAATCCACTCTATCATCTTTCTTAATTCTTGTTTTAAAATTTTATACAAACTTCGTTTCTGGAATAACAAAGACCGTGTTTTGTTTTGTTTAAAAACATCTGTGGCAGAAGTTTATACAACTATTTCTTTATAAAGGGATCAACTTTAAGTTTTATACAGGGATCAACTTTTAGTTTGCAGGGTTCAAACTATATTTAGTAAAAGGAAGTTGGGGACGTTTTTTGTGTGTAAGTTATTTTGAAGTAGTGTTGTAATTTATTGGTTAAGATAAATGTGAAATAGTTAATTTATTTGGGTAGGAGTAGAGTGGCTGATTTTTTAATTGAATAATAATAGTAAAAAAATGGTTAGATAAACAAAAGTGGATTTAAAAGTTTTTATAGTCCTATACATTCACTTTTCTTTCAAAATAACTGTGAGAAAGTTCAAAAGGTTAGTCCAAATTATAACTTAGAAGTTACGGAATAAAATATCAAGAAGCGAAAGCAACAAATTTTATTGCATTGCTTTAAAAGCCATGAAGATCCGAACGACTTGCCTTTTCAATTGGTATTACCGACAACCGTACTTTTAATAGTTTTGTTTATTTTGTAAGTTTCGACTAGTTCACTGAAAAATTACGCTTATTAACATAAAATTCTCATAAAAACACATTTAAATAAATCACACTACACTGTGGGGATATTTCATAAAAAAAAACAATTTCTACCCGAAAACTTTCGATATTAAACAGGAAAAAAAACTTTTTGATCTGTTCAGAACTCGTAAAATAAAGTAAACACAGGAAAAATTCACTATCACGCTATAAACTTGGTTTTTATGACTGCAAAGAATAACTAATACAGTTAACTATACAATTTAACTATCTCGTTGATGCTCAGCCGACAGTTAAATTTAACCGCGTAGAAACTATAAATTAGGTTTAACCAGAAATTAATATAAAGATGACGGATTTATGGAGAATGTATTTTAAATAGGGATTACGTAGCCAATTTACAAAGTAGTTTTGTTTTATCTTGAAAAACTATGAAGCATAAATCTATTTTTATTTTATTACCACTAAAAATGGGAAATTACACTTATAACACTTTCACTATGTGTGAAGTAGCCACAAATGGTTATATCGCGAACGTGAACCATATGTGGCACAGAATTGGGAAAAGGTTATTCATAAAATTACCTAAAGAAATTTAATCTAGCTTTTTTCCGCAGCTTGGGAACGTAAGAAGTAAATTTAACAATAAAGATGTATGTATATTGCCCTGTTTTGGCATACTTTTCGGTAGAATAAGATGTTTACACATTTATTTTAAAAAGGTAAAGTTGTCTGGTCAGTTGCGTTTGTCATCATCATCATATTTTTAGCCGTAAGACGTCCACTGCTGGACAAAGGCCTCCCCCAATTTGGGGGGGTCTGCCATAATCGCCACGGTAGACGTGGGTAGGCGGTAGGCGTGGTGGTAGACGGATTGGCGATCGTAAGTTGGTAAAATGAATAAATACGCTACTGCCCATTCTCTAATGGTTATACTGCCGTAAATCATATGTGGAAAAGAACTGGGTAAAGGTTATTTAAAAATAACCTAATGTATTTTAAACTAGGTTTTTCCCGCGGCTTATCCCACGGGAACGTAAGAACTATATAACAATAAGGACCTATGTTGCCTTGTTTTCGCAACTTTTCAGTGGAAAAACTCACAAGCTATTTAGGTACATATATTCTAAAGAGATACAATTTTGTGAGTTTATATTTAGGAGATTTTATACAAAACGAATCATATGATTAAAAAAAAACTTTATTTTATGTTAAGGCGCGATTAGAAACAAATATTAGGTATTTAACAATAGCGTATTGCGGCAATACATAAGGTTCAAAATGAACATGTGTTTTATATTCCTGGAATCAAACCAAAGTAAATTACAAGGAGTTTTAATGAAATTAAAACATAATGCACGGCTCAGTGGAATTTCTTCAGTTGACTGAATTCCCTTCAATAAAATTACATGAAAATATGATAATTTTTGTTCCATATTTCGAGAATTCTGCGACGAAAAGTATTTATGATTTCCCGCTTGTTTTATCTTTGTACTATTTTATTTAAATATGAAATATTTTTAAATAGGTCTAATTTTTTTCCTGGCTTGTAATAAATGCCAATACGCCTAATTGTGCGTCAAAAAACTTAGCGTTTTGTGATGTCCTACGTGCTGCCCAAGCAGCGCCTTAAAACACGAACGAAGTCGCTGGCAGAAGCTATACTGAAAGCAAAACAATCAACTCCCGAACGTAACTCAAAAAAGTACCGTTTACAAGTAACAAGTCACTAACACCAGTTTCAAAACATTTCACGTGGTACGTAGTTTTCTTACGAAAAACTGTTTATTTTATCTTGTTTACGTTAAAGTAACGGGTGCTGTTACCACATGGCATATGTTATGTTACGGCCAGTTGTAACACTGATTTTTATTGTTCCTTGTAAACGTTACGTACGTTACGTTTTGTTGGCGTAACTCGGAATTTCGAGATTTATTGACGCGTGAATGGGTTTTTGGGGTTAGAATAAGTAGGAACTCATATTACTTTTACTGTTGTCTGTTGTTTTTATTTATGTTTGTTTGATGCTATTTATACCGTATGGACTTGGTTGTAGTTGCCTGATATAGGGAGAAGTAGAAAGAGAGCGGAGATGCCTTCTAGTGGGGTAATGGGGTATATTTGTTGAATATTCCTATTTCTGTCTGTTGTAAGTAATATAATACAGGTTGTATTGCATATTACCAGGGTAATCCTCCATCGAACCACTCACTTATGACTATTTTAAATGAACATACAGATTTTACATAGTAAAACACTATTACAAATTAATATTAACTAAAGTGAAGAGAGCTCTTTATAGTAATAATGCCTGAAAAGCTATGGGCCTTAAAAACTATGTGACACGATATACCACGTATAAGATGGACGAGCTGGACAAAATTACAGACAGTAGTCCACATTACTGGATCGAAAATATTGAAATATATGCCTATACCACTGCTATAATTAGTGGTCTTTACTGAAATACAGCGATGCTTGGGAAGGCATATGTACAGCAGTGGACGTATTTTAGCTGCAAGTTTGCTTTTCGTAGTGCTAATAAAAATAGACAAAAAAAAAAAAATTGAGGCCTTTCGATCTAAATATCAACATTGAGGTAAGGGTCCAAGAAACTGACTTTAGACTCAACAAATGTTCAGAAATAGCTTCACAGAATCCATTAACTATACGTACACCTACAAAATCTCATAAAAAAAACAAGAAAACGAACTTCCCACGACTAATCTGTTTACTCATGATACCTACAAACACTTAAACCCGACATTGCATAAAGATAAACATAAGTTAACTAAAATAAATCCTAGAGAAGCTTCCCGCAGCGAAGTCCCTCTAAATCCACTCCAGACTTAATTAAAGACTAGACTAAATTCTAAGGTATTTAGGCTAGCAGACGTGACACCAAAAGACTAAATAGGACACGATAATATTATGCCAGATGTGCTGACGGAAAGCATGGTGTAGAATGAGGTAAGCCAATGTTTGGTAGTTTTATATATGCTGCCAATAACGAAGAACGTTCATATATTTTGGCAACAAATGTTTTTAACCGACTTCAAAAAGGAGGAGGTTCTCAATTCGGATGTTTATACGTTTTTTTTTTTATGTATGTTCGGCCATAACTCCGTCATATATAGACGGATTTGCAAAATTCTTATTTTGTTCGAAAGGGGTTTATTCCGAAATGGTCCCATATAAATTTCATATAGATCTGATGATGATTTCCAGAGACAGACACCGGAACTCTTTAAAAAATGACAGCAAATCAACCGCGATTTCTGCTATCGCTTAAATATGCATTGTTTGTTTGGAATTAGTGCGAGGTGGCACCACAACTAAAAATTTAAAAATAAAAACTTTTTTACAAAAAAAAAAAAACAACCGACTTCCTTAAAAACACTACAAAGTGAAAAATAACTTTAATTTCGGAAGTCGGTGGCAAAAAAACCATAAATACAGATCCTAAGACACTGACTTCCGAAATTAAAGTTATTTTTCACTTTGTAGTGTTTTTAAGGAAGTCGGTTGTTTTTTTTTTTTTTGTAAAAAAGTTTTTATGAATGAAATATTACCCATCTGCGTTAACAATCGAACGCCTAAAGTTTTAATAATTTATAATAATTAGAAACTAAATTTATAAATCGAAATTACATTTTCTACAGATATTATTTTGAGAAAATGTGACGATTTGCATCAAATATAATTTCTAGTTATAAAATTGATGATTTAAATTTATTAAATAATAATTAATAATAATAAGTAATTTTTATTTTGTATGATATCATGATTGTGTCAAAATTTGAACAATTAGGTACCGTTTTTTAGTATTTTGACGAAAACAATCGACGTTCACAAATATGCTGTTATGAATATTATAAATAGATAAATATTAATTGCAAAATAATTGATAATAGTGATTTATTTTTGTAAAAATTTATTAAATACATACTTAATAATATGACCACCTTTACGAATAGGTCTCAAAAATATTACCAGAAGTGAAATTCAACAAAATATTGTGGCTTCAGTAAACATTTGCCATTAGACCATAACCTCTATTATTAGTTTTTTTTTTCATCGACACAAACAAAAGGCAACGGAAGAGGCATAACTCTATTCTTTGTGACGTGTCTTTGATGTATGGGCTCAGAAGAGAAATTGTTTCGTGTGGGTAAATATTGTTTATTTTTCCATTTTTCTCTCTGTTACTTTTTGTCGCTAATATTTGATATATGGCGTGTGGTTCGCTTTTATTTGAATAGTATTTTTGTTTTGGATAATCTTGTTATGTTTTACAATATTTTAATATATACGCATTAGAATTTTAGTCTCATTTTGGCTGAGAGTAGCTTTGTCAATATTTCATGCTCAAGATTTTTCAACATGAAATTAACCAAATATGCTTTGAGCTGCTTGTTGCAGTTGAAATGATTTACAACAAATAATCGCAGAGACTTGCATGGGCAAGTCTCTGCGATTATTAATTGTTGTTGTTGTTGTTGTTGTTATTTGTTGTCAACGCTTCTATACAGAATCACTTCGGCATATATGGATATGCCGAAGTGATTCTGTATAGAAGCGTTGACAAAATTCTTAGAAAGAATAACAAATATTAAAAACAACCCGAAAAGTTGCCTATGCACATCGCAAATCCATGCACACAAAATCCCATAAAGTAACGACACAAAAAATGTGAACAATACATTCGTAATGATTTCTCCAGAAAAGAAAAAGAATGTAGAAAAGGTTAAAACTTATCGAAAGAATGAAAGCCAATCTATATATATAAAATTCAAAGTCCTGAGTGACTGACTGACTGACTGACTGACTGATATATCAACGCACAGCCTAAACCGCTGGTCCTAGAGACATGGAATTTTGAGGGTGTATTCTTTGTGAAGAGCAGGTATCCACTAAGTAAGGGTTTTTTGAAATTCCATCCCTAAGAGGGTGAATTAGGGGGTTGAATTTTCACGCGGGCGAAGCCGCTGGCGGAAGCTAGTTACTTATAAACGAATACCAGATAAAACCAGATAGTTAAATTCCCGTATGTGTTGTGAAAAACGACAACAGGGAATAATCTACAACACCAACATGACGTATGTTTACATACGACGGCAGTTAAATATAAACCTATTTCAAAACTCGAAGTTTCTCTCTGAACAACAGATAATCTTGAAATACCTAACAATAAGCGTCTCTGATATTATATATGAACAATTTCTCCAAGCTAAGAGGATCATGAAATTACGACTAAAGACATTCAAATGAAGAAAACAGAAGCACGCTCTCAAATATTATTGTTACATTTGCATACTGAAGGCCGTTACTGTACTTTACCAATGTTATTTCACTTAATGAATACTCTAGTATTTCCTCGAATACAAAGCTCTACGAAGTCTCTCATAATTAATGTCCCTATTGTATCACTATAGCGCAAAATAAACAATGAAAAGACTATTAAACCAACTTGCTGTTTGCGCGAAGAAAATTTAGTTTCGCTACTCGACGCTAGATGGCGCTGTGCGGCAACGAGCGGCAGTCAATGCCAAATAAAATATGCTTGGTATACAATACCGAATTTATATTTATTCAAATAACGTTTAATAAGCGGTGTCAAATTAGATTTTAATAACAATAAATTTCTGTTTAATAATTTCTTTGTTCAAACAAATATGCTTGGTAATATTGGAGGGATTCCAATCTACGAAAATGTAATTTCGATAATACAATAGAGATTTAATTTTCGCTCTACTGACTTTTTGTTAATATGGAGAATGTTATTCCGAATTTGAATAATAACGTGCTTACGTGACTTTTATTCGTTTAGTGATGTGGACACGATCTTTATAAGTTAGTGTTTTGTTAAAACGGATTCGATGAAAAACTCGATTAATTAAAAAACATTTATTATCCCACTTCTCACTTCAATTACTTACAAAGTAGCATAAAGATAACGGCATGCTTAAGGATAACTTGGTTTAGTTATCCATAGCATCAAAGAAAGCCTTCAATAAAATGAATGAAATACAAGATTCAGAAACATCAAGACGATAAGATAAAAAGAATAAATATCAAGAGAACAAGTCGAACTAAAATATACAGCTTACATAACATAAAAAGATACATTGAGAAATAAAAAAGAAAAGCCTAAGGAACTGAAATCGTGCTCCGTAGTCACGTCTTCTTAATTCAGTTTGCTACGGTTTACCGAAGGCACTTTCTAAAAAAATATCGTTTTAAATTTTTATCCTTGATTCCATTGAAAATGTCGTAAAAGATCGAATGGACGTTTCGAATCTTTAATGTTATTTATTTGTTAAATGTCAGCGTAAATTTTTATGGAGGAACAGACGAAATGTTCATGATTGAAAATTAGCAACGACAGCGGCAGAACTAAATTATGGAGGATCGTAAATTCAGCGACAGTAAATTTGAGTTGTGTTATGGATAGGATCATATCGATATAGAAATGAACAGTAATGAAGCTCCCGTCCAAAACAAATTAGATCTTTATACGAATGTCTTAAATAACTTCATCGGGAGACTTAATACAAATATTGTTCCTACAGCAGTATTGGCTTCATATATAACAATTTATGATACTAATTTAGGTTGTAACAGGATAACGTATAATATAACTCTTGTTATAACACAAAAACTAGCTGAACATTCCGTTTTCGGAGAACAGAAACAAAATTGAGAGGCGACTCCTATTTTTATGATGAATGGTTATAATAACATCAACGAAATTGCGGAGGCGTGGTTTCAATTTTGGAGCAAGCTTTAATATTAAACTCTTTTATGAAATATCACAATTTTTAAGATCGTTTGAATTGCTTACAATAGGAATCCGTAAAATATTTTAATAGAATTGAATATTTGAAATTTTCGATAAACTCAAACTGATTGAAGTTGACAAAAAATCTTTTGAACCTTTACAAGCTTTGTTTGATTATAATGTTAAGCTGTGCTAAGCTCTTCATATAAAGAAAAAATATTATGTATTATGACTTCTAGAATATTGATAATGTTCGCATTATTTCGACTAAAAGAATTCAACAAAAACAATATCATCGAAATTTCAATTAGTTGGGATTTGCAGTAGATTTTAGCGATTAGGACATCCCTAGGGCTCAGGCCGTTTCCCTTCCAAATTCTATTGGATTATCTGTTTTCACCGATAGTAATTGGATATGAAATATTAATGTATTGGGCATTTTGTTTACCTCCCTCGAAAGGTTTTTGTTAACACAACTTGGCAAGTCTCGTAACGATCTCTATTATTTTCAAGATGCTTATCTTCAGTATGCTCAGGTTTCTAAATTAAAACGGCTCAAGATGGTCTGTGGTCTTTGTTTTTTTCCTACTTTCTTCACAAACAACTTTTTATTTAAGAGTTATAAGAGATTTTAAGTATCAGATTCTGTTGCATGCTCATGATTAACTTAAATACTTTAAATACTTTTCAAGGGCTCTATAAATCTCTGTTTTATTTTTTCCTTGTGTGGTCTCAGTAATAGGATAGTTTTAATGAACTACGTGCTAATTGACACGGACGAGCAAGCACAGGCAATAATGTCAAGTTAACTGAATTTGTGGACGCCTACGTCCATTCCCGTTACGATTGGGAATTTATTACTATTTAATTTATCAGTACTAAATGTTAGTGTATGCGGGCGCTTTCGTCTCGTTTTGTAACTTAGTCGATTTTAAATTTAGATTTGAGTGATTTTGTCGGGCATCAGTATTTCAAAACTTTTTTCTTGGTTTAAATATGGAACTGACATTGATTAATGTCAACGACTTCTATGTCAAGTTCAGACGCCTAATCAAAATATTATTGCAGCGGCATTTCACAGTTATCCGTTATGACTACAAATGCTCAGTATAAGTTAGATTTATTTATTACGGCACAATTTATCGTAGCACTGTCATAATTACTCAGGATGCAAATGGACGGTAGTAATGCTAATAAATATTCAAGATAACATAACGACCACAATAAACCAACTGTTGAGATAATTGTACTTACCTAAAACTACCAATATGAAACACAAACTAATGTACAAGATCATCAGGAATCTTTGGTAACTAATAAACTAATAATATCACACTCAAGAACGGCAATCATCTACGCGACTGCCGAAATTTTATATCACAGTACACATCACTAACTACACTGTATTGGCCACACTGCGATCCCATCAGGCCATCACGTTACAAGCACACATTTTTTGTATACGGGAGTGCATTCGGCACCACAACTTTTTTCCGTTCTCCCCAACTTAAAGTTTCGGTCATCGTACGTTATCGATGTCCGCGCTCTGTTTAACACTTCCCATCACTAAAAAAGTACGTTATACAAAATTCGAATCGATTTGGAACACTTGTGAATTGTTTAAATGTTTATTGTACGATAGTTTTCGGGGCGCGAGCGACAAGGGTCCGTCCTCGTCGGCGGTCTGGACGCAACTGCGTGAAGTTGGCCCCCATTGGTAAAGAATGCGCCGCGCATGGTTGCCACACCGTCCACGCTTCACTTGAACGCCGGCAGAAATGGAGAGGCGCACTCGAACACCTAATTTACAATAATCCCTTGTATTTTGAAAGCGGTCGCTTAATATAACCAGACACAGAATCGTGCATTGTCAGTGGCGTCGGCCCCGATCTTGGCCGCTTGTTGCCTCGAATTCTTCATACGCTTTTGGAATATGTATGCTGTCTCTCTCGCACAAGCTTTCGAATGAAAAACAGGTAAACGCTTGGGGCCTAAAACGGTGTGCAATGGAGATTACGAAACATCCAATTTTATATATCGTGGTGTTACAAAATTTAACGCATTTTGATATGCATGCAAATTGAACGACAGCTGTATCTATTTTCTGTATTTTTTCTTCTCTCGAATGACAGTAATCGATTTGGAATATGGCAATATCAATCGAATTAATTGGTTGATATAATTGACCTGTTAACGTTTTGCGATCAGATTTTTTGTTGACAATATTACTGGGCCGGTTTTCTGCGAAGCAATCAGTGTATGGGTATACTTGAACAAACTTCCTGGAGTAAATTTAATGTAATAAAATTGGTAACAGGAATACCAAGAAAAATATCCGTGACATTGAATTAACTTCGTAAGGACGCGAAAGTTATAAATTAATATAATTTTATGTAAATATCGATGAGCTTTATCGTATATATTTGTTACAATTTATATTTTAGTCATATATTGTGAATATGTCTAGGAGAATTATTTTACAAAGAGTAGACATAATAGTATTACTACAGGGCTAATTCAAATACATGCATATATAGTAAGTGTACTACCAAAACTTTCTTTACCGATGGAGCTCCGATGTAAAGCCGGTTTTGCTCGATCGTAGTTACAGACTTATAGTAACAAGTTCTGTTAACTTTGACCCAAAATTAGATAGTGTTATATTAACATGCTCTATCAGAGCTTTTGATACACGAGCAGTTTTGATATCAAAGATCTTCAGTATTAAAATTCTTTCTCAAGAGTCATTCAAAGCATCGTGCCAGTAAACTTGTATACCATTTATTTCACATCCTTGATAGTTTGAAATCCTAACAATCTTGTATATAAAATGTATCATTCATTATTCAAAATCCACAATAGAATCATTAACAATACCGGTTTCATCCAATACCATTTTCTTTTCTTAATCTTTCCCACATCCTTGAATCCTGCTTACATTGTCTACCTGTGTATAAGTATCTAAAGTTGGGGACAGGTCAAAAACTTATGTAGTAACAAGTAACAACCCTTTCTCATGATCTTTTGTATTTACCCCTTTCTGTACGAGACTCAGTGACGCACGATCTTTTACGCTTAACTTATACCTACGTGCTCCTTCGGGCTTAAAAGGGTAAGCAGTATTACAAGTTATATTAATGTTTTATAGTACAACTCTTTTAGAAACATGTTATACTTATATGTTTGACTACGTTGAAGAGGGTAGTATAAGAGTAATCAGCATATAATGTTCCCACTGCTGGGACACTAGCCTCCTCTCTATAAGAGTGGGCCCGCATGGCCCACTCTTATAGATATGATGACAGATGTCACATGTCTTCGAATTCTAAGTTCTAGGGTATGCCATTTTTCTCATGTTGTTTTCCTTCACCGATTTTGAGAGCAGTGGTAATGAAATTTAATACACAAAGTATGCCTGATTGGGTTCGAATTCATGACCTGCAACTCGTTAATCGGGTTCGATACCACTAGGCCAGCACTGCTCTTGAGAATGTATGAAATGTTACGATATAATTACAAATCCTTCTGAGACCATTCCAAAATTTTGGATAGGTTCTTAATTGAAAATTTCTAGAAAAACTAATTATTACTGTCAGTTTCGTAAAAGCTTAGCACAACAAAGCGAGTCTAAACAAATGAGACAGCACTGTAATGGCTATCCTTCTTTCTCTTTCCGACCCTTTCCTTGCAAAGGTCCGTTTTGCTTTACAAATTCGTCGTGCAGTCCTCATTAGCAACCAGTTCATTCATCCCTAATGTTGCTGGTTTTGTGTCGTTACCCAAACCAGTTACCATCAAAACTATGTATGAAATCCTCTAATAATCCAGTATTTTGCAGTTAATTTAACTTTGTATGTAATTTTCGGATATATGCTTAGCTTTTTCCTGTATATGTTGAAGTTGACTTAAAATCATATCAGAATTACGGAAGAAAAGAAATATGGAATCTGAAGAATCTGAAGATGCACTTAAAATTTACAATAATATGGACGAAAAACGGAATGTCACCTCTAAAACCGAAAAGTTATCCTCGATTCTCTACCTCACTAAATAAACTCACATCAAACCAAGTAACGACAGAGAAAAGAAAGTGAAAACAAGTAAACTAGAGCAGGACGGAGATCTTTCCTAAAGTATTATTCCGTAACATGACAATCGGTAAAGTTCACGTCGTCAAAGATATCTCCAGAATAATTGTTTTGTACTAAATCACGGCGGAAAGATTAGAGTTTCGTAACTCCATAGCTAAAACTTGGACGGCTTCGATAGGGTTGGCAAATGGGTAGATATATGTTACATTATATTCATTTTGTAGAATTTGACAGTTGAATTTGGGCCTTTCAAGTCCCTATACTGACATATATACTTACTGTTGAAGGAATTCTTAATTTTACCAAAGTTCTGTTTGGTAAAGAAGCATTAAAATAATATTTCAATGAAAAATATTAACAAAGTATCTCTGGAGACAATTCAATGAAACAGAATAGTAGTAGGTAAAAGGAAAATTCAGGTAACCGTTACGTTAGAGATCCTCTAGTCAATATCCCAACCAATGCCTAGTAGAGGACTAGAACAGAGCAAATGGATAGAGTGATCCAGAATCTGACCTACTTCAACCATTTTATCTAGTTATAGCGAGGTATCAACCCTAAGGATTGTCCGATTGTCGGTCGGACACAAACTATTTACCGGACTAACTCCTTTGAACTATTCAATTTGATGGTAGACGGTTGAAACTTCCACGTTTTTTGAGTTTGTTCGCTTTTCTCTCATGCAGAGAATCCACTGCAGCAAGCTTTGGACAGCTCAAATTGTATTTCACTAGGTTGAGAGCTGTTTTTCCATTAATAGTTACGATATAGGATATTCTGTCAAAATCCCAAATTTTTTCGGTTGTTGCTGTTATAGCTTTAATGAGTGACAAACATACATCTAAACACTCAAACAAAATATGTTTATGATTAACTTACTCATTCTTGTCAAGAATTATATCCATACAAGATTTACTACCAAGCTTCTTCTTACTATTCTAATTATGACAATTTATTTGAGTTTGACGCGTTCTTGAGTGGAGACCGCGAATCGGCAAACGTATGGTAGGACGCCCTCAGGCTAGGTGGAGCGACGATCTTCGCAGGATGGCTGGTAGCAGCTGGATGAGAGTTGCCGAGAATCGAGCTGAATGGCGTGCAATTGGGGAGGCCTAAGTCCAGCAGTGGACTGTTACAGGCTGATGATGATTATGAATGATGATTTGAGGTTTGTGCAGCATGTGTTTTTCTACCATAAATCTCCTTTCTAGTTTTATCATATGTCACACAATTCATTCATCGTTTCATTCATTTGTTTTAATATACAGCTACTTAATATTTATCAATAAGTTTTACACATTTCTCTTTCACCATGATCACTCAACCAATTCATCGTTGTATGATTTTCCTTACTCCTAACTTTATCAATCTGTAGGTAACTACCAACTGATACAAAAGCAGTTAGTTTCGGTTTAATTACAATGGCTAACTACTAACGAAATCCGTTCCCGTCTTTGAAAGGAGAATCTATTGTTAAAGGATTTGCTAGAAAAAAAGGCGTAGTTAAACCTCCCATGGGGATAAAGTGGAACTAGAGAGTGCCACGTGCTTTCTAATCAGTGACTGCATTTTTATAGTCGCAAGCAAACCTAGCCTTTCTGGTCATCTGACTGAGTTAGTGGTAAGTGATCAGTTAGACTTAATTCTCTTTATATTACACTAGAAGAGCTCATACAACTTTGTATTGTTTATCGATATCGTTGAGAGAAGTATGGAGAGCTCTTTTTTATTCATGCGGGTGATGCATCATCGTTATTTCTTAACATACCTTGCTAAAGGTAGGTACCTACATACTTCCGGATAAGCTCTAAATTCGCATGAATCCTGTCATATTATGCTGTCAGCTACCATTTACTTTGATGTAGTTATCAATGTCACCAAGGAATGCTCTCACTTCTTGGATGTTTATATCATTTCCATTTCTACCGCATTTGAGCGGCTTTTCGACTTTATATCTTTTCGATCTCTACATTTATATCTGTAATTTTTATGGTGTACATAATAAAGAGTATTCTATAGGTATATCTTTCTTTTCATACTGACCAGTTTCGAGTACTACCGCATTCTTTCATCCCCCGTCATTCCCAGCATAATAATTTTCAAAAGCGTCTCCTAAAAAGGCCAGAAACAACAAAACTAGCCACCACGATGTCAACATGCAGGGTAGAGATAATTTCTTTCCAACAGAAGTTTCTAAAACTATTATCTGTAACATCTCTAAAAACTACCCCCAAGAGCGAAAAAAAGGACAATAATGAGCCCACAGGAACCTTCGTTTACCATTATCATTTCGACCAAATTTTGGAAACAAAAAATTCGAAGCCCCATTAACTGCTGTTCCACTAATTATACATCCCTATTCCAACGCATTACAGTTCAATATCCCTTGGCAAGATAGTTCTAAACGTAATGTGATACGTTAGTGTGAAACTTAAAAATCGTCGGCGACTGGTAACCGATAGTTTTGACAAACATTTTGGAAGATATTGAAGGTCTAATGTAATATATCTATCTGATTTGGGAATGGGTGAAACGGAGCTTATCGTTTTAAAGCAAGATATCTTAACGGTCAGTGAGTTATTGAGTAGATATACAAAATCGACTGAATTTAAATTAGCGCCCACTAGTTCTTATCTAGAATTAGTTGCAGATGTAGTTTACAAATAACTTAGCCTAGAAAATACAAAACTGATTGACATATTACTCAATCAATATGATCATTCCCACTTCGCAATACAACTCCATGTTTTATCAAATTATTTTCACCAACCGCTTCCCAAATTATAACATGCGTAACCAACTCATCTGTTACCACGACTCCTGCCCACCCCACCAACATAACCGTAACATATTAAAGTAATAAATCAGGATTGGGGCACCATCGTACCCCAAAATTAATGTTTTGACCTTACATCGAATCGGAGTCCCGAATCTGAAAATACCTTAAAAGAAAGTTTTTATTTAACTTGATCGACATTATCAGTAGCATATCTGGAAACGAAAGATGAATTCGCAATTGATATACTGGCAGCTAACATACGGGACACATTTAGGAGTCGAATAAACTGAGATTTCGGGATATTTTAAATACGTGATTTAAATCGCAGTGACGTCTGACAGTGATAAATTCATCAGCTAAGGTTACATGGAGATTATGAGTCAGATTTAAGCGGTGCGAGCACTGCAGATTTTATATCGGTTGCGATTTAAATGGCTAATAAAACTCGAATGATAGAACTTGAATTTCGAATTTCAAATGTGCAGTCATGTTTCTATTTTCAAAACCGTTTGTGCGTAGTTCGAAACAGCTGACTATCTCAATGATCGTCGTTCTGACATTTTATGATCATAGGCTTTGAATTCTTCTGAAAGCTAGGATTAAGGGTTAAAATATATCAATGTTTACAATAGTCAAATTTTCAAGGCTGGAAGCCGACTCAGTGACGTATGAAAGACACCCAAGTTATCTCCAAAATTGGAGCTTTTTAAGTTTCATCTCGGTAACTTTGACAACCACCCAATGAAGCCTTGTTGTACAAGAAACGTTTTTATTTGTCCTTCAATATTTTATTTCTCTTTGTGGTTCAATCATTATGTAGAATTAGTTATAAATTATCTTCTATTCATTAACATTTATTAAGCAAGTTTTGGAATCTTCTTTTTATATTGGTTTTAAGATATATTCTGTTCAAAAATTTAAGATCATTGTCAGTATGTTTGCTTGCCCCAACCCAGATCATTGTAAGAATATCAACAGTACCGTCGAGAAACTTCATATAATTTCACGGACCTTCGAACGATACCAAACGAATACAACATACAATGCAATGCGTCCCATTTTTTTTTGTTTCTTTTTTGCTCCCCAAAGGTTCGTCGAACGTTAGAGCGGGACAAAAAATAACAATGGCAGGTAACAGGAGACTTGGACCATCACAGACTAATTGAATATTAAGACTGAAATAGTTTTGGTGCATAAAATTGTGATTGGTCGCGGTAGATATTGCGGAGTGATTCCATTTTGATTCGTCATTGACTTAATATTCTGGGTTTACGCTCTAGTTTACGCGGTTTTTATAGGATGGCATTGCAAGGTGTTTATTCGATTTTTTGTTTAGCCTCTACAATGAATGAAATTAATCTTTTGATATCAGATTTCTCAGAGACGAAAATTGTTTGACCTGATTTGATACTACGACGAATAAGTTCGCATGGACGTAAACATATATTTTTTTTTTTTGGTGGGAGATCTTCAAATGACGTCTCCCGCTCTAGGGTGGAGAGGAAGGGCGTGTCAGACTTTTACTGACTAAAACCCACCCGTGTTCCTTCAGTTGCCCATATGCCAGGGCTACGGTAACTCTTTCGAACGAATCTCGCGATCCCGGCAGGCATCGGTCCTAGCAGACCACATAATCATATTGAGGCGGGATTCTTTGGCGCATTTGATCAATTCAATTCAATTCAATTTATTTCACGAACAATTCACATTGTGTTTGAAAACTATAAACTATACAAAATACATAATAAATAAAAAATAAATAATAAAAACAAACTCATTAAAATTATAAACTAAAACATTCATAATACAACAAAATCTCTAATATGATAAATTAAAAAGAAAAACAATACAATTAAAAAGTTCAATAACATTACAGTTGCTATTACATAATTATGTACCTACTAATATTACCCAGTCTCACACTAACTAATATAAAAAATTTAAAACGTGGATAAGTCATCGTCTATTGAATAAAGACATTTCTCCAATAGGAACACTTTGAGTCTTGACTTAAATGTGCTCTTATAAATTAAAGTTTTTAAGTCCACTGGCAACCTGTTAAAAATCCGCACTGCCTGATATTGAGGACTATGTTGAACAATATTAAGTTGGGGTTTTATTTTGTTTTTAAAATCTTTCCTTCGCGTACTTTCCCTCAACTGTCTCTCCTCATCTGTTTCATAATTATGCAGGTATTTTTTGAAATTCACCATCAATACTAAAACATAGAGGCTGGGCACAGTAAGAATTTTTAAATTTATGAAATGTGGCCTACAGCTCTCTATTTGTGATATCCGGACCATGGTTCGTATGGCTCTCTTTTGGAGTACAAAGGCGCTCTGGCAGTTATATTTAAAACTATTTCCCCAAAACTGGATACTATACCTCAACCTTGATTCTATTAGTGCATAGTATACCATTTTAAGATGTTTTTTGTCAATTTCCTCCCTAAGACTGCGTAAGGCGTAACACGCTGAGGAAATATATGAATCAATTGCTTGCAATTCCCTTTTCCAATTTAAATATTTGTCAATGTATACCCCTAGAAACTTTACCTCACTAACTATGTCAATTTTAACTTCATTAAGTGCAACCGTCATTTTGTCTTTATTACGAGCTGTTGTACTGAATAACATTATTTTGGTTTTTTCGGTGTTAATTACTAGCTTATTACTTTCAAACCAAGAATTAAAAACTTTTAACACTGCATTAACCTTAGCGGAAAGTTCCTGTATGTCGTTAGCTTCGATTATTGCGTTGGTGTCATCTGCAAATACTGTCAGCTGTGTATCAGAAAATATTGTATTAATGTAATTAATTAAATCATTTGTAAAATAATATAAATAGAATAGGCCCCACAATCGATCCTTGGGGCACGCCTGCTACTATATCTTGCATAGAAGATTTATTACAATTGCCATTACCATTCGCTTGCATATTACTAATATCCACATACATTTTCCTGTTACTCAAATATGAAGAGAAAAGTTGTAACGTTTTGCCTCTCACCCCATAATGCTCCAGTTTTGCAATGAGTAATTTGTGGTCAATTGTATCAAAGGCTGAGCTTAAATCAAGGAAAATGCCAGCTACCCTCTTTTTCCTATTCAATTTCTATCTGATAGATCTTCAACGTACTGCGTAGTGTCCAGAGTTGAAAATCGAATAGTGTTTTTTCGACCCGCTGGGATGTACTCCGTAGGATTCTCAATTTTTGGTTCAACAAAGAGAGTAGAAAGTCCAGTCATCATCATCATCATTTCAGCCGAAAGACGTCCACTGCTGGACATAGCGCTCTCACAATTTGGGGGGGTTTGCCATGATCGCCACGCCTGGCAGGAGGGTTGGCGATCGCAGTATGGTGGTAGAATGCGTAGAGAACGCTGCTGCCCATTCTCTAGTAAGTCCCTTAGTCGCCTCTTACGACACCCATGGGAAGAAATGGGGTGGTGCTATTCTTTACGTCCGGCACCACACGGTACAAACGGAAAATCCAGTGCGCGATAAAATCCCGGCACGATATTTTAACGTCCAGCGAACGTGGTGTAACAAATGCAATCACTCAAGGTGAAGTCTCTTAAAAATGTTTTGCAGTTGATTTAAAGATGGTGGATTCTTTCTTTCTGTTTAATCATAAATCAAACAACTTATTATCAGAGGGGAAATTCTCGTAAATTTAAAAACGACCACAGTCTGCTCTCAGCCTCAATCTGTCAAATATACCTCGAGTTTCCATACATTTTTGACAAGTTTTTGACGTTTGATTGTCGCTGAGATGAGACTGCGACTGGAATTTGCACGTTTTTAATTGGCCATCAGTTTATTATTGACGAGCAGTAGTGGCCCAGTGGTAACGACCGCGACATACGAGTAGTAGGTCGTGAGTTCGAACCCAAGCTGGCGCTTTACTTTGTGTAAATTATTTCATCACCACTGCTCTGAAAACGGTGAAGGAAAACATCGTGAGGAAACCAGCATGTCTTAGAACCAAAAATTCGAAGACATGTGACATCTACCAACTCGCACTGGGCCCGCGTGGTGGATTATGGCCCGCTCCCTCTCACTGAGAGGAGGCCTGTGTCCCAGCAGTGGGACCGTTATAGGCTGCTGATGTTTTTATTTACAGTTATTATTATTATTGTTGAGACTTTTAAACAATCATTGACAAATGTAACAATCGCATATTTCAATTTAGTCGACAATAGATTATTCAATATTTATATTTAGATAGTGTTTTGACTTGTCAACAATGGCATGACGTTGCAGCGGTGAAATTTGCCTTAGGGTGTACACTGCCGGGATCAGTTTTACAATGTATTGGCTGAAAGCCTAAATGTAGTTAGTCTGTGTATGCCTTTAGGACCTAGACATCATTGTTTGGTTTCATATTGTTGATTGTCTGACATGACCATAATGATTGGTATTGCGAACTTCGTTTTCGGTGGAGGCTCTGTTTTTAGACACAGACAGAGACACATTGTAGATTAAATTGATAAGAAAATTGTATTTATGGAAATTCTTTTATACCGTTTTCAAGTTCAGCAAATAACGTTTATACGTTGGCTATTGTTTATAAAATGTAACAGTGACTTATTAAGAGAATTTGAAACGAAGTATACTGAACTATGATGAAAATGGGATAGTACTGTTTTCCCCCGAAAGTTTTTCGTCTGATAAAACGGGATTTTAAATGATATTAGTTTTCGTGTGAAAGCCAGAACGGGGGAATTAGTTTTAGCGATGAAAATATGGGATCGGCTTACAAGAATTGTCTGTATTTATGCAAAATGACCATTTTTAAATGAGTATTCTTCAAAAAAAGTAAAAAAGTAAATTTTTCGTTTTGTTCCATTTTGCATAAATACGGACAATTACACCACAAACCTACTATAACGTTGAAGATCCTTTCATTCGTCATAGAGTTACTAAATAATTTACAGACGAAGCATACCTTCTCACAAAACCAAGAAAATAATTATATAGTACGTACCTAGTCAGTCTATCTCTTATCCTAGATTTTGTTAGGATACAGAGAAGTTATTTTGTTAGATATAATCCCATAGATATGTTTATATTTCTATGATATATGCCGACGATCCACCTCAACCGTCAGTCCAATAACTCCGGCATTTCACTAAAATCCCGTTTTATATAAAAAATAACCGTAATAATCTATTTTTTTCGCGTAAACCGTAAATCATAATCAAAACAGGTTTATTTATGTAAACGAAGATTAATGAAACGGCTGTAAATAATGTTGTTTTTAACTAATAGTTTTACCTGTCAAATGTGGTTATGTTAACAGTTCAGTATGAGGGCGGAAATGGGGTTAAAAATATTTAGGGTGTAGTTTATTTTAGTTGTTCTAAAAATAAGTTTAAATTTTCGTTGTTTTATATCATATACGAGTGGTGGCTCAGTGGAAACAACTGCGGCTTACGTGTTGTATGTAGGTAGTAGGTTCGAACTCTAGCAGTCAGGTATTTTTTTCGTTTATCCTATACTGTTCTACTATAGGGCAATGGCCTCTCCAAGTCTTTCCAAGAACTCTTTTCATGTGCAGGCGGTACATTCTGAGTAAATAATGTCTTCACCAATGCTCTCAAAACGGGGATAGAAAACGTGAGGAAACCGGCATTTTCTAGAACCAAAAAAAGTCGAAGACATCCCGCACTGGGCTCGCGTGGAAGTCCCTTAGTCGCCTCTTTCGACACCTATGGGTAGTAATGAGATAATGAGAGCAGGTTACCTATATTATATACCAGCCCAACCCGGCAACCTTAGCAATGAGCCATACAGTTACTATTATCACCAAAATGTCTGCGAACTTATTATGGTTATTTAAATTCTGATAAAAACCAACTTTACTCTTTACAGCGTATTAATTTATAAATAATTAGGTACATTTAGATAATATACTCCACTTATTTGTAACGGAACATTTAAAAATCCCGCCTTTTTAAAATTCCATATCAGCACAACCAATCACCGTCGAGTACAGATTACGCAAATTTACGCTTTACGCATAACGTTTACACTCTTGCTATGCAAATTTTTTATCATTTGATTTGAATATTTTTTTCATACTAATGAATTTAGTCTTAGTAGCGACATAAATGTGGGTGTGTGTTTTGGTCCTATTTTGTAATCTAATTTAGACCTTGGTGAATTTAAAATGTGGATCAAAATTGTATAATCTTTTCAGGATTTTTGGTTCACCGACCTAAAAGGTGTTATTCATGCTTGAATAACACGACTTCCGTGGCTACAGTATTTCACAGTATTGCCGAGTGTCATAGGATATATTTTACGTAAAAAAAAGAAATTTATGCTTTCACAAAATCTCTATAGAAATACATATTAGCGGATTTAAAATTTTATCTTCGGTAATAATTTAACCATTTTTGTTGTGTAACCGTCACGTTGGTTAATATTAGAAATGAGTATTTCCGCATATAATAGATTTCTCTATTTCTCATATATTAGTAATTCTTTATTCATTAGACGTATGCAAGATGACCGCTGGGCTAAGGTCTGCACACAATGGGTGCCTGAAGATGGACGACGCCACCGCGGTCGGCCCAGAAAGCGCTGGCGAGACGACCTAGATGCGTACCGCGACGACTAGTTTGAGGTGGCGCGGGGCAAGAGTTCCTGGAAGAAATTAGGGGAGGCCTTTGCCCAGCAGTGGGACAGTAGGTATAGGCTAAACAAAAAAAAAAAACATACATTTAACGCCGACGAGGTCGCGGACTAAAGCTATTCGGATAATAAAACCGTTACGAGAGTTGTCCTAATTTTTGACAATTTAAGTTTATTTTTATCCCCTCGTATGTTGCCGATAAAGGGATTAAGCAGCATGTGATAGGGCGGCGCTTATGGCTTCTAGGGTTCGATACTAATCCGGTTTAAAACTCGGGAATTTAGACATAAAAAAGCTAAGTATTGCATTTTTATTGGCTTGGGAATCGAATTGGCTTCATGTTCGGTTAAATTACCTAATTACCTACTACCTAATTACTTCTCAGAAATCAATTAACATAAAAATATTAATACATTTCCGAGAAAAAAAAAGTACATTAACTGTCACCAAAAGTCTAAAATAACGAATCAATAATATTACAATGTTTTCACGAAACAAAACTTGAATTACAATATTATTAAAATCAGTTAATTTAAGTTTGAAAGTCTTACTGAAGCTCGGGCTATAAGCTATTTTATTGAATGACATCTATTTGTATACTACATATTTATTAAAATTTAAAGAGGTAAAATTTGAGAATTTGTACTAGGGTGAATTAAAAAGTTCTTTAAAGCGCATATTTATAAAAATAAGGTAATTAGGGGGTATTTTTTGGAACAACCGATATGATTCCGAAAATGATTTCACTTATGTGAAGCTACAGTGTTGCCGAGAAGTGGACGAAGCCGCGGGGAAGCCAGTCCAAAATAATTGAATCAATCACCAAACTACTAATATAATAGCCAATCCTAAAAAACCGCTGCAAAACCAGTTTTACGACGAACACAAATTGTATTAAAGTTATCGAATAATTATTTTATATCAGCCAATAAAAAAACGCAACAATGTCATCGGAACCGATAAAAACTGTAGCATTTTGTTAAGTAAAGTGGGTCAGTCAATCTAGGTTTATGTCATAGTAAAAAATCTCTTAATTGTATTAAAGAATCGAGCGGTTTAAAGCAGTGATAGGAACAAAATTGCCGACTTTAACAGTGATCTGCAGAAGGTTTATCGTTCTTCTGTCCTTATCCACATTTATTTGGGGTCGCAACAATATGTTTTTTTCTATACTTCCCTATTAGTCGTCATCTCGGTAATCACCCCCTTTTCTAGCCATATCAACATTCACACAGTCCATCCAGTAACATTTATATGTTAAAACATGGCTGTCCAACGTAAAATTAATTTATCATTGTTTAATTTATAATTCTTTTTATGTTTTGTGGTATAGTAATTTTATTCTAGGTGCATCCTTATCAAATATAATTATTGTATAATTAATGTAAGAAAATGTATATGGAATTTTAAAACAGAAAATTAAAAAAAATATAAATGACGATAATACTGAGCTGTGAAGTGTCTTTTACTCTTGCAAGAACAATCAGGAAACAAAAACGATATTACACAAAAAAGAACCTTAAAAAAAGTTTAGTGTTGTCATTATTCACTGTAGCAAATAATCTTGCGCAAATACATTTAACAATTTACGTCCAACATATATTATGTCACTAGATTGGGGGACCCTAAAAAGTATTTGCTCGGGATCTACTTTTAGGTATAGTTTGTCTTTGGTGACAAATTTTTTTATAGACAGCGTCGCTGGTTTAGTGGTTACAAGCGCTACTGCTGAGTACGAGGCCGTAGGTCCAATTTCCCGGGTCGGGCAAACTGTTATTAGCTTTTTTCTTACTGGAATTTAACACTAGCAGCCCGGAATCGGGACTTTCTGCCTGGTTGATGGCGACAGACAGAATTTTAAATATATCTGGCGTAATCTCGGCATAAAATAGGTACACTTATGCCTTAGCCTTTAAAATTCCAGGCGTGTTTTATTTTATAAGAGAAAATTTATATCAAAAAAATCTGTGAGTAGCCCAGACAATTTGAAGATAAAATTCAGTGTTTTATTATATTGAGTGAATAATAACTGGTAAATGGATTTTTTTAGCTGTCACTGCAGTAATATAATTATGGGAACGACGAACGTAGTGTGTTAAAAAGAAATAAAATATAAAATACTGCGTACATTGGATAGGCATTCGTAGGGTTTGCAATGTACTTACATATTATGATCTTGAACCGAGCAAAAACGGGTTATTCATAATTTATTTCTGATTGAACGAATGTATCCAATGACGATATGTATTTTTGTATCTACACTTGGCCTGTAATGGTATTTATTTCAATAAATAAATATACTCTTGATTTTTTCTTTCTTTCTTTCCTTTATTTGTCTTGTTCTTTATTTTTTTTTCTTTTAAATCTTCTCTTTTCTGATATGAAATTTAGCCTAATTATTTTCCCCCAAATTCTTCAAAATTACACTACAAATTCGGAGCAAAAAACTTGATAACCAACTTCTGCTGCTACATCGCAAAAGCCAAAATCCACAAAAAATATGAACAAAGGCCACCACAAGTTACTTGACCATAGAATGTATTAATAAAACTATATGTTAACCCTAAAATCGCAGCCGCAATTTGCGTCCAACATGGCGTGTTCGATTATACACGCGACGCGGCATCTGGCGGGTTGAGTTGCGCGGTGCACCTGCGCCCACGCCATCATTGAGATTAAAAAAACATTAGCGCAGCGCTGGGAGCAATGACGTCATGTTTTGAGAAATTATTTAGGTATAGTTGCATTTTGGATTCGATGTAAAAGTGAAAAACACTCGAGATATGTTCTATATTAAGTTAAGGTAGTAACCATAAGACCAAACCAACTAAATTACAAAAATCATTATGAACTCGAAACAAACCAAGACACGTCCATACATATACAACCCTAAAATCTCTGCCAGGGTCGCAAGATCTGTTCGAAAGAGTTACCGTGACCCTGGCATATAGGCAATTGAAGGAACACGGGTGGGTTTTAGTCAGTAAAAGTCTGACACGCTCTCCCGCTTTACCCAGAGCGGGAGACGTAATTTGTAGATTTCACACCCATGACAAAAAAAAAACCAAAAATCTTCCACTACCGGTTTTTTTAAAGAACGTCGTATAAAAAAATCTGAAGGTAATTCTCATAAACCAAGCAATATGAAAATACTTAGCGTAACATAACAAAATGCTTGCGTAAAATCTATAATTACGCACGCAATCCGGCTCAGAAAGGTGCGACTCCGTGCCCATAAGAGAATTTGCGACGCGATTTATTATCAAAGGAGACTTGCAAAGCGGAAAAGTGAGTCTGACAGCGGAATGCGGAAACGATGCTCAGAATCTCAGATACGACGTTTTTCTCCGATTTTCACTAAAACAATTTTTCTTTTGGGGAAAATTATATTGTGCACATAGAACTTCTTTGTTATGGTCCTTTGTCTCATGATAATGGGAGTGAATATGTATCTGATTATGAGGAGTCTGTCCTTGGATCTGCAGAAATATAGGGCAGGGTTTTTCTTAGAGAATTGTAGCCTATTATATCGATAAGCTATGGCAAAGGATGTTGGAATCTTTATGTTTAGGAGAGGCCTATGTCCAGCAGTGGACGTCTTTCGGCAGAACTTCATTATCACGTCCACTGTTGCACGAACCACGCAGCTGACGTGGACTGCCAGTAATATCCTAGTTATGTTTTACTTTTTCCAGGCAAAGTTGACATAACTGGCGAAATATCGTACCATTTGGTGGTTCAGTGCGATGTGGTAATGTTCGGTGCGGTGTGGTAATGTGGTGCGTATCGTTTCTGGGAATATAGGAGTAATTTGATGTTGTCCTCAAATAGACTTGTTCTAAGATCTATCGCGAAGTTAAGTGTGTTTAGGTTTCAACATTCGTTAAATTAGTTTCTCGAGGACGAAATTGGATTCCTGGGAAATCAGTACTTTCCTGGCACAATATTATTTTGGACTACCGAGAAAAGATGATAACTAAGAAGAAGTTTTAATATGAAAAAATGTAATTAAACTTTTTACACCTTTTTTGCGTTCATATCAATCCTTGAAAATCTAGTACCTACATAATATCGCGAGAAACCACAAGAAAAAACACGTTAACAACAACACAGAGAAAACAAATTTTTATTCTAAGATATATTTCAGACACGAGATTATTGTAATTTAAACATAACCACACGTAAAATGATGTATTACGTACACACGTAACGTTTTTACATTGTTAATACCACAAAACAATGAAAAGAACCTGACATATTGAGCCTAGTCCTGTCTTCAAGACATTGTAATGGTAATATATATTTTTTGTAATTTTATTTTTGAGGTAATGAGCGATAATTTTGTGGGAAACATCGTACCGTGCGTGTTTTTAATGCAGTCTAGCAAGTAACCGAGCAATAAAGGGCTAAGTGTCTTTTGGTTGTACTTTTTTTTTTAATTTATCGGTTTTGTTGCGAATTATTTTATGTATAGATGTTTTGTGTGTGGGTGGTATCGGTGCCGATTTTTTTTTTCATTTTATAATAATTTAGTTTTAATGAATTATCCAAAAGAGAGACAAACAGGACTTGTAATTCGAACACACTTAATTAAAGTTATACATTTCAATATTTTTCAGTATATTATTAAGTTAATCTGAACGAATGCACCCAGAATAACAAAGGGAAAAATAAATGCTATTCATTTATTTAAATAACATGGTAGACTTACAGCTAAAACAAATAGATCAAGGACAAAGTAATAGTCTGAAAGGTAATAACAGGTCTCCACATAAAAAAAAAAACTCAGGACATTCACACCAATTTACTAAGGTTTATTAGTAGCCAATTCATCTTAAAACCCACCATTTTTTATCAGAAGTCGGTTAAAAACCTCCAGTTGAAACAGGTGCAGATGTAAATCCAGACCATTACGCCAGTCTGAAAACTAGCCATGATTAATGGTCAGGTCCAATCCGGTTGAAACCTAGGATAAGTGGCCACTAACACTCTGAATAATCTTCTATAAATCTTTGAAAATTGTAATAACTTTAATTTTATTACGACTGAAAATTGTTAATAGTTCGATGAGCTATATTTTATGAGATAACCTTTTGAGGAACGAACCATACAGATTTGAGTTAACCTGTCTAGTCTATTACTTAAAATTGTACTAATATGAAAAAACTGTTCCTACTCATCATTTCAGCCGTAAGACGTCCACTGCTGGACTTAGGCCTCCCCCAATTTGGGGGGCTTCGCCATAATCACCACGCTTGGCAGGCGGGTTGGCGATCGCAGTATGATGGTAAAATGCATAGAGAACGCTGCTGCCCATTCTCTAGTAAGTCCCTTAGTCGCCTTTTACGACACCCACGGGTAGAAATGAATCTGTACCTACTACTAAACAGTAATTTATCTGTCTAAGTTTTTTCCGCGTGGTTCCGAACGTAAAGAATTCCATCCCAGACCTTCCTGTGGGTGTCGTAAGGCGACTAAATAACACTATAAACCTTTGGTAAGAATGGTTGTCAAACTTTCAGGGTTTTGACGACATGTATCGTGGATACTGACACATATTAACGATTGATCGCCGGGACCAACGGCTTAACGTGCTTTCAGAGGCACGGAGGGGTCTTGGTATGGCATCATCATCATTTCAGCCGTAAGTCGTCCACTGCTAGATATAAACCTCCCCATGCATTTTGAGTTTGCCCTAATCGCTACGCTTGGCAGGCGGATTGGCAATCGCAGTATGGTGGTAAATGCATAGAGAACACTGCTGCCGCTTTTCGCCGCTGCTCATTTCTTTTTTTTGACAATTGTAATTTAATTATTTTTCTTTGACATTTGTAATTTAATATGTAGGCAATTTAATTTTTTTTTTTTTGACATTGCAATTTAATTATTTTGTTTAAAGTTATAAAATTAGAATCATCGTTATTATCACAAAATTTGCATGCCAAATTTAGTTGGCGGAATATGAAGAACTATTGAGTGTGTTGTAAAATCTGTAAAATACCATATTTCAGGCAAATAAATAAATCTAATCTAATCTAATCCGCCGTTTATGACACTCACGAGAAGAAATACGTACGTAGAAATACGTTACACTTGACGATGGACGTCATGGTCAATTGTAATGAGTTACGTATGTTTACTACCACTGATTGATTTAATTTTAAAACGAGCGCTAATCCTGCCGACAAACTGTTACGCAGTTTGGCAGGCTTATTAAATGTAACAACTAGTTTGATCAAAAACTTTTTTGCAAAAAAAAAACAACCGACTTCCTTAAAAACACTACAAAGTGAAAAATAACTTTAATTTCGGTAGTCGGTGTCTTAGGATCTGTATTTATGGTTTTTTTGCCACCGACTTCCGAAATTAAAGTTATTTTTCACTTTGTAGTGTTTTTAAGGAAGTCGGTTGTTTTTTTTTTGCAAAAAAGTTTTTATTTTTAAATTTTTAGTTGTGGTATTCACCCTGCACTAATTCCAAACAAACAATGCATATTTATGCGATAGCAGAAATCGCGGTTGATTTCCTGCCATTTTTTAAAGAGTTCCGGTGTCTGTCTCCCGAACTCATCATCAGATCTATATGAAAATTATATGGGACCATTTCGGAATAAACTCCTTTCGAACAAAAAAAGAATTTTACAAATCCGTCTATATATGACGGAGTTATGGCCGAACATACATAAAAAAAAAAAAAAAAAACATATAAACATCCGAATTGATAACCTCCTCCTTTTTGAAGTCGGTTAAAAATAAATGATTTATTTATTTTTCATTTAAATTACATGGTGATATTCTTTACGTCCAGCACAATACGGAACTCGACCTGATTGATTGACCCGTGCGATATGCACCAAAGATAACAGATAACATAGCGAAACAATGATCTTTGACAAGCTTAAACCAGTACGTAAAAACATTATTAGGTACTCCGTATCTACCAAAAACCACTTCTGGAACCTCACTTAAAATTCACCTCAGCCCCGCCATAACTTAAAGGTAGTACCTAAAGTTCAAAGAACCTTTATTTATGTACTCCCCTCTTACCACCAGCCTCCACTTTTCATTAACTAGGAGAATCGGTTATCGTGTTTATACAGGCGACCAGATTTAAGGCTAAGGCACAAAAGAGCTTTGTCATGCGACAAAAAAAAAACGCACCCTATCTTGGATTATTGAAAGCAGATGTATTGTCTGTGGTAGCGCTATAAATTTTGTTGAAAGATGCATAAAATTTGTCGTTTTATTGGTGTCTGTAAATTTTGTGACATCGCACGATTTGTCAAAGAGAAATGGGTGTTTATTTTTTATTTTGCTACGTCGCGACTTTTTTCTCACACACGTAAATTTACTTTGACTTTAGCTTTCACTACTTTAACCCGTTTATTTATAAAATATTCGTTTCTGTAAGTAGGTTTGTTCCAACACTTTTACACGTCAATCGCATTTTTTAAACTAGATGATGTGTTCCCTATTTGACGACTCTGAGAAGAAAGGCCGAAACAAACTCAAAGGTAAAACTTGAAGGTAACAGCGTAGATTGAATGAACCTGTACAATAAGTGAACGAATTTGGCTGTAATCGTGCAGCTCAACTCGGAACTTACAAAGCTCAACGATTCGACGAACAATACCAAAGAAAGAACATTTGGTTTGGCCGCATAAATTACTCAATCATGATCTATGATCACAACTTACAGAGAAAGAAAGAAAACAAAATAAATAATAGTTTAAAAAAACTAAAAAACACGCTTCCATTGAAAACCAAACTAAAAAGTACAAAATAATGGAAAAAAAGCGTGTGGTGCTTTTTAACCGACTTCAAAAAAAGGAGGAGGTTATATGTTCGACTGTATGTATATTTTTTTTTTTTTTTTTATGTATGTTCACCGATTTCTCCGCCAATTGTCAACCGATTTTGAAAATTCTTTTTTTATTCGTAAGGGTATACTCCTGAGGTGGTCCCATATTAATTTTGTGAAGATTTGATGTATACTTTGGGAGATAAACGAAGGAACTCCTCAAAAACAAACAGTACACGTAATGTGATTTGGATATTGTACTAAAGATCAAAAATAATTGCTGGTTCTATCTATCCATCCGTGGTGAACTAATTATAGTCTTCGAAGATACCGCACGGAACTCCTCATCGGTGAACAGTACATATAGGAACTTACAGTGAAAGGTTAGAAGGTTAGGGGATAATTCTTGGCACGTTTAGACCGTTACTTGTATTCTTATATTCCGTTGAGCTGATGATGGAAGGTACAACTCCTTATCGATCAGGAGTTAGAAGATATCTTGTCCTAGATAGACATACTCGTTGACATCGAGAATTGATTCCTCAGCAGACACTAGAGTGGGCTCTTACCCACTCTACTGTCTGCTTAATAAAAAAAAAAGCAGCCTTAATCATTTTGGCCTGGCCATGGTTGGTTTTTTTTTTTATGTATGTTCGGGCATAACTCCGTCATATATAGATGGATTTGCAAAATTCTTTTTTTGTTCGAAAGGGGTTTATTCCGAAATGGTCCCATATAATTTTCATATAGATCTGATGATGAGTTCGGGAGACAGACACCGGAACTCTTTAAAAAATGACAGGAAATCAACCGCGATTTCTGCTATCGCATAAATATGCATTGTTTGTTTGGAATTAGTGCACGGTGAATACCACAACTAAAAATTAAAAAATAAAAACTTTTTTAAAAAAAAAAACAACCGACTTCCTTAAAAACACTACAAAGTGAAAAATAACTTTAATTTCGGAAGTCGGTGGCAAAAAAACCATAAATACAGATCCTAAGACACCGACTACCGAAATTAAAGTTATTTTTCACTTTGTAGTGTTTTTAAGGAAGTCGGTTGTTTTTTTTTAAAAAAAAGTTTTTTTAAGGTATTTTTTTATTGATATCAGCACCCCACGCTTTTTTTCCATTATTTTGTACTTTTTAGTTTGGTTTTCAATGGAAGCGTGTTTTTTAGTTCTTTTAAACTATTATTTATTTTCTATTTTTTAGGGTATTTCGAATTTTGAGACGTATGTCAGCGTAGTTTTCGAAGACAGTTTTTTTGCTGTCCTGGTAACCCTGGCAATGATCATGGCACAAATTTATGAAATTATTGCATTGTCATCGGTCCTTGACAGGTGTGCAAAGTTTGAATAAAATCTGGTCGTTTAAAGTGGGTCAAAATCGCGCTATAAGGAGTCGGTTACAAACAAACATACAAATATACAAACATACAAACATACAAATATACAAACATACAAACATACAAGTGAAGCTAATATAAAGCGTGTAAAAATACATAGTCTTTACATTCTTTTTGCGTCGGGGGATAGTAATAGCTAAAATGTAGTAAAAAAAAATATGTTACAGACTCTAGGCCCCCAGGCAGACAAGTCTTGAAACTTTCAGCCTAAGATTGAGTCTTAAATTAAAATCATACTTTGCTAAGATTCAGATTGTTCAAAAACGTATCAGTGTAAATATTAAAAGTTCCCCCTAACACAGTGTTCTGTGAAGATTCTGTTAAAAAGTTAACAACAAGCACAGATAGCTTTTAACTTAGAATGTTCAGATTACTTCATAACTTTGTTCCTGTGCGACATTTAAGGCAGGTAAGTAAAGATTAAGTAAGTCTACATTAATTTTTTTAGACCTCTTGAAGAAGTTTTGTAAAAAGGCACGCATGTATGGGCCGAAGCGTTAGGCAGAGATACACCTTTATAAAGAAAGAAAGACAGAAAGAAAGAAAGACAGAAAGAAAGAAAGACAGACAGAAAGAAGGAAAGAAAGACAGAAAGAAAGACAGAAAGAAAGAAAGACAGAAAGAAAGAAAAATGCATTTTATAATATATTATTTGTATTTTATTTTATTTATTTATCATTTAAAAAACATTAAAATTAAAAAATCTTTAGATGAGCCTATTACCATTAGTCGACACAAATCCAGACTCCGAGGTGCTACTGAGAAATCTCAGATAGATAAACACTTTGTCCTAACCGGCAATCAAACGTCGGACCTCATGTTCAGCAGAGGCACTTGCAACCACTAAACCAGCGAGATCGTTAATCAGTGTACTCTAACGAACACTCATGAGTCCTTTTTTACCCGACTCTTGATCACTAAAAGATCAAGTCACCGATAAGCTTACTTCATATGCCAATCACGCCTGCTTCTATTTCCTAGTAATCTTGACTGCATACACACAAATACCAAACACGAACGTGCGAAGTTAACGTTATTTACGAAAAATGGAACGATTTAGAAATAGAAAATACTCGTTTCCCACATAATACACTCCCGGACTCAATAATAGAGTCACGCTGTTTTTTTTTTTTTTTTTTTTTGTATGAGTCTACATTCATCATCATCATCACCATCATTTCAGCCGAAAGACGTCCACTGCTGGACATAGGCCTCCCCCAATGTGAGGATTTGCCATAATCGGCATGCTTGTAAGGCAGGTTGGCGATCGCAGTATGGTGGTATAATGCTTTGAGAACGCTGCTGCCTATTCTCTAGTAAGTCCCTTAGTCGCCTCTTACGACACCCACGGGAAGAAATGAGATGGTGGTATTCTTTACGTCCGGCACCACAATGAAGTCTACATTTACAAGGACGTAGTAAAATCGCAGCGGGATTTTTTCGTACACCGGATTTTCGACTCTCGGTGACAGACCATTGAGAATCTAATAAAGTGCAGCGCAACAAAGTAGCCTATGTCCTTTCTTGGGGTTCAAACTTACCCGTATCAAAGTTCATCAAAATCGGTTCAGTTGTTTAGTCGTGAAAGCGTAACAGACAGACAGAGTTACTTTCGGATTTATAATATTAGTATAGAAGTATAGATTTTCGATTAAAAAACCGTTCAAATTCACATGACGTTTAGTTTGCTCGTTTGTATTAGGACTCAGTGCCTAGCAACAAATACGTATAGGTCATTTGATTGTTAATCGTGGGATAGGCAATCAAGTATGATGTCATTATTACTCAGGTGGATACTCAATGTCCATTATTAGCATATTACCTACATTGAAGCCGCGAGGGGAATGGTCAAAGCCGTGTGATCGATTATGTATGCGGTTAAGCTGAACTTGATAAGGTCAGAATGAGGATGGGTGACCGTTCTTAACAAATGGTTAGGCCATCAAGTGTTGGTGTGAGTTGTAGATGGTTCAAATATCAGACCTTGTTAAACACGCCGTCCCGCTCCGCCCAGAGCGGGAGAAGTCATTAGATGATTAAACATCCAAAAAAAAAAACCACGTAAATCCGTTAGTCTCGGCTATCATTTGTTTATCTTTGACAGTTGTTACGGGTAGTCCGAAGTCCGAAAGTCTGACAACCAGTCGCGAAGCCTGTGAAGCTCCCTCGAACCTTCTGTGCTTTTAGGCAGAACTGGGCTGGTTTTGTTAGCCAGAACCCCCACGCACAACGGACCGAATGAGTCTCAGTGCGAAAAAAGTAAACCGCCGAAAAAACAGAAAAGCAGAAAATAATAAACCTTAAAATTATGAGTCGGCTCTTTGAGTGATCTTTGTTCACTGATTTTTCAGCGCCTACTCAACATTTTAAGGTTTATTATTTTTTGGTTTTCAGTTTTTTCGGCGGTTTAATTTCTTGTTAAAAAGTTTTTATTTTATAATATTTTTGTGGCTTTAATGTACTAATAATACTTTGCAAGGTATACCCTATCAACCTATCTAATGAAAAAAGAATTATCAAAATCGGACTACTCTGTATAAAGTTATGCTTGGTTATACATTACAATCAGTGAGTGAACAATCAATCATCCCCTGTTTTCCGACCCTTAGGGTTCGATTTTGTTTTCCAAATGTATATGGGACCACCTTAGAAGTATACCCTTTCCAATAAAAAAAGAATTATCACAATCGGACTACTACGTAAAAAGTTATGCGTGGTCATGTATTAAAAAAAAGTATACGCGTCGAATTGAGAACCTCCTCAGTTTTTTTTCGTCGGTTAAAAAGGAAATCCCATCATCATGACCATCCTAATATCTTCTAACTAGTGATGAATCCAGTAGTTCCCAAAGACTGGTTTGCCACTCAACTTCTTCATAAATCCAGACCAATGATTCCACCAAACGGTTGAAGATCCTGTACTCCAGTAATGTGTACCAACATCTATTGCCCGGTTGTTAACCCATTACCAATTCTGATGGATTAATTGCTCGGAATTTTAACTTCCCGTTTTTATAGCTTGCCCTAATTTCGAGCAATGACGAATGTGTTAAGATTTGTTTACACAGAGCCATCTTTGTTTTTCATTGCAAGTACATACATCGTGATCTTTGCTTGTTTTTAGTACGCTGCAAAACAAAGGCCATTGAACAGCATCTCGTTTGTTGGTAATCAATCTACCTAGCTTATTTTTATGTTGGGGTCAGCCAGTCTAACTTGATAATACTTGAATACTATTTTTAACCGACTTCAAAAGGAGGAGGTTTTTTTTTATGTATGTTCGGTCATAACTCCGTCATTTATAGACGGATTTGCAAAATCCTTTTTTTTGTTTGAAAGGGGTTTATTCCGAAATGTACGACATATAAATTCCATATAGATCTGATGATGAGTTCCAGAGATAGACACCGGAACTCTTTAAAAAATGACAGCAAATCAACCGCGATTTCTGCTATCGCATAAATATGCATTGTTTGTTTGGAATTAGTGCGGGGTGAATACCACAACTAAAAATTTAAAAATAAAAACTTTTTTACAAAAAAAAAAACAACCGACTTCCTTAAAAACACTACAAAGTGAAAAATAACTTTAATTTCGGAAGTCGGTGGCAAAAAAACCATAAATACAGATCCTAAGACACCGACTTCCGAAATTAAAGTTATTTTTCACTGTGTAGTGTTTTGAAGGAAGTTGGTTGTTTTTTTTTTTGTAAAAAAGTTTTTACAAGGAGGTCGCTCCTTGTAAAAACTTTTTTACAAAAAAAAAAACACCGCGTACCGGAAGACGTAGAGTTGGAAGGCCTCCCAAAAAGTGGACCGATGACCTTGTGAAGGCGGCAGGAATCCGCTGGATACGGGAAGCTCAAAACCGATCGAAGTGGAGGAGCTTGGGGAGGCCCATGTCCAGCAGTGGACATCTTTCGGCTGAAATGATGATGATGATGATAGAGCGACTGCCCTATCTAACCCTACAAAATAGTATCTGGGTAATACCTTTGGTAAGACTGGTTGACAACCCGTAACGACTGCCAAAGATGGCCGCCAACCTTCCCTAATCTCTGTAATAAAACTATCAACTCCACCCATACAAGCAACACGTTGAACTGAACCAAAAATTGGCCCAAAGCAATAAAAATAAGGTTTAAAACGAATAATTATTGTATGGAATAGTGCTGGGCCAACGCGAACGGGACGTCGGATAGTTTTCATTCGAATACCGACACAAAGCAATGGAAATGGATCCACCTTGATATCCGATTGAAAGCAAACAATCCTTGCATTTCATTTCATTCATGCCGATCCGGGGCAGCCAGGGTTGTCGCGACTGAGATTTTATTCGATTAAACTACAGCTCTTTGGCTCTTTGAGTCTTTAAATGGTGTGACCTGCAGCCTGTCTATTTTGTACAAATGGCATCGTGAAAACTTAGATGAGAAGTGAGCTGTCATTGTAACTACACTTTTATTATCATCATCGGCAGTCTATAACGTTCCCACAGCTGGGACACAGGCCTCCTCTCGGTGAGAGGGAGTGGGCCATAATCCACCACGCGGGCCCAGTGCTGGTTGATAGATGTCACATGTCTTCAAATTTTTAGTTCTAAGATATGGCATGGCGGTTTCCTCACGATGTTTTCCTTCACCGTTTTGAGAGCAGTGGTGATGAAATAATTTACACAAAGTAAAGCGCCTGCTTGGGTTCGAACTCACGATCTACTACTCGTAAGTCGCGGTCGTTGCCACTGGGCCATCCCTGCTCTTCACATTTCACATTTCTTCTTCTACACTTTTATACATCAATCATATTTTTAAAACAAGATGAGATCGGCGTTTCCTGTTACTCTGAGAAGAAAGGCCGTAACAAACTCAAAGGTCACAGTCTCTTTTAATAAAGACATAATCTTAATCAGATCATGTGAAGACTATGTAGATTGGGGTCTGAAATGGTCTTTAGAAGAAAGAACTACACAGATTGAGGGGACCTGTCCAGTCAGTGCACGCTTTTTTCAGTAATCGTTTAGCTCAACTCAGAACTTAAGGAGCTATAAAATACGATGCTTTTGATTAACACTATTGACAGTACACTTCGTTTAATTCTTAACGGTGAGACTTTTACCAAGAGTAAGGCTGAACTAAATTAATAATCTTATTTAAAACCTTCTAAATTATGAATTTTGTATAAAAATTATGTTGGTGGAGAGAAATGCCTAATTTTTTGTAGTGAAACTAACCAATTCTAATCATAATTATTTCTACTGAAACGTTTAGTTACACATTATATACAACAAGCGAGCAAAAAAACGAAAGAATCTTGGTTCATTTTGCTTAAATTCCATTTACATTTTTTCGCTGATTTCGTCGTGTATTCTTATAATTTTGTCAAGACGTCTGAGTATTCCAATTACATTTCTGTTATTAAATTCACGTTTAGTGCCTAAATGTATTTATGTCAGAATATGATTGCCCTATATTCCCGGTAAACATTAATTTTGTATAGATATTACTAGATAATCCGCCGTGCAAGCCTGTTGATGATATTAGCGTTGATTTTGAAACTAATTTATAAATGTCATTGAATCAAAGGATTTAATTAGTAGTGAGCACTTATTATCTCACTGTAATTTTACTCCTAATTTAGATTAACATCATTTATACTATATTAATTTCTGATGCAACACAATTTTCGGACTGGGTAATGTTTTTTTTTATATTTCTTTGGATAATATCCAACATTTTTAGTTAAAATTTAGACAAAGCCTAGGTTTAGTGTAAACGGGAAATACCTTAATCTCATTTTACAAGAGACCAGCACAGCGTCTGTATTTTTATGTTCTGTTTTTCTTTTTATTTGCGTGTTGGTAAATAAAATGTTTAAATAAATATATTTTTTTAAGTTGAAATTATTTTAGTTTTTAAATTCGTGCCAGCCCTAAAGGTCGATACATAGCAACGAATGAACGAAACGAACGAATGACCGGCTTTATGCCAAGTATTTTAAAATTCCCGCGCATTCGGAAAGTTTGTCGATTCCCAGTATACTCTGCAACGATTTCAACCGATCAATTTAACATGATATTGAAAAATATTTTTTTAGTGTAAATGGTACTTTTTCCAGGAATAATGAAAGCTTCTTTAGTATATGTGTTCGTTCATTCATCATTCATTGTGGAACAAATTTTTCTTTTAACAGTACAAATATTTAAATTCGGGTTCAAGCTGAGTCTTTGACACAGCCGGACGTGTTTGCGCGCGCGCAACAGATGTGGTATTTTACCCGCCTGACTTCGAAATCGAACTGTGCTATTGTGTGTGTGCTCCTGTGTCGTAATTTGAAATCGGGTATCTATGCAACGTGTAACATAATTAACGCAAGGGCCTCATACACCCTAATTAAAGTTTTGAGTGAATTAGAGTATTGAGGAAAAAAATCGTGTGTGTAAAATAGCATTGTTTTATGCATTTGAATTTGAGCCCTACTGCCTTGAGATAGGAGTGAATTCCTTCTGGATCACTCGGCAGACTTGCGTCCATTCAGTTATGTTACACCTTGTATAAAACAAGCAAGCAAAAGTGTCATTGTTGCGATCCAGACCGCAGTTCAGCCTGCCTGGCAGAAAAGAGTGACCCCTGATGAACCCGGTGAGCCCGTTCCTAATATTTCAGGGATTTTTGTTTACTAAACTGCGTAAGACAGGCTCTGTTTTGCCGCGCGCGGGAACCCGAGCGTTGGTGAAGGATTGCGTTCACACTAACTACAAAAGAGCTGAATAGGCCTATTCTCGCTATCATCCGGGAACAGAATATGATACCTATTATGACACCACAACTAAAGATGCTATTATTGTAGCAAAGTAACGAATTTTTAAGTTGCTAAAATGCTGCTAAGTGGTCCACAACCACTCCGATTTGAATCGGTTACACGTGAGGCGAAAAGTTAAAAAAAAATATCTAAAAAAAGGGTGCCCGATCCTTTAAGTTTTAATTTAAGTGCACATTTTGTTATACAGATAAACAAAAGAAACCTAAAAAAAAAGGTTAAACCCATAAATTGACTCACTACAAGTGTAGTCAGCTTGAGCGCCCGACTTGCACGTGTCTTTGACTTGGCCCAAAAACAAAAGAATTTACAATGGTTTTAATTGTACCCATGTCAAAAGACGGGAATTGTCTGTTTAGTGCAATCGCCCACCAAATTAATTACCTAATGGGCCTAACATTTGATCATAGGAATGTTCGTCAAGATCTCGCCGCATACGTCTTGGAACATCGACATGATGATAGAATTCACCTAGCACTTCTAAATAATATACAGGAATTTCTCCCCAACAGCATTCTTTCCCAGGAACAAAGGATTACTAAATACATAACTGCGCAATTTAACGAAACATTCTGGGGTGGCGAAGATATAATTATCGCCGCGTCCGAATACTACCTCGTGAACGTGCATGTGCATATAAACAATAGAAACACACAGGTATATTCACCAACCGGCGATCCAGCTCCCGCTAACATACACATCCTCTTCATGCACCAGCACTATGATAGCTGGGTCCTGACCAACGACAACCAGTGCAATAACCACCGGATAATCCTAACGCAAGGTCTAACCAGCGTCAAAGCACAACAACATACCAAACCGTTTAGTAGCAGGTACGACACACGCGAAGAGCAAGAAAAACCCACGAAACCCCAGCTTCAAACGGGGTTGCTCGTAAAAAGCCAAGAAGGTAACTCATTCACACCATGCGAACAACAAGAATCAACACCACTTACACCGTTATCAGATGTAATCGCGGACGACACGGGATACAGAATATTGAGAAACCCCACCTCTACCGCAATTAAGTACACTTGCACATACTTGCGCATAGCAACTTGGAACGTTCGCGGTGCCTCGAAACCAGGAAAAAAAAACAAATTGACGCCGAACTGTCACGCAGGGGCATTCACATAGCTAACCTACAGGAAACAGGGATGAACGCAGGAACATTCAGCTCCGCACACTACGACTGGTACCTCTCAGGAACTGCGGGCAACGCACACCGGGGTCTTGCAATTTTATTAAGAAAAAATGCCCAAATTGAATTAGTCAACAGTAAAAAGGACACCGACGTTATGTCAGCTACCCTTGAGGTCGGCATGGGAAATGACAAACCAACTCCTCTGTACATAATCAACTCACACATCAACAGCTGTTCCGGGAAAGCAACCAGATCATTCACAGGCTTATTAAACTTGATTAGACAAAAACCAAGGAAATGTACTCTCTTAATACTCGGCGACTTCAACGCCCATATAGGTCGACAAGATACATTAACCTTCCAACGCAAAGGGTTGATACAACAAAACCTTCACCATGAATTTTCCAACTACAACGGCGAACTATTAGGTAATGGATCTAGCCAACAGGGAAAAATTTCAAATAGAAACAACAAAAGCTAGAACATCATGCAGAATAGCATGGTCGAAGGGTACTCAGAAATCGCAATTGGATCACATCATCACGCCACAGGCAGCAGAAAAACTTTTTCACTTTATTAAAGGCGAATGGGTCACCGGTCGCATCTCCGACCATAAAATAATCTGGGGACTACTAAAATCAAACTTAATTGTAAATAAAAACAAAAATAAAACACTAAAGCAAGACAAAAGTACCGAGGAAACAACAAAGGAGGCCAATTATTTCGACTACAAACAATGCAACTACGCCGCTCTCAACTGAGCAGCCATCAAAACAAAATATCAAGATTGCATCACAAAAAAACTAGCAAATATGGGATTCTCCCCAACAAATGAAAACACCGAAATACCCTGGAATACCATAACGGATGTACTAAAAGCCGCTGCTCAGGAAACTTTGAGGCTTCAGCCAATTTACTCAAGGGACCATAGAATAGCTCTCGCTAACGTACAAAAGGCTAAATTCCTACAAAGCAGGCAACCGGATAATCCCAATAGGCATAAGCGCGTCAAAGAAAGTCAGACAACACTTCAAAAGGTTACATATCTGGAGGAACAAAAAGCATGCAGAGCCTGCTTCTCCGGACTGGGTAAAACGCACCCCGCAAAACGCATGCAAATTCTCTATTCGTTCTACAGGAAAAACAAACAGCAAACAAAACGTCGAAAAAGAACTGCGTTCATACCGATGTCCAAATGGGAGAAAATACAAAAAACTCCGAGGGCCTTCACATACCAATGGTAAACATTACAAAACCGACAATAGAAGAACAAGGCGAAGAACCGACGGTGGCCGAAATAATAGGAATCATCAATAAAATGCGAAACGGGACGGCCCCCGGAACGGATCAAGTAGTAATTGAGCTTTACAAAGCGATGCCCCAAACATTACAGGAAGCCGTAACTAAACACATAATTAAAGCCTGGTCAGAGAACAGAGTACCGGACACGTGGCTCGAGACCGTACAGGTACCAATTCCAAAAAAAAAAAATCCTAAAGATGTGAACGAGTATCGTCGCATAACGATTTGCAACACGGGCTATAGAATTTACGCTACATACTTACTTAAAAAACTTGACGACATAATAACGGAACTAGGCAGTTACCAAGCGGCTTTTTTAAACAATAGATCAACAGATGACCACATTTTTACGCTCAAAAGGGTTCTAGAAGAGGAATGGCGTGCAGGTAAACGAACGTACGTTCTCGCCCTCGACATAGAAAAAGCATTTGACAATGTTGACCTCAAGGCATTAAGAGACATATTATTAGAACGAACCAACAAATCGATGACCAACAGAATAATCACAGCATGCTTGAATGAAAGAACATGCATCAAATGGTGCGGCCAGCAAAGCAGTTGGATTATCAAAGGAAAGGGAGTTAAACAAGGTTGCCCCCTGTCCCCCCGCCTTTTTACATTGGTCATCGACGAAGTTCTGACAACCCTCGAAGAGGAAACTCATTTAATCAAACTAGATCAGGACCACGAAATCTCCCTCCCCCTAGTATTATCATTTGCAGACGACCTTATTCTCATTACAGATGAGCTAGAAGGACTAGAACGCATCTTATACCACATAAAACCCTTACTCAATAGTGTAGGCCTTCAAATAAACGAAACAAAAACAAAAATTGTAATTAGGGACCCCGTAAAAACACAGAAAACGACTCACGTGACCCTCAACGGAATAAATATACCAACATCGGATGAAATCAAATACCTAGGCACCTACATAACGTCCGCATTAAGCAGAAAAAAACTCAATTAGAAAACGATGCCAACAGGCTACGAGAAACGCTAAATCTTCACTACCATTCATATTGAACTCAAAAATGGACTGGAAACTAGCTACACTTATGTATCGAATGATTATCGTACCTTGTATGATATATGGCTTAAAAGTATCAGCACTCACAAAGGCAAACCGTTCAAGACTGAGAAGATATGAAAGAGTTATCATGAGAGACTTGATCAACCACGCTAGGAACAAACCGATACAGAAGAAAATGCATCAAATCTTAGACGGTAAAACCATAACAAAACGCATCAAGAACCACAGGATGTGCTACCTGGCACACATTTTCAGACGCTCTGAACCTCACCTGTTACATGCAGCAATGCAGTACAGAGCCAAATCTAAGAAGGTCGGACGACCTATTTACACATGGAATGACAACCTAAAACAGGACATGAAATACTTTGACAAGGAAATCCAGTTTTGGAGGGACACGGCTGGAGACAGAAATAAGATCAAGAAAGCGGCTAGTGAAATCTACAAAAAACCAGAAACTGATAGCAGTGAGAACTCAGAAGACGACCAAGAAAACAACAACACGGAACATAGCATAGCCTGGATCAACATGCCGGCGACGACGTGAAAAGATGCCCTCCTATAGACAAATATCACCCTTCTCTCCACTAGTCCAATGCTTACTTAAGGCTGCATAGTCGGTAGGCTCGTAATCCTTTCCTATCCTATGGGCACGTCCTCCCTACCATTACAGCGCCCCCCGGTCTACTTCTTGATATGCAATGGCCTATGTAGCACCATGAAACATGAGGCTTCAAAGGCTAGTGCAAATCTCGGGGTTCATTCGATTAATCGAGTCTGGTCAAACCACGCTGGGATCGGTGCAATTCATTTCATTTCATTTTCATTCATTTCATTTCATTTCATTTCATTTCATAACAGTACAAATATTTAAATTCGATAAAGTTATGTTTAAAATAAAAAGAATCAGCAGATATTCTGTGCACTGAATTACTGTTTCAATAGTATGTGAAAAGTGTATCTGTTAATTTTAATTAGAAAAGCGTTTTGCGAGATTTTATTTTAAGTCCTTTCATGTGAAAAACGTCCACTGCTGGACCAGCCTCCCCAAGCACCACCATTTCAACCAGTTCCGTGCTTCTCGCATCTAGCGGATTCCTGCAGAACCTTTCAGGCCCCATCGGCCATCTGTTCTGCGAGCAATGTGCGCCCTGCCCACTGCTATTTATATCTGGCAAGGGCTATATCGGTTGTCGTGGTTCTCCTACGGATCTCTTCATTTATCATTCGATCGCATACGCTAGACACTCCAACCACAGTTCTCTCCATTGCCCATTGGGTGACTTTCAACCTTCTTATGAGGCCTATAATGGCTAGCCAGCTCCTTGACAATTTTAAATGCTTTGAGAAAAAGCTCTAATTTCTTGTCGTTGCTCAAATACATATAATCAACAAAATTATTCAATTAATGATAGCGTGACGGCACCAAATTAAAACTCATATAATCACGTACAATAAATTCACAACGCGTTTCGGAAACCAGATTAAATCCATTGTTTAAACATTTAAAATACCGACATATGGCCAAACTAAACATTGCGGGGTGAATCCAAATGTTATTCCAACTTTCAACCCCTCGATACCCGAGGGTTGAAAACCATTAATGATTTGCTGATTTTATTGTTTTCGCGAATCTAGTCATTGCTCGTCAATCAATCAAATGTTTAATGATGAAAGCCACAAGTCGGTATCAATATATGCCAGTAATAGAGACGTAGATATTGGGGATTTTTCGAAAGGGGGTTGTTTTGTACCCTTTGTCAAATGTGGAGAGGTTGAGTGGGCTGTTGATTGTAAACGTGGGTGACTGGTTGTGTGTACAATGGTACTCTTTTGTTGTTTGGTGGGTACTTGAACGTCAATCGGTATTTTTCCTCAACGTTATGACGGTTAAAAATAAAATTGAACTGATCACTCAACCTACGTTGTAACTGATCGATTAAAACCTACGCAGTATTGAACAGAGAACATGCTTTGAAAGTATTGGGTATGGGTATCCTGGCTAACCTAATACTTACCTAGGCTAGGGCACCACTTGCCCCAAACGCGGGCTGATACCTATCAGCCCCATCTTGGCTGACCAAATGATGCCTGTATAGACTCCTAAGAAGTAGATTAGTCATGGTTACTTTAATCTTTACTTACACCTAATTTTGTAAATAAATATCTTAAGACAACCAACACACTGTTATCTGATCCCAAACTAGGCAGAGCCTGTACTATGGTAACCAGACAACTGATAAATATACTTAAGTATATATTTCTAAATACATACATCATCATCATCATCAGCCTATAGCAGTCCACTGCTGGACATAGGCCTCCCCAATTGCACGCCATTTAGCTCGATTTTCGGCAACTCTCATCCAGCTGCTACCAGCCACCCTGCGAAGATCGTCGCTCCACCTAGCCTGAGGGCGTATAATACATACATATTATAGATAAATTACACCCAGACACAGAACAAATGATTGTGCTCATCACACAAAGATTTGTCCTGGGTGGGAATCGAACCCACGACCTCAGTCTTTGCAGTCAGGGTCACTAACCACTAGACTAACAGGCCAATCGTGAAATGCGAAAGTAACTCTGGCTTCTGACCTTTTCATACCTTAATAGTTGAACAGATTAGGTTGAAATTTGTCCTGGGTTAGGTCATAGAATACATTTTATCCTGGTAGTAGGATGACGTAAGATATTTTCGAACATCCTCGCGGGACGCTGCGGGCTAAAGCTTGTACCTACATATTTATTATTAAATTTTCCTCTTACAGCTACTTATAATGAAAGAAAAACGTCTCAAGTCGGTACCCAAGTAATTTGCTAATGTCAACTGACGTACACGGATGTCGTGTATGTAGAAGAGAAACAAACTTCACGTTGTTTGTTGTACAGACTTCTCCATCTTGTCGCTTCTAGATAGTAAATACGTTTCAGTTTATTTAAGAACTAGCTACTTTAGCACACTTATTTGCGAAAAGAGGGTCAAATTCTGTACAATTTAAGCTATTTAATTTACCTACATAACTTTATAATTACACCTATATCATTTTGTGGGGGTGAAATTTCACCCCCACAAAATCTAAACTGGGACATCGCTGTTATTGTCGTTTGACGCACACAAACAATTATTGGGAGCGAGAGGTGAAACTACCTTCATTTCCTAAAATCTTATTCAACACGCAGTCCGCCATTTATACAGACAAATAAATTTAAGTACTTATTTAGTGGATATCAATTTCTAAGCTTTCAATCGGCTTTTCCAGATAATAATATTTATTTACTGAGGTGTGCCAGATTTCTTTTATCTAGATACCTAAATCCCAACCCACACAAGAGTCAATTACGGATTTTTCGTATCAACCCGTTTATATTTCAGTGAAAACACTTCTAGTGGGGGTGAAAGTCAAGAATACCAGATTTTTCTTTTGATGAAGGGTTCAGTAAATATTTGGACAGGGTTAAGTGGATCCCTGTAATATGTTTGAGATCTTATCTAGGATTTCTTAACTAAAGGTGGTTTTTTTGGTAAGTACTCTTAAGGCCTTGGCTTTGTTAGATTTTTTTGTTAAATAAATTTGATTTATATCTGTTCGAGTTTTGTTTTTCGTAAAAAGGTAGTTAGTAATTATCATAATGAATTTATTCCTTCTATGAATAAAAATTTAATCAGATAACAAATTAGTAATATCTGTTCATGGATTTTTTTTTCGTAAACAGGTAGTTACTAATAACACGAAATTAATATTATGTTAACGTTATTGATTCCTTCTACAAATCAAAATTAAATCAGGTAATAAATGGGTAATATCTGTTTTTGTCAATTTTTTTTTTCGTAAATAGGTAGTTACTAAATGTTACGTTATTGATTCCTTCTATTAATTTAAATTATTCAGATAAAAATGGTCAATATGATGCCGCTGGCTATAAGAGTAGTGGGAGACAAAGAAACGATGGATAGACTTTGTGAATAAAGATATGGATAGAAAAGGGCCCAGATGACGACTAATAGAGAAGTGTGGAAGAAAAAGACGTTGCGCTGACCCGAAATAAATTGGTACAAAGGCAGGAAAATTATGATGAATAAATGGGTAATATATTAGGATTTGTTATCGCAATCGTGGTGATCAATGGTTATGCCTTCTTTGTATCAGAAGAGGCCTATGCTCTGCAGTGGAGCAATAAACAGCCGGTTTAAAAATATAAACATCCAACCTTTACCTACTTCTTTTAAAAATAAATAAACAAAGGGAGGCAAATAGAGTAAATCTATAAATAGAATAATAAACGAAATTAATTAATAAACTAATTTACTGTGACATTCCATGTTCCAAGCCTCGCGGAACAATACTTACCCTTTATTCCTTTTGAAAGACATGAAAATAGAAATAGAATATTTATTAGAAATTTACAAACATTGAAAATAGGTTTACAAAGGAAGTTTATATTATTGTTAACAAAGTTTATATTCGAACTCCAAATTTAGATTACTCGAAATCCTTATCAAATTAAATATTTAAAAGTAATGCGTCCGACGAAAATATTGTGACTTGAAAATATTAACAATGTTTTTTAGAACTTAACAAAATATATCCCCGAAGGCTTGCGCAAAAGTCTACATACTCGTATCTCTAGTACACCCACATTTCGCCATGGATGTTTAAGAGAATATAAAAAAATTAGGCAATTTTAAAGCAATCTTTATTTGTTTACTGTATCAGAAAGGGTGTAAACAAATATTCAGCCGTTTCGGTTCTCAAAGGCCAGACGTAAAGAATAGCAACATCGCATTTCTTCATGTTATCATCATAATGCCAGCCAGCCTATAATGCCAGCCTATAATGTTCCCACTGCTGGGACACAGGCCTCCTCACTTGCACCACACCCTTAAATATTATCACACATTTCTAATACATCCTGTAAAGGCGAAACAAAATCAAGTCAAAATAATCCTTTGCCCAAAAACGACTCCCCGATCCCTCGCTATAATTACTAAGCCAAAGTTAAATTCAGTCAAAGTAATTATAAGTCTACGCCTTAAACAAAATAAGTGCGCATATTTCTTAAAACATCCGCGCCACTGGCGAGGAAATGGCCGTGGACTACCCCTTAACAATTTTCATCAGGCCACCCCTCGAAAACTCCTTAAGAGGAAATAGCTAAAGATAGTCCACAGCTATTACCGGGCAAAGTTCAAATTTGCCCGAACTACCCTCTATCACGGGACACTTGGTTATTTAACCTGGATGCTGCGTTTAGACTTAAGACAGTACAGTTACTCGCTCGCTCTGATTTTGTCAACAAATTTTTTGCACCAAACCAGATGTTTGAAAAGCACAGGTGTGTGGTGCGCACGAGTATGGCCAAATGTATAAGTATGTAAGTGTAGCATGTGGCTTTCTATAGCTTCTGTCGAGTTCTATGGGAAAAAAGGTGTGGTCTATGAATTTATGTCAACAGCTTGGCGATGTGAGAATTTAGTAAACAGACATGAGGACGCAGACAACAGTATTGTTGTTATTAGTACTTGTCCATTTTTTTGCTTTCATGTTCTTATATGTTTTGCAAGTCTTTTATGCCTGCCTTTTAGATGTTTTTCACTTTTTTATTTTTTGCTTGAGTACAGTTTTGAAACGGTAGGAGTTAGTTTGCGTAGAGTGAGACGCCCCCAAGCTAGATGGACCGACGACCTTAAGAAAGTGGCTGAGACAGACTGGATTGAGGACCGGCTGTTCTGGCGTAGCCTGAAAGAAGCCTTAGTACAGCAATGGACTGTGATAAGCTTCCATCTAAAGAACTAAGAAGTGGTGAAGGACGGGCGTTTTGGGTGACCATCTAAAGTCATACTGACGTTCGAATAGTGTTGATTCTCAACCTAATTTGAATCAATGACTTATGATTATCCATTAAATTTGGCACACTTATGGACCATGATAGATGTCATATGCCTTCGAATTTTTGGTTCTAAGACATGCCGGTTTCCTCACGATGTTTTCCTTCACCGTTGTGAGAGCAGTGGTGATGAAATAATTTACACAAAGTAATGCGCCTGCTTGGGTTTTATGAACTCACGACTTACTACTCGTAAGTCGCGGCCGTTACCACTGGGCCACCACTGCTCCTGGGCCCGCACTCCCTCTCACCGAGAGGAGGCCTGTGTCCCAGCAGTGGGAACATTATAGGCTGCTGATGATGGACCATGATCTAGGTGAGGACATAGAATCTTTATTCTGGTAATGTGTGAAAGTTTGGAAGTTTTTAACTCATGCAAAAACGGTTGAACGGATTTGGATGAAATTTCACACACAGATAGTTTATTACCCGGATCAATATATAGGATACCTTTCATCCCAATAGTACGTTCCCGTGGGTTAATTTCTGACCTCCACGTAGGCGAAGCGTCGTGCAAATGCTAGTTTTGTACAGGTTGATTCAACAATAAACACATTTTTTTTTTGTGGGTGGCAAATCTTTAAATGGCGTCTCCCGCTCTGGGTGGAGCGGGAGGGCGTGTCAGACTTTTACGGACTAAAACCCACCCGTGTTCCTTCAGTAGCCTATATACCAGGGCCACGGTATCTCTTTAGAAGAAATCTCGCGACCCTGGCAGGTTTATTAAACACCTAACATCTAACTAGACGGCCTTCTGTCTAACCTTTCCCATAACTACATACACACATGAGACCTAGATCTTCTGTTTTAAATGTTAACAACATTAGATAATAAAGTAATTATAAGGATTTTGAGGTGAAAGTGTAGTTTCAACAATTTGGTAAGATATGCTAATTGGATTAGCGGTTGATCTTTTAAATGATGTGATTATACAATATATTGCTAATTTTATCCTTTGATCTTTATTAGCTAACTAGATTTAGCCCATGACTTCGCCCGACGTCAGAAACTACCCCACGGGAACGTACCACTGGGATAAAAGTGAATCCTATGTGTTAATCCAGGTTATAAACTATCTGTGTACAACATTGTATAGACTGTGTAGCCGTTCATATTTATACCGAGGATCGTTAAGAAGTTCTTTCATCTGAAGCCAATCTTGAGTGTCACACCAGAATATGCATCATAAAACTGATTTGTCTCCGAAACAGAGTCCAGCTTATAAGATTTGACCAATACATAACTAACTAACAAGAGAAGATAAATAAAAGCTTGTAATAATCGAAGTATACTAGAACGATGTATTAAAAGTTTATAACACGCTCATCCGACACAGAATGCTTAGCCTCCAGGCTCCATTATGTCTATAGCCTTCAGTCTGTTTAAAAAGGTGTGGCGTCTTTGTTATCTAGTCACGGCTATGTAGGCATGATTGCATTCTTGCTTTATAATGAGGGAATCAACATTAGATTTAACTGTGAGTTTATTACCTCGCGTCAAATTTTTCTCCTCTGACGCTTCCCGTCGCATCGCATTGCCTGCCAGTTTTCGTAAATTTTTCGTTGCTGTTCCGCTCCTTTTAATCATAGCGTGATATTATAAAGTCTATAGCCTTCCTCAATAAATAGGCTACCCAACACAAAAATATTTTTTTAAAGTCGGACCAGTATTTAAAAAAATATTTTATTCTTGTGATTACCGCGTTCAACCAAACAAACTCTTCAGCTTTATAATATTATATAGTATATATATTATAGACTAGCTTCTGCCTAGGACTTTATCTGCTTGAAATTTTTGGATTTACAACATAAAGTATATCCTATAGTCCTGCTGGGACACAGACCTCCTCTCGGTGGCAGGGAGTGGGCCCTAATCCACCACACGGGCCCAGTGTGTTTGGTTGATGTCACCGGTCTTCGAATTTTTCGACCTTGGACATGCTGGTTCCCTCGCGATGTTTTCCTTCACCGTTTTGAGAGTAGTAGTGATGAAATAATTGACAAAAAGTAAAGTGCCTGCTTAAGTTCGAACCCCCTACAACTCGCAACTCCCAGCCGTTACCACTGGGCCACCACTACTCCAATTGCTTCCCGAAAAGCAAAGAATATGTGTAACAATTCCAGATAGTAACAATATCACTTAATCAAAGACGAATCATACAAGAGAAACGTCATCAAACCCTTAACTCAGTCAGATGCTCCCAAAATATCAACGTATCTACCTACACAAAGCCATAATACACACACACAGATAATTAAGGTCCTAATTAGCGAATGGGCAGTAGCTGAAGCTTAAATCAAAGTGTAATCCGGATTTACGTTTCTCAGGAGCTAGCAGAATTCCCGAAACGCTTCGTTTGATAAGGTTAATATTCCAGTTCGGGCGAATGAATTTCAAAAGAGATTTGCAGCAGATTTAATGATTTCTTCGTAACGGTCGTCATCATCACTTGGCTGCCTTTTTCCAACTTTGTTGGGGTCGGCTTCCAGTGTTATCCGATGCAGCTGTATACCAGTAATTATAACACGGAGCCATCTGACCTCCACAACTCAGCCATTGGGTAAAACGATACCCCTTGGTAAGACTGGCTGTCAGACTTTCCGGCTTCTGACGACTCGTAAGGACTGTCTAGAATCCAAAAATCACAGCCGGAACCAACGGCTAACTATCCTTTCTGAAGCACGGAGGGGTCTTGGTAGGAAAAGCTGGTCACCCATCCACGGACTCACTGCGGCAAGCGTAGCTTAGACAAGTTGATCGAACCTTGCAGCTGTCATTGATCGTGACTTCTTTATCGTAAGCAGGGTTGTAAATTTCAGGGAAAGATGTTTAAATACATACATTTAATAGAAAAGTGCTAGTTAAAATATTGCAAAAGTAGGTAGATAAATTAGGTAATACATTTGCTTGCTAAGTGTTGAAAGTGAAAACGGGAATTATTGTAAAGAGAAAGGATTAGAATTTTTGTATGTTTATTTGTTACGCTTTCACGCTAAAACGGCTGCACAGATTTGGATAGAATTAGGCACATAGATAGATCTAGATCTCCCACGGGATCTAGACTTACACGCGCGAAACCGCGGGTCGCAGTTAGTGTAAAATAGTTTGTTAATATTTCTGAAATAATTTGGCGACATTCTCGTTCTTCTTTTGAAGTCGATGGCATTCTTCTTCGGTGTTTATGGAACGTAGAAGATTTTATACATTTATAATTTAAATGGAATTTCACATGTTGGTGTTAATATGTGAGTTAGATTTAAGATGTGAATTTGGTTTTTCAATAAGGTTCTCCAATGTATTTAAATAATTAATTAATTGGGTAACCGACTTGACAGTGAATGAACCCTTTCATTAATCTAAGGTTCGTATCAAATAATTAATCAAATTTTGGTCGAATTTTGAAATCGATAAAATGTTTTGAGAATCGTGTAAGAAAAGTTAATACGTTATCTGATTTGTAGGTTCAAGTAATCTACTGGATAGCATCATTCAAACCGAAATGGTGTCCACTGCTGGACATAGGCGTCCGTGGCGATTATAGCAAATATGGGCATGTTTGCCATAATCGCCACGGTTGGCAGATGGATTGGCGATCGCCGTGTGATGGTAAAATGCATGAAGCTGCTGCCCATTCTCTAGTAGGTAAGTCACTAAGTCACCTCTTACGACACCCACGGGAAGAAATGGGATGGTGCTATTCTTTACATCCGACACCACATGAAACGCACCACTGGATAGCATAACAGCATCATCATCATCATCAGCCTATAGCAGTCCACTGCTGGACTTAGGCCTCCCCAATTGCACGCCATTTAGCTCGATTTTCGGCCACTCTCATCCAGCTGCTACCAGCCACCCTGCGAAGATCGTCGCTCCACCTAGCCTGAGGGCGTCCTACCTTACATAATCAGCATAATCAGCCGCAAATAAAAATAAATAAATAAAATAAAATGTTTTTATTGCTTCTACAAACATTGCATTTATAACATAAATTGAGGCAGCCCCAGTAAGTTACTGAAGTACTTGTGTTGGGGCTGTCTCGCTACTTCCCTTACAAATCTAACACAACAATGTTGAGACCGCATACAGTGCAAAATCTCAAAATTAAAATAAAAGAAACTAAAATAAAATAAAATTTAAGAAAATAAAAATGATATAGGTGCATGCATATGGGTGCGTAGGTGTGGGAGTGAGTGTGTGAGGTGGTGTGTGGGTGTAATTGTGTATGTGTGGGTGTGGGAGTATGTGGGGGTGCGTGTATGTCTGGGGTGCATGTGTGCTTGCGTGTAGTGTTTGTGTATGTTTAGCCAGATCTGACAAGAATTTCCTCCGTTTCGTCATAAGTTAAGGTGTGAAGCCATTTTAGTTATTTTATTGTATATGTAGGCCGACTGTGTTACATGTTCCCACTGCTGGGACACATGCCTCCTGTCTTCGAGACGGAATGGGCACGCGGGCCCGGTGTGGGTTGGTAGATGTCACATGTCTTCGAATTTTTTGCTCTAGGACATGTTGTGGTCCGATTGTTTTGTGTGTAAGCCACCCCTTTTGACGATATAGAACGGGTTTTATTTTGGAATTTAATTGAAATAGTTTGAGGTTATAGTGTGACCTACTGAACGCCGCATGCTGTTAAAATCTCAAGCGTCTTGCGCGGCTCGGAATCGTGAAATACTTACAGATTCACTACACAGTACAATATACACTCATTTACATACATAAATCCAAGTAGGCTCAGTACCTGAGACCTCGAGTTTTCCTCAACCAGGTGAGGGTTTGAATATTTGCTAATCAGCTCCGCGCACGGCGGACAGTTCGACCCACGTTTGCCCAGGGCCCTCCATCGCGCTTCCACTAAATTAATTTCCTATGGCCAGGGCCTCTGGACTGGCGTCGAACATAATGGTGATGCTGTTTCCCTTTACCGTATTGAGAGCAGTGGTGATGAATGATAGTAAGCAGAACACCTGCCTGGGTTGAAACCCATGACCAACAACTTGTAAGTAAGTCGGCGCCGGTAACACTGGGCAACCACACACAAACATTAGTGAAAGTGTCCCAGCAGTGGTAACATTATAGTTGGTTTATGGAAACTGATATAAAAAATGATTATTTTAATTTTAAAACACATCGGTAACAGTACCTTGGTATCTCTAAAAAAGCGAATATATATAAATTAGTTCAGCAGTTTAGGAGATTAAATCCGAATACGTGTACTCACTTTTATGTTTTAATGGACAAAATTCTGTTGTACTAATATTTTTGGCAAATGTTTAAGCTTCGGCGTGTTATAAAATTTATATCATAATAGCTTTTATGTAAATATTTGCATTCGCTCGCTTTTCGTGTAGAAATAATTAATGATGTTTAGGAATTACTGAGGATAAGCTAAATAGTGTAATACTTGACTTAAAAATTTAAGAATATAAACACTCGTTTGTCTAGTAGTCACAAGCGCTACTACTGAAAATGTAGTCCTCGGTTCGATTTTTAGGTCCGGCAAACACGATACGGACACGACTGCTTTGGGAGGTTCCTATTCCGGATAAGGCAGGAAGAAACGCCCGGGTGTTACCACTGTGTGGATCGCCGCGAAGACACGGTGGAGCATACGGTGGAGGTCTGCCCTGCCTGGGCGGAGTACCGCCGTGTCCACGTGGCCCTGGCACAGGCAACTGAAGGAACACGGGTGGGTTTTAGTCAGTAAAACTCTGAGACAGCCTCCGCTCAGAGCAGAAGGCTCCATTTGGTATGACTTCCCACCCAGAAAAAAAAGGTCGGCCAAAATGTTATTGGGTTATTCTAACCTGGAATTGTGCCCGGTTGATAGCAATAGCCTGCACCCTAATTGCGAAACGCACAATTTATCAGAATCTGAATGGGATTGAAGATTATTTCTAAACCATTGCGTCAATTTTTCGAATAAATTGTCGGCTCAGCAATGTAAATAACGCAATGAATGTTGTTTAACTATAAATATTAAACCAATTCCTACCGATAAAAAGTTCCGCAATTACCCCTCTGTTTTGCATAGGACTAACCGACGAAATGTGGGTGTACTATAGGATGTACTCCTCTGCCGAACCCGTCAAGGATTGCAAGCGTGAAGTTCTATTTCGTAATAATTTGAAGAAGTCAGCTTAGACGTGTAATTAAATTAATTAAAATTGATTTATGATATGCCATAATATTTTTAAAGGAGTGTTTAGACGATAGATAGGTACACCATGACCTCCTTACTTGCCTTACTATAAGTAAGACTGACTACTAACCAGTTTTATCGAACAGATCAACAATACCCACCTACGCTTGGTAATTGGTAAGCACAGAACCTCTTACGAAAGCAGTTATTGTCTGTACCTACTATTAAAAATCATTGTAACTTTTTAACAAGCGTATATAATGATTACAAGCCTATTATTTTATGCACTATACAGTGTGTATCTAGGGTTACCAGATGAACAAATCAAAAGTCCGGAGAAAAGGCCTGATTTCCATTGAAAAATCCTGAGATTTTTAACAGTTTGAGAATTTTCTCTCAAACGTACTTAATCATTTAAAAAAGTCGAAATATTATCGTTTTTATACCCTGATTAAACTGATTAAGTACCTACTTGGATAAATAAGTATTGATTTTAATTGTGCAATTAATAATTATTACCAAAGGAAGATTATTTTTAGTTTGTTTAACTTTTTATTAAAGAGATCTTTAAAATGTAAGCTGTATTTTATTGAAAATCCTGAGATTTCATGAGATTTGCAAAATCCTGCCGCAATCCTGAGAAGAGTCCAAAAATCCTGAGATCTGAGGACACATCCTGGGATATGGTAACCCTACGTGTATCAGAAGGGTGTGGTACACACGGCTACATTTATCAAGCTATACATTTCCAGTTTTAGCTGAGCTCGCATTGTATAGAATTTTCGTGCAGTGAGAAGTCAGCTTACACTGGAAGTGTATAGCTTGATTTGTAGCCATGCGTACAGACAGAATATCAAACTGAACAATGCTTCGTGGAATCATAATAGCGATCGCGAAAAAAAAAACAGCTCTCCAATACAGAACTTCAATACCTCATCTGTCTAATCTTTTCCCAACTATGTTCTGGTCGGCTTCCAGTCTAACTGGATGCAGCTGAGTACCAGTATTTTATATGGAGCAACTGCCTTTGTGACCTCCACAACTCAGTTACTCGGTAATCCTTAGTAAGACTGGAAGTCAGAGTTTTGGGCTTCTGACGACCCGTAAAGGCTGTCAAAGAGCTATGAATGACAGCTGGGACCAACAACTTGCATGCTTTCCTAGGCAAGGCGAAGTATGTAATGATGGTCACCCATCCTCGAAGTAACCGCGGGAAGCGTAGTATAACCTGATCGATCGCCCTGTGTGACTGTTACTAACAACCCAAACATATGAGACATTGTGTAAGTTGGTCTCTTTAAGATTTTTTTTTCTTATTTCTGTTTGATGGTGTGCACTACAGTCTTAATCATGACCACACATTTCTAAAACACCCTGTATAATATACGACGAATAGGTATTACTAGCTCTACTCGCCCAAGCAACTTGCTTAGCGTACTAAACGGGGCATAAGAACATAAACTTCAAGGGGACCTCTTGACTTTGTTCAAATATTTGACTTGAAATGCTTAAAACGGACCACATTGACTAAAGAATGAGATTCGGAGTTCGGCTGTTATTCAATTTAAATTATTTCGACGCGAATTTCAAGCCCTCATGGTTTAATGACCGAAATAATGTGAAGAATTTCGCGAAATTTTGGTAAATTTTCGACGAAATATTTTTAAGTTGGGTGTGTATTGTGAATTGTTCATTTGGAGTATTTGTAAACTTAATGTTGAGGTTAATATTTTAATAGGAATTTCTGAAAATTGCTTTATGCGTTGTTTATAGCAAAGCTTAGCGAAAAGTGGGCGGTTCAGTGGTTATTTAATTTTATTGAGAATTGGAATACTCTGTACATCGAAACATACATTGGTTTGCTATTGGAAAGGATAAAACAAATTACAGTTTCATCATAACTGTTAAATATTTTTTCCAACTAAAAATACGATACATAATACAACATCCGATACCAGGAAAAGTCGAAAATTGTTCAGAGTAAATATTTTAACAATGTTTCGGACATTGTTCTTAATAAAAACGAAATTTTAAAGCAGTAGCATTTTTTTTCGAAATAAATAGCTACTCTACTATTATTTTTTTTTTGTATACAACCTGTATCCTACTAATATTATAAAATTAAAATAAATAAATTAAAATTATAAATGTGAATGTAAGTTTGTTTGTTATGCTTTCCCGCGAAAACTACTTAACCGATCATCATAAAAATTTGTACTCATATTTTTGGAGGTATTAGAAGTAACACAGGATACTTTTGTGAAGAAAAAAAAAAACTATATTTATTGTTATTTTTAACGCGAGCGAAACAGCGGGCAAATGCTAGTATTTTTTTTAAAATTAGTACTGTAATTGACAGGCTCAAGTAAAGAAAACTATCCTATTTTTATTATTCCAGTAGGTATTTCATTTAGTGAAGTAACCACTCCACTACTATCAAAGATCACTATCGGCCGACCGTACTTTACCCAAATAAAATACTGTACTATTTGTTTCAGATACCAGATCGCATATTTACGTGTTTTATTCAATGCATTCAGTTTGGGGTTTTTGGCTAAGTAATAACATGCGCACGGGTCGATCAGGTTACCGCGGTTGGTTTGTGGATGAGTGACCAACTATTACTTACCAAGATTCGCGACCCCTCTATGCTTTGGAAAGCATGGTAGTCAGTTGGTCCCGGCTGTCATTTGTAGATCTTTGACAGTCGGAACGGGTAGTCCAAAGCATGAGAGTCCAATAACCAGTCTTACAAGAAGTATTGTGTTACCCAGTCTGTGTTGTGGAGGTCAGATAGGTAGTACTCAATGTAAATATTTCGCTGCAATCGGTTAGACTGGTAGCTGACCCTAACATGGTTGGGAAAATGATGATTCAGTGTGATTTTCTTTACACGTGTGGTATGTAGCACACTAAAAAAAAAAACGAATAATTCATTTGGAAGCATAAAAATACGTCGCATATTTTTAGACATCACACAAAATTTCAAAGACATTTTTAGGCTTTTGACATTCTGTGACAGTGACAACTCAATTATACAGGGTGACACGAATGTAGAAAAATGAGATGAGGAAAATTGTGTCTTTCGTTAGATTTAAATACGGTATATTCAGTTATTCAGGTTTCTGAATGGAAACAATTATCTTTGAAAAAGTTTCAGTAAAAAAAAATACATTTCTGCTTAACAACCCTGTATATATTTTTCCAAGTTGAACAATGTTATTCTCAAAGTAATTTAACAAACCGTTCTCTTGTGAAAAGTAATTATGACAACAGGCTGTTACTTGTAAACTGTCAATTAAGACAAACTGTAAACTGTCGGATTTCGATGAAACAAAATACTATCACGATACAACTTAATTGTAGGATTTATTTTATGATTCGGTTGGATTGTGAGAAATTGTTGACCAATGAGTAATAAGGTGAAATATCGAAGTTATCTTTTGGAGATTAAGCCAGCTATGTACAAAATATAGCTGAATAAATACTGTGTCAATGACCTATGTAGATATGGCAGAGGAGAGGGAAGAGGGGATCGGTAACAAACGAAATCTCCTGCGGCAATAATCAAGGTCACGCTTATTGCCTTATGTATGCTTAGATCTTTAAAACTACGCAACGGATTTTGTTGCGGTTTTCTTTTAATAGACAGTTTTGTTCTTGAGAAAGGACAGGTGCGTAGTACTCGCAACCGGCGTGTGTGTATGACCAATTGTATGAACCTAAACGAGGCAAAAGGAGTGTTTAGAGATCGTAGCAGGTGGCGTTCCGTGGTTTTTGCCTTGGGAAAAAGGCGTGATTGTATGTATGTGTGTATGCATGTAGATAGAGTGATTCAAGAGGAAGGTTTATACGTACAATACGCGGGCGAAGCCGCTGGCAAAAGCTAGTACATTATATGTATACTTAAATAACAGTGAAATTGATATTGGAAACTGAAAGCCTAAGTTCAAAGATCAAGTCTATTATTAATTCCGATATCATAATATACTACATATTTGATTTAGAACGAAACTCGGTTCGCGAGGTGGATTACGGCCCACTCCCACTCACAGAGAAGCCTCATTACGATTGGTACTTATATACCTTTTACTAAGTCAGAGTATTCTTTAAATAGACTGTGGACTCAGGTAGGCTGAAGCAAAGAAAACCTGCTCAGGTGGAGATTCACAGATGACTCCGCAATGGAGTGTAAATGTGGTGCTGTCCCACAAACAATGGGGCACTTAATATCGATTCCAGCGTGTCCTGTTGTCAGCTTGCTACAGGAGTTGATGGACGCTACTGGAGGTGCCAAGCTCGTAGCCAAATTCTGGCCTGACTCTATAAGGATTACCATCGATGCGCTATGAAGAAGAATAGGAACAAACAGTTGATGCAACTTTTCTAGAAACATTAAATTTAGAGTAGGCAACTGAAGGAACAAGGGTGGGTTTTAGTCAGTAAAAGTCTAACACGCCCTTCTGCTCCATCCAGAGCGAGACGTCGCTTGATGATTACCCACCCACAACAAAAAGGGTAGGACGTAATCGGTAATTCTGTGCATACTTCCGCCCCCATCTAAAGTTGGCACAGTAATCGAGGCAGGCCTAAGGAACCCTGGCGCGAAGATCTAGACTAGTTCTTGATTGACTGGGCAAAAAAGGCGTCAGACAAAGATGAATAGAAATGTATGGGGGAAAGCTTTGCCCAGCAGTTGAACAGTACAAGTAATCTTACTTGACTTTTCATACATACATACAATCACACCTTTTTCCCATGGGGGTAGGCAGAAACCACGGAACGCCACCTGCTACGATCTCTACATACTCCTTTTGCCTCGTTCAGGTTCATACAATTGGTCATACACACACGCCGGTTGCGAGTACTACGCACCTGTCCTTTCTGAAGAACAAAACAAAAGCATGAAAGTAGAATAAATGCTGTGGAAATGCGTTCCTTGCGAAGCATGTGTGGTGTGACTATGAATGATAGGCTGAGGAATGATGTGATAAGAGAACGGTGTGGTTTAAAAGAAGATGTAGTGACAAAAATTGAAAAAAGTATGCTTAGATGGTTTGGTCATGTTGAGAGGATGAATGAAGGTCGGCTCACAAAAGGCATTTACAAGACAGAGGCAGCAGACAAGAGTGAGTGGAAACACCAGGAGGACTTTTCATAATGACAGCATAATAATAGATAGCATAAAAACGGTATTCTTTCTTTCAAACTTTTGGTTCTAGGACTTGCCAGTTTCCTTACGATGTTTTCCTTCCTGGGTTCGAACTCACAACGTACAAAGCGTGAAACACAGTTCACCACCTTAGTAGATGTCACCAAAAAGGCTTTGCAGTTAATTTGCCAAGGTAACTGCTTACACGCAAGGCCAGTCACTTCAAATGAAAAAGGTAGAAATAGGCAGACCCTCTTTAATCCTTTACCCTCAAAATTCATATAACCATTGTACCCTAAGGCAGACAAATCCGGTTAAACATAACTATAACACATATATATATATTAACATACAATAGGAAAAACGCTAAAAGCTTAAAAAGGTTTTATAAGGAAAGTCCACCCTGATGCTGCAACTCCTGACCAAAATGTCTTGAAATTTCACGGTGGCGCTGCCTGTCAAGGAAAAAGCCAATACTTACGTCAAAATCAGTACATTTTTGTTGTAGTTCCAAATTCTGCCACGGGTCTAGTTATGGTGGGCACTCTATGAGGTTTGAAAAGGGACAGTGAAATGCGATTGTACTCAAATCGGTCGAGTGGCGAATATAAATAATTGTTCCCGGAATATTTAAGTGTATTTAAGGTTTTATAGGGAAGGGCTAAGTATTAACAGGTGCCTGGGTCGATAGATCAGAAGGGTAATTGTTTACTACACTATCAGTAGGAAACGGTTTCATTTTGACAGTTCCGCAACATTCATGGCGTTGTTTACGTTGCTAAGCAAACAATTTGTTCGAACGTATGAAAGAATGGATGACAAATAAGCTTCAAAATGATTCGAATTCTGATTAGTGTGTTACGCAATTAGGGTCCTGGTAGGGTTGCCACCTTTTTTTCTTGCAATTTAAGTACATTGGTTATTATAGGTAAGAAAAAAAAGTACGTAGTATAAAAATAAAGTATGACTTATTTGTCTTTATTATTATATTTAAAACTTTTTTTTTTTGTTTTTTGCAGATGTATCACAAATATTTCGTTAAACGAAAAACTACTTACGACTAAACTTTTCAACATCCCAAAGAAATCAAATCGTATTTTCGTTAACTTTATTGTTCTCATAAAGTATAGCGTACAATTATGTGAAATAACGTACAATACTTTATTATAAAGTACGGGTGGCAACCCTAGGTCCTGGTTAAGCTCCACATACTACATACCAAGACCCCTTCGTGCCTCGGAAAGCACGTTAAGCCGAGGGTCCCGATGTTAGGGGTCGTTACAAGCGCAGAAGTCTGAGAACCAGCTAGTCTTACCCAGTAGCAGGGTTGTGGAGGTCAGATAGGCAGTCGCTCCATGTAAAATGTTGGTATTCAGCTGTATTCGGTGAGACTGGGAGCTGACGCCAACATAGATGGGAAAAGGCTACGCAAATTGATTGGTAGAGATATTATGGAGGCTCAGATATCTACTATCTATATATACATGATTAGTTTTTATCCAGGGCGCAAACTGTAACCATGAACTCAGCATATAATTCTAGACCCACCAGCGTAGAAAAATTTCGTCGGTTATACAAAAAAAAATCAGCTGTTCAATACATTTTGACCCCGTAGGTATTGCATTTTTCTATGAAACAGCGGATATTTTTTTGTAAAACCGACGAAAAATTTCTGCGCAAGGGTGTCTAGAATGATATGCTGAATTCATGGTTACAATTTGCGCATTGGGTAAAAACTTATCCTGTATATGTATACTATCTAGTTATGGAATGTCCTATGCGTAGCATTATGGGAGAAAGTACGAAGTCTTTCTCTCTATGAACTTATGATTTTTATTTTCAAACGTCTTATTTGTGCAGAAGAAACAATTGTTCTACGCCAATTGATTGGTAGAGATAAGATGGAGGCTCAGATATCTACTATCTATATATACATGATTTGTTTTTATCCAGTGCGCAAACTGTAACCATGAACTCAGCATATAATTCTAGACCCACCAGCGTAGAAAAATTATGTCGGATATACAAAAAAAATCTGCTGTTCCATACATTTTGACCCCCATTTTGTAGGTATTGCATTTTTCTATGAAACAGCGGATATTTTTATGTAAAACCGACGAAAAATTTCTGCGCAAGGGTGTCTAGAATGATATGCTGAATTCATGGTTACAATTTGCGCACTGGGTAAAAACTTATCCTGTATATGTATACTATCTAGTTATGGAATGTCCTATGCGTAGCATTATGGGAGAAAGTACGAAGTCTTTCTCTCTATGAACTTATGATTTTTATTTTCAAACGTCTTATTTGTGCAGAAGAAACAATTGTTCTTTCTTCTCTATCTTAGTTTTATTCCATTTTATTTTTGAGAAGCACTCTATTAGTAATAATTAACTAACTTTTTAACCGACGAAAAAAAACGGAGGAGGTTATCAATTCGACGCGTATTTTTTTTTTTTTTGTTTGTTTTTTTTATGTATGACCACGGATAACTTTTTACATAGTAGTCCGATTGTGATAATTTTTATTGGAAAGGGTATACTCCGAGGGTGGTCCCATATAAATTTGGAAAACAAAATCAAACCCTAAGGGTAGGAAAACAGGGGATGATTGATTGTTTACTCAGTGATTGTAATGCATTACCACGCATAACTTTATACAGAGTAGTCCGATTTTGATCATTATTTTTTCATTGGATAGGGTATACCTTGCCAAGTATTATTAGTACATTAAAACTACAAAAAATTGTAAAATAAAAACTTTTTAGCAAAAAATTAAACCGCCGAAAAAACTGAAAAGCAAAAAATAATTTTTTTTAGTAGAAGACTTTTGGATGGAATGGATTCGACTTTTGATTTTGCATTACTATCAAAATCACACTGATCTTTATCCTCACTCTAATAAGGTTACTGTTGGGTTGAACCACTGACAAGTCTTTCTAAGTTATTGTGATCTTTATTGTGATCACAATAAGGTTACTTTTAGGTTGCAGCTGTCAGAGTTAATATTAAAAAAAATCCTTGACGGTTTAACTTGACACACACCACTGACACACTGTTTTTAAGTTACTGCATCTGCACCATGCTAAAAAGATTTTAATAACACAAGTGCAAATACTGCTCATTTGCATTGGATTAAATTGTATTTAAAATACTTAGGCAGAACTATGTTGGAGCCTTGAGAGACGGCCTAGGTGCCTCTACAAAACTTTCCCTAGGCCGACTTTTCGGCATCGAGATCAAATTCTTAGCATAAGCATTCGCCTATACTAAGAATTTGACGCCATGTTTCAATTTATTTATATTCGTATATTTCAAGTTTTATAATGTACAACTAATTACAAATTCAAATAACACCGCAAAAGTACGAAACTTGCAAAACTTACATATTAGATATTCCTGTTTGTTTTTGCACAAAACCATATCATATTCAGCGAAGTCTAAAGAAAACCACACGAAAACCTCACTCACATCAAGAGATACGTTAATAACCAGCAGTGTTGCCTACCCTCCTAATTATAAAGCGTAAATTAACACTAAGAACAGTATATCAAAAGTTCAAAGTCGTATGATTAAAATTCCACGTTTAAAAGAGAATTTTAAGTGAACAGGATATGAAGCTACGGGGCCCGGGGGCCAGGGGCCCGAATATTTGTGAGGCCCGCCCGACCTCAGAATTTGTGGAATTCCGACATTTCCCGGAGATTCATTCGGATTAATATGGCGCCTAAATATAAGGGACATTTTTGGAATGCAATTCCTCTTAAATCGTAGAGGAATTGGTCTTTTGAAGGCGTGTCATACGTAATGACTCATACGCCACGTAAATGCGTTACTCTCTAAAGCTACGGTTTTCTAAAAAAGCGGTTGCCGCCAAAATAACAACGCAGTGACAGCTGTCATGAAACTTAAGGCTTTGACGTTTTAGTTGTCAAAAAAGCTCTCTAGGAAATCACACTAACTTACTTTGATAAATAAGGTTCAACGGTAGTCAGAAGCCCAAAATAGGTTACCCAGTAACTGGGTTGTGGAGGTCAGATAGGCAGTCGCTCCATGGAAATACTGGTATTCAGATGCATCCGCTTAGACTGGAAGCTGACCCCATCATAGTTGTTTAAAGATTTATTGACAATAGTGATTGAGTTACAACCCTTTGACAACATAGCGTTTCTATATCAGTCGGTAGGCCAGCATCCTGTATGGCACTGATGACATTATCAGTCTTCAGATATCAATTAAGGCACTCTCGTATATCCCCTAAGGCATCAGACAAGATCAATGGTCAAGACATGTACCTATACGATATGGGTCATAGACTTATAAAAAAACTTGTCATTTCTGATCAAATCCTGCAGTAGGTATTCTACCTATTGATCTTAATTTGACAATAGAATGGTCTGTAACAGTGTTTATACTTAAAAGTATAGCGAATACACTATGCGGAGTTAGTTTTTTGAAAACTGGGTATAGTTTTGGAGTTAGACCCTTAATGACTGGTTAATATTTTTACCATGACATGAACAATTTTTATAAAGTCCATGCTGACATGAGAAAAAAAAAACTCTTCAATGGTTTAAGCAAAATTCTTCAATAAAATTTCCACACTCCGAAACCGTACTGACACATACATACAAACCATAAATCTATAGCCCAAATTCAAAACAATTGAAGACAATACAATACTGAGCAGTAAATGCCATCGGTCTGCTATTAAACCCGGGCCACATCAGCGGCAGGCACGCCAAATTACCTGAAACAAATAAATATCACTTAGTAAATCATACTTCTATTCTATTTGCTTTTAATGTTGTATTCTACGCCTTATTGTGTTGGATTTAGATTAATATTACTTTAAGTGTCGGTGGACAGGTTCTTTAGGGTAAGAATTCAAGACTTATTGTGTCTTTGGGCAATTATTTATTAATTTAATCATAAGGTTTTTAGACAATTTCGAAGTTAATTCTTGGTATAGAAGTTACTATAGGAGCCTTAGGGCCTCTCTGTATCCTACCAGTGTTGCGAAAGTTGTTCGAAAGAGTTACCGTGGACCTGGCACATTGGCTACTGAAGGAACACGGGTGGGTTTTAGTCAGTAAAAGTCTGACACGCCTTTCCGCTTCGCCTAGAGCGGGAGACGACATTTGATGATGTTCGCCCACAAAATAAAATAAGGTTCGTTGTACAGGTTGTTTAGGGTGAGAGTTCAAGACTTACTTTCTTGACTTAGTTCAAGATTTTTAAATAATTTTGAACTTAATTCTAGGAGCCTTAGGGACTAGCTGTACCGGATCGAGTAATTAAACAATATTGTTGGGCAATTTTGATAATTATTCCTAGAAAACGATTTAACGAATACATTTTGATCTTCTCCGTTCGCTTGTCAGCTTAAACTAACTCCTACCATTTTCCTGCTTATCCATGTCTAAATCAATTTGACTTTCCAAATCTGATTAAAGTTTTAGACAACAAAAGCCCACGTTCCAATGGACGTAATAAAATCGCGATAGAACTTCAACGCACTGCGTGGCGAGCGTTAAAATCAAAATCGAACACAATTTTTTCGACGCGCTGCGCTGTTCTGTTGGATTCTCAATACTTACTCATTTCAAGACCTAGGAGGGGGTTGAAAATTCTAAAGCGTATTTAAAACATCCGTGTGACTGTCTTTTGCAGACATACTTTCAAATTTAAAATGGTTTTATTGCACATAAACCTACGAAACGTCAGAAGCTAAGTGCACGGTTACAATTTGTCGATTCTTGTGGACTGTGACTGGCCTGTTAGTGTAGTGGTTAGTGACCCTGACAATTACGACGGAGGTCATCGGTTCGATTCTCACTCAGGACAAATCATTGAGTGATGAGAACAATTATTTGTTCTTTGTCTGGGTGTAATTTATCTATAATATTTATGTATTTGGAAATATACAGGGTGTCCAAGAACCTGGCGTCCAACTGGATTCCCACGATGCCCCAAGTTCTAACAGTACTCAGAAAAATATTTTAAAAAATCCACCCCATGTACTTACAGAATTATACTGATTTAAAAAAAAAAGGGGAAATGAGCACCCTGTGACATACTTTTGAATGCTGTGACTGCTAATGCTGATAATTTCGATATTTCTTGGAGGTTTTGTAATCTAGGGTATTGCTGTGTCTAAATAGAATGTAAAAATAATGTACTTATTGTACCATTTTAAAATAAAATATTATTTTAATTAAAGGTGATATGGAAAACTATTGAATTTCGCAACTTTGACCGACTGTAGTGTAAAAAAAATGTACCAAAATAGTATGGCAAGTGACGTCAAATTTTGACGCGTTTATTCCTCTTTTTAAAAAGGTATAATACTTACACATTAATTTGAAAAAAATAATTTTGATAATATTTTTACTCAACAACCCAATTTTTACGAAGTGCCTACCTACTAACGGTAACTGTCGGACCCTTTCTTATTTTAGAAACTGTTATGTTACTACTATTATTTACTTCGGTTCCAAGAGTGAGCAAGAAGGAAATACACACAGGTAGATGGGTTCCCAGTAGAATAAAAGCAAAGAATGTTAGTTTAAAGATATTTTATTACAATAAATGTTCAAAATGTTGACCACCCGCGGCAATACAAGCTCTCACTCTCCTTAAAAAGGACCGCTTTATGTTTCGCGAGTAACTTTTTTGACGTATCACCTGCATTGCTTGTGTTATCTTCTCACGAAGGTCAGCGATGTCATTAATGGGCTTCGCATAAACGAGCTCCTTCATAGTTCCCCAGAAAAAAAAATCCAGCGGATTTAAGTCAGGTGAGCGGGCTGGCCACGGGATTGTTCCTGATCGCCCAATCCACCTGTTCGGGTATTGCTCGTCCAAAAACTCTCTAACGGATACGCGAAAATGTGCTGGACAGCCGTCGTGTTGGAACCACATATCTGGTGGGGTCTCTTCTAGTAAGTTTGGCAAATCATTTTGAAGAAAATTTAAATATGATTCGCCAGTCAAATTCTCGGGCATCTCAAATGGACCAATAATATTCCCACAGAGAATACCGGTCCACATGTTCACTTTGAACCGGTACTGGGATCTATCTTCTCGCATCAAGTGCGGATTTTCCACATGCCACTCGTGCAAGTTGTGTAGGTTCATGTAGCCATCCTTCTTAAATGTTGATTCATCTGACCACAAAATTTTGTCGATAAAGTTTTCGTCTTCTCGATGTTTTTGCAGGATTGTTTCACAAAACGCGACTCGGCTCGGATAGTCTCGAGGTAAAAGACTTTGCACTCGCTGTACGTGGTATGGATGATATTCTTCTTTTTGGAGAATACTGTGTGCTGTGCTCTTCGGTATCCCCGTATCAGCTTCTATTCCTCGCACAGAGATGCTTGGATTTGCCGACACCGCCTCTAAAACTTCATCGCGTATGAAGTCATTTACGGGTCGTCCTTCACCAGCTACTTGATTGGGGAACCGCCCGTCACATAGTGATCTGTGCACATTAATGAAAACTAGATGGTCGGGATATCGCGTAGCCCTCGGATACCTTTCTCTGTAAAGTCTCGCTGCAGCTCGTCCATTACCTCTACATTCTCCATAAATGTAGTGCATATTTGCGTATTCTTGCGGAGTGTAGGTCGCCATGGTAGCACACACAAAACACAAACTGTCCAAACACAGGCAAAGGTCGTCGTAAAGAGTTCGTTTCAAAGTCCAGAGCACAAAGAGTAATCGAGTCCAATAAACAAAGCTTTAAATCGTAGTACGTGATCAATGGTAACAATAAGAGAGAGGTGCGTAGTAACGGCAGGAGGCAGTGACGCGTACTGACCGTACTGTTATCCTAAATAGCACGATCCCAGATAGCGTCACTATCTATCTCACTCGCACCTCAAACCTTTTTCTCCCTCACTCTTACCTGAATAATGGGGTACCATAAAGAAGAACCAGCAAATCGCAAAGATAGTTTCTGTCTTGCTCCCTCCTGTTGTAATAACGAATCACTATGGTGAGATGCATGCACATACCGTCCCTTACGGTCTAACCTGTTTTTTGAGAGGCCTGTTGTTATTTTTATGAGCATACAATAGTAATTCTTTAGAGGTTAGATTCAATTCGTCGTAAATTTTTCTTTCTAAGAATTCTGTAAGACATCGTAAAAATTGGGTTGTTGAGTAAAAATATTATCAAAAATTTTTTTTTTCAAATTAATGTGTAAGTATTATACCTTTTTAAAAAGAGGAATAAACGCGTCAAAATTTGACGTCACTTGCCATACTATTTTGGTACATTTTTTTTACACTACAGTCGGTCAAAGTTGCGAAATTCAATAGTTTTCCATATCACCTTTAGTTAAAATAATATTTTATTTTAAAATGGTACAATAAGTACTTTATTTTTACATTCTATTTAGACACAGCAATACCCTAGATTACAAAACCTCCAAGAAATATCGAAATTATCAGCATTAGCAGTCACAGCATTCAAAAGTATGTCACAGGGTGCTCATTTCCCCTTTTTTTTTGAAATCAGTATAATTCTGTAAGTACATGGGGTGGATTTTTTAAAATATTTTTCTGAGTACTGTTAGAACTTGGGGCATCGTGGGAATCCAGTTGGACGCCAGGTTCTTGGACACCCTGTATAAGTCTATTTATCAGTTGTCTGGATGCCATAGTAGAGACTCTGCCTAGTTTGGGACCAGATAACGGTGTGTTTGTTGTCCTAAAATATTATAATATTTCCACATGAAGGAAAATTTCATAAGAATCATGATGACTGGCCACGCAAAATTAATTACAATCTTTTTCCTCTCCTAATATTAAAAAAAAGTCATCAAACCGCCAAACTGAAATGTGGGTAGGAAAATTAAAATCGTTACACGTGGTCGGAGCCGCGGGCTAAATATATGTATATATACTGTTTAAGTATAGCTCTTTATTATCCTAAGCATGTCTGCAAAGATTTGCTAGAGTAATGGAAGCGACAACCGGGATGCTGGTCACTGTATTGTGTTTTGTGAAATTAACTTGTAATAAGTCTCTATCTAGTAAATACTGATTACCTGTCTAGTAAGTATTTGTACTTACTATTACCATGGATTCAGTAGGTGCAGGATTCTTATCGCATCAGTGTTTTTTTTTGGTTATTTAAAAAAAGAATTACTGTTCCATACATGACGCACGTTTTTTGTTTTTTGATATGGTAACCGATGAAAAAATTTTACGCGTCTGGAATCATGTGGAATGTATGGTTACAGTTTGCGGGACAATGTATAAAGGGTCAAATTAAATTAGCTGGCAATACATTTTTTTTTTGTGGGTGTGAAATCATCAAATGACGTCTCCCGCTCTTGGGTGGAGCGGAAGAGCGTGTCAGACTTTTACTGACTAAAACCCATCCGTGTTCCTTCAGTTGCCCATGTGCCAGAGCCACGGTATCTCTTTCGAACAAATCTCGCGACCCTGGCAGGAACTGACAATACATTACTCATGTATTGGGTATTGATTCCAAATACTATTGAAATTAAAAAAAAATATTTTCACCATTCTAACTTTGTTCAAAACTTTAAATGAAACAGACATGCATATCACGGCAATGAAAGAACTGTTTTGTATTTTTTTGGAAATTCGTAGAAAATATCTGTTCGACGCAAAATCACAAAAACAGCTGATCGATTACGGGCATTGACCTTCGCCCATCGAGTGATGATTTTTTTTGTGTGTGGGAAATGTCTTAACAGCTAAATGAATTTGACTCTGGATAATAGTAGGTATGTATCTTTATGCATCGTAGCTAATCGTCTAACGATTGTGCGAATCGAAATAGATGATCGTCATTCATTAGTTTCAGTACCAAAGCAAATATTATAGAACAAAACTAAAATTTTATTGAAAAAAAAACTTTCTCTAATTGAATTTCTAATTTAGTATGTAGAATGTTTTACTTGAAGATTGAGTTTATACAAAGAAAGAGGCTCAGTAATTTGTTTTAGCAAAGTTACATTAATTTACTTAATGTATAGAAATTTAATGATATTAACTAAGTATATTAACAAAAATTAACTGCTGAGTTTGAAAGATTTTAATGTTTACTGAATACAATTAAAGCTAAGCATATTATTAGAAACTAAGTTACTGTGTACTGTCAACTGTTGGAATATCACAGACACACGACAAGGGACTTACTAGAGAATGGGCAGCAGCGTTCTCTATGCATTTTACAACCATACTGCAATCGCCAACCCGCCTGCCAAGCGTGGCGATTATGGCAAAGCCCCCCAAATTGGGGGAGGCCTAAGTCCAGCAGTGGACGTCTTTCGGCTAAAATTATGATGAGGACAAGGTTTTATAAAGCTGTATTAAAAAACCTTGCTCTAAGGCTCCCGCAGACGGTAGAACGCCACCGTCTGTGGTAGCCCTCATAATAGAAAATACGTTTGTTTTAATTACTAGAAGTTTCATATCGCTATTAGAAACCTGCGGGGTAATTACATGCCAGTTGAGTGAATTCGCAAAAATACTGTTGTTTATTTTATGTTATAGTATAGATTAAAGTAGGATATTGTTGTTATTTGTTATATTGTAAATATTGTGTATTTTATATTTAGAAACCTAGTAGGTATAATAGTAGATATTATGTTTTTTTTTTAATTTATTGTTTGTAGTAAGTTAATTTTAAGACCGCACTATCGCATTAGGTGTAAACCTGTAAGGATAGTTGTAAGGGAGATTTTAATAAATAAATTAAATTACATAAGACAGTAATATTTGCAATGTAATGATTTCTGACAATTCGACAACATTCATTGCGTTATTTACGTTGGCAAACAGACTATTAAAACAAATGAAGCAATGGTTTGCAAATTTCTTTCAAAATCCTTCCCATTGCGTAATCCATTGGTATGCTGTTATAAAGTAAAGGAAATCTTAAAATGCTACTGTTTTTAATTCCATGAAGCGACGCGCGCTTTACTTGTGGTTACCAAGCGTACAAACACGTGTCTGTAAGCACAGGAGCTCTCGGTACCGTTCGAGACAATAGCGAAGTCGACACATTCATAACGTGTCTATACACTTGATAACCACAAGTAAACCGCGTGACGCTTCGTGAGATAAAAATACCTTAATCGAAAAAAAACATTGACATTTTTATTATATTTATTTGCACATTTCAATAGCTGTCTACTATTGTGAAATACAATATTAAAGGAAATGTAAATGCAAAAGTAGACGACAGCAACTTAAATAGTGTCCGGCGTCTTTTATAGACACATTTATGCCACATGTAAACACATTTATGGTACTGAGTCAGGGGCGGATTTATATAAGAGTTTTTTAAGCTGCAGCCCAGGTCCCCGTGGATATGACACAGCTCCTATTAGAAACAATGAACAATATTGTGAATAAAGAAGAAAGCAAAAATCTGTTTTTTTTTTCGGTGTCATCGTCATCATTATTTCAGCCCAATGACGTCCACTGCTGGACATAGGCCTCCCCTAATTTGGAGGGGGAACGCTGCTGCCCATTCTCTAGAAGCACCTTAGTCACCTTTTACGACACCCATGGGAAGAAACGGGATGGTGCTACGGTTTTTGGTATATTTTCTCGCAAACGCCATCATTCGCAGTCGAACAGACTTAATTAATTTTGACAAAATAGCAATCATTTCATTAATTAGCAAGCAGGCCTCCAAGTAGTATTAGTCCAGCTCCACAAGCCCACAGTACGGCCCTGTAGCAGACTAAATTATTTCAACCATAAAACAAAGTACAACCATAAAAATGTAAACTATTTTTATGGCTTTGCTTTTAATAAGTGAAAACAATCTCTATGTTATTGACCGCTAAGTTTTAAGTCAAAGTTTAAGTCGCAGCTCAATACTTGACTCTGACAATATTAACATAGACTTAGGTTGTGGTCACACTGTCTGTTGAGGCTTTCGATTGTGATGCAATTAAACTGAAGGCTTCTTAAATGATCAAGCAATTCTTTTTTCGGAACTGTTTAATTTTGAGCAGATAATGGTGTTTTTAGGGTTCCGTTGCCAAATGGCAAAAAACGGAACCCTTATAGATTCGCCATGTCTGTCTGTCTGTCTGTCTGTCTGTCTGTCTGTCTGTCCGAGTATGTCACAGCCACTTTTCTCTGAAACTATAAGAGCTGTGCTATTGAAACTTGGTAAGTGGATGTATTCAGTGAACCGCATTAAGATTTTCACACAAAAATAGAAAAAAAGCAATAATATTTGGGGTTCCCTATACATAGAATTGAAACTCAAAATTTTTTTTTTCATCAAACCCATACGTGTGGGGTATCTATGGATAGGTCTTCAAAAATGATATTGAGGTTTCTAATATCATTTTTTTTTTAAACAATAATATTTGGGGTTCCCCATACATAGAACTGAAACACAAAAAAAAAAAATTAATCAAACCCTTACGTGTGGGGTATCTATGGATAGGTCTTTAAAAATGAAATTGAGGTTTCTAATATCATTTTTTTCTAAACTGAATAGTTTGCGCGAGAGACACTTCCAAAGTGGTAAAATGTGTGTCCCCCCCCCGTAACTTCTAAAATAAGGGAATGATAAAACTAAAAAAAATATATGATGTACATTACCATGAAAACTACCAACGAAAATTGGTTTGAACGAGATCTAGTAAGTAGTTTTTTTTTAATACGTCATAAATCGTAAACCACAATTTACCTTTCATTCAGTCAACTCAAATATAAAAATTAAAAAAAAAACATTTAATTTCATAAACGATGATGACGAATGATGATGATGATGACCTGCAGGTTTGTACGGAACCCTCGGTGCGCGAGTCCGACTCGCACTTGGCCGGTTTTTTTTTTCTGGGCTCTGTAAACCTGTAAACTTGGAGAAGTAAACTGGCTTCCAATCTATATTTACCGGATGGACGTTCCTCATTTGAAAAAAATGGGTTCCCTACACTATGTAAAAACCTATGTTCTAGCAAAGAAACAGATCATTCATTCATAATACCTATGCCTCTTGGTAAGCAACTTCATATATACCATAAAATAATAATAATAATTAACTGTATTGTAATACTGCAGGGCAAAATGCCTCCCTTTCCTTTTCCACTCAACTCTATCCTGAGCCAATAAGGACCAATCCCTCTTGTCTTCCGTGATACCGTTTGACGTTTTCGAGGACCCATATTGTGGACACCCATACCATGTTTTATGCAAATGAATATTATCTCTATTTCGCCATAGTCGGAAATCCAACCGAAACACCAATTTTCATATCATTACGAAAAACTATAATTTTATCAGCCCACGATAAAGAAAAGCAAGCAGCCAATTTTTAGTAGTCAACAAACATTAAGTTTTTTCTACTAAAATTGCTCCATTAGTCACTCTACCAGTGTACCTACAGCCTTACCTCTCGCTGCAAGCAAGTCCCGGCAACTTAATCGATTAAACTAGTTAGGAATCACTATATTATTTTACTGATCAACCGGCTTTGAACTTCCGACTTTCGATCGTTCAATGTTTGTTGGCTATGAAACTGGGGGATTTAGTGTTATTTCTCTGTGATGAAGTGAAAAGCCAGATGGAGGAACGATGGACTGACGGCTACAGCTACTGAAGGTGCCCACAGCTGTATCCTAATTCTGAGTTGACTCTATTAAGATAGAAATAATTTAGACAAAAAAAATGCTATAGACACGCTAAGCAGAAGAAGATGGGGTGTTACACCATACTCAAGAGTCAGTAAATTAGGAACAGCTTTTTGTTTATTGAGTACCCACTCAAAAAACAAAAACCTATTCGTAATTTCACAGAGCGGATGAAGTCATCAAATGACTTCACCCGCTCTGGGTGGAGCGAAAGGGCGTGTCAGACTTTTACTGACTAAAACCCACCCGTGTTCCTTCAGTTGCCTGTGCCACGGCCACGGTAACTCTTTCGATTCCGCGATCCTGGCAGGTTGGTAGATAACTTGAAATAACTACTAAATTAATCACGCGTTACGTTATGTGTACTAGTTACTTTGAAGTTATCCTTTAAAGGATCGTCGATGAATAATAATAACAGCATCAACAGCATAGGTATCATCCCACGGCAGGGCAAATAAATTTTCTTCTTTGCCCTGCTCTTCTTCGATGTGCGCGGACATAAGTGCACTCTCTCCTTCCTCACCAACACACACAGTCCGTTGAAACGGCAGTTCGACACGACCGGAGAGAGATCAAGCCCAGGACCAATGGCTTAAGGCCCTCTTGTAGTTGAAGACGTTTCGGCGAACACTGGCCGGTCGTTGCGAGCGCTTGAGCTGCTAGATTTTGTGTATAATTGTTTCGTGGAGACAAAATGATAAAGAAATTATAAAATATTTTCTCACCATGCCCTAAAAAACAATAAAACCTATCTTTTGGTATAAGTTTTACATGGTTTAATGATGGAATCTCTTCAAGGTACACGTTTTAAACGGCGATTTAGTGTCATCTTTATGATTATTTTTTAATTCACGTTTCTATCTTCACACAGCTCTTAACAGTATGTTCAATTTTCCTAAATTTTTTTTTTTTTTACGGAAACTATCCATTTTGCTAGATTTACAGAGGTTTAAAAAAGTTAAAAAGTACTGCAACCTCGGCTTAACGTACTTTCCGAAGGACGGCGGTGTCACACCCCAGCTGCTCTGCCGTGCCAATCCAAAAGACTGTAAGTCGACTTACAGTGTTTTTGCTTAACAAAGCCCAATCAGTTTCTTGAAGTCTGTTTAGTACCTATGATCGACCACACTTTCATTTCAACGGTTTTTCTGCAAGATAAAGCAAACAAAAACCAATTACCTCAGATATGGGCAAATATTAATCAAAAACATGTTTTGTCAGTTATCTCAAAACTGGTTTTTGTAGGTTACAGTGTTTTGGCTTGGCAGGGCAGAGCTTCCAAACTCCGGGCCGTTGCGTTGGTGAGGAATTTCTAATAGAATAACCCAAACATTTCTTCCCGTGGGTGTCGTAAAAGGCGACTAAGGGATTTACTAGAGAATGGGCAGCAGCGTTCTCTATGCATTTTGCCACCATACTGCGATCACCAACCCGCCTGCCAATCGTGGTGATTATGGCAAAGCCCCCCAAGGGGGAGGCCTAAGTCCAGCAGTGGACGTCTTATGGCTGAAATAATGATGAATGATGAACCCAAACATGAAACTGGGTTTTTTTTGTTTACTGGACATTTTTAGTTAGACGTTTTCATAAGGATTATACAGTTCACTTACTCCTAATATGAATGAGCCTGTCATTCATTACCATAACTCATAAATATCTAATAATCTACCGAGGATACAGAGATCCTAATCTCTAAACTTGTTTCACAATAAATCTAAAATTATCAAGCTAAGCAGGTATTGGTACCGCCCTTGTGACAAACTAAACTAAAGAACCTCCTACGCAGCATTACTAGAGAAACCTATAATATTCTAGAAGGGTTAGAAAAGGTAATTCCAGAAGATTTACTTAATATAATGACATTGAACATCTTCGTGAGAGGGAGTGGATCTTATCCATTATGCACGCCCAATTTCGTTTTGGTACAAACGGGGTGGTTTCACATGTGTGAACCGTACTGGTTCAATACTCAGAAGTAAGGATTTGGAATATAAAAAGACACTCTTTATAGACTTTGGAGACCACCTTTATTACCAACGTTTACAAAAAGTTACTATATAGTATCCAATGCAAGTGACTAGCGCAGATGTCTCGATACGAATGCCCAAAAGTGCCGAGTATTACCACTCAATTGTCTGCACACTTCCCGCCATTTTACTTGCTTATGATTGGCCGAGAACTGTCAAAGTCTCGACCAATCACAAGGAATCAATACAACCACATTTAATATTAAGAGTAAATAGACATGATTAATAATAGTCAACAAACATATATTATTCTAGGCATAATTTATAACAGCTCGGCCATCCGACTTCCAACGAGTCCCTCGTTGTTATGTATTAATTACAAAAGAAAGAAAAAAAAACATTACATACAACATATTTAAATTCTAAATGTAACATATTGAACATAAATTATCTCATTCGTCTTTAATTAATCATATCTTAAGTTCAATTATTTTACAATAGATTTACTCCTAAATTAATTTTAGTTTCTAAGCTTTCTTGAGAAAAAAAAACTATAAATGTATTTATTAATCTATGACCTTGATTAATAAAACGCTTATAACCTTTAAGGGTGTCGGTTACCTGACACGCCTAGCGTAATCTTTATCTTATATCGGCAGTAGGTGTATGTATTGGTCCATGACCTTGACCAGTAGATATACCCACTAATGTACCAATTGCTAAAATGGGAGGCATCCTTTACCTGATACCCCTCACCAACTCATTAGTACGTGACTCTAACCAATGAATCGGTATTTACTAGTCCATGACGTTGACTAGCAAATATTTCAGCCATTAGTACATGGAATAATTTAGATGATACATGACATTAATCATCGAAACTTAAAACCACATTAGCATTACTTTTTATTGTGACATCGACATCTCATAGCTCTTTAAATTTTCATGTTAGAAATACAGTGTACTTGATAGCAAAATATCTGATTCGGTGTTCTTATCCACCTGCTTATTTAATTCTATGTACAATATTCATCTTTATTAACACCAATGAATTGGCAATGCATCTAATTACAACCCTTCATATTCAGATTCACAATCTTTAGGCTTGGATTCACAATCGGTTGATACGGGTTCGTTAAAACAGATCCATGGGAATATTTTATCAATGGCCACCACAGCTTCATACCTCTTACTAGTCCTTGTGAGGGGTGTGTCCTCGACCACAAACCTATCATTGGGGAGCACCTTCTTAATTCTGTAAGGGCCTTTACACTTAGGTTCGAGCTTCTTAGATTGCCCCTCTATTCCCGTCACAGCTCTTACTACTCTAACCAAATCACCTTCTTTGAAACGCATTCCCATTTTTCTGTACCTATCATACCGCTCCTTGTCCTTGCCCTGTTGTATCCTAATAAGCTCACCGGCTGTAGCCCTAACATCGTCCAGACTCTCACCGACATCGGACGTAACTTCGTTTATTACGTCGTTTAATAGACCTTCTGATGGATTGGTTAGATTTCGCCCGAAAAGAAGCTCGGCTGGAGTCTTTTTGGTGGTGGCATGTACAGTGGTATTGATACCCAACTGTATGTTAGGTAAATGTTCGTCCCATAAACCATTTGGTTTATCATGGTTCATTGCCCCGAGCGCTGCCAAAATAGTGCGGTTGTACCGTTCCACTTGGCCATTCGCTCGGGGTGTGGCAACGGCATTAAGCACGTGCTTTATACCACATGATTGAATAAACGTATTAAACTGTCTACTAGTGAAACTTGTCCCTTGATCTGTAATCAAACGGGTTGGTACGCCGAAGTAGCTAAAATGTTCTCTCAATACCCTAATGCTTGTCGACGATTTGGTATTTCGCACAGCGGTGATGTCAACAAATTTAGTAAACGCGTCTATAATAACTAGGATGAATGTATTGCCACGCTTGGTGCGGATAAAAGGACCGAGATGATCCGCATGTATGGTGTGGAACGGTATAATAGCTTTAGGGATGGGGTGTAGTTCACCGGGCCTGGAACCACCTGGCAACTTGTGATGTGCGCACTGAAGGCAAGCAGAGACGTACTTTTTTACAAACCTTCTCATCTTTGGAAACCAATAAGTAGCTTGCAAACGTGCCAGAGTTTTGTCAAACCCAAAGTGTCCCACATCATCGTGATTGGCTTTCACTAGTTGCCATCTGGTTCCACTCGGAACAACCCAACGAATAGTATTTTCGTCAATCATACGATATACCCGTCCATTTACAAGCTTGTAATTTTTGAATATGTCAATGGCATCTTTACATTTGGAATCGCCTAAAACATTCGCGATATTCTTAATGTCTTCGTCCGTCTGTTGCACCGTTGCTAGCCAATCGTCAGTACCTACCGAAAGTATGTCTAACACGTGATCAACATCTGGAGTACCACCTATAGCACCCCTGCTAAGGGCATCTACGTGTGCCATTTTGTCGCCAGGGCGGTATTCTATTGAGCAGTCGTATTCTAAGAACTGCAGCCACCAGCGAGCAATTCGTGGGATTAAGTCGCGTTTACTCAAAGTGGTACGCAAAGCGTTGCAGTCCGTAACTATAGTGAATCTAATACCAAGTAAGTAATGCCTGAACCTATTTAATGAAGCAATAATAGCGAGGGTCTCTAACTCGAAGGAGTGTAGTTTTTGTTCATCCGGACTGGTTTGCCTGCTATAATAAGCTATAGGTTTGAACACCCCAGACTTGTCCTGTTGCATTAAAATGCCGGCTACCCCGTACTTGCTAGCGTCAGTGTGGAGTTGAGTTAGTGCACTAGGGTCATAAAGTCCCAGGACCGGTCTTTGTACTAAAATCTCCTTTAATTTTTCAAACGATTCTAGTTCTTTACTACCCCAACTCCAAGGAGAGTCCTTCTTCAACAGACTAGTCAGAGGACGTGCTATTAAAGCGAATCCCGCGACAAACCTCCTGAAGAAGCTAGCAAGGCCTAAGAACCTTCTAACCTCGTGAACATTTCTTGGCGTAGGGAATTTGGATATAGCGTCTGTTTTAAGCGGCCCTGGTCTAACACCCTCTGAACTGACTTCGTACCCCAGGTACTGCTCACTATGTGTTTCTTCACGGGATGGTGTACGAAAGCGAGAAGTTCTGCTCCTAGGTGAATGCCCGTGTTCTGCGTGGCACGTCTCGTGTCGCCCTGGAGTGCGCGACCGGATACTGGAGCGCTTAGCACGACGCCTTGCCTTCCCTGAATAGTGTGGTCGGGAAGGAGACCGACTAATCGTCGGTCGCGATCGTCTTCCTTTCGATCGCCTGGACCGCGACCGACGGTTTCGACTGCCACAATTTTCTTCAGGTGTACACGTATGCCCTCGACCCCGGCTGCGGCTTCGAGTTGCATCACGACATCGAAGTGGCGGCGTCAGTGACTTGCGAGGGGTCCGTCTAGGTCCATCACGTTCTCTTCGAGAACTAGACCCATGTTCATCCATGTTCTCACGGCCTCAATATGTAATACAATAAAAAAACATGTGAGTTAATAAACCCTAACTATACTAAACTTGTAAACATGATGTTAATAAATTTTCACATAATATATTAATATAGACCATCAAACATGTTCATCCCCAGGGAGTACCCTGGCACGATAAAAATGCATGACTAACCATATAAACCTCCGGAATGTCTCCGTTACGGTAAATACAGCTCAGTCTTTCGAATTACAAACAGGAATATCAAACATGTTCATCTCCAGGGAGTACCCTGGCAAGATTAACATGCATGACTAACCATATAAACCTCCGGAATGTCTCCGTTACGGTAAATACAGTTCATTCTCAAATTACAAGCAGAAATATCAAACATGTTCATCTCCAGGGAGTACCCTGGCAAGATAAACATGCATGACCAACCATATAAACCTCCGGAATGTCTCCGTTACGGTAAATACAGTTCGATTTCTGAAGTAATTAAACTAAGACGCGAGGAAAATACGTTATAGTGATAAACCTGCAGCCTAATTATTATTTCTTTAACACTTTTATTGTAAATTGCAATAATATGACTAATGAGGGTAGGTAGCACAATTAGAATAAACAAAAGACACTTACGTTTTCTCGGTACGCCAGATACTTAAGCGTGTCTCCGATCCTTTTGTGGGCGCACTAGGTTTTTAATCCCACTTCTGAGATGTGAACCGTACTGGTTCAATACTCAGAAGTAAGGATTTGGAATATAAAAAGACACTCTTTATAGACTTTGGAGACCACCTTTATTACCAACGTTTACAAAAAGTTACTATATAGTATCCAATGCAAGTGACTAGCGCAGATGTCTCGATACGAATGCCCAAAAGTGCCGAGTATTACCACTCAATTGTCTGCACACTTCCCGCCATTTTACTTGCTTATGATTGGCCGAGAACTGTCAAAGTCTCGACCAATCACAAGGAATCAATACAACCACATTTAATATTAAGAGTAAATAGACATGATTAATAATAGTCAACAAACATATATTATTCTAGGCATAATTTATAACACATGCCTTTAAATAATTGGTTTTTAGGACATGTCAGTTTCCTTATGATGTTATTCTTTACCGTTTTGACAGCATGATCATTAACAATATTAGAATAAAATTAAGAAAATAAAATGAATAGAATTAAGAGCATTAATGCTCATTATTGGTATGGTTTGGTTTGTATTTGTGTGTGTGTGTCCGTTTGTTCTGTAGGAATGTGTGTGAATGAGTGTGCTTGGTGGTTGAATTTTCGGTTATATTTAAGACTTTGTTTGTTAACTATGTTTTCAGTCTGAATTTCGAGTCTAAATTTTGTTGAATTCGTGGGCCTTCTGAATTAACTCTGTGTGGTTTTATCACAGTTTCAAAGCTGTGCCCCACTACGAGCATTTACAAAGCATTTTATTGGCTTATAATAGAGTATTATATTACAAGTACTAACAATGAAATTTACCTATTGTTCGTTCTGAACAATATTTCTCTCAACACACATCACATTTAGATTTAGACCGGAAAGGTATGGAAATCGTAAGTGCTATATAATAAAATTACATACAAGTTTCTTAAGACCGTTATTGGCGGAACTAAAATTACGACAATACATTGTTTTGAAGAAAGTGAAATTGAATGTTTAAGCCATTGCCACAACAAATGGAAATTGTGGAAAGCTACTTCAGAATGTTATCAGTCAATCATTATAAGACAGAGTCATGGGGACGTTGGATTGACATAAAACAGGGCAAAATGGCTTGAAAAAGAAGTGGCTTACCTATATTAAAAACGTTGGATATTAAAAACTGTATCCACGAGAACACTGCCGACAAACTGTACTGCAGTTTTGCAGAAGAATTATGTTACTTTGTATGTATAATATCCACGAATAAAGTTAAAAAAAAAATATCTTGCACTGTACTGAAAAAGTTTGTAGATAATGATTTGAATAAAAATATGGCCATACTTCCACTAGGCAGAGGCGAGAGAGGTGTACCTTATTATACACCCACATTCCTTCAGTTATGTTTAAGTCCATGTTATAGGGGGCGAGCCTCAGGAGGCATCAACCGGCTATAAATCCAGACTCTGGGTTACTATTGGGAAAGCCTTCATGCAAAACCCCCAACAACAGTTTTCTCGAGGTGGGAATCAGATCCAAGACCTCTTGCTCAAAAGTAGCGCTTGCAACCACTAGATAAACGAAGCAGAATTCCATGAACGTTGAAATAAAATTTCCTATCACCATACCTTAGCGTGGGTGTCGTAAAAGGCGACTAAGGGGGTTACTAGAGAATGGGCAGCAGCGTTCTCTATGCATTTTACCACCATACTGCGATCGCCAACCCGCCTGCCAAGCGTGGCGATTATGGCAAAGCCCCCCAAATTGGGGGAGGCCTAAGTCCAGCAGTGGACGTCTTACGGCTGAAATGATGATGATGATGATGATACCTTAGCGTTAATTGACAAGCCACATTTGAGGTCAAACGATACAATGATTTTATTTCTGCAACTAGGTGTATATTATATAAACACTTTTACAAATTAATCGTATTTTAAAAACTAAATGATCTCGGCGTTTCCTATCCGACTTCTCTGAGAAGAAAGGCCAAAAAAAACTTAGAGGTCACAGTCTTTTTTAAAGTCCAGATATAAACTTGGTAACATCACGTCAAGACAATGTAAATTAGTGTCTGATATGGTCTTTTGAGGAAAGAACAACACAAATTGAGTAGAGCTATCCAGTCAGTGCAGGCATTTGTTAGTAATCCTGAAACTCATGTCAAAACTTAAGAACAAATGAACTCCAAAAAACAAAAGACGGTAATCTCCTTGGAACACCCCCTAAAAATTATGAAGAAACCTATCCACCACCGACTAATAAAGCGTATTTAGCCGGAGTTAATAAATTGGGGCGGTTCCAGCGTCGTTTCTCACTTGCAACCCTTATTGCTTAGTGAGAATGAAGTGAATTAATCGTATCAATTTTGTATTTGACTTGGGTAGAGGTTGGGTGGCGATGCAGTAGGATTAGAACTGTTTGCATTATATTAAAAATGGCGTGTTGATTCTTTGCTTGTTTTTTATTTTTGTTTAAAGGTCAATGGGAGGGCTACTTTTTCTGTAGTTCATTAGGTTCTAATTACTTTCAATTCACCTCAAAATCCCATAAACATAGACTGCCCGTAGATTCATAAAAGGCAACGAAGGGACTTACTATAGAAACGGCAGCAGCGTCTCTATGCAATTTACTACGCCATACTGCGATAGGCAACCCGCCTGCCAAGTGTGGGGATTATGACACTCCCGCCCCCTAAATTGGGGGAGGCTTATGTCCAGCACTGTCCTCCAATACCTAATAACACTGTAATTTGAAAAGTTGCAAAATCCAATTATTTTTCAAAGAGTAATCGTTGAGTTTCTTCCCGGCTCTTCTGTACAGGGCACGAACAATTGGAACCGTGCCCGTGACCTAGCTTCTGACGCCCCATATGTGGCCCATGTAGGTTTCACTTCAGCTGTACGAAGTCCACTACTGGATATCGGCCTCCCCCAAATGCAGGATTGCCATAATAGGAACGCTTGGCAGGCGGGTTAGCGATCGCAGTATGGTGGTAAAATGCATAGAGAACGCTGCTGGCCATTCTCTAGTAAGTCCCTTAGTCGCCTTTTACGACACCCACGGGAAAAAATGAGATGGTGTTATTCTTTGCGTCCGGCACCACACGGTAACACAGTACCTTAGTATTTAACATATTCAGTTTAAACCGACATAACTGAATGTAGCCTGAATAAATATAATTTATGTATTCTCTAGTTCCTAGTAGAAAGGTTCTGGAGTGGCGACCGCGTACCGGAAGACGTAGAGTTGGAAGGCCTCCAACAAGGTGGACCGATGACCTTGTGAAGGCCGCAGGAACCCGCTGGATGCGGGAAGCACAAAACCGGTCGAAGTGGCGGAGCTTGGGGGAGGCCTATGTCCAGCAGTGGACGTTTTTCGGCTGAAATGATGATGATGATGATGATGATTCTCTAGTTAGGAATCAAATACTAATTATGAAATTTGCGGCTTAAATTAATATCATGAAATAGGCTTCAGGATACATTGGAATAGAATTAGAATTTAGTTTCAGTGATTTTAGTAAAGAAGTGACAATACTAGAACCACTGCAACAAAATTTCTCTAAAACGATAGGTACATGATTTTGTTTTTGTAAGTATGTAGGTCTGTACAAAAACTTTTACACGTCAATCATATTTTTCAAAACTAGATGATGTCGGCGTTTCCCAACTGATTGCTCTGAGTAGAAATTCCGAAACAAACTCAGAACTAACATTCTCTTTTGAAGTCCTGACATAATCTTGGTCGCTCGTTTTAGATGTCATCAGAGATCTCTATGTCTGGGTAGGAGTTTCTTCGTGAAGTAATCGAAGAGTATGTGGTATTGGATCGAGTTCTTGAGTAGAGAGGAATGTTGAGTGGAACCTTTTTAGTTAGTGACCTTTTTCGCGAGGTTGATAATAATAGATGGAACAAAGAACAGACTTGAAAGACTTGACTTATGGCTCTTGTGATACATGAACTCCTAGTACAAGAACCAGGGTTACACTTTGTCCTGCCAGGGTCGCGAGATCGAAAGAGTTACCGTGGCCCTGGCATATAGGCAACTGAAAGAACACGGGTGGAAACAAAAGTCCAACACGCCTGCCTGCCCAGAGCAAGAGACGCCATTTGATGATTTCCAACCCACAAAATAAAGGGTTACTACTCTTTGTAACCTGAAGTTACGAAGACGTCGATTATCGAATTCAGAGGCTTAAAATTGAAGAGACCATTGACCAGCCCTGGGTTACTGTAGACTGATAATTATGATGAAAACAAAAAAGGTAACATATTTTATCTAGGTTTCTACGGTCTCAATTAAATTATCACAGTAAATGGACAGTTAAACAAAGAAATCGAATAGTAAACAATACAGTGAGAACCACATTATCTGCTGACCTCGTTGCGTAGTGAGTCATGCAAATACAGGCTTATCGGCTTCGTACCCAGGTACATAAGTATGAATCATGGAATACACTTATTAACACATTGCCTGACCCAAAGGTAGGCTTCATTTTCGAAGAAATCTATTGTCTGATCAATGATTTGTATAAATTGGTGTCATTAGTTTTTCGGTCGTATAATAAAAGGACTTGTGGTTAAGTGCTAACAGCCGATCGATCAGGTTATGCTTCAGAAGCCGCGGCTGGTCCGTGGATGGGCGACCATATTCATATACCAAAACCTCTCCGTACATCAGAAAGCACGTTAAGTTGTTGGTCCCGGGTGTATTTTGTAGATCTTTAACATTCGATACGGGTCGTCAGAAGCCCTAAAGTCTGACAACCAGCCTTACCAAGAGGCATCGTGTTACCCAGTAACTGTGTTGTGGAGGTCAGATAGTCAGTCGCTCCCTGTAAAATACTGGTACTTAGCTGCATCCAGTTAGACTAGAATCCGATACCACCATAGTTGGAAAGAGGATAGGCGGAAGAAGAGATTTGCGGATGCAGAATTTAAAGCAGTATGTGTTGCAAATATTTCCTAACTGACCGATTCATGATTCATTTGTCATCATTTCTAGGAAGTTAGAAATGCAGGCGGAGGCGGCATGTTAACGAGCACTCCTTAGTCTAAGAAAGATGTGACACAAGCAGCAGACGACCTTACGTTTTGATACGATCCGACCTATCTAACCTACTTACAAAAATAAAATAATTTATCATTTATCTCCGGTCGCCCTTCCCAGAGACGCCCTAAGTCGAATTCAGTACCCCATAAAGGGTTGCCTTAGCGTACAGTCGCTATGTTTATAAGTTTTTTACCATGGCTGGAGGCCTTTGTTTATTCAGGCCTCCACAGGGTAGTCCGGTTAAGGTGCTGACTGAAGTCTGAAAGTATGATGTCTCGCACATCAATCTAGGTTAGATTGACGTGCGAGACTTCTTTCACAATTAAAAAATGACTCTGACTAATTGCGAATTCGAATGATTTAAACCTCATCTTTTTTATTAGCCGTTGTTGTCCCACTCCCTACCTCTTTCCAAGTCTCTCTATCCAGAACTGTCAAGGACCAATCTTTATTAAAAGAGTCGAGCTAAACCCGCCATCTCCCCCTAGGTCTGCCGCGATGTCTCTTACCATTAAGCGGGACCCATTGGGTCGTAAGTTTGGCCTACTGATCGTCTGACATACAATTTAAACCTCCTACCTGTCTCAAAAAACAGCTACCATTTGGGATCGAAAGTAGGTAGTCCAGCTTAAAATATGCTAGCTTTCGAAAACCTCAGTCAAGATGACAAATACATCATGACAGGTATACATGCAGGTTTCTTCCACTTAATATTCTGACAGCGAAATAGTAATTGCGGTTTGCAAATGACACTAATATACGGAGTACACAATAGATTTCTTATTCTTCGTATGAATCATTTGGTTCTACAAATTATTCACACCTGACTTTGCCGAAAGTGCCTTTTTTCTACGCGGAATCCTATTGTTGTGGTTTCTTGTGAAATATCGACTTGTTGAAGCAATTTGGCATGAGTAATAGATACGTTTATATGGAACATTGACTATTATACTGTAATTACTTAATTACTACTACTACTATTATTATTGCTTTACTTAATTTTCTACATCGTCTTCACATGATCTGTCCAAGATTATGTCTGGACTTTAAAAGAGACTGTCACCTTTACGTTTGTTTCGACTTTTGTTCTCAGAATAGCCAGATAGGAAAGTCAAAACTGGAAGGAAGACGCGCGGAAGATGGAAAGAGTGGAGGGAGGCAAAGGCCTCCACTCCTGGACAAAGGCCCAGGAGTGGAACATGGCAAGCAAAAAAACCTTTTGAACGTTGCCAAGTACTGTTGCACACATTTAAACAAGTCAAGCTCATAACGCTCTTTTTTTTTGGTTGGGTAATCATTAAATGACTTCTCCCGCTCTGGGTGGAGTGCGAGGACGAGACTTTTACTGAATAAAACCCACCCGTGTTCCTTCAGTTGCCTGTGCCAGGGCCACGGTATCTCTTTCTAACAGAATCGCGACCCTGGCAGGACCTCTTAACGCTCTAGCTTCAACAGACACAGAAACCGATATAAAATATCTCTCACGAAAAAGTTGTACAAGTCTAAAACAAGACCCATGTAAGCCACTGGATAGTAAACGGACCGATTTCACAACAAACAGTTACACAATCAGTTAACCTGAGTTCAATAATAATCGCTTCTCGTATCATTAAACCGCGGTTAGCAATTACTGTTTAGCTTCTAAAGTGGCAATCTACTTAGTCGGATTATAATTAAACGGATAACCTTAAGGTGGTTGGTACTTTGGAGGAAGCCGTAGTTGCAGCGAGCTTAAATCAATATAGTTTCGTTTCACATTTGAAGCTTTAAGGAAGGCTTTAAAGGATCTTAGGTTATCGATGCTTTTATATTTATTGAGTCCTGTCAAGTTTTTGTAAGGTGAAATTATTTATATATTTATTTGGCTTCTCAACAATTAGTACACTGTTACTTTACAATGACATTGCTTTGTGTTGTTGTTCTTTACTTTTAGATAGGAGATGTAAGATATAAATAAGTGGCAAGCACGAATAAATTTTTGGTTTGTCGGCACGAATATTTTAGTAGTACACAAGTAGTCTTCAGTTTGTGTTGACGGACTGCAAGAATAGCACCATCCCATTTCATCCCGTGGGTGTCGTAAGAGGCGACTAAGAGACTTACTATAGAATGGGCAGCAGCATTCTCTATGCATTTTATGACTATACTGTGATCGCCAACCCACCTGCCAAGCGTGGCGATTATGGAAAATTCCCTCTTGGGGGAGGCATATGTCCAGCAGTGGACGTCTTTCGGCTGAAATTATGATGATGTGTAAGTAGTCTTTATGGGCTGAACTGGGAAGCTGTACTGATGAAACTATTCAAACATATGGACTCAGTCAAAAAGAAGAACATAGTGCATTATGATAACAAATCCATTTACTTAACTTGCTCATTTTAGCAATAACGATCATTATGACGGCCATGTTCAACAATAACAATGACAATTTAATCAGCCGATTAAAGTTCATCGATCGTTTTACCGACGGATTAATCCCCACTCCATAATACCTGTTGTACAATCGCCTAATTGCAAATATTATCCACAATTTCCGACAAGCTAGGACATGTCGATAAATAAATAATTCAAAAGCGTTGCCGCGAAAATGCCAGATTAAATCGAACAAATCCGACAATGATATTAATGTTAACATATTCTGGCGCGAGCGGGTATTGTCGCCATGATGTAATATTTTGATAGAAGACAACATTGTTTATTGTTTTAGATGTAGTGTTTCGAATAATTGTGCTTATTTTAATATCATCAATCCACATCCTAATTTGTTTTTTTTAATGTTTATTTTATTGCTAAAGATTTAAAACTGCTACCTTACATTGTTTTTATAATTATAAAACACTACAAAGTGGAAAATAACTTTAATTTCGGAAGTCGGTGTCTTAGGATCTGTATTTATGGTTTTTTTGCCACCGACTTCCGAAATTAAAGTTATTTTTCACTTTGTAGTGTTTTAAAGGAAGTCGGTTGTTTTTTTTTTTTTGTTAAAAAGATTTTATTTTTAAATTTTTAGTTGTGGTATCCACCCCGCACTAATTCCAAACAAACAATGCATATTTATGCGATAGCAGAGTTCGCGGTTGATTTGCTATCATTTTTTAAAGAGTTCCGGTGTCTATCTCTGGAACGCGTATTTCCAATCTGTACAAGGCTAGAACGCAAGGGTGTGAAACTAGTCGCGTATAGATTGGAAATCACTTTTTAATCAAGGTCTTCCAATGTATACAAGAGTAGTACGCAAATACTCGTGTATACTTTGTAGTGGCCAAAGTAACTAAATTATAATAATCCATAATATACAGTGCTACTCCGCATGCAAACTAAACCTGTAGGTATAGACGAGCGGCCGGCGAGTGTCAGAAACGACATGGTTTGGGGAGGTTAGGTTAAGTTGAAACTGTGACCTCCTATGGAAACGCCTTGATTCTGTTGACGAGCCCTATCAACGAAGTGTCCTGTCGAGCGTTGCTACTTCCCCTTCATTTTATCCGTCAACCTCACACCTCTTCCGGCCTTTAAATCGATATCGATACACGAAAATTCGAAAGTTAGGTTAGAATATTAACAAACATATTTCTCAAAAATGGGGGGGGGGGGTTCGAAACTTTTCCTTCACAGAAGAGGCTCTACACCTCCCCCCTCCTCCCCCCCTAACACCCCTTAAATCGAAGCCCGGCAATCAGAAGTCCTACCAAATTCCTATAGGTAGTGGGATTCTGGCCTTGTATAAATTGGAAAGATGCACGTGCGCGTCTACGTTACAAACTATATACAAGTAGTACGCAAAATTCGTGTATACATTGTAATCACAAGTTTAAAAAATGAATTACAAAATATACGCGAGCAGATTCCTATGGTTGCGTTTTGGCCTTGTACACAATGGAAATACGCCTCTGGAACTCATCATCAGATCTATATGAAATTTATATGGGACCATTTCGGAATAAACCCCTTTCAAACAAAAAAAGAATTTTGCAAATCCGTCTATATATGACGGAGTTATGGCCGAACATACATAAAAAAAAAATATAAACATCCGAATTGAGAACCTCCTCCTTTTTGAAGTCGGTTAAAAATACTTGCATACCTAGTTCTAACTAAGTTAGCAATATTCATACCTACACTTTGCGTGGATGCAGATAGCGACTCATAAAAAAAAATGCAAATTACTTTTGGATTTTAACATCAATACTAATTTTATAAATTCGAAAGTAACTGCATGTATGGAACCTTTTCACGCCTTATACACTAAAGGGATTTGGATAACATTTTGCATACCTAGAGATAGATAGCATTTTAGGGAAGTACATGGGGCACTTTTTGTCCCGGTAACACGTTCGGGTCGGATCATTTCCGACATCCACGCCAACTAATGTCAGTTAGAATAAAGTTATAATTTATGCACCACACCGATACTTTGGTTCAGCGATAGCTAAACATAATTACGAAGGTTTCACAATTATCTTTTATTAAAAAAAACTTCATTATTCCAGAAAGTATAAAAACTAAACAATATGTTCTTGCGTATTTTCAGAGAAAAAAAAAACAACAAAGTAAGTAACTTCCAGAAAATTATCAGGACAAACCGCAATCATGGCCACCGTAACGCCATGTCCAATCCATTCGTATTACCATGTGAGCTTACAATACAAAAATACAGATTTATACAGGTATTCATACCATTATTTCACCATACTAGCTTCTGCCTGCGACTCCGCTCATGTGAAGTTCGAGAATTACCCCACGGAAACGTTTTACCGGAATAAAAAGTAACCTACGTGTTGATCCAGGTTATAAACTATCGTTGTGTCAAATTTCATTCAAATCCGTTCAGCAGTTTTTAAATGACTGAGTAACAAACATCGACACAAACAAACTTTAACTTACACATTTATAATATAATACTAGCATTTGACAGCGGCTTCGCCCGCTAGGTCGTCAAAATTATCCCACGAGAAAGTATTACCGGGATAATAAGTATCCTACCTATTAGTCCAGGTTTCGAGCTACCTGTGTGTCAAATTTCATCCAAATCCGTTCAGCCGTTTTTGCGTGATTGAGTAACAAAACATCGACACAAACAAACTTTAATCTCCACATTTCGAATATTGTATAATGGTAGGATTTATACAGGTATTCATACCGTTATTATACCTTATTATTATACAGCTGGGTGGGTAGATATGAAAATACATTAGGTGTTGTTGAAAACAGAATCTTGTTTCGTAAGAGGGGTTAGTGACGTCACCGTTAAAATGGATTTGTATTGTTTTGTTTTAAAAATTAAGTTATTCGGTATTATATTATTATTGAGGAGATGTACCAGGAATGCATGAGTAAGTAAGTGGTACTTAGACTTTATAGAAGAATGGATTATACCTAGTTTTCCTTTTAGCTTCTCTTACTCATTTGAATAAGCAAGTATGTTTGTGAAAGAAGTGGGGTCATGTTCAAATTTTATCTCTTTCGTCAAGTTGATACCACTACAGTGTAGTAAATTCTGTTGGCTCAAAACTTCACCACATCTCTATGGAAGCGTAGTTTTCATGGTAACTACAGGGTCAAATTAAATTAGTTGGCAGTTCATTATACATGGTGTTAGGGCGCTTGTACACGGTAAGAAAATTTACCGTGTCTGCGGCAGACAAGACAAATTCTTCGTGTACACGATAAGAATTTTGTCTGTTCTACACACGAAAACTTTTCGTGTCTTCGCAGACAAGACCAATTGGAACGTGTACACGACACGATTTTTTTCGTGCAGTCGTCAGTCGGGGGTAGGGCGCGCAAGTAGGTAATAACAAGTCTGATAATCATTGTCGTATATTTATAAAAATGTTAACTACAAAGCAAAAAAGAATGATAATTGCATATTATTAATTAATTAATTAATACCTATAATTAATTAATTTTTATTTTGCTTCAACGTGTAAATTTCAACTTTGGCTATAGCTTAATGATCCTATATATAGTACTAGCTTCTGCTTGCCGAATTGTCGCTCCCCTTCCCGTCGCATCGAATTGCCTGCCAGTTTTCGTCCATTTTTCGTTTGCTGCTCCACTCCTTTTGACCGTAGCGTGATGTTATATAGCGTTCCTCAATAAATGGGCTACCCAAGACAAAAAGAATTTTTAATTCCGACCAGTAGTTCCGCCGATTCTTGTCATTCCCGTTTTCGTACAAACTTTCATCATCCCTTATTCCGTATTGTTATTCTACCTCCTTAAGGGTAAAAATTTAACAAACTTTAAATATAATTCATAAATATATATTATGTAATAAAAGCCAAATAAAAAAGTTTCATTTTTCTAGCTTTAAAAATGACAATACTTCCCTACAACCTTTCATCCTCCCTTTCAACCCCTTTAAACCCCTTTTCTGCAATAAAAAGTAGCCTATGTCCTTTTTCAGGCTCTAAACTATCTGCCTACCAAATTTCATTTAAATCGGTTCAGTAGTTTTAGCAGGAAAGCGAGACAGCAGAGTTACTTTTGCATTTATAATATTATAGTGTGGATATACCTAATAATCTGTATTTTTTAAATTTCAAAAAAAAAGTTTTATTTGTAGGTACTTATCATATTCATTTTTTTTTTGACATTTGTCATTTCGTCGAAGTCTTTGTTTAAGATAATAAATATTTCTCGCCATGCTTCGTATGTGAGTCTTTTATCTTTATATATCTCTAAAGTTTTGTCCCACAATACCGGTCTTCCCTCTACTAAAGTTATAAGTAACCTCATCAGCCATTTTGTACTCTACGCTGCATCACGTCAACACCAAACGCACAACAAATACTACCTGGCTGGCTGAACCCTACTACTCCGCCCGACACCGCTCCGCAACAACGTTCGCCGCGTCGTGTCTTACGCAGACAAGATTTTTTTTCGCGCATCGCTGCGAGTAGTGTACACAGTTATTTTCTAGTTACGACTTACGACACGAATTCTTGCGTAGGCCTTGCGTATTTTCTTACCGTGTACAAGCGCCCTTAGGCATCGATATCGAAACCTAATAAGACAGTTTTTATTTTTCAGTATTATAACTTTAAAACTTTAAATGACACTGACGTGTACAGACGCCAGCGCCTTAAGCTACTACAATCTGTCAAATTTCTTTAATAGGTTTTCAACTTTATCGCTAAAGCATTAGGTTCAAAATCGATTGGGAAAGTTTGACAGTTTCGGGAAGCTTGATTAGCTAGCGTCTGTACATTAAGGCAAACAAACGGCTGTTTATTATGTTTTGGTTTTTGGAAATTTGTAAAAAAAAAAACTATGTGCCATTTAATTTAACTTACAAAAACAGCTGATCGATTACGGGCCTTAACACATGGAAAGATGAAAAAAAAAAAACAGTTTTTTTCTCACGACCACTGACTTAGCAGTCAACCCCTCTGTACTACCAATTTACTTTTGCTTCTTATTAGCCCCAGGTTGCCCAAAAGGTGTTTGGGATTTGTGCCCCGTTGTTGGCAATAGCCTTGCCCCCTAATATAAGAGACTTAAACATAATTGCCAAAATGTGCTAGACCTATAGGTACATATTTGGTCCCACGTAGTAACTGTAATTGTGGAACACACTTACAGAAGGAATGGCTTTCATTTAGACAGCACAACAACATTTATTTCGTTATTACAGAGTTTTCGAATAAATGAAGCCATGGATTAACATGGCTTCATTTATTCCACAATGCCCTTTTTCTTTTTTTTTTTTGGATGGGAAATCATCAAATGACTTCTCCCGCTCTGGGTATCTCTTTCGAACAATCTCGCGACCCCGGCAGGCCACAATGCCCCTCAAAATGACACAGTTTATATGTGAATAAGCTGTGTTTCCTGTCAGCGAGTGAATTTAAGATTTTTATTATGTAGTTCGCGGCAAACATTATACAATAGAATTACAAACCTTTTTGATACATTCTAGCCTGCAAACCTTGTTGCTGTTTCGTCAAAGCAACACAAAATGTGAATTTCACACGGTATAGTCTAAAATGCGGGGCTATTTTTCAACCTATTTCCAGGACATCTGGGTCCGTTCCATTCATTAATTTTGGAGTCTCTTTTCTCTGTTTCTCGAGTGTCAGTTGGATAATTCGTTATGATACACGTGTATTCTATGACAGATATTGTTGTTTGGGTTTAGTAGCGACCAAGGACTTATTTTGGCAAGGATAACTAAGTAATGCCACTAGTTCACAGCTTAAACACTTATTAAAGAATGGTAGTATTTCAGTAAGCTTACATAAGATACATAATCAGCCTAATGTATAACGTTCCCACTGCTGGGACACAGGCCTCCTGTCAGGGTGTGGGCCGCCACGTGGTCTCAGTGCGGGTTTGATGGATGTCATGGTACATCAGTCTTCATTTTTAGTTCTAGGACATGCCGGTTTCCTCACGACGTTTTCCTTTACAGTTTTGAGGACAGGAAAGTAAAGCGTCTGGTTGGGTTCGAACCTACCACCTACAACTCTTAAGGCACGGCCGTTACCACTGGGCCAACGTTGTGTATTTATATAATAAAGTTTTATCCCAAAATAATAATGGTTTCTCCTCAATAATGACCTCATATAAAAAGAAAACTGTCCAGAATTTTACGGTCTTTGATCAGACCATAGAGATAGACGTAAAATTATTTATGTCCCGTCGTATCGATACAGCTCCACTTAGTTAAATGACATATTCAGACATAATGGATATAACTATTTTGTAGGATACACAAGTTTGTTGAACCGTGGACTACAAAATGTTGGGTTATCTAAAACTCTTCGGCATTTATGGGGTTAATGTGAAGGAAATATAGCTTTAAAGGTCCATTATTGAATACTAGCTGCTATCCGCGGCTTCGTCCGCGTAAAATTTCCGACCCTCCTCGTCGCATCGCATCGCCTACCCGTGCAATTACATCGTTTTTTGCTAAGCGTTCTTTTCTTTTGCTAGGTTCTTTAGGGTCCTAACGTGACTTTAGTCTTCCTCAAAAATTGGACTATCAAATGCACAAACAATTTCATACATACATCCGACTAGCAGTTCCTGAGATTAGGGCGTTCAAACCAAGTTCAGTTTTATTTTTATTAGCTTTACAATGGTAAAAAGGATAATGTAGTTGTCACCATGCTTTACTGGTGGGTTGATGATTAGACAGAAGATTTTCAATTCATTTTAAAAACCCCTGACTAGTATTTTTCTTGTGTATACAACAAGTAACATAATTACCGCAAGACCTCATACACCCCAAATCGAGTATTGAGTTATAACTATAATACAATAACCATTTTTTTTATAACTGTTACTAAGGAAAACTTGTTAACCCTAGCATTACTATATGCATTTAAAATTGAGGCTTCTTGCCTTGCAATTAGATCCAATTTTCTTTGGCTCATTCCAAAATCTGGTGCTTTTAACAAAAAAGTTCCAATGAAAATCTCATCTGCTCCCGAAATTAACACAAAATTACACTCTTAGCGATCTCACTTTCAATGTGACGATTATCAATATTAATTCACCAACAAAACAAAAAATACAGTCAACAAATAAATTCTTCCTAGAGTCTAGATTTCTCTTCATTTAAATCCCATGCCAGTAGTTTCTATCAGGCTACTCTCGGGATACCATTAAGTGATTGCTCGCTCATCTGTCTGTTTACTTAGCTGTCAGGCTGAGACTACCGGCTAGGATAGGATGGGATAAGGACTGAAGAAAACTAGGTTATGTATGTGCATTTTGTTGTAGTGAAATTGTTTTAATGTTAAAATATTTACTACCTACTTTTTGCCAGCGGTCAAAAATTATCCCACAGGAACTTATTACCGGGATAAAAGTATTCTATGTGTTAATCCAGGTTATAAACTATCTGGGTGCCAAATTTCCTACAAATCCGTTCGGCCGTTTTTGCGCGATTGAGTTACAAACGTCTAAACATAGAAAAGTTCAAATTAATAATATAGTATCACGTAAACCTAAAGACACCGCAGGAGGAGACGCCCCGGGCGTTGGGAGTCCGCAGGAGAAGACGCCCCGGGCGTCAGGAGTCAATTGCGGACTCCCGGCCACCGTAGGCACAAGCTTGCGGGCGGCAAGCAATGGGTAGCTCGCCGCCCGGTAAGGACCAAGCTCGGGTCGACGGCGCGTAGTGTTCCACGCGCGCCTCAAAGAGATGTCAGCAGCACTGAAGGGGTCTGCTAGGACCGATGCCTGCCGGGGTCGCGTGATTGTTCGAAAGAGATACCGCGACCCTGGCACATGGGCAACTGAAGGAACACGGGTGGGTTTCAGTCAGTAAAAGTCTGACACGCCCTCCCGCTCCGCCCAGAGCGGGAGAAGTCATTTGATGATTTCCCATACAATCAGTATAATCTCTGCTCATGTGAAGAGCAGAGAATATGCTGATTGTACTGAAGAGTCAAACGATCCAAACAACATTTTTTTCGAAGTAATTGTAAAGAATTTGGGTGATAGTGATTAAATAGCACAACGCTTGAATAATTTTAAATATATTCCAATTCCAAGCTTAATTAGGACTATTTAATAAGAATGTAATCTAAATCAAAACAAATAGCATAAATGTATCGTAACATCTAAATATCATTTACTTAAAGAGGCCTTTAAAATTTAATTACCGTCATTTTAATCCGAATACACTCAATAAGCAATAGATTTGGCATCATCAACGGACAAATAATTGAAGAGGCCAATTTGTAACTAGCGCCGATTCCTGGCGTCGCCTGCGGTCTCACTCAGACGGTAATGTCCGGGTAGCTATCATAACTAGGGATGCGACGTGCGTGCTCGATTTTGCGGGATTTCTTTATCCTGGAATTGGGGTTAAAACTATTCTGGTCAAGAAAAGTTAGTAACAGCCGCTGCATATAAGAAAATAATATAAAATTAATAAACACTGAAAGAAAATAATAAGAAAATGAGCCCGGACATCAATATTCAATTAACACTAAAATAATCAGTTTTGTAAGAGTTGCTAAGTAGAACTTAATAAATTTATTCTCAACAATTCTTCTTCGAGTGTCGATGGCTAAAATAACACGAAAAAATCGATTAATTGTTAGTATATGTAGTTAAATAAATTACTAAATTAGTTTGGCCCGAAATTCAACAACGTGAATCCCGTTCTCAACAATTTAACGAGAATAAAATAACTTTGAACCATTCATAGTTCATTCTCAGAATCTTATACAACAACGCCAAACGACTTTTATCCACCGTACTTTTTACGATCCACAAAGAAGTTTCCAAGTTCGTAATCCCAGGATTACCCGGGAACTACCACGTTACGTCACTATTTGTGACCCACCGCAAATGATCTAACGGCACGCTGTCTGGAGGCATATTGAATGTGGGTTCTGTTTCGAAAGACGTGAATATATAACTATGTGACTTAATAGTGGAAACTGTTAGAATGAAAACTATGATGAAAATTTCGATTTTTTCAACGTGACTGGACGATTGGTTACAGGTGTTTAGGGTCTTTGATGATGGATAGTTAGGTCGGTACAATTTAAAATTAATAATAAACGCCTTTCATATATAAAATCACTACAAAGTGAGAATTAACTTTTTTTTTCTTTTTAGTTGTGGCCCACACCGATTCTTTTACCACTACTTGCTATGAAAACCAAGTTGAGAGGAAGTTTTTAATACACCGAGACAAAAGCCAGAAGCCTTGTATTCAAACAATTAAATTATTCGACGATTTTGTCCATGGCTTGATGTCATTTTCCGTGGATGAAAGGTGATCGAAATGAACTTTAAATTAAAATAGATACGTTCTGTAATAGACCGAATGAGAGCGATTACACAGATCAATTTCCATTAGCACGATTCCATATTTCTAATGGCAAAACTTCAATATAAAACCCTCTATAGAATCCGTCAATTCTCAAGTCCACTAGAATCTTTCAACATTCACGAAAATGTTACATTTTAGTTCACATATTCGTTCTCGATGACTTTCAGCAGGAATTCAATTTTGACGTAATATCGTCGCATAAAATATGGTATCTCAATATCAAATATGACTCCCAATAACTACATTTGTAATTCCCGGCGCGAACTAGTGCTGGGATCCCGGGAATAGGGAGCATTTCGCGAGATTGTGTCGATATTACATGTATTATCGGATTTAATCATATTCAAATGTAGATCGTGTGGGTAGTTTCGTTTTGTTGCATTTTGGCGGTAGTTATTTATGATTAATACCTCGTAATTTTACTATACGTCATCGGCATGCTTTGAATAATTTCATTGGAAAATTATAATGAATAGATACGTATAATTTCCAAAAAGTATAATATCTTTATTGTTATGTGGTTGAAATTCAACAAAAATTATTCGCTGCTGGCTACCAATTAAATATCAACATAATATAAAAGACATTTCAACTTGTTTACTTCAAATGCCTTTGTCATGTTTCATCACGGCTTGCTTATTAAAAAATTTTTTTTTTTACTGTGAAATTCATCCGTAGACAAAATCTTGCCTAATACTTTATTTATCATAGGGAAAACAGCCGAAAGTAAATACTCCATCCATTATTTATCTCAAGTATAAACAAAGTCGAGCTCAAAAGAACATTTTTATAATTCATCATCTCCAAGAAACTCTACATTGAAGGTATTTTAAATTTATTAACCCCTGGATCCACTTCAAAGGCGCTATGATTGGCTGCGCGGGAAGTGGTGAGGGAAACACAAAAGGCGCTGTAATGCATGTTTCATTATCACTATTGTGTCGACGGAGACGCCGTGCAGACGTCTGGGCGGCGTTTTATTGAGAACGGGGCCGATTTAAAATGAGAATATGCAGTGACGGCCGACAATGTTCGATTGAGAAATTCTTGAACAGAATCGGAAGCGATAGTGAGAGCAATTGATATCGATTATTGAGTATCGATTAGTGAAATCTGTTTATGATTGCGCAGAATTTCTAGTTTCCAATCATTATTGTAGAAACAATGGCACCGAGATTAGTAAACGCAACCGAATAATTAAACATGAATTAATATAATTATACAATATTCCAGTGTTGTCATTTCATCAACGAATTAGCATATCGATTAACTTAAACCGATGCAATCGAATGATAAACGTTCCAATCTGAAATCGATTAAGAATCGAGTCTGGGAACTTCGGGTCTCCATCGTGGCCAATCGATTAATAGAAGCTGCTCCTATTTGAATAATTTGCTTGAAGACAGAGGCAGGGTAATCATTTATGTAGACTGAGTCTCGAGCCGAATATTAGAATTGTCTATGGATACTAATGCAGGCTATTTTGGTAACGCAACTGTGAATACATTTCAATCGACAATGTCCTTTGAGTACAAAGTAAGCGGATCTAGACTTAGAATATCGTCAAAGCATACAAATAGTTTGTGGCTCTGCTACTTAACATTCAAGGTGTGCGAGCGAAGCCGTGTTCAGAACCTAGTGTTATAATTCACTACCTTTACTCATGCGTTTGTCTTTGTCTATAATGATTGTAGTTGGCAGTATACATATGTACCAGCAATTTTTTTTTTAGTACCTGTCTATGAAAATTTTCTACTTTAGGTGGTCTAGAATCATGTCGACGGTGGAAAGGAATAACAAATGAAACACCACTTAGGTCAAAACTGAGTTTTCTATGTATACAGTTCGATAGGGTTTTTTTTCTACCAAAGTGTCTATGTTAGAAGTCAATCGGAAGCACTTTTTGGCGTTCATTTAAAGTATAAATATAAAAATATATATAATCACTAGCTTCTGCCCGCGACTTCGTCCGCGTCAAGTTTTTACTCCCTGACAGTTTTCGTCCATTTTTCGTTGCTGCTCCACTCCTTTTGATCGTAGCGTGATGTTATATAGCCTATAGCCTTTCTCAATAAAAAGGCTATCCAACACAAAAAGAGTTAATTCGAACCAGTAGTGATTACCCGAGATTACCGCGTTCAACCAAACAAACTCTTCAGCTTTATAATATTAAGTATAGATTTTAAACACAAATTAAACTTTAAACAGCTCTGCTGAACAATTGGCTAACTGGCGCTACATTTATTTTTCCTTTCCATCATCGGTGAGCCAAATTCATGGTTACAGTTTGATGATGCGGCGATGTCCCTACCACCCTTTATATTGCTGAAAAATGGTCCTGATAAGTCCAAAAATAATGTCTATCAACGAAGTTAATGACGTTTTACGAAGAAATAACCAACTTCATAGAGAGAATTTTACAGACACCTATCAAAATAAATTTTCTATTTTATATTAGCTACAATATTAAGCCGACCTTTGTCCAAAGCGCGTTCGTTTCAAATACCATCAGATTAATATAAGTCTTGTCAAAAACAGTCGAGATTCAGAACAAAATTAATGTTAAAATTGTCTGCTTGGTACTTGAAATTTAATTTAGAATGGTATGATTGATCATGCTATATTTCATTATTTAGTACTAAAAATGTTTGTTTAAAAGTTGGGCTGTGAGCCGCTCACTGATGTCTGATTATTAAGTATTTATTAAATCACCAAAAAATATCAAATGGAAAACAAAAACACTAACAGTAAGATAAATTAAAAAATAAAGTTGCTTTCTTCCCGTGTTTTCTTCAGTGGATTATTATTACAAGGAATAATATTTAATAAGTCTAAACAGGAATCAAAGTTAAAATAAACTTAGAAGAATTCTTCAACAATTTAGTGTACGCAATGATGGATTATAGAACTAACTAAAACAAACTTTGCACCCAAGTTTATTAATATTTTAATACCTTGCTCACAATACTGTATATAAAGAAACACCACTTTACTTTGACTTTTACCAAACTTCGTTTCCTCCCCTTTCATGATCGCGGTCTCCATTTTTTATTCATGTCACACACCAATATTTGATCACGTTGATGATTAGAACCAAAAAACAAACGCGCCCGCCCGATACCCAGAAAAAAAAGATAGAATTATAAATATATTATTCATAATGTCTGTGCCGGCCAAACGATAAAAGTTTAAAATTCGTCCTCCACTTTTTTATGGTGGCCATTAAAATTTCCTACTTATGCCAAATAAAGCAAAGGGTGGGCTTCAAACAAAGGGCCATGGGATCTTGATGGGAATTCTCTGAGGATTTCATTTGAGAGGGAAAAAACTGTGTTAGATATAATATTTTCTAAGGTCGACTTCCAGTGGCGGCGATTTTGAAGATGTATTTAAATAATAACAGCCGCGCGGGTAGATCGATCAGGCTAAACTACGCTTGTTGTGGTTGTTTCGTGAGGGTCACACGTAGCATTATGCTGAGCGATGGCCGTTTTACGTCGATGTGACGCATATATTTCCCCATTTTTTTTTATTCTCAGCAGATAATTATCCCACGGCTGGGATACAAGCCTCCTGTCTATGAGAAGGAGTGAAGGGAGTGAAAGAAGTGAGTAATCTACCACGCGGGCCCAGTGCGGGTTGGTAGATGTCACATGTCTTCGAATTTTTGGTTCTAAGACATGCCGGTTTCCTCAAGCTGGATTCCTTCGCAGTTTTGAGAGTAATGGTGATGAAATTAATTAATTACACAACGGAAAGCGCATGCCTGTGTTCGAGCCCACGACTTACAAGGTGGGACCGTTACCACTGTGCCGGCCGCACCTAGCGTCGTGTGACAGTCAAAATAAACGGAGGTATATTTTCTATCTTTTTTATATAACTTTAAAAATTGCGCTGCTGACAGCGTTACGTGTACAGTAAAACAATACATCATTATTCTAATACAATAGAAAAATTAAAGCATTTCATAACAAACTTAGTGAAACCTCATCAATCATTTACATGAAAAAAAATAAAACTACAGTATTATTATTTAACTTTGAATGGACTACAAAAGTCACCGACAGATTAATTGAGTGAAAAGTTTCAGTGAATTTTTCTTTTGTAATTTATAATTCAAATGAGAAAAGAAACTTCTAATTAAGACTGAATATTTAGCATCAAAAGGATGCAGAGCAGTTTAACTTTTTATATTTCAGTAGAAACATAATTAAAATTAAAATTGTGACTATTTTATTTGAACTGCTGAAAATACCTGAGTTGGTAAATCATTTCAAAATTTTCGTATATCTATACTTCTATACTTAATATTATAAAGCTGAAGAGTTTGTTTGTTTGTTTGATTGAACGCGGTAATCTCAGGAACTGCTGGACCGAATTGAAAAATTATTTTTGTGTTGGGTAGTCTATTTATCGAGCAAGGCTATATAATATCACGCTAAAACCAAGAGGAGCGGAGCAGTAATTAAAAATGTTGCAAAAACGGGGAAAATCGCAGGGGTAGGCGATTCGACGCGGCGCGGCGGGAAGGGTCGGGGGGACAAAAAATTTAACGCGGACGAAGTCGCGAGCAGAAGCTATTCAATATAAAACAACAAATGCGAACGCCCGTAACTTGCACGAAGTGTGCAAGTTACTGGCGGATAGCCGTCAATAACGAGACCCTTTCGGAAGCCGTTGGTCCAGGCTGTCTTTCGTAGATCTTTGACAGTAGTTACGGGCAGTCAGAAGACTCAGAAGCCCAAAAGCGTGACAAACAGTCTTATCAAGGGGTATCGTGTTCCCAGTAACAGGGTTGTGGAGGTCAGATTGGCAGTCGCTCCGTGTAAAATACTGGTATTCAGCTGAATCTGGTTAGACTGAAGGCTGACACCAATATAGTTGGGAAAATGCTAGGCAGATTGAGTTTGAATGACATTGTGAACATTCACCAACTCGGAGTTGTTATGACATAATGACATGCAATTTACTGGTATTGATTCTGTTGTGTACCAACTTAATTTAGGGTATTGCTATCTTTTTCCTTCTAACGAAACTAGAAAGAGACAGAAATAAATTAGAGCTGTCTAATTTAGTTGAATTAAGATTTTCTTCGACGCAATCTCGATGAACTAAATTCATCACGCTTCAAATTATGTGAAATTCAAAGCAATCGAGACGTAAATTAGTTTGATGGTTCTAAAGCGTCACTTGTCTTTTTCTTTCACCGTCTGTCAATAAGAGACAGCAATAATCTTATTTTTATTTCGGTGGTAAACAAAAGAATCAGCAACACTTGCATACTTTCGTAAAAGTTACAAACACGGGTATACCCGTGTTTGTAACTCCCAGGTTAAAGCTAAGTGGAGGATATTGTAGTATAGCTTTGAGTGGAAGGCCCAAATTAGGCCGAAATGTCCTTTTACCGTAGCAGGCAAGGGGAAGACTCAGGTATAATGTATCCCTCATAAAATATGGAAGAATTAATTAATGAATACAGAGACGCCGACATTTTTGATCCTGATAACATTTCTAAATATTGTTCTTATGATTTTCTGGAATGTTGTATTGTTTAATTATGTGTATATAAAAATTATATCAGATCTATATTAGTATGAGGAGAAATGTCCTGGACATTAGCGTCCCCTATAAAATAATCACGATGTATTTTTGAGGGGACAATTAGAATAAATTATTGAGCATGGCGGGTTCGTGGCAATTTATCTATGTATATTAGGTAGTGACCGTTCTCTTTTAAACAAAATTCAACTGATAAAAAAAAAATGCTGGTTCTCAATTCGACGCTTTTTTATTTTTATTGACACTGTACGTTTTCTGATATACTCGTACATCGACAGGTTTCCTTTACAACATCCATATTATTACTATATTAATATTATAAATGCAAAAGTAACTCTGTCTGTCTGTCTCGCTTTCCTGCTGAAACTACTGAACCGATTTAAATGAAATTTGGTACACAGATAGTTTAGAGCCCGAGAAAGGTCATAGGCTACTTTTAATTGCGGAAAAGGGGTTTAAAGGGGTTGAAAGGGAGGATGAAAGGTTTTAGGGAAGTATTGTCGTTTTTAAAACTAGAATGATGAAACTTTTTTATTTGGCTTTTAGTACATCCATAGGTACTAATATTATAAATGGGAAAGTGTGTGTGTCTGTTTGTCCGTCTTTCACGGCAAAACGGAGCGACGAATTGACGTGATTTTTTAAGTGGAGATAGTTGAAGGGATGGAGAGTGACATAAGCTACTTTTTATTCCGCGACTTCGTCTGCGTCCGTGATAACCGACATTTATGCGAACGAAGTCGCGGGCAAAAGCTAGTAAACTATAACTTTTAGATTTATTGTTTCAAGACGAAGATTGTAAAACACATTATTATTTTAAATGAGCATCTTCGGAGTTCCTTACTCGTTCTTCTTACAACTTTCTGGAACTGTATACTGACTACGAATAAATTCATGGAATTTCCAACTTCTATTAGAAATTGAAGGATACAGTATTTCTTTTAGGCTGTCTACAAATCTCCAAACATTTTTCTTTGTTTAACACGAAAGCGAACGCGGCTAATATCAGAATCATTATCATGACACCATCATTTCAGCAGGAATACGATCTCTGCCAAATATAGGCTTCCCACAAGCCCCACCAAACAGCTGACCGGTTCATCATTTCAGCCGTAAGACGTCCACTGCTGGATTTAGGCCTCCCCCAATTTGGGGAGCTTTGCCATAATCGCCACGCTTGGCAGGCCGGTTGGCGATCGCAGTATGGTGGTTAAATGCATAGAGAACGCTGCTACCCATTCTCTAGTAAGTCCCTTAGTCGCCATTTACGACACCCACGGGAAGAAATGGGGTGGTGTTATTCTTTACGTCCGGCACCAAACGGTACAGTGCCGGTTCAGTGCTTCCCAAATCCAGCGGATTCCTGCCGTCTTCACAAGATCATCCGTCAATCTTATACAAGGCCTTCCAACGCTACGTCTTCCGGTACGCGGTCGCTACTCCAGAACATCTAAATAGTTTTTAATTAATACCAAAGTACATTACGAATTCACTCAAAGAGCTCCAATTTCACAGCATCCCTTTAATGCCAACGTCACAGCTATGAAATCAAAATCCTGCTCGTACATAATTAGGCGACGGGCTCCGGGTTACCGCTTTGTTCAGCGCACACTGTGCGAATTTTAGTCGCAAATGCAGGTAATATATTTTTTTTGGGTAGTTAAAGAGATACCGTAGTATGCAGGGTTTGAAATAGAAGCGCTCTTGAGAGATATGAAATACACGGATACATTTATTTTATTTTTTTTTACTTTTTATTAGGTATTTCGATAAAATATGCAAAGGAGATTGGTCAAATATGTGCAGGACTTGGTTCAAATGACCTCCTCTAACTAAGTAATTGAATTACATAAGGAGCAACTTTTACTAAGCACACGTAAAAAATCTGACAGTGAAAAGTTATATTAAAATTATAGTTTATTTTTTTGATCATTTTAGTCTAAACGTCTAATTTAAAAAAAAAGAATCGTAATCGAATTTGTATCTTAAAAGCAGCGGTGATACCGGCAAAACACAACAACTCGACATATTTCTGCCACTAAACAATGCGAATAAAAAGTCGTACAGTGTACCCTACCTGTCGTTTCACAGCCATTGCCACAGAAGGGGAGGTAATTGGCCACGTAGAGAGTCACTCGCAATGACTATAGAAACCAAATTGACCCTCCAAGAGTGTCGTTTTTTTTTTAAAAAAAAAATAAGACCCCTTTACAAAAGATAATTTGGCTATTATCCTGTGACGTTTCTGAAGAGTTTCTGTTGGTAATGAGTACTTGTTATTGTAAAAGAAGTGGTTAATTTGATATTTGAGAGGGAGGGGAAATCTCAGGTTGTCAATTTGACCCTTAATTACTTTGAGATGGTTTAATTTGTAGACTCTCATTTGTTTTGATAGATACTTTTTTTGTGGATTCCTAAAATAAACATAAGCTTATCAAATGGCATTGAAAGTGTGAAATTAAAATTTTTGAGCTGTTTTTTCGTGTGTGTATTGTCGAGTTTTTTTTTTAGTTATAGTGATTAAATCAATGTTGCCACAGTTGTACAAGAATGTAGCAATCCATTGTTTATTCAAAATAGGCATAATTATCTGGTAACTTTCCCTTTGGTCTCACCCCACACTACTGTCGAAAGCACATATGACATTGTCTTTCATTATTTATTCAAAAAGCAGGGTGGTGTGGTGCATAAATTATAACTAATTAGAATTTAGATGCTCATATCTATGTTACTTGAGTATTACAATATCTATGTTTTATGGTGTCAATGCTTTGGTAATAACTGTGTCTAACAATGTCGAGGTATGTCTAAAATAGCCTAATGAGAATAGCGCTATAACACTTTTGTGTCGGCCTGTACCGAATGATAGAATGCTTGTATTGTTATTGTGTAGCTCAACCCTATAGAGAGCTCGACGACCCGTAACTGATACTTCCAAAACTACAAGGCATTTGCGTACATCAAACAACAAAAAAAAAACCAGCAGACAGTTATTTAATAAAAATTCAAAAATCGATCGTTCCAAAACTAAAATTCAAACATTTCAACCACTACTCATAGCTACAAAATGTTAATCAGCCAATCAGCGTCTGTGACACTCCTTAATCCGGTTACAAGCGGAATATTTGATGTCTGATCAGTGCCTATGTGCAGCCGGTATTATGCACCCCTCCGGTATTAGGTATGCTGATTCACGTACGGAAGGTTTGTCAGGTATATCCGTCAGTTTCATGGTGTTTTGTTATTGCATTGTTTGTCTTTTTTGCGTGTTTCTGTGTCGTGAAATATATTTTATTAAGATTTTACTAGGTTTGTGGTATTTGAATTTACACATATTGTTTTCTGTATGTTTCGTCTCTGTTGAAATCGATAGGATTATATTTATGTTTGTTTAAATTTAGGTGATCAATGATAATTCAGGATTAGATACACTGTGAAGTCCTCTTCTTTTGCCGAATCCACATCTTATCTGTCATACCTTTTCCCAACTATGTTGTGGTCAGCTTCCAGTCTAACCGGGGGCAACTGTATACCAGTATTTTACATGAAGCGACTGTCTATCTGACCTCCACAGCCCAGTTACCGAGTAACACGATAAGGTAGGGTAGGCTAGGTCCCCCCAGTGGGTTCCCGCATTGAAGAGGCGGGGGGTCTCAGTAGCCGTGGTTTAGAACCCCACGGTGAAGCTAAGAGGAACCCGAGGAGGGCCGCTCGTCAGGGCTTTTCTGCTCGAAGCCGACGATGTAGCGGCCAACGCGGTGTCGTTTGGCGACATCGCGAGGGTTGGAAGCCGCGGAGAGGAGTGCCGGTATTGAGGTGCGCCGCTCTCCCTACCTTCCGCGGCCTGAACGGAGTCGCCACCGTCCGATGACGGACGCGGTGGGGCCGCAGGGGAGGAGGAGCGTTGGTATAGCGTTGGCCACTCTCCCTATCCCCTGCAGCCGAAAAGTGGTAGGCGGCGGGGCCACAGTCCTGACAGTTTTTATGTAAATTCAGCTATTTTGAAGAAACAGTTGGTTCTTCTCTAATTTTAACCCAAATTTTTAACACACCATCAAATTCAAGAGCAATTTTTGTAAAAAAAAATTTGGTAAAAAATGGTTAAAAATTTTAATTGTTGTAGTTTATTATCTGGTTCATCGAATCCTGAACGGAGGACCATTACTTACGCCACACCCTGTAGAAAGATGATCCACATGTGCCCACAATATTATAATAATAGCTCTAGTAATATATTTGATAATCAGCTTTATACTTATAATTTAAACCTAATCATAGATTTTATCATACGTTAAGTCCAAAAGACTTCCTCTGTGAAGGTACAGTTAATAACATAACAACAATAGCTGACTAAGTCCCAATTAATAAGATCTAAATTCTGAAGGGACAGCGGGTCCGGTTTTAATAAACGTATTTGCATAGGCACAAAGGATCCTCAAGCCGAATCACTTTTCATCGCGATTGTACCAAATTCAGAGAGAATATTCACGATTTTAAGTAACGTTGAATTGTTTATTTCCATTTTAGAATTAACTTTAGAAAAAACTTTTTTGCAAAAAAAAAACAACCGACTTCCTTAAAAACACTACAAAGTGAAAAATAACTTTAATTTCGGTAGTCGGTGTCTTAGGATCTGTATTTATGGTTTTTTTGCCACCGACTTCCGAAATTAAAGTTATTTTTCACTTTGTAGTGTTTTTAAGGAAGTCGGTTGTTTTTTTTTGCAAAAAAGTTTTTATTTTTAAATTTTTAGTTGTGGTATTCACCCTGCACTAATTCCAAACAAACAATGCATATTTATGCGATAGCAGAAATCGCGGTTGATTTCCTGTCATTTTTTAAAGAGTTCCGGTGTCTGTCTCCCGAACTCATCATCAGATCCATATGAAAATTATATGGGACCATTTCGGAATAAACCCCTTTCGAACAAAAAAAGAATTTTGCAAATCCGTCTAAACGTGCCTATAATATTCAAAGAATTATCCCCTAACCTTCTAACCTTTCACTGTAAGTTCCTATATGTACTGTTCACCGATGAGGAGTTCCATGCGGTATCTTCGAAGACTATAATTAGTTCACCACGGATGGATAGATAGAACCAGCAATTATTTTTGATCTTTAGTACAATATCCAAATCACATTACGTGTACTGTTTATTTTTGAGGAGTTCCTTCGTTTATCTCCCAAAGTATACATCAAATCTTCACAAAATTAATATGGGACCACCTCAGGAGTAAACCCTTACGAATAAAAAAAGAATTTTCAAAATCGGTTGACCATTGGCGGAGAAATCGGTGAACATACATAAAAAAAAAAAAAAAAAAATACATACAGTCGAACATATAACCTCCTCCTTTTTTTGAAGTCGGTTAAAAATGGAAGAATTATTATTTTCTAAAAATGGTGCTACATTTTTCTGATTAACAATCTTCTGATGCAATGGAAAGTGCAAATAGCTTTCGACTACAGAAAATTGCGCAAGAGAAAAACTGAGCGGTCACAGTAAAATACTTAATTTTAAATGGAAGTCGATAAAGGCAAAGTGGACTGCAAATATTTTAACTGAAATTCGAAACGTCAACGGGCAGCAAAAAGTCAAATATAAAACATTTACGTGAAAGTGCGCTCTATTGAGATTCCTTCCTGACAACAATACTATTTTAATTACAGTATTAAAAACCCGGCAAGGTGAATTCAACTCTAGAACTTCAGTCTCTGGGCTCATTTTTAATTGACTCTATTATTCATTCATAAGAACTTGCTAAGTTATTACCAAAACAGTAAGACCACAGGAACAAAACACTATTGTCGTTCACAAAACATTATTTTCTAAGAAGGTACAGTCGCTAACAAAAGAAAATCTTTTGTCTAGTAATTATTAGCTTTTAAAATGTGCGCTGTTCTGTCGTCACTGACAAAAGAACGTAGATTTATTGCTTTATTTTGAAAATCGAACGTCTTCTATGGATCCGTTCCCTGATTTATGTTTTTTTTTTCGCTTTTTAATCGGCGGAACGCAATATTGTCGCTTGTAAAGTTGTTTTGTTTTATTTATGTCATGTCATTTATTTAAAACTGAGGAGGTTTTGTCATAACGTGTCAAATGAAACATAATTATGTCATCGCCAAGAATGGCAGAATTTATGTAATTAATTTTATGCTAACGCGTAACATGATATTAGGTGATAACATAAAATTAATTATAATAAATTACGATTTGAATGACTGCTTCAATGATTCCTTTAAATGACGTCCTTCTATTATTAAATAATATTTCAAATAAATCCGTGCTATAGAATAACGTAAATATTTTCATGGCAAATGGCATTTAAATCTTCCATTTGGCACCCAAGTGGAAGGAAGCAAAAAGCATATCCGCAAGTGGTGACTGGTCGTGTGAATACTGAATATGTCTGAGCGCGATGGAATACGGTTGCACTTAACATCTAAAATATTTTATAACATACATACAATGATTCACGATTTATGCTTCTTATGTTAAAAGATTTTGTGCCTGAAAAAGTTTTCCATTTCCATACTTAACTTTTTCTGGGTCATTTGAAATAACGAAACGAAATGAAATTATATCCTTATCTTTACATAGTGTAAAACTAAGGCGCTTGCCGTATTTGTACGCTTCGATCTTTTAAAGGACATAACAGATTTTGATTCACATAAAAAATAGAGATTCCATATTTCCTATATGATTACAGGGAATCAGGGGTCAGTCTCTTTTAATATAAATCAAACGATTAATACAAATGCAAAGAAGTTGTGAGTTATATTAAATTTAGCCCCATAGTCTACCTTACTAAAAGCTTAAGGAGCCGAAAATTCCATATTAAATTAGGTAGATATTGGTACCGATTCCCTTGTTCACAAACTAAACTAAATTTAAGTATAGTGCATCTTTTTCTTTGTATTTCATTAAGAAGAGGACAAAAGAAATTTTTTAGTTTAGTCCTGTCAAATTAATCAGCGCCTGTCACTACTCCATACAAGTTTAGACGTGATTAAAAACTTTCCTACTAAAATTACGTCAATTTACGTCAAGCGCTGATTAATTTGACAGTACTAAACTAAAATTTATCTTCTGTCCTTTCCTTAATGAAATAGAAAGAAAAAGATGCACTGAACTTAAATTTAGTTTAGTTTGTGAATAAGGGAATCGGCACCATTATTCTGTAGAAATAGTTCAGGAGGCGTTAACCCCGATTAAGAAAGACTTTTAAAAATTTGCTACCCAGCTAAGCACATTTCCCATAAGGCTATTATTTCACAACATTGTGCATCTTTATAATATTAGTTGAACGATCACGTACAAATAATATTAATAATGGCAATCAATCTTCATGGTTGGTCACATGTTCGTTAAATTGCAAATAACTGAAGCTTCACAAATTCAAGAATAAAGATCAAAAACATTATTTATTTACTAAAACTTAGCCAGATGTTAAACAAGTAATTTAAGAACTGCTACTTAACATCTGAATAATTTTCCTAATGGATTATATTAACACATTTTACTTCTTGACTACCGTTAAAAAAACAAATACTTGTCCCTTATAAATAATTTAAATCACATTTCTTTAACGATATCCAAAAACATTATCAGCATTTTTTATCTAAGTATTAATTAATAAAAAAATATATACACAAATGGATTTCGTAATTTGATATTTTAATAATGTAACATAAACAATATTTTTATTTCACTTTAGAGACTTTTCTTCGCGATTATACTATAAGCAGAAACATAAGAGAGTCTAATGAGAATCTTTTATGTTTTTTTAATAAACATTATGCAAATCAGTTGTTCGTGTGTCGGCAGGGCTGGCAGACATCGGATATTGTCATATTTTATTTGGAGATAATATCACAGATTAGATTTTATTAGTTGACAGCCGTGAGGTAAATGCCAATGACCCTTTTATTAGCAAAACAGTTTTAGGCATTTTTATTTTTGTGCCTTTCCAATTTTATTCTTTTATTTGATTCTTCTTTAAAAAAATATGTTAGGTACATTCTTTTTAATTAAAGGATAAATTTAACTCACTCTCATCTTAAAGATTGATTCCCATCACGCATTTCAGCTATTTACTCGAATCGGGTGAATTTACACGGTTAAATCATATGCTATTTTCTATAAGACTTTTTTTTTTTGGGCGAATAAACTGCTCCAGTAATACTTACTAGACATTTAGCACGTTTTGCATTATATGCAGTGCGAGTTCATGCAATGGAAAATAATATATTATTTAAAAGTGTCGGCTCGCTCGATTTGGGCAAGCACATCCGAGTACATCGAAGTGAGCATCGCCCATTTTGCACCCCATTTAAAATTTCTACATTTATATCTCTTATTCTTATAGTATACATAATAAAGAGTATGTTTAATATGTTATATCGATTTCTATTTTAATGTTCCCAACGTATACACGTCAATTGTGACGCGTACATGTGTTCCGTGTGGTACCGGAAAGAATAGCACCACCCCATTTCTTCCCGTGGGTGTCGTAAAAGGCGACTGGGGATTTACTAGAGAATGGGCAGCAGCGTTATCTATGCATTTTACCACTACACTGCGATCGCCAACTCGCCTGCCAGGCGTAGCAATTATGGCATACCCCCCCAATTGGAGGAGACCGTGGACGTCTTTCGGCTGAAATGATGATGCTGATGATGACATGTCAATTCGGAAATTATAGTCTTATTTTTCCCGAATCCTTTTTGCCAACCCTACGTATCTACTTAGCTGTCTTCATAGCATAGTGCACTTGCACAGTCTTGAGCATCTGATCTAAGCGATGATGATATCGCTTTGTGCTCAAAAATTAAAAACAGGAACCTCTTTTCTTTTTATGTTAAAAGATAAAACTGCTGCTTTGATTAAAAAAAACCGGCCAAGTGCGAGTCGGACTCGCGCACCGAGGGTTCCGTACAAACCTGTAGGTATATAAGTAAAAGTTCACCCATCACGACAATCGAGTCGTAGTTCTGTTCTGTTTCTTGGCTTGGTTTTATTTCTGTCTGTGTTTTGTTCTGTTTATTATATGATGTAACTAAAAATTTACGGTTTTCGCAATTTTTCCTTTATCTGTGCTATAAGACGGTGCTTCGTACCAAATTTCAAAATTCTAGATCGACTGGAAGTACCCTTTAGGTTTTGATTCCCTCGCGAGTTTCGAAAATTTGTGGAAATTTGCAGTATAAACGGCTATATCTTTTGATTGCGTTAGCTTAGAAGCTTGATTTTTTCACAGCTCTAAGGGACAGTAGATTTGAGTATTTAATATAAATTTCAGCTTGATACCTCCACGCGTTCCTGAGAAAAAGGGTCTTGACAGACGGACGGACGGACGGACGGACGGACAACAAAGTGATCCTATAAGGGTTCCGCTTTTTCCTTTTGAGGTGCGGAACCCTAAAAAGAGTTAGATATTTCTTTTCGAATTAAATATCGATTATGAGAGCAGTGGTGGCCAAGTGGCAATAGTGCAGGTTAGTACGATTTGTATGTTGTACTCAGACAGGCGTTTTACTTAGTGTTAATTATTTCATCAGCGCTGCTCTCGAAACGGTGAAGGAAAACATGAGGAAACCGACTTGTCCTGGAACCAAAAATTCAAAGACATGTGACATCTACCAACCTGCACCACAGAGTTGGACTATAAACTACTAGCTTATGACAGCGGCTTCGTCAGCGTGAAGGTCGAAAATGATCCCACGGGAACGTACAACCAGGATAAAAAGAATCATATGCTCTAATACAGGTTACAATCTATCTGTGTACCAAATTTCATCTAAATCCGTTCGACTATTTTTGCGTGATTGAGTAACAAACATCTAAACATAGAAAAGTCCAAATTAATAATGACGACGCAAGCCGCCTAAAAATTAACCTAAACTAAGCTAAAAAACCTCCCTCACAAATTACAACTAAAACACACTCACGAACCTACCCAACACAACATACACTTTGATATCTCTACCATAACTCTCAAATGCTAACTACCACTCACCCACACACACACGCACACACACACACAGCCATCCGTCATACACTGACCCAATTTTGACAAAAAGGGTCGCGTTCCACTAGATCTAATTAGAGCGAGATTTTTTCGCGCCAACTGTAAAGCCGTGTCGCTTCCGTTGTGGACGAGACTCAGTATTTACTGGCAACACTTTTATTAAACTCTAGAAACTTGTGTACCTACGAGTTTCAAAGAAAATGAATATGTCGTGGTAAGGGTGTGGTGCGACTGAAGGCAACAAGCGATGGAAACAAACTAATAATTACATAATCAGGCTATAACGTTCCCACTGCTGGGACACAGGCTCTCGGTGAAAATGAGTCAGCCGTAATCCACCACGCGAGCCCAGTGCGGGTTGGTAGATGTCACATGTCTTCTAACTTTTAGTTCCAGGACATGTCGGCTTCCTCACGATGTTTTCATCCACGGTTTTGACAGCAATGATGATGAAATAATTTACACAAAGTAAAAAAGCCTGTCTTGGTTCGAACCTACGACCTAGAACTCGAAAGTCGCGGCCGTTACTACTGGGCCACTACTGCGCCCAATTTTGTCATTTTTTGTGAATACACCGTGATTATTAGAAGAGCAAAAAGACATCACATGTGACTTTACTAACACAAGTCACTTAGATAGTCAGTCCCAATACTGACTGACCATTTAAGCACGATATCAGTTTCTGCTATAGTATAGTGTCATACGAGCAACTAATACGTATTATACATGCAAAAGTGCATTTGTTTGTTTGTTACGCTTTCACGCTAAAACGACTGTACGGAATTGGATGAAATTTAGCACAAACAATAGACCATGACCTGGGTAAGGGCATAGACTACTTTTAAACCTGGATATCAGGCGAAGACACGGCAAATAGCTAGAGTAGTTCATTTTGACAGCAGGAAAGTCTATTCGTGTGTACTCATCACAACCACATTTTCGCATCGTTTTTTTCTGACAGGTCATTAGCAGAGAAATTCTTATAGAAAAAAATAATGTTTCTTCTTTAATGTCAATAATATGTGATTAATTACATAGGCAAATCGTTTTACAAAATTCATAACAATAAGGCCAGCGTAACCAACTACCATGTTCCTAATATTCTATTTGATATATATAGATTTTAATCAACTGATCTAATCCACTCTAGGATGTGACATCTTCCATATAACAATATACGTACGTAGGTCGGTTTGTTTGTTTAGATAACCATCCAACCTTTTACGACGCCAACAGGAAACAACGGGGTGGCCATATTCATAATCGGAAACCACAATGTTTATGGGATTAGGGACATAAAATTCTGATGATAATGTTGCCATTAAAATGATTACTGAAACAAACTACAGCTACGCACGTGGGTTATAAACGCTAGATACAATATTCAAAGCGTTGTTATTTCTTTTATGTCATGTTTTGTTATTTTTCGGTTGGCATTGTTGCCTTATTGGCATTTATAAGGTAGGAGTTCATGATGGAAACAATAAGTATAACAAGTTTAATATTAGCAAAAACTTTAATTATTGACTAGCAACCCTCAGTTCGCACGGTTTTTAATTTAGAGAGAAAAGTAAAGAAAAAAAATGTTTCTTTGCAAAAAAAAAACGCATATTACAAAAAAACATATAGGATTGACGCACACAATGTTGCCAGAAGCCTCGTACTGAAGCAATAAAAGTTTGTAAATTTTGTCCATTGCTTGATGACGTCAGGGTCAGGGACCAATTAAAAAGATCAAAATTGAAAGGAGGTGGGTAAAGTTTAGAACATTTTTCGCCTATCATAGTCATGAAAATTCAAACTATTTATTGACGTCATGTTATTGTGTTTATGTGAAGTTTAGGTATCGACCTTTACATCTCTGTTGAAGTTTTGTTATTTTAAGCACTTTTTTTGACTTTCATTACAAAATAAACTGTTAAGCGAAAACCTATTTACTGTAGTATTTGAGAAACTAAAAAATATTTTGGTGCATAAAGCGCTTAAAAAGGGGTAAAAATGACAAAACTTCGACGAATTTGCCAAGTTTGATGATTATTTTTATATGACTTGCTATTTTTTTCTTACTATTTTAGAATAGATGTAAAGGTCGATACCTTAACTTCACATAAACACAATAACATGACGTCAATAAATACTTTGAATTTTCATGACTTTGATAGGCGAAAAATGTTCTAAACTTTACCCACCTCCTTTGATTTATTTATTTAAAAGTTTTGGTCAGTGGGTCGTCTTAGGGGTTTCATAGACAACAAAACTAGAAAGTCGGCCCTAATGTCATTCTCTAACAGTGATATTAAGATGGGGAGGCATTGGCAATATTGACAGTTTTATACCTAAGCCTAAATACAATATTTAGTCAGCTCTCTTGTTCCGACAGTTTCTTGAACTCATGCGTCAGATCAAAATCAAAATCAAAAGTCATTTATTCAAACTAGGCTGAGAGTCAGCACTTTTTGAACGTCAAAGTTACATAAAACAGAACCCCAAAACGCCCGCCCTTCGACACTTCCTAGTGTTTTAGCTGGGAAGAAGAAGTGGCGGAACAAATCAAACAATCAGCTGCCAATTTCAAAGATTCCTAAATGATAAATGATTTCATTTCTGTAAGTGATTTTGTACAAACACTTAACACGTCAATCAAATTTTTAAAACTGGATTTTCTAACTAAGAGAAGAAAGGCACAAACAAACTCAGAGGTCACAGTCTCTTTTAAAGTCCAGACGTACGTGAAGAACATGTTGATTGGTGTCTGAAATGGTCTTCTGATGAAAGAACAACACAGATTTAGTTGACTTGTCCAGTCCGTGCATCAGTCAGTGTGTAAATATTGCATTTGTGGTCTTGTGATGATGACAACATTCGTGCCATGTGATGTCGGACGTAAAGAATACACACCACACATACAGTACCATCTCATTTCTACCCGTGTGTGTCGTAAGAAGCGACTAACGGACTTAATAGAGAATGGGCAGCAGCGTTCTCTAATCATTTTACCACCATACTGCGATCGCCAACCCGCCTGCCAAGCGTGGCGATTATAGCAAAAGCCCTCCAAATTGAGGGCAGCCTGTGTCCAGCAGTAGAGAACTCCTGGCCCCTCAAATTGGAGGAGGCGTATGTCCGTCTTTTGGCTGAAATTATGACAAATGTTCCCTAAAAGCGCTTCTATTCCTCACTGGGACCCCACCTCACACGTTACGTGCACATGTCTCGTACAAGTTTCTGTCATCCTTATTATTTCACTGTTTGCAAGTAACAACTAGATGTTACTTCATTCGTGTGCAGTCACACGTGAAACTAAATTAAACTGATATTCTGTGCAGGAGTTCATAGCAACGTTTGTGGTGCGGTCAGTGAGTAGGTTTTTTTTTTTGGATGGGAAATCATCAATTGACCTCTCCCGCTCTGGGCGGAGCGGGAGGGCGTCTCAGACTTTTACTGACTAAAACCCATCCGTGTGTGTACCTTCAGTTGCCCATATACCAGGGCCACGGTAACTCTTTCTAACGAATCTCGCGACCCTGGCAGGCATCGGTCCTAGCAGACTCCTTAAGTGCTGTTGACATCTCTTTGAGGCGCGCGTGGAATACTACGCGCCGTTGGCCCAAGCCTGGTCCTTACCGTGCGGCGAGCTACCCATTGCTCGCCGCGCGCAAGCTCGCGTCTACGGTGGCCGGGAGTCCGCTATTGACTCCCGACGCCCAGGGCGTCTCCTCCTGCGGCGGCTAGGGACGTGAGGGCGCAGAGACTGCCACTCCCTCACGCGCCCCGCCTCCTCCTTCGCGAGCATTACTGCTTCGCAGAAGGAGGTGACGGCTTCCCATGCCCTCTCGTTCCTTAGCCTTAGTTTAGGTTAGTGCATTCGGAGTCAGGTCGTGAAAACATAAATAAAGACTATGGGTCTAACATCATTATCAGCCTATAATGTTCCCACTGCTGGAACACAGGCCTCCTCTAGGTGAGAGGGAGTGGTCCATAATCCACCACGCGGGCCCTGTGCGGGTTGGAAGATGTCACATGTCTTCGAATTTATGGTTCTACAACATGCCGGTTTCCTCACGATGTTTTCCTTCACCGTTTTGAGAGCAGTGGTGATGAAATAATTTACACGAAGTAAAGCGCCTGCTTGGGTTTGAACTCACGACCTACTACTCGTACGTCACGGCCGTTACCACTGGGCCACCACTGCTCATAGCTAAAGAGTAACATAGATAAAGAGTATGGACCATGGGACTAATGCGATAAGAGACCATGGAGTTTCTTGCCGGCTCTTCTCCATAGGAATCAACTATTTGGAACCGTGCACCTAGCTTCTGACGTTTCATTAGTGCCCATGTAGGTTTATGTGAAATAAAAATATTTTGATCTAGAAATTACGATATCTAGGGATTTTTTTAAATACTTGACTATCGGAAAATTCTCTTAATTTCTCTACTAGCTGTTACCGCGGCTTCGCCTACGTAGTTGTCTCATGGCCTACCAGGACAAAACGTACGCCTACGTTTACTCACTATAATATCAGCTATTTGCCAGTGAAATTCCAGTCAAAATCGACCCAACCGTTTTTTTTTATAAGTACCGCATTCATCTTTATCTTCTTTTGTAAAAGTTTTTATGATGACATTCAAAACATATGTATCAATGTTATTTATTTGCATGTATTAGGTATATGTTTTACATTATATTAGATAAACCTGATAACAAAGAAACAAATGAAAGGCAGTGCAAATTATCTTTTAATCAACACCCACCTAACTATAGCTCTAGAAATGTCTAAGAACCTTCTTAACTCCCAGTAGACAGCTTAAAGATGACTCCCCACGCGAAATGAACCATAGAACTTATAGAAGACTTCATAACAACATTACATTAACTCCTAAAACAAACACATCAAATACTTGTTGAAAAACCCTAATGATACAACCAAAAATAGACCTTATTGCAGAACAACAGCTAAACAACATTTAAAACATTAGCCTGTACACGTCAGGAACACATTTTTCGTGTCAGGACATCAATTTATGAGGCCGACGACAGATTTTTTGCCTTCAGAAAAAAGGTTTGTTTTCAAAACTGGATTTCCGATTTTTTGCCCGAAACTTGGCAAAGTTATCGAAGTTTTAAAAATATTTGTCTATCTACAACTTAATAAGTCCTTAGGGGTAAGGGGGAAAGAACTTATTTACATTTCAAATGTTATGACGTTGGAAATGTCAGGAACAGAATAAAGGTGTGAAGATTTTTGGAGGTTATGTAAGGAAGGTCCAAAATAGGTCAGTTAAGTAGGTTTAAGAACTCAAGACTTGTTCTGAATAGGACATCGGGAAGTTAAGTAGCTGTCAACATCGTCATCATTTCAGCCGAAAGACGTCCACTGCTGGACAAAGCCCTCCCCCTCAAAGGAGGGTGTTTGACATAATCGCCACGCTTGGCAGGCGGGTCGGTGATCGCAGTATGGTGGCAAAATGCATAGAGAACGCTGTTACTAGCCAGAAATGCACTTTGCATTTTTGTTTTTGTTTTGTTTTTTTATTATATAATTACTGTCAGTGTCATAACGCAGATATGATTTGTATTGTCTTTGGTCCGTAGCCGTGACATCAATGAGCCATAGATAACATTGTACAACGTTTTTTTATCTTGAATACGGGGCTTTTGGCTACCTTGTACGTGTGCATTTTTCTTTTTTGTAACTATTTTTTATTTCATGTTGTGCGTTTTGTTTGTGCAGAATAAACTATTTTTCTTTCTTTTCTTTCTTTCTTTCTTTTCTTTACTCATTCTCTAGTAAGTCCCTTAATCGCTTCCTACGACACCATGGGATGAAATGGGATGTTTTAATTAACAACTTTCTAATAAATTAGCACCTGCTTCTCATAAGCTATAACCACTGCTTTCGTCCATGTTGACGTTCATTGAGAACTGATGTCTGTACTATCAAATTCAACATTTAAAAAAAATCTTATGCCATTTTTTGCGAAAAAACCTGAGGGATAATTACATAACACACTAAAAGTAGGAATATCATTTTGACGTTTCACCAACCTTCACCACGTTATTTAGGTTGTTGAGTGGACACATTTTTCGAAGCAATTGATTTGCAATATTCTTCAAAATAGTTCAGAGGGACAGTCTCTACCTGTCAATAAAAACTTTTTTACAAAAAAAAAAAACCACCGACTTCCTTAAAAACACTACAAAGTGAAAAATAACTTTAATTTCGGAAGTCGGTGTCTTAGGATCTGTATTTATGGTTTTTATGCCACCGACTTCCGAAATTAAAGTTATTTTTCACTTTGTAGTGTTTTTAAGGAAGTCGGTTGTTTTTTTTTTTTGTAAAATTTTTTTTATTTTTAAATTTTTAGTTGTGGTATTCACCCCGCACTAATTCCAAACAAACAATGCATATTTATGCGATAGCAGAAATCGCGGTTGATTTGCTGTAATTTTTTAAAGAGTTCCGGTGTCTGTCTCCCGAACTCATCATCAGATCTATATGAAATTTACATGGGAGCATTTCGAAATAAACTCCTTTCGAATAAAAAAAGAATTTTGCAAATCCGTTTATATATGACGGAGTTATGGCCGAACATATATAAAAAAAAAACATATAAACATCCGAATTGAGAACCTCCTCCTTTTTGAAGTCAGTTAAAAATACCTCGAGTTTCAATACATTTTGACTTGATTTTGAAAATTGTTAATTACGAGGATTGACCTTCTTATTCATATTGATACTACGTTTTTTTTTTTTTGTTTATATGTATTTATGTATTAGTATTTATACTTGTATTTTATAGTTGTTTCCGATATATCTATCCCATTTGTTGCACCTGCCATGTTTTATCTCTGCATCACCCTAAGGTTGACTGGTAAAAAATGCCTCAGGCATAATTGCGCTTTTGTACAGTATTTTTACTTGTGCATAAAGTTTTAATAAATATATAAAAATATTATATTACGCAATTAGAGCCCTGGACAATCCTTTCAGTGGAAAACTTGTTGTCCTCAATCCTTGCAATATTTTAAACTACAAAATAGCACATTTCAGGCGTACCACCACACTCTACCAACCAAAATATTCTACACTTTACCCCACTAACAAACGATACAGCGAAAATTCAAACTAGAATTCCACCTAATTACCTACCTAATTATAATTTACAGGACCAACAAAACACAAAGGCGAAACCGAAGTGACGTGCTGAATTATATCCGTTTATAGGTGTCGGGGTTCGATGCCCAACTGGAGTTTAAATTAATTAAACCAGACCAGGCTTTGACCGTAATAACGTAATTCCGGCGTCGGTTTAGTTTAGGTCTCTAGGGTCGAAATAACCAGCTTAGCATTTAGAGGGTGCCTTAGTCTTGGTTGTGTCGCGTTTAATTTTGTTATTGTTGCGTTAACTAACTGAAACCATACACATGTATGGAGAGACATGCTGTGCAATTTTGGTGCATGAATATGAATATTAAGGTATTTACAGGCCTGTTGGTCTAGTGGTTAGTACAAATGTTTGTGTGATGAGCACGATCATTTGTTCTGTGTCTGGGTGTAATTTATCTATAATATGTATGTATTTAGAAATATATAAGTATGTTTATCAGTTGTCTAGTACCCATAACACAAGCTCTGCTTAGCTTGTGACTAGATGGCGTTGTGTGATAGTTGTGGAATATTATTATTATTATTATTTTCATATATATATTTATATATCTCGGGATCCTAGGATCCCGGTCTTTTAGAAGGCGTACGAGGGGCCGAAGCCAACTCGCAGAGGCCCCTTAGAAAATTTAAATGAAGTGAGGCACTAACCGACGGTTATCCCCGTATGCACTGTGCAAGTGCACCCAAGGACAACCTCCGGTTGGTGTTGGACTATTGCAGGATATGGAAACCAAGATGTTGGACTATGTATTTGACTGGCTAAAATGGACTGGTTATCAAGAACTATGGAAGGTCTATGGCCCCTGCCGCATCAATGTTTGTATTTACACGGATTAAATGGCAGGGGGTGACTTGCACACTCAATAATGGGCCCCCGGAAACCGTCGCTGGCACATAGTGACGCAGCGACAAGGGGGCAACACTTTCTGAGGTGCTTGAGAAGTGGAGAGGTATTCCACGGTTTTCAGAACAATCCCAGAGCCCGGAAGATGGTCAATATCCCTACGAGCACTTACTGGAATACTTCCTTTCCCCGAGCACGTTTGCTCTTGCGAATCTCCACTCAAGCCGGCCAATAAAGGCAAGAATGAGGTGGGAGCTCTGAACCTCTTCATTGTTCACTCCAGCCGGCCAATAAAGGCAAGCCAGAGATGAGGAACAAGAATTCTCCCGGGAGATAGGGTCCGTGGGGTCGCTACTGCCCAACAGCACGCCACATGCTGGCCTGCGGTTTTATTATTATTATTATTACAAGGTAAATGTGAGTGGAAACGCCGAGAGGGGACGCCCTAGGAAGACATACAGTGACCTTCTTGGTGGTGTTCTTCAGCTAGGAGGACATACAGTGACCTTCTTGGTGGTGATTTTATTTGGTCCCATTCTGACAATGGGACCCATGTGAAAACCATATAAGTCTAGATACCATAACTAAAAAGTTAAAAATAAAAACTTAAAAAAAAATAACAGCCGACTTCCTTAAAAAAACACTAGAAAGTAAAAAATAACTTTAATTTCGGAAGTCGGTGGCAAAAAAACTTTAAATACAGATCCTAAGACACCGACTTCCGAAATTAAAGTTATTTTTCACTTTGTAGTGTTTTTTTTTAAGGAAGTCGGTCGTTATTTTTTTTTTTAGTTTTATAGTTTGGCTGACTACCATGTGGGCGAAGTGACGAGCAGAAGCTAGTATAGAACTTGTCATATCTTATCTTATCGTATCTTTAAAGATGCTTACTCACGTTCTTTGACGCAAATCTAGCTGTTAGTTGGAATTAGTTTCAAATCTATCAGTTAAAAAAATGAAGATTAATTACTGTACATTGTCCTAGTTATAGAATATGTACTGCCTGTTTCTCTCTACTTATAAGTCAGTAGATAATATGGCTATTAGAAATAACTCCTCGGGTGCAAAGATCCCCTCTGTTATCTGACTAGCCAACACTTTTCTAAGACCTCATCATGTACCTAGCCGTTTCCCAACTATATTGGGGTCGGATTCCAGTCCAACCGAATGCAGTTGAACACCAGTATTTTAAATGGAGCGACTGCAACACAATACCGCTTGGTAAGACTGGTGGCTGACTTTCGGCGCTCTGACGACTCGTAATGATTGTCAAGAATCAATAAATGTCAGCCAGGACCAACGGCTTAACATACTTTTTGAGGCACGGAGGAATCTTGGTATGTAATGGATGGTCACCCATCCAATGACTGACCTCGGCAAGCGTAGCTTAACCTTAGATCAACCCATCCGGCTGTTATTACTAAGCCATGTTCTCACTAAGACCTTTAAATAATCCCTAGCAATACGGAAAAAGCAAGAAAAAATCACAAACAAAACACACAAGTACTTAATAAACCGTTTCTACCCATGAACTACCATTAATCCGGGCTTACACCGATACTTTTTGTAACCCAACACGGTCTTACCCACACCGTGTTGATTTAGGCCACAGAACCGTGAAATAAGCAAGTTTTTGTGATACACTTTGATTTTCGGATTAAACGTAGTAATGGGAGTTTTTTTTTTTTTGTATCCATTTGACACATCGTTTCACGTATCGGAATTCGTTTAGTTGATTTAGAAATGGTGTGGATTGTGAAAGAGGAAAAGGTTCTATTTAGGAATTGCTTTTGTATCTTTTTAACCGACTTCAAAAAAAGGAGGAGGATATTTTTTTTTTGTTATGTTTGTTAGCTCATGACTTTTGACTGGGTAAACCGATTTCGATGATTTTTTTTTTTAATTTGAAAGCTGGTGCTTCCCGAATGGTCCCATTTTAATTTGGTTCCATTCGGACAGTGGGTTCCATGTGAAAACCATATAAGTCTTATATTTGCATTAAGTATTGGCGCGACAAATGAACGAATAACGCGATTAGATTAGTGCGGGGTTTCTACCATAACTAAAAAGTTAAAAATTAAAACTTTTTACAAAAAAATAAAACCGACTTCCTTAAAAAAAACACTACAAAGTCAAAAATAACTTTAATTTCGGAAGTCGGTGGCAAAAAAACCTTAAATACAGATCCTAAGACACCGAATTCAGAAATTAAAGTTATTTTTGACTTTGTAGTGTTTTTTTTAAGGAAGTCGGTTTTTATTTTTTTGAAAAAAGTTTTTTTTTAGGTTCTATAATGATTACTTTTTAACCGACGAAAACAAAGGAGGCTCTCAAGTCGATGTATATATTTTTTTTGTCATAAGATCTTTGACAGTCGTTACAGATCCCTCAAAAGCCCGTTAATCTGGCAGCTGGTCTTACCAAGGGGTATCGTATTACCCAGTACCTGGGTTCTGGAGGCCAGATAAGCAAATTCTATCTCTATGTCAAATACTCCGAATAATCCGATGAAGATTAATTAAATACATCATCATCATCATTTCAGTTGTAGGACGTCCACTGCTGGACATAGGCTTCCCCCAATATGGGGGGCTTTGCCATAATCGCCATGCTTGGCAGGCGGGTTGGTGATCGCAGAGTGGTGATAAAATGCATAGAGAACGCTGCTGCCCATTCTCTAGTAAGTCCCTTAGTCGCCTTTTACGGACATTCACGGGAAGAAATGATGTGATGGGTTCACGAAATACAACAAAATAAAAATCTTCGATCTAACTAAATCACGCAAATTAATAAAACACCTCCTAATTCACACAAGCTAACCCTACTGTGTGCAAAATGACATGTCGTTGTCGCGAAAGGGTTAACGGACCTGTCAGCCGTGAGTTGGGCTAGCACCTGTCCCCTACGGCTTCGGGATAGGGTTACGGGATCGCACTTGACAGTCTTCGCGGCCGTCTGTGGCGGCAGACGGACGGTTAAGTTCTATGTACCTGTAGGTAGTGTTTGTAGGGTTAAAGTGATTATAACCTCATTGTGTACGGGTATAGTTTTGTAGCTGATTACATGTATTAGATGATAATTTACGTACCTACTGTTAATTTCTTGCTAAACTTGCTATAGTCTGTGCCAGATGTGAAAAAAATAAAAGTCGTTGACACCCGCCTTCCAATGTATTCAAATATTTCAATACGATACGAAAAAAATGTAAAGAAAGTGTCGCTAGCACGGTCAAAACGGTAATTTGAATACATTGGTAGGCAAGTGTCAACGATTTTTGCTTTTCTCATATCTCACAGACTATAGTTGAAAACTATCGTTTAGTACGAAATTATTTCACAACAAATTTTGACGCTTCATTATAGTCGGAGGGGCAATTCTTTTTATTTTATTTTTACAGTAAGGCTGCCATGGTCCAAAGAATTGCCAAAACTTAAGCTGCTGTGGTCTGGGCACATTGTTCAAATCAGATGGCCGATGGGACCGAAAGGTTCTGGAGTGGCGACCGCGTACTGGAAGACGTAGCGTTAGAAGACCACCTTCAAGGTAGACCGATGACCTGGTGAAGGCCGAATCCACTGGAACCGGTCGAAGTGGCGGTGCTTGGGGAGAGGCCTTTGTCCAGCAGTGGACGTTGTTCAGCTGAAATAATGATGATGACAGAAGGCCGCCGGGCAATGTCAAACTCCGTAGGTACACTAATTCAGCTGTAAGTCAATTTGTTACCACCAACATGCAGTCAACTATAATAATTATTATGGTCAAAGGTGTAGACATTTTCTAGTTCCCACAATTTTTAATAGCCTTCCAGGAGATATTAACAGCTGTATCTCAAAAACTGTTTTTAAAAGTAAAATGAGTAAGTACCTATTAGATAATTATGTTTTTCCAAAGCCTCACTGTAAATAATAGTTGAAAAACTTGCGTATTGTATGTCTCTGTTTATTGTTGTTTATTTTTATTTTTTATATGTTTAAAGGATAAGGTGTCAATATAAGATTATTATAAAAAGTATTGGAAAAAAGGAGCTACATCTGCCAACAAACTGCCTTCCAGTTTGGCAGAAGTAATATATTTTGTAAAAAGCCAAAACACTGTGAATAAACACTTTATCATTTTTTTTTCATACCAAAAACAAAAAAAGAATACGAATGACAGAAATTAAAATAACAACGCAGACACACGTCTCCTGGAAGTGACATGACCTACAACCACATCGCAGCCACAGTTCCACTACCAAACCGCTACTAACAATCCCTACCACGCTCAACTAAGATTATAATCCACTTCGCTAATCACGCATGTTATCTTAAGATGACGTCATCTGACGTATCTAGGCAAGTGCACGCGTGCAGTGAACGCATGTGTCAAAACACATCAGACCTACTTGTTCACCCGTGTGTACCTATGCGGTGCGCTCGATGACAACATCGCAGCAATTTGTATAGAAAATTGGCTACTCTAGTACCGTTTTCTTTTTAGAGTTCCGTGTTAAAAATGGTACATGTTGGATTGATTTGGTGAATGTTCGTATGTCACTGGTGTTTTTTTACTTTGTAGTGTACAAAGTTAAATAACACGTTAACTGCCATGGCTAAAATCAGAAAAAGTCAAAAAATGTACTTAGTGTTATTTCACTTTAAATAATTTATTTATTCCATAAATAAATAAATTATTTATTCCATAAATAAATTATTTATACCAAAAACATGGCCGCTAGGCAGCAACGACATGTTCAGATTTTGTATGTGTTGTCGGTCATATAGTCCGACAAGGCCTGAATGGAACAAAAAGTGTCAAAAAAACATAGTCCGACACACAATTTAACTTGGCAGTTAACGTGTTACATTTCTTAAGTCGGTGGCGAAAAACTAAATTTCGATTAAATGAATAACGAACCAAAAAAAAATTTATTTTCGAACTGTAGTGTTTTTTTTTAAGTCGGTTTTGTACCTTTTCTTTTTGTTGAAAGTTTTTATCTGTAGAATTTTTTCGACGCTTCAGAGATAGAGGAAGTTCAATACAACGTTCAAAGAAAAAGTATACCTTCGATTCCATGCAAAAATGGCTATATTAATTAGTCTCCATTCACCCTTTAGTTTTAAAAACATTGTATGTGCAATAAACATTGCCCATTGCAGTTAACAATAAGACAAAATATTTTAAAGCAAAACGGAATCCAGCAAGCGTCCAAAAAAAACTGCAAAAAAGATAGCAGCAATAAAAAACAAAAGCATACCAGACATAATTGAAAAGATAGCTTTTCATAACTAAAAATGAATGAACGATACAGTTGAAAAATACCGTTTCATTTCAACAAACGATTTCGCTCTTCACCGCTCTAGCATGGCATTCGTAAGTGAATGCAATTTCGTTTCATTCGGTCAGTGAGCATCTCATGATTACAACTTTGTTAATTGGGACAGTTTGTGACAAAATATGATTGAAATGACTCAAGGTTTTCGACGGAAAATCGTGGTGTTTAGAAATCGTTGAAGGTTATTTTTTTAGGAACACGGAGCGAATTTTACTAATTTACCAAATGTTGCAATCGTCTCTCTTTTGTGAGTCACATTAGGCATCATGCCTGTATTCCCTGGAGGGAACAGTTAAGATTCCCACAGACAGGCGAGACGTGACGGCACGAACTAGTGCCGGAACAATTTCTATGCAAACTTCATGGACATTGCTGTACCGGAGTCGTGTCACACCGTTGCATCGCGCCTGCCTACTGAAGCCTTAAGGCAGAAGTGTACCTGTAATTGACCAATATGTCGCCTGTTTTGTTAAGTCCCATGTAACAGGAGGCGAGCCTATTGCTATGAACTGAGCAGAAATACAAACACTGAGTGATTAATTTTCCATACAAAATATGTAATTAAATCACATTGGTAAGATCATTGCAACGTATATTAGGAGACATTGGCCACTGTGTGATGTGATGAAGACATACCTACAGCAGCAAAATACCTTCCATGCTCCATAACAATATATAATCTTTGCTTCTATTTTCCCGCAAATAGGATAAAACTCCTCCATAGTAACTTAGTTTCTTCCTGCGCAAACAGTCCTTAGGTCCAGGTGATCGATCCGGCGACCTCGTTCCTCATTGTCAGCCACTCAGCCATCGAGCGGCTTTTTGTAACGAATGCCACGCACTTACAAGATTAATTCACACTCAGTTGAAGATTGATATGTTGTGACAATTGGGATCCTTTGTGAGAACATCTAAGAGTAGCTACGTAGGTGGAAGTTGTGCGGTGAGTGAGGTGATATTTACATCATTGACTATTAGGAAATAGTTGGCTCGATTCATTATGGGTTGTAAATTATGTGATAAAAGGTTTGTTTCGGAGCGTCATAAGTTGCGCATCCATTTTGCTATCATGCTGTATAGTTATATAGGTCCACGGACTCACTATTGACTGTAGGGATGAACACTAAAATAACCGTTGGTTCATTCAAAAATACCTACCAAAACAAAGTGTGTGAATTAGATGCAATTTTTTGTTAGCTATTACTTATTGTGGTTAGGCTAGACACGCCTTACGTTCACCACTGGGCCAATTTTGTTCACATTAGGAAAATAACTTATTTAAATGTTAAATTTTATTTAATTGTTAACTAAATAATAATACTAGTGTCATAAGTTTTACAGTACTAACATTCTATGGATTTTTAAGTCGAAATTAAAAAGGGGTTATTTTATTATTTATTTTTAAATTCCACAGCTAATCTTGTTGCAGTTGTTCATATTCATGAACACATTTACCCTCTGCATTCAGGGTGATACATATCAAAACAAGCAAAGGGTTTTTCTTTATTTTTAAATTGTCGAAACCTATTTGTCTATCACAGTAATAAGATCTTTTAGTAGATAAGCCTTAGGTCGTAATATATATTACCTTTTGGCCAAAGAAGCTTGAGGAAAAGCGGCCAAGTCCGAATCGAACTCGCACACGCAGGGTTCCGTACCACCTTACAATATTCAATACATATTTTTTTTAAAATGAATGTGTATAAAAAAAAAACATTTTTTAATGAGGACCCTTAAACCTATTTTATTTTGATTATTTTTTGTTATAGCAGCCATAGTAGTACACACTCTACGAATTGTGTCTGCCTATTACTGTTCATATTGCCCTGTGACAGATGGATGGACGGACGGATGAACAGCGAAGCCTAAGTTATAGTGTCCCGTTGACACCCTCAAGGTAAGGAACTCTAAAAAACCTTCTACCGTCCATTGAAAAGTAAATTATTAGCGACATTTATCGCCTTGTTTTGGCGAAAGCCTTGAAAACAAACATTCTTAATACACGAAGTTAATTTTTATGTTGATAGGGTCGTAAGGAAAACGCTCATCTGCTTATATTGGACACTTACTGTTGCCGCGACTTCGCCTGATAATACCAGAATACCAGGATGAAAATCACATACATCTTGGCTGCGAAGGTATTGCACTTTTTTTTGGATGGGAAATCAGCAAATAACTTCTCCCGCTCTGGGTGGAGCGGAAGGGCGTGTCAGACTTTTACTGACTAAAACCCGTGTTCCTTCAGTTGCCCATGTACCCACGGTACCTCATTCAAACTAATCTCGCGACCCTGGCAGGAAGTTATTGCACTTGACAAAACAATTTATTTTTTCTTGATAATTGACATAAAATTTCTGTGCTAAGGAATTCATGGTTACAGTTTCCGCGTGCCTACCACCCTGTATAGTGCTCAATGGTGATGAAATCACTAACACAAAGTAAAAGGCCAACCTGGATTCGAACCCACGACCGATAACTCGTAAATCGGGGCACATATTGTTATCTAGGCTACGACTGCTCATAAGGTATGCAGCATAACAATGCAATACTAGGAATCAGTACTACCTAGAAACCAGTTTTCTGTAGGTATTCCTGACTAGAATTTCCATTTCAAAATACAGCTCTTCCATTTAGCAACCTTTCAGATTTCACAAACAAAACTGACACCTTTCAACGAAAAAAATAACAGCATATCATAACGTAACATAACACGTACCGTGTGTGGTGCCGGACGTAAAGAATAACACCACCCCATTTCTTCCCATGGGTGTCGTAAAAGGCGACTAAGGGACTTACTAGAGAATGGGCAGCATCGTTCTCTATGCATTTTACCACCATACTGCGATCGCCAACCCGCCTGCCAAGCGTGGTGATTATGGCAAAGCCTAAGAGGGAGGCCTAAGTGCAGCAGTGGACGTCTTATGGCTGAAATGATGATGATGATGATATAACACGCCTTATTTCCACGAAAGGGTGGGCAGAGGTGTATCTATAGTTCTCCCAGATATCGCCAGTAATATTTAAGTCCCATTAAGGTTCTGGAGTGACGACCGCGTACCGGAAGACGTAGATTTGGCTTCCAACAAGGTGGACCGATGACCTTGGGAAGGCCGCAGGAATCCGCTGGATGCGGGAAGCACAAAACCGGTCGAAGTGGCGGAGCTTGGGGGAGGCCTATGTCCAGCAGTGGTCGTCTTTCGGCTGAAATGATGATGATGATTTAAGTCCCATGTAATAGAGGGCGAGCCTATTGCCATCAACGGGGCACAAAATCTAGACTGTCAAACAAAAATCAATCAATGATGACAATGACAATGCCAATAACACATAATATCACGCCTGAAATCCTGAAGGGATAGTCAGAGGTGTAACTATAGTACACCTACATTTCGCCAGTTATGTTTAAGTTCCACGTAATAGGGGGTGAATTGTCATTAACCTGGCACAAATCCAGACACCGTGCTCCTACTGAGAAATTCCAGACAATAAAACCCATTAACACTTTGCCCGCCCCGAAAATCGTACCCAGGACCTCATGCTTAGCAGTAGCGCTTGCGACTACTACACCAACGAAGCAGTCAATGTTTCGTCATATTCAAAACTCCGATACGAACAATGTCATCGACATAGTTTAGTAGGAGTTTAACAAAGCCGAGCTAATCGACACTTAGCAGAAACCACCAGAATTCTGCGTACTGGCGTACCGGCGTATCGGCGTATCGGCGTACCAGCATACCGGCGGCATAGACCGAACGCGGCGGAGCGTGAACTATTGAACCCCTCGGAACGACGAACATGCGACGAATCGACAGACTAGCGAAGGAGGACGCAGTAGTACCAGTTCGACAGACACATTATTTGTAACTGCCATAGACTGTGGCTGGCCGAGTGCGTTGGAACCCTTCGGAACGGCAGACGAATCGAAGAGTATCGAAGAAAAACTGGAGTACAAGTGCAGGGGATTCTCTGAGGATTGTCTGTTTGTTTTGACAGTCGCCATTGTCATAGAACAATTGAGATCAAAGAGTAGTGGTGTATACGATAGTCGTTTAAGTCTGACAGATCCTTTTCAGATCATTTTTGTGTGGCTATCTCTCATCACAATGTGAGATAATGGAACCACAACTATAAGTAATATACTCTTGGTATCATCATCTTTACAATCATTTCAGCCGAAAGACTCAGTCTCTCCTCTTTGTATGGCTAACTGGTTTTGGTATGGCAGACGATACGTATGTGATGAATCAACAGGTGAAGGCCGCAGGAATACGTTGGATGCGAGAAGCACAGAAAAGGTCGAAGTGGCGGAGCTTGGGGGAGGCCTATGTCCAGCATTGGACAGCTTTCGGCTGAAATGATGATGATGATGATGATAAATCAACACAGTAGCGGACCAAGAAAGGTCATCATCCGCCAACATCATCACCCAACTATATTTTGGTCAGCTTCCCGTCTAACCGAATGCAGCGAATATTTTACATGGAGCGACTGATTATCTGACCTCCACGACCCAGTAATTAGATAACACGATCTAGGTAAGACTGGTTGCCAAACTGTCGGACTTGTGACGACTGTCAAAGATTTATGATATACTACGTGCTTAACGAGCCACGGGTGAAGAAGAGCAAGAAATGTTTAATGATTGAAAAGAGATGAATGCGAAATGCAGAAATTCAAATTTCTTTCGAACTTCTGTACATAATCTGCTTACTGGCAAAAACCTTGGATAACTATAAATACCAGTTTTTCATAGACATAACACTAATTTTCCGCAAAATTATTAAGTTTTTATTTAATTTGAAGATTTAAATGCGTTTAGCGCGTATCAATTTGTAATTTAATCTTACAAAGAAGGTGCGAACAGCGATATTAAATTTGCATACAATTTTGCTTGTTTCTCTAAAGATTATATTTTAGATTTTTTTAGATTTATTATTCGATTATTTTAGAGTCTAAAAAGTAAATTTATGATGATGTGTTCGGAATCTTAATGGAAAGTGTCATAGTTAATGTGTTATTAGTATTACTAAAGGCGAATATCAGCGACACTATAAAAATAGCAAAAATGACATAAATTACATAAAATAATCAATCTATAATATTCCCACTGCTGGGACAATTGATGTTCAAATGTTGGTCACTCAATCACGCAAAAACGACACTGAGATAGTTTATAACCAGCACGCGTAGCACGACCCCCATAGAAAGAAATTTGTCTATTCTTAGTAGAATAGAGATAGAACTATCATGCTACTCCAGCATAAAACGGTAAAAATCTTTCTACAATCTTTAATTCTGTCTTTAACCTTTTTACATTCTGTAATTTTGTCTATTCTTCCGTCGACAAAACCCCTTTCTACGGTGGTCATGCCACGCAGGCTGGATTAACACATAAAATACTTTGTATCCCGATAACAGGTACGTTCCGGTGGAATATTTTTCCGACCAGCGAAGTCTCTGGCAAAAGCTAGTTTACTAGTAAAATAAATGTCAAGTAAATACCCACATTAAAGCCATTTTATATTTGTACCGTAATGATTGTTTTAAGTACTTATTAATGTTTAAATTCTTGACTTTCAATGAACATACGTTTTAAAATCCACACTAGCAATAAAACCAGTAATTTCCAGTTTAATCTCGTTCATAAAACTTACATTAATTGGCCCTTGAGTGGCGTATGATTCCATAAAATTGAAAAGGTTACCTGTAAACAAAGAAAAATAAAGTTTTAGTACATTTTAATAATAGCACACAGACATAATGATATAGAACTGATTATTTATTTATTGATAATCCGTTGCAAAAGTAGGTATTAATTAGAGGATTAGGAGTTATTAACTATGACAAGTTATGGTAATTATTGAAAGGATCATAGGTAACTTAAGAATACAAGTTTTAGTTCCAACTAAGTGCTCGTCAACGTTAACAAAATTTCTTGCGTTTTTTGCAATTTGCAGGCCAGTGCTGGGTTGTATGTTGATTAAAATATTATTCGCGGCTGTAAAACGTATGCAGTTACAGAATTATAATCATCAAAATCATCAATACAACCCTCCAAGTTCATAAAGGCGAATAATATTTTAATCAACATACAACCTAGCACTGGCCTGCAAATTGCAAAAAACGTAATAAAATTTTAATTTCGCGGGCTGGTTGAAGCATTCACTTTAAGTTGGTCCAACATCGCCAAGCGGTTGGTTGAGTCTTCACGTGACCAGAGGGCTGGCCTATTATTATGTGAAAGGCAGCATTGCCATCCAACGTGGCAACGCTGTCAGCCTTCTGGGCACTTTTCCCACCGACAGCGATGCGGACGAATTCTTTGATGCCCAATGAGCTCTTTCCTTTTTTGACCTTTATTGAATTGTACATAATATTATGTATATTTATTTTAGTGTTAGTTTGTATACTGTATTAAAGTCCTACTCGTGCAATTATAAAGTTATTAATGAGAAGCAAATAAAAACATCAATGCTTTAAACTTTATTTTTAAAGCGTTTTACTTACCTATTTATCCAATGTAAGCACAACCATTTCTTTTCAGACCTAAGTTGCTAAAAACAAAACTACTATACATTTCTTTATTTCTCGAAAAACACCAGGGAATAGGCCAGAACCCTACCACTACCTCAATTTCGGTTAAACGTTAGCATTATGGAAACTAACCTTAACTAACCCTCAAGCGCCGTGTCCGGTCGTTAAGACCAGCCATGCATGTTTTCTGTCTAACCCGCCGTTGCGTGCAAAATTCCATCTTCCTGACTTCGGGTAGGCTAGACCCCGTATTTCGAAATCGGTTTCTCACTAGGAAATTCCGTATTTGGCTGCACAGCGCACTTGAAATATTGAATACGAAATTTTCTTCAAAGATTATCTTGTTTGAGTCGTAGAAAATATTCCCGTTTTGGCTATAACAGCATCATTTTGTAAACAAATCGAAATGAAAAAGTAGGCCAAAAGAATTTATATTATCACTCTTCTGGTGGTATAGAAGAAATCGATACTCGTTCGCTTATGATCGTGTTCAAGACCCGATTCCCTCCAAAAAAATAAGCAGCTGATGCATCCGACATTTTTTCGACAGATCAGCATAAATCCGACATTTATACGGTTCCCAAACAAATCTACGATACATTTGAAATTTTAATCAATCTCACATCCCGTTAGTAACTACCAGTTTAGGCAATAGTTTACAATAAACATTAAGGGAATTATTCATAAACAAATACTTTATCACGCTGAGATACACATGGAGTTGATGGGTTGTGCTATTAACCCGTAGCGAACGGTGGGGGGCCGAATCGGCCCACTATCTATCCCATTACCGTCCGTTACCATTTTATTACCATCTTTTACCATTTGTCGGGTCACAAAAGTTTTATACGGAGTTCTTTTTTTTTTTCCCGGAAAATTTACAAAATTCATTTGTTTTGAAATCGGAACGTTTTTTTTTTGGTTCGTCATCCGAGTGTTATGGCCTTATGGCTGTTGACGTTATTATAGAATTTCATCTTTATGGTCAAAATGGTCGTGTGTATTTTGTATAACGTCATAAATGTTTATTTCTTATGTTCTATCGGAATTTGATGCGTTTTACATAGTTGTGATTCGAGTTTCATGAATATGGTTATGTTTAAATCGAAATTAACTGCCAAAGTTACTAATCGTTTGATTTTATGTTATAACAGTCTCAGTGAAAGGTTTTACTTTTTATTACCATTTCTTGCTTCTAGTTTAATTATTAATTTGATAAAACTTTAATTGATTTCTGAAAGAATCTTATTAGAACTCAGTCATTTAGATTAAATAGTTCGTTAACACCACCTTTGCGGTTGGTTAATAGGAAAAGACATCAAATACGTTTTTGGAATTGGTTTCCACTCTAAGGCCTTCAAGAGTACTATTGTACGCACGGCGACAAATCCAGCTATGCATTCCCAGTATAAGCTGACTTGTCATTGCACGAAAACCTTATATGATGGGAGGTCAGCTAAAACTTCAGGGCCTATGTCCAGCAGTGGACGTGTTACCGACTGAAAAAAGGCAGGAGCCGTCAGAAGGAATCGTTGTATACGAAAACCGTTGAACAAATTCAAATATAATTCAAAATGTCATCGCCCGAAGCTCAGCAAAGTTTATTGTCTACCCATTCATAAAGTTATAGGTGTTCCATTTGATCCTTTTGTGGTAAATTTTAAACAAACAGACGCCAGAACTATGGCTCCGAATCTTTACAATTGCAAATTCGTATCGTTATGACACTTCTAGATCCCTAATGGTCTATAACTTCTTTTTTATTTGAAAAGTATCATGTTGCATTTGTGTGGGAACTTTGACATCGCATATAAATATAATTTAAAAAAACTATACAAGGTGACTTTGAAAACAATCGACAAAATTTAAGGGGGTGTCCTACCCATCAACATGAACAACTTTTACTATGGTAACAATTACGAATTGGAAAAAAATCTACCTACCCATAGAAAACTACATACTCGATTGAACAAATTTGTTTATTGAAATCGTTTTTTTTAATGTAAGAACTTCGTTATACATTTACAGCGAATCAGACATGTGACATCTACCAACCCGCACTAGGCCCGCGTGGTGGATTCGGGCCCACCCCCTCTCACCGAAGAGAGGCCTGTATCCCAGCAGTGGGAACAGTATAGGCTGTTGATGACTGACATTTACAGCGTGCATCGTCATTAAATTTAAAATACTGGTATTCAGCTGCACCCGTTTAGCTGGGAGCCATGGGACCAACAGGGCAGTCGCAAACAAATAATCAGCCGACCCATATATTATACTAGATTTTGCCAGCGACTCGGCCCGTGTGGAGGTCGGAAATTATCCCCCGGGAATGAACGCTATGTGTTAATCCAGGTTGTAACTATATGTGTGCCAAATTTCATCTAAATCCGATCAGTAGTTTTTGCATGAAAGGGTAACAAACATACATCCATACTCACAAACTTTCACATTTATAACATTAGTAGGATTTGGTCCATATATTCATGTGATATGTTATTTTGTACGGTTCATTTTTTCGCGATCACGATGTTGGTCCCATAGACAAATTTGTTCAGTTTGATGGTCTCTACCGTAATCTTAAATTTGACCACACATTTCTTTCACACACTGTATACTGATCATACATCAAAAGAATATGTAAACATACAAATTTTATTTTCAACGCAGTCTTTTAACTCCCTTCGTCTTTGATTTAGGATAGACAACATGCATCTAAATTATAAAAAGATGGCGGATCAAAGAAGTATATTAATAACGCATTGTTTTGTGCTGTGTATCACAAATTATGTGTTATTAGGAGAAACCTGATGAGTGGTATAACAAAGGGGCTATTTAGATGAAAAAGATGTTATAATCACTTACATGCTTTTCGCTGTCAAATGAAAGAGAGAATTAATTGATCAGTCATCGTTATAACATCAGGCCTGTAATCTCCAAAGTATTAGGCAGAGTTAACATACTTCACGCTTTGTTTCCACGAAGAGACGGGCAGAAGTGTACTTAGTGTGTTTGACTGGCCTGTTAGTCTAGTGGTTAGTGACCCTGACTGCAAAGACTGAGGTCGTGGCTTCGATTCCCACCCAGGGCAAATTTTTGTGTGATGAGCACAATCATTTGTTCTGTGTCTGGGTGTAATTTATCTACAATATGTATGTATTTACAAAAATATAAGTATATTTATCAGTTGTCTGGTTACCATAGTACAGGCTCTGTCTAGTTTGGGGTCAGATGACGGTGTGTTGGTTGTCCTGAGATATTTATTTATATTTTATACTAGCTTTTGCCCGCGTCTTCGCCCGCGTGGATGTCGGAAATTAACGCAGGAGGACGTACTACCGCGGTAAGATGTGTTAATTCAGGTTATATTATAGGTAATAGCTGTTACCTGCGACTTCGTCCGCGTGGTATTTAACAAAAAGTTTTTCATAAAAACTTTCTTTGAAAACTACGCTGACACGCTATGCTTTTTTAAACTATTATTCATTTTTTCTAAAATAAAAGTAGCCTTAGTTACTCCTTGTTACATCAGCTATCTGCCAGTGAAAGTTCCGTCAAAATCGGTCCAGCCATTTCAGAGATTAGCTGGAACAAACAGACAGACAGACAGACAAAAATTGTAAAAAATGTTGTTTCGGTATATGTACCGTGTATACATCCATATACACTAAGCAAAAAGCGGTTATTTTAATATTAAAAACAGACACTCCAATTTTATTTATTTGTATAGATAGTACACTCACATTTCGCCAGGTATATTTAAGTTACATGTGACAAGCGGCGACCCTATAGCCATCAACCAGGCACAAATCTAGACTTCAGGCTGCTTCTAAAAAAAAAACCAAATGATAGAACACCTTGCCTGAACTAGGAATCCAACCCAGGACCTTTTGACCGCAACGAGGCAAGAGACGAGTCGAAAGGTATAGTAGGGTTCACCGAAATTTCCCAATACAGTATAAAATACAGTATATCGCTATATCTAATCATCACAGGGTTATTTATAAGCAGAAAACAGTGATATTGTTTGCTACCATGAGCGGTGTAGAATTAGCCGAACAGCCTACACCCTGCTAGGTTGAGCTGCAAGATGCCATCATAAAAAAAATAAGACGAAAAAGAACTACCGACATTTTTTTTACAAGCCTGTGCTGTCTCACTCTTGGGCTAAGACCACTTCTTCAATCTTCCGCGAGTCGACGGCTCGACGCATATCTTCTTCCAGTTTTGATAGAACCTATCTAGCTCGTCCCACCATCTCCTACGTAGTCTGCCGCGACCTCAGTCTCTCAGGGCTACGAGTTCTGTGCTATTTGAGCCCGCAGTTTGTCTGACAAAAAGTTTAAATCAGAATGATACAAATTGTAGCCCAAAGAAAAACGTTATGAGGAGAGTGTTGCTAGTAGAGAAGACCTAAGAAACGATGGATGCACTGGATGGATGATATGGTTAGAAAGGGGGTGCCTACAAAGATAACGAGTAATCGAGAAGTGTGAAACAAGAATTGTTGCGCCATTGCCAAACAAATTGGGGCAGGAGATTGATGGTGACAGATTGTAACTAAAGTTCATTTATAATAACAATATTTAAATATATTAATGTTTTTAGGTCAAATCACTATCATTACTTCGCATTAGGCTACGGAAACGCGTGTTTACTATGATAATCATAGGAATATCCTCTCTACTATCTCGAGTTGTCCGAATTAAAAGATAAATCACGTCCTGTTGAGGACATGACTAACACAAGGCTTTTGATAACTTTTAACGACAAATCGTCGTTGCAAATTTAAAATCTCCTATGTGTAAAAAGTAACTTTTCGAGAAAAACAAAAAAACAGTTTCCTGAAAAAGAAACTGAGGAAACATTCTTATTTTTTTTAGATGTAAAGTGTAAAGGAATTATAATGTATTGAGATAGAATTGTCTTATATCAATGTGTCGTTCAGCGTATATTTATATAAATTTAATTATTTTTCTGCACATAGGAGATTTAAGTTTCAACTTTTTGTCACATAAGTGGATTTACAGTTTATTACATCAGGCACATAGGAGTTTTTGATGGGCAATAGACATGAGATTTTTTTAAATTAGCGAATACTTTAACGATACATTAAGATATTCACATATGAGTTTTTGCAATAAGTAGATATACCAAATCGCTTTTAAAATATATGCATAGCTCGTATTTGTGAAAATTGTTACATAGGAAATTTTAAATTTGCAATGACGAAATACAACAATTTTATGACTAGAATTTTTATACAAAATGCTTTTAAAAGCTCTAATTGTTAGCTAGGTCGACAAGCTCTCAACGTGATACAAATATGAAAAGTCACATTTTTGCCTCCTTTCAACTGGAATACAATGTAGGCCATTCTTTTTACGCTGTAAATAGTTTAATGGTAGTAAATTGTTGGGCGTGACACTAACACGCTTAGTTTGCTGCCTCGCCTTCTTGTAAGGGTTGGCAGAAATAATTTAGGAATTATTCTTTATGAAATCCAGCAGCAAATGTCGCTCCTTAAGCCGAATACAACACAAAATTTGGGGCGAACAAGGAATAGTAAATTTGGGACGAACTTTGTGGTGAAAGAGGAAAAAATGATTTTTTTTTAGTCCTGGGTTGAAAGTAGTAATTCTTTTTTAATGTTGTTTCTTTGTGTTGTTGGATATGAGGTTGTGGGTATTAATGGGACCTGTGGATATGAGCATATGTGGGCTGTAAAATGATGATGATAGTCCAGCATTAATTTGAGAGGCTTGTGGGTAAGTTCGCAGCCACACGAGTCGACGAACTGGTTCAGCTATGCTTGATACTGTTGGTCCATGGACCTTTACATAGCAAGATCCTTCCGTGCCTCGGAAAGCACGTTTAGCCGTTGATCCCGGCTGTCTTTCTTGGATCTTTGACAGTCGTTATGAGTCGTCAGAAGCTGAAAGTTTGACAGCCAGTCTTACCAAGGGCTATCTTATTATTCAGTAACTAGGTTGTGGCGGTCAGATAGGCAGTCACTCTATATAAAATACTGGTATTCAGATGCATTCGCTTAGACTCGAAGACGACTCCAACGTTGGGAAAAGGCTAGACAGATGATGAGTCTAGCTGAAACTGCTTTCGGATCTTACCACCTTGTTCTTATCCTAGGTTAAAATACTCCGGATCTTTAAAGTCATTTAAAAAACACATAATGGATATAAACATAGGCTTTCTTAGGTCACTCATGAAAGGAGAGACAGCCGGCCAGAAACTTCTAACAGAACAGTCGACATTGTCATCTCTCTCCCGATCAACCTTGACCTTCTAACGGATCAAAACGAAAATAATAATATATCATACTTATTCAGCTGGGAGAAGGTTAAATCATAACTCATGTAGTCGTCAACAGAAAGTTTTATTTCTCTAACAATTCGCGTAACAACCGTGTCGGCACAGCCCTACACTTAGACGCGTTTACCTAGCAATTTTCACAAAATCGCTAATTACACGCTACACCTAATTCCTACAAAGGGTGACGACTTATTCTTCAACTCAACACAAACAAAATCCAACTCTAATACTACAAAAATAGACCATGAAATCGAACAACAAACAAACTTCGATTTACTGTGCAAAAAATCAACACGAATGTGTTCTAAGGGATGTTCAGATGCAACTCACTGTGACATGCCGAATAGAATTAAGTGCCACTGTTCAGCGAGCAATTACCGACTTAATCCCCGTATTAATAGAGTAGCTTGTCTCTTATTTTCGGGGCTGGATTTGAGGAAGATGTTGGATAAAATTCCTGCCTTTGGGACACGTTTCTATTGAGTCCCTGTTTCGTATATCCGCCCTTTTTTCAACGCCAGATGTCTAAAAGCACCGAGCATTGTGCGCAAAACTCGACTCGCTGCCCAATTATATTGTTAATTTTGAAAATATTAAGCATTGAAATATAAAACTGGCTGTAGTATAATAAGCCATTATGGCTTATGAAAAGTTTCGCGAACTCTCGTCGGGTGTCAAGTTTCTCATAATGTGAGGTGTTAAATTAGCACAAAAGATATGCGATTTTGCTCTTTGAATGTTCACGGTTTTAATAAAAGGGGGTTCTGTAATAGCTGGTTAATGAGTGGAGATGTTTGTGCGATTTCGATTTTAATATTCGAGTTGAGTGTTAAGATTTTTGAAGTTTAACTCCAAATTGTTGTTGTGATGCCGTGATTTGGGATCTTTCGAGATGGCATTATTTTAACACTGATACGACTAAATCCCTAAAGATTTGTAGTCACAATAATTTGAAAAGTACTTAACTTAGATTTTTTAAAATTATTTTTCTGATAACTGTCACCACCTGGCCTATCAACCGTTTTCGGCTTGACGTTGATTTTTGGGACACTCTGTATAAGGAAGTTTTAATTCATTCTTAGTCCAGCGTGAGGAGATATACCTACAGCAAAGTGGTATCTCTTTTTATTAAAGAAACAATGATGCCTTATTGTTTTCTAAAACAAAGTTAATCCCTGAGTTATCAAGTTTCAAAGATACTCGTTCAAAACAAATATGACGAAATTGAAAAGAAAGGAAATCAATGAAAACCACTTCAGTATATTCTGGGAGTTGTAATTTGATAGATTTTAGATTAAAGGGACCCTCAGAGGAGGCCTCTTTGCGGTAACTAAGTTTACATCATCCGATACGCGAGTTTCGGGCACACTAATGTACAATTTACAACTGCTATCGATTGTTGTAGAGGTTGTAAATTGCTATAGTGATGGACAGCGTCCGTATTTAGTATACCTGAAAGCCAATTCTTATAATTTAAAACTTTCAAAATCTAGTTCGCAATATGACCTCAGTGACATCCAAATGTCAATTTTTTTTTTCAATAATTTATTGAAACTCGCGGTATTTTTGACGGATTGAGACTCAGATCAGCGTGTGAACGTTCTTAAAATTACGAGAATTGCCCCTCTGGCCTGCAAATAGTTGACATATTGCTTGGGTTGATATGGAAATAGAAATAATATTTATTTACATAAAAAATGCTGCATAAACTTGTTTTATGATATAATAGAGCATGTACATATCCAGCAAACATCATAGCATGCAAATATTATTGTTTACATTAAAAAATGTTTCCCGCCAATAAATTCTTTGATGCTGTGATTGATAGAACAGGAATCAATTGCATTCGAAAAGACAATTAGAGCGTCGATTTTCTGTTAATATCATATGGACTAACGATATTTTAAAAGATAAGTCAGAATATTACTATCGAGTTCCAAGCTAATAAGAATGTCTAACAAGAGTTCAAATAGAAACAAAAATTCTTACAAGCAATCAATAAATACCTCAAGCCCAAAATTTTTGCAACTAGTCTTGTGAAAGGATATCATGTGACCCAGTAACTGGGTTGCAGAGGTCAGATAGGCAGTCGCACCATGTAAAATACAGATAGTCTGCTGCAACCGGTTCCATCGTAAGCCGACTTCAACATATTTGGGTAAAGGCAGATGGTGAGAATCATGTAAGAGTTTCTATGGGTACCTGAATATGGACAGCGCCGTCCAGGCCGGACCAGAAAGAGATGGCGAGATGACCTGGACTCGTTACGTGACGACTGGTTTAATGTGTCACGGGAAAATAGACCCTGGAAGGACTCGGAGGAGGCCTTTGGCTATTTGCCCAGAAATGGGACAGTAATGGTTCCTGTTAGCCCGAATCATCCCGCTGCTATTAAAGTAGATCACTGATTGTGTACTTTCTCCAGCTCGTCCCGTCATCTTCTATAAAGTCTGCCGCGACGCCTTATAAGAAAAGGCTATGTAAAGTAACTCAAGCAATTACAACCAGTTGCAGTTACACCATAAGTCTTTTACCGCAACCAATCCGAATGTCTCAGTACATTAACAGGAGTCGGTATTTACCCATATTTTGATTCAATTATACTTGATCTACATTGAAAGGTTCCGCAATTAGGTCGATAGTCACTTCAATGGGGTTTCAGTTTAAACAAGCAAATTAATTGAAATAAATGGAATATTAAGTTACCTGTGGTTGTGGGTTATTGGCTGTCGATTTTGTATAGTGGTTGGAAATTTCGGTCTGTTTTCGTATTTGATTGGATTTTAAGTTTGTATTACTTCCGTAATACTGTAGTAATTATTCCATTTTGTTAAAAACTTAAGGTACAGTTACCAATATTTTTTATAATTTTTTAATTTTTTAATATAATACAGGTAATTGTCTTTTATCGTGCACTAGCTGTGCCCGCGGTTTCGCCCAAGTGGGTTCACTCAGACAAAAAGTATGTCTATGTTACAGCTATTGGCCAGTAAAAGTCCCGTCGAAATCGGTCCAGGCGTTTCAGAGATTAGCCGGAACAAACTGACAGGCAAAAATCTTAAAAAATGTTTTTTGACGTAAGTACCGTATACTTTCATATGCATTTAGTGAAAAGCTGTTTATTTCACGTTCATCATCATCATCATTTCAGCCGTAAGACGTCCACTGCTGGACTTAGGCCTCCCCCAATTTGGGGGGCTTTGCCATAATCGCCACGCTTGGCAGGCGGGTTGGCGATCGCAGTATGGTGGTAAAATGCATAGAGAACGCTACTGCCCATTCTCTAGTAAGTCCCTTAGTCGCCTATTACGACACCCACGGGAAGAAATGGAGTGGTGTTATTCTTTACGTCCGGCACCACACGGTACTACAGTAGGTATGTATTTCACATTACAAACAGACATTTCAATTTTATTATTATAATATACATTGTCACGAGAACCAAATGTGTGTGCCAAATTTCAGCACGATAGCTTCAGTAGAAATCGGTGAAATATTGATTGCAAAAAATCAGGACATACAAGTGAAGCTAAATAAAAGCTTTTAATTATAAAACGATTGCTGTTACGTTGTTTGAACGTCACAGCAATCATTTAAGTACAGACGCCAGCACATCAAGCTACCCGAAACTGTCAAATTCTCCTAATCAACAAGGAACCTAATGCTTTAGCGATAAAGTTGAAAATCTATTAAAGAAATTTGACAGATTGTAGTAGCTCGATGTGCTGGCGTAAACAAAATAATATTTTACTAGGGCCATTGAAAAAATCCAAAATGGCGCCTAAAGCCACAGAGCAAAAAAAATAGCACAGATAAAGCACAAAACAATAAAAAGCCTATGTACTGAGATATTTCGCTGCCTGCTATATTCACGCCCACACTCTAAGGGCCTTGACAGTGAAACGGGTAGGTTTCGAATGAATTACACGACTTTCTTTATTTTCTCGCGTTCTGTAACACTTTCTGGGCATTTTCTCGGTGCGATACGGCCAAGAGGAGAATTCTGATATGAATTGGCAATATTGAAGTGGTATTGTGATTTTTATAATAATAAAAAAAGTTTTTTTGATGACTTTCTAAAGAGGCGTTAAAAGAGAACGTGGTGGTGAATCCCTTGTCCCTTTCTCATTTCACACTGCTTGTTTTGATACTGTTTAGTAAGCACAAAAAAGGTCTAATTTGTATATTCCGTTTCAGTCTATCTCTTGCCAGCAATCAACTTTAATTATAATTAATCTAAGCCACATACTTTAACAAAAAGACACCTAACATTATAAAAACCACAACGACAAATAGTCTAGGACTGAAGTATACCTAACACTTAAAAAGCCAAGAGCCACTTATGACATTTTAAGTGCCAAAAAAAGGTATCGAAAGAATTCAAAAGTAAGAAATATTATTGAAAGTATTGAAGTAAGTAATAATTGTATTTCTTCAAGTGTGTTTGAGTCACTTGGACCTATAATTTTATTACAGTCTTTCAATGACTTTGACATTCACAATCTTGACATTGACCAACTGTTTCGTGGTTACTGTGGTTAGACTGTGGTATGACGATGCATTACCATTTTATTTAGGTAAACCTAGAGTACTTTACTTATGTAAACTAATATTATAATAAGGAGAAAAGATTTGATTATTTATATGTTTGTATCATTTTATCATCATCATCATTTCAGCCCAATGACGTCTACAACTGGACATAAGCCTCCCCCAATTTGGGGGAGTTTGCCATAATCACCACGCTTGGCAGTATGGTGGTGAAATGCATAGAGAACGCTGATACCCATCCTCTAGTAAGTCCCTTAATCGCCTATTACGACACCCACGGGAACGAATGGGGTGGTGCTATTCTTTATTTCCGGCATGACGCGGGACGCGTATGTTTGTATGTGCACGCTAAAACGGCTGAACGGATTTGGATGGCATATACATATGTAGAGCATGGTCTAGATTGGGACAAAGGATACTTTTTATTCCGATATTTCTACGGGATTGACAGTTACGCGGGTGACACCGAGCGGCGTACATTGTTTTCTAACAAGTTGGATTAACCTAGCTGTGGTGGCCCAGAGTTATCGGCCCTGACTTACAACAAGTCTGATGTCATGAGTTCGAACCCAGGCAGGCATATTACTTTGTGTATTTGATTTCATCACCACAGCTTTTAAAACGGTCGAAAAACAGTCACAGACCCAAAACATTCGAAGACATGTGACATCTACCAACCCGCTCGTGCCTACGTGGTAGACTAAGGTCCACGTCTTATCACAGAGAGGAGACCTGTGTCCCAGCAGTGGGAACATTACAAACTGATTATGATCTAAGTTCTTTGTGGCATAAAAAAATAAGAAACGCAAGTCTATCAACAGCCTGCCAGGGTCGCGAGATTCGTTCGAAAGAGTTACCGTGGCCCTGGCATATGGGCAACTGAAGGAATACGGGTGGGTTTTAAGTCAGTAAAAGTCTGACACGCCCTTCCGCTCCGCCCAGAAGTCATTTAATGATTTCCCATCCAAAAAATAAATAAATCTATCAACGGCCCAAAAATATTTTCATCCCGCGCAGTTTTAAGCAAAAACATTGTTAAAGAAAGAAACCTACAGAATAGAATAAAACGCAAGAGCAACAATAAAACTCTATCAAAACATTAATTCTCAGAATAACACTTTATCTAGCAAAGTGCTTCATCCGATGATACCGCAGTTTTTAAACTAAAATTACTGAAGTTTCTTTATTTACTACGGGACATATATTTTATGGGCTACACTTACACTTCTACTTGCTCCTTTTTTCTCGGCGTGATAATATGAGGACCGTTGCAAGTTCTGTGAGGAAAATGGAGGAGTAAAAATAACACTAATTTTAGTAGCAATTTCTCTTTGTATGTTTCTATGATAACAGCTATATTTTTCCTTGTAGTAGACACAATTTTGTTGAATGTGTTTTGTACTTTTCTTGCCATGAATAGACCTTTTTTACGCCATCCGTTGTTATGTATTAAGAACCTAGAGGATAACGGGTTGCAGCATCTTTCTATTAGAATCTAAATAGAATGATGCTGCATCAGATACTTCTTTTTCCAACTTACGAGCTGTACGTCCTGGCTGCGAACCCAGGCAAGCGTTTTAATTTGTGTAAGTGATGTCATCACCACTGCTCTCAAAACGGTGAAGGAAAACATCGTTAGAAAACTGGCATGTCCTAAAACCAAACATTCGAAGACATGTGACATTAGGGCCCACTCCCTCTCACAGAGAGAAGGCCTTTGTCCCAGCAGTGGGAACAATATAGGCTGATTTTGATGACTGACAATTTTACTTATCCGTAGACAATTGATCGTGCGAATGTAAGGCGCGACGCTAATCAAAAGTAATGAGTTTATTTCAGGTTACATTTGAGTAGCATCTCGGACGATGGTCCTTAGTCACCGAGACGAGATGCCATAGAAGGCTACTTAGACCATATTAGTAATGTCCTTGCACAAGGACGGGACGGACGGACATAGGACGGACGTAGGTAGGTAAAATTATATTACAAAATAATAGTTTAAAAAAAACCAAACTAAAAAGTACAAAATAATGGAAAAAAAGCGCGGGGTGCCTGATATCAATAAAAAAATACCTTAAAAGGCACCCCACGCTTTTTTTCCATTATTTTGTACTTTTTAGTTTGGTTTTCAATGTAAGCGTGTTTTTTAGTTTTTTTAAAACTATTTTCTATTTTTTAGGGTGTTTCGAATTTTGAGACGTATGTCAGCGTAGTTTGTGACGTATGTCTGCGTAGTTTTCGAAGACAGTTTTTATGCTGTCCTGGTAACCCTGGCAAAGATAACGGCACAAATTTATGAAATTATTGCATTGTCATCGGTCCTTGTCAGGTGTGCAAAGTTTGAATGAAATCGGGTCGTTTAAAGTGGGTCAAAATCGCGCTATAAGGAGTCGGTTACAAACAAACATACAAACATACAAATATACAAACATACAAGTGAAGCTAATATAAAGCGTGTAAAAATGGATGAAAGTAGTTGGACTACTAAGTGAATAAAAACTACAGGCAAAAAGGATTGAAAGGTTTAACCCTAGATTACTAAACTATCCTACAAGTAACGTTTTTATTAAACATTCGTAAAAAATACGACAGGAAAATAAAACCATAAATCTACGAATCATAAATTTTAATTATTTTAGAAATTACAATTAGTAATTCTTTGGGTTTAAGAGATCACATAATAATGAAAATAGTTTTTTTTTTTTTTTGCTCTACACAGTTTGAACACATATTCATGTCTTGCGCCCTACATCTGGCTCTTTTACATTTCATGCAAAAGTTAGTTGCCATTTTTCTAGCCTTAGACGGACAAAAGGCACATGTTTTTCTAGAATTTGATTCTTGCATAATTGCCGCTTCAGGAATAGCTTCAATACCTAAGATTGGCAAACTGACAGACGCAATTAGGAAGGTACAGTGAGGCGGGGGACGCGGGAACGACGCGAACTTTGTTTTTTCCAGGAATCATGATTTTGCCGTCGTAAATTTTACGATAGTTTAGTAATCTAGGGTTAAGAAAGATATAGTGAAAGTGAGGTTCCTATCATTAAGATGGACGCGCTAAGGAAGCAAACTAAAATTCGAAATTTCTTGCGAATTTTTTTTGGTTTGACATCTCGCAGATCGAGCTACGAGGTTGTCGGCTACTTAATCGGACTTGGCTGTGGATACCTTAATAAATGAAGGCCTCCAGTCAGGGCTTAAAAAATAGAGCGATTAATTCGCTAAGGGCACGCGCTGTGGGGTACGGACCTTGGCTTGAGGCATCGCATCATTGGTGGAGGGCAGCAAGGGATGGGCTGGATCTGAAAGATATTATTAGGGGGGTGTTGGGGCGATAGGTCAGCGTCAGGTTGCATGTTGTATTAAAATATGTTTCATGATCATAACAGACATGGCTTTACAGAATCATAACCATTAAAATCATCAATTTTTTGACTGGCCTGTTAGTCTAGTGGTTAGTGACCCTGACTGTAAAGACTGAGGTCGTGGGTTCGATTCCCACCCAGGACAAATCTTTGTGTGATGAGCACAATCATTTGTTCTGTGTCTGGGTGTAATTTATCTATAATATGTATGTATTTAGAAATATATAAGTATGTTTATCAGTTGTCTGATTACCATAGTACAGGCTCTGCCTAGTTTGGGATCAGATAACGGTGTGTTGGTTGTCCTAAGATATTATTATATTATCAATATAAGTCGCTCTAAATTCATTTAATCTTGTGTGGTGATATTACAAAACATGATTTTGCTTTTGACGTGATATGAGCCTGAAATAAGAACCTAACAAATCGAAAGACAGTTATTTTTTCGAAACTGACAAATAAACCCGGTGCAAAGCTAAGTAAGTCACTTTTGTATTAAGAACATTATTGAAATCGAAATAAAGTTGGAAATGCAAAAACAGGCTAAAAGATTTAGGTTAGAATTAAAGTTAGTTCTCGCCTTATAATAAGATCGATAGAGTCTATATATTATAATCATTTACATCTTCCACCCTTAACAATTTCACTATCATACATTACAGCCAAACTCCATAATCAGCGTATAACGTTACCACTGCTGGGACACAAGCCTCCTCTCTTCCAGAGGAAGTAGGCCATAATCCTCCACGCGATCCCAGTGCGGTATGTTTGGTTCTAGGCCATGCCGGTTTCCTCACGATGTTTTCCTTCACCGTATTGCGAGCAGTGGTGAAATTTTTATCACCATGTATAGTGCCTGCTTAGGTTCGACCCCACGACCTATAAAGTCATAAGTTAGGGGTCGATACCACTAGGCCACCACAGCAAAATCAAAGTATTATCGAATAAGTTAAAAATCCTCTACACCTATTGATATAACTCCAATTTTGGTTACAGAAACCATACGCTACGTTGCGAGCAATAAAAGTGCAAATTGCTCGCCTCATTACGTTTATTTCGCTTCGATTACTGCCTACGTCGAAACCGCATCGTCGATGACTGTGGGTCATGGTTGTCACTTCACAGAAAAAAAATGTTTTGGTAGAAAAACTGTACGGTCCATTAAATTGTTTCAGAGAGACGTGTGGCTAAGTACTAACAGCTGTACTGGTCGATCGACTAGGTAAAGCTACGCTTCCATGGATGACTGTGTCTCAGAAAGCTCATTAAGCCGTGGTCCCACCTATCATTAGTAGATCTTTGAGAGTCGTTACTGGTCGTCAGATAACCGAAAGTCTGGCAACCAGTCTTAGCAACGGGTATCGCATTACCCAGTAACTCGGTTTTAAAGGTCAGATAGGCAGTCGTTCCATGTAAAATACTGGTAGCTGCGTGCGGTTAGACTGGAAGCCGACCCATTATAGTTTAAAAAGTTAGGCACAGATTGAGTGACTACCTTCAATATTGTCCCTCTTCCTCCGTTAATCCATCTTAAAGTTCTCCTCCTTAAGACATTGTTTTTAGGCATTAGACCGCCCATTGTTCACCCTATATAAATTTTCTACAAGTATATACCTATAGTACACCCACATTTGGACAATTATATTAAAGTCCCATGTAATACCGAGCCTATTGCCATTATCATCATCATCATTTCAGCCGTAAAACGTCCACTGCTGGACTTAGGCCTCCCCCAATTTGGGGGGCTTTGCCATAATCGCCACGCTTGGCAGGCGGATTGGCGATCGCAGTATGATGGTAAAATGCATAGAGAACGCTGCTGCCCATTCTCTAGTAAGTCGCTTAATCGCCTTTTACGACACCCACGGGAAGAAATGGGGTGGTGTTATTCTTTACGTCCGGCACCACAAGGTACTTTTACGTCCGGCACCAAATACCGACCACAAATCCAGGCCCCGAGAGAAAAAGAGTATTCTATCTCCTACCTATCTATTGATTGATAACAACATAAAAATAGTACTTTTATTGAAGAACTTTAGTTAAGTTAACCCATCTCAGACACGACTACCAATATGGGTCTAGATATTGTAGCATTTGTAGGTAAGCCAGACGTCCAATAACTGCGGTCAACCAATTTACTGTGCAGATTGCTCGCCCGTCAGGAGATGTATGCCTAAAGCTGGGTAACTAAACCCCAGTCAAAGTCGTGTCTTTGCAGAGAAACATCATCGAGATGGAAATTTTAATAGGTTAAGGTATTGGCGAGAGTATATTTATAACGCGTATAGGAACCACAAATTTAAGCGTGTGAAGTTCCCTGTCCGTATGCTACACAGAAGCAGACACTGAAGACTGCGAGTGTTGACCCGAGCACAAGCTGCTTCTCACACGGACAACTGTACGTAGCTTGCTTCCGCGTCGCCGTCGCGTAGTTATGTATATGTAAAAACAAAACGATGCACCTAGAATAAAATTACTATATCAGAAGAAGTAAAAAGAATTAAAAATGAAGCAACGACATTATAAAAGTAAGTATACGATTTTCCAAGAATATTAACAAATGAGAATATTAACTTACTTACTGACACTCACGTGTGTGAGTGAATGAAATAAAGTGATGACAGACTGTAAACAAATGTCATAATTTTTGAAAAATTTAATTACAGTCCAGTTTGATTTTGTCTCCGTTCCAAAAGTATGATCGACAGCCCTACCCAGGAGCATCCGAAAACCGCAATGAAGGCATAATCGTGACGAATTATAGCCAATGCTTCGTAATAACCTGAAGTTTTGTTAAACGCGTGTTGTTTGTGCGTTTTATCTCCCGACAGATACACGGAACCTTCAACTGGGATGCTGTATTGTGCCGAACCGGTTCCAAGAGTCGGTGGTAAGATGCTATAGGAATGTATATTATGTATAAATGAACTAACGATATATCCAATTCCAACTACATCATATACGTTTTAATATTTTGATGGAGTAATCTGTAATTCTTGGCGTCCAAGGACTGGAAGACGAAGGCATGTGTCCCAGCAGTGGGAACACTAAAGTCTGTTTATGCATAAATTTCATGATTTTTGACCCCCCCACAGCTGGTCAGAGACCCCCTCCCTAGTGTGACGTCACATATTTTGCAATTTTACATCTAGACATTGATTTTTTTTTTAAATTTCTTTCATAGTTCATATTTCGTGTTTTAATAGTACTTTAAATATGTATATTCAATTTTGAAATGTGACGTCACAATATTTAGGGGCCCTCCCACCCCCTTGTCACACAATGTCACCTGGCACCTGTTGGTCTAATGGTTAGCGACCCTGACTGCTATGCCGGAGGTCGTGGGTTCGATTCCCACCCAGGACAAATGTTTGTGTGATGAGCACGATCATTTGTTCTGTGTCTGGGTGTAATTTATCTATAATATGTATGTATTTAGAAATATATAAGTATGTTTATCAGTTGTCTAGTACCCATAACACAAGCTCTGCTTAGCTTGGGACTAGATGGCGTTGTGTGATAGTTGTGGAATATTATTATATTGTTATTATTATTTATTATTATTACTTCGTTGACCCAATCCCCCCCCCCCCCCTTAACGTGTGACGTAATTTATGGATGGCCCCTAATAAGTAAGAGAGAGCAGTAGTGGCCCATGGTAACAGCCGCGACCTTCGAGTTGCAGGTCGTATATTCGAACCCACACAGGTACTCTTAACTTTGTGTAAATTATTTCATCACCACTGCTCTGAAAATAGTGAAGGAAAACATCGTGAGGAAACCGGCATGTCTTAGAACCAAAAAATTCGAAGACGTGACATCTACCAACCCGCACCGGATCCGCGTAGTGGATTACCGAGAGGAGGTCTGTGTCCCAGCAGTGGGAACATTATCGGCTGATTATGCATACTAAATCCTACTATCCTACTAATATTATAAACGCGAAAGTTTGTATGTATGGATGTATGGATGTTTGTTCCTCTTTCACGCAAAAACTACTGACCCGATTTAGATGAAATTTGGCACATAGATAATTTATAACCTGGAATAACACATAGGGTACTTTTTATCCCGGTAGTATGTTCCGCTCGCAAAAGCTAGTAACAGATATGAGGGACAAAATCATCAACTTCCAACGCCGAAATCAATCCACAAAGCCTCATACAACTTATCTCCTCTACCGGCTAGGTATCTACGATATCTCAAAGCCTGAGGACTTATCGGACATGGAAACTGCAAAGCACAAAGCTCACCCACAATACAAAGGTAGGGAATCTCATTATAGTCCAAACAATACTCAATCGGACAGTAGATGTACTAAATTACAATGACGCTGTTTGAGTCCCAAATCAGATCGACTGCTGACGTGGGGAGCGTTAAAGTAAGGATAGTTACTGGCGACAGTAGCTAGACCTTACTAGTGAGAGGTCTAAACTAATTCTTTCAATGTCACTGTCAGTTAATCAATTATTTATTTTATTATTAACAGTTTTATAGGCAAAATATTAAAATAAATGACTAACAATACAAATAAATACAAAAACAAAAGGACAACTCGACAACGTCGAAATACTCGTCCGCATCACTCTCATTCGGAAACGTACCCTGAAGACTGGCATAACCACGAATTCAGCTGATTTTTAGATGTACCGCAGCAAAAATAAGTGATTTTTTGCTCATTTTAATTATTTTCGGAAAAGAAAACAATGTCAAATCATTTCTTTCCAATCGGCACATAAAAAAAAAAAAAGATTCTAGTTGCCGCATACGATGCTCTAATGAGTTGTCTAAAACGATGATAGCCGAGAAATCTTTTAAATCTCCGGTTGCGGCCTTGCTTTCAGAGTTCTAAAGTGTTGCAGCTGTCGCCGTTTTTATCTACTAACCTATATCCTGACTAATAAATAAGTATAAACTGCTTGTACAGTGCCAGTACTTCAAATGAAAATAGAATTCAAAGTCATTAATATCTCAGCATTACCATTACACCGTAACTTGTAACATAAAAAGAATACATTAAAAATAATTGTCACACAAACAGGCCAGTCAAGTAACTTCGCTATCCCTACTAAACGGTCACCCATCATTGCAGCCAGTCATTGGTACCAGAGCCGACATAACGCCGCAAGCGCCAGTGTCCACGCAGCGTTCACGCAGCGGTAACGCAGCTACAAATATGCCCAGTAAATTGGAGCTACCACAGTCCCTTTGTAATATAATATTCTGTGCCGTGTCCACTACTTGTCAGTTATTATGGTGACATTTCGGTTTAGCTCTAATTTGACCAATCTGGTTGTTTGGTTTGGTGTCTAGTATTAACTGTCTGCTAGCTGTGACTTTGTAATGTAAACGGAACTTTAAAAAAATTGTGTTGGCGTGGGAGAAGTCGTGATTTTGGTGACATCGTGTTGCTGAATTTTGTTTGGTAACTTAGTTTTTCTACTTTTTCATGGTTTTCATTTCAACTTTAATTTAAAATTCGTGACGAGTTATTTTCAGTTTTTTATCTTCTTCAAACTCTTAACATTAACACAAAATTGTCCTATTCTGAGTGATAGAAAAATTACAAATTACTGGACTTTCTACTGGAGTATTCTAATTTAGCTTTGCCTAGAAATCGAACCCAGTATACAACTTACCACTCCAAACCCAGAGGACGTATAAACATCCAAAACGTATGTTGAATATTAGAGCTTAAACAGTCAAAGCTATAAATCGGTTTTGAGACAGAAATTCATATAATCCATAGCTGATTTATTCCAATACTAAAATGACTTAGTCTTATTAGACTAGAAAGTCGATCTCAATGTTGGAAAAGGCTAGAATGATGTAGAACAGGATCACTCCATTTCTTCCCGTAGGTGTCGTAAAAGGCGACTAAAGGACTTACTAGAGAATGGGCAGCAGCGTTCTCTATGCATTTTACCACCATACTGCGATCGCCAACTCGCCTGCTCAGCGTGGCAATTATGATAAAGCCAAAATTGAGGGAGGCCTATGTCCAGCAGTAGACCTCTTACGGCTGAAATATACAGGTATCAATTAAAAAACTTCAACAAACTTTTATTCCAGATTCTTTAAAACCTGGTCCCGGTACACGGTCGTTACAAACTCCAATTCTATTATACAGCCAAATAAAGTACTTTTAAGTGGATTAATTAAAAAGTCCAATAAAATTCGGGTCCCCGAGATTTAGGGGAACTTAATTCAGGTTTCGGTGTACCGTTCAGACTTTAGACCTGTTTTGGGCTAAATTACTTCGTGTTGGAAACCTGTTTCATTAGTAATTTGTTGGGACACTTGATGAATTTATTTTAAATAGAGAGTTTTTTAGTTATTAGGGAAAAGGTTGACCGTCTCTGGCTTTCTGTCCGGTTGTAAGTAATTTGTGATATTGCGTAATGCCAGAGTACCTCGTTTGTGTAGTGGTTGTAAGTGCTACTGCTGAACTTGTGGTACTGGGTTCGATTCCCAGGTTAGGCAGTGTGTTAGTCTCTGCGCCCTCACGTCCCTAGCCGCCGCAGGAGGAGACGCCCCGGGCGTCGGGAGTCGATAGCGGACTCCCGGCCACCGTAGACGCGAGCTTGCGGGTGGCGAGCAATGGGTAGCTCGCCGCTCGGTAAGGACCAGGGTGCTTACTCTCGAATATAATTCCGATGGATCGACATTGGAATTGTCAGTCAAACGTCAGTGATTGGCTGAACTCACTGAGTCTAGCCAATCCCTGACGTTTAACTCAACCAACTGACGTTTGACCAATGTCGATCTATTGGAATTATATTCGAGAGTAAGCACCCAGGCTCGGGTCGACGGCGCGTAGTGTTCCACGCGCGCCTCAAAGAGATGTCAGCAGTACTGAAGGGGTCTGCTAGGACCAATGCCTGTCAGGGTCGCGAGATTGTTCGAAAGGGATACCGTGACCCTGGCACATGGGCAACTGAAGGAACACGGGTGGGTTTTAGGCAGTAAAAGTCTGACACGCCCTCCCGCTCCGCCCAGAGCGAGAGAAGTCATTTGATGATATCCCATCCAAAAAAAAAAAAGGCAGTGTGTTATTGGGATTTCTCAGTAGCAGCCCGGAGTCTGAATTTGTACCCGGTTTATGGCAATAGGCTCGCCCTCTATTACATGAAACTTAACCCGGACCTGGACCTTGAGGGTCGAGAAGTTAGAACGGCGCCATAACAAGAACTTCAGGTCTTTCGTGGTGCGAGTTCCAAGTCTACAAATCGAGACCTTCCTCAAGGAAGAGTTTTGGCCGAAGGGTGTCGTGTATCGGCGATTCCGCGGAAGGCTACGCGACACCACGCAGCGCAACACGACGCCGTCACTTCGTGTACAATAGTTTTACATTGTTTTATTTGTATGTATGTTAGTCTGTAAGGTATTTATGATATGGGTCTTTGTAGCCCGAAATAAATTGATTTGATTTGATTTAAAAATGACTGACGGTATGTGGGTGTACTATAGGTACACCTATGTCTGATGGAAAGACCCAATGATACTTTGGCCGTCCTTGAGAATTGAACCCAGGACCTCATGTTTAGTAGTAGTGCTTGCAACCACTAGACCAACGTGGCTATGTAATGTAACTAACATTATTGAAACTAGTAAGATCATGAATAGTTCCTCTAAACCAGCGCTTCTCATTAGCCGGGTCGCGACCCAGTACCAGGCTATCAAAATAAAACAAAGGGTCGCAACATTCCCGCCTTGTTTTTAAAAAATAATGCCTAAAAAAGTACTTAAAAATAATTATAAATGTGAAGCTGGGTTTTCAACACTAGTTTACCTTAAAAATAAATATGGAAACCAACTTGAAGTGGAATAAGACCTTAGGATAAAACTTTCGTCATTTTCCGGGAACTTGGATTCTTTGGTAAAAAATAAGCAGCAGCTCTATACATCGCATTAAAATTTTGTGAGTGAATAGGCTATACCAAAATATGTAGTATTAATAAAACATTTTTATTAATAATAAATGAGAATTATTATACATAGGTAATGGCTTGGGTTTCAAAGTATTAAGTGGGGCAGGAAAGGTTAGTGTGAACATTACCGGGCCATGGCAGAACAATGTTTGGGAAACACTGCTTAAACTAAGTAAACATAGCAAAACTCTAGTAATAGGACTTCCCAATGTATCGACAAGAAGGTACCTAGTTTAAATAGTTGGTTTCCAAATTCAGATCAAAACTTGGTCGAAAATCTACTGCGAGCCACTTATGGAATATTTGGAAAGCATCGGGCGTTCATGCCTCCTCAAACTTTAGCAAGCACTAATTTGGAAATTTCTAACTTCAGAATATTGGCCGTATATTATGATATTAGCGGCTTATTAGAAATTTTGATATTTCGCATAGAAATAAAAAGTATAATTGGCAAAATTGGTAGTGTAGCACCAGTGAACAAAGATAAATATCGGTATCAATACCAGAAAGTCAAAACGTTAAAAATCTAGTCGCAATGTCATCTCGGCGACAATCATATGTCAAAACTTGTCAAAATATTTAGGTATTTTTGTCAGATTGAAATTCGAGATCAGAATGTGATCATTCTTAAAATTACGAGAATTTTCCCTCAGATTTTTTAAATTGATTGATTGTTTATCTGACCTCCACAACCTCGTTCAGACTTGTTTGGTAAGACTGGTTGTCAGACTTTTAGGCTTCTGACGACACTTAACGACTGCCAAAGATCTAGGAATGACAGCTGAAACCAACGGTTTAATGTGCTTTCCGAGTCACGGATGGCCACCCATCCACGAACCGACCGTGGCAAAGGTAGCTTAACCTGCGATCGAACCGTGCGACTGTTATAATTAAGCCTCCTAGTACTGCTAGATTTGCACCCGTAAGTAAAAAAATCAATCAGAATGTTAGAATGTGATGCAAAACAGCCAATAAGAACGTTTGCTGATTATGCACGCACAAAGTACAATCAGCAAAATTGCTAGCACTGCACCCGAATATAAATCAGAACCATAAGACCGTGATGCAATAATATTAAATGCAGTTAAATCCCCCTCCACGCAAGGTCAACAAAAGGGAACCCTCTTCTAATCTAAGGGTAGCAGCCACTCACTATTATATGTTTGCTCTGAACCTAAATCAACGGAGGCCATGTTTGTTTTTCATTACGACATGTATGGATGTTGGATGCTGCATTAAATTTGTATTGTTCGGCCATATTAGAGTTTTGAAAGATGTGGGTGGGTCTCAGATGTTGGCTCATTTTGCGGTTGTTAGGTTCCCTTGTTGTTACTGTGAAATTGATCGAGAGGAAAAAACGGCTTCGGATTTAATTTTGTTTTGAGTTATTGGTATGGTTTGTGAATGAATGTGCGGTGTGGACGCCCTTACAGAGTTTACTGCACCTGATGCTTCTACCCGATCTTGAACGAAACTGACAATGTTTGTTGTGGTGGCTGCGTATTTGTTGTGTTTGCGCTCTCGCAATCTTGTCAATACTCTAGTCGTTGTTTACAACTATTTGGATAATTCTAATTGGAAGATGTTTTGTTAGTTGCAGATTCCAATAGGCATCAAGCTAACTGGAGTGTTTTAAAATTATTTTAGAGAATAGTAGTTCACGAGACTGATGCATAAAGAGGCGTGTGTTTAAAAACTGACTCGCAAGAGGTTTTTAATAGTATTACACGAGTGTTTTTTTTTATAACTAGCTTTTGCTAACGGTTTTGCCCGCGTATTATACATATAAACCTTCCTCTTGAAACACTCTGTGTAATAATGAAAACCGCATTCAAATCCGCTGAGTAGTTTAAAAGATCTAAGCGTACAGACGCGGGAAGTGACTTTGTTTTATACTATGTAAAGATACCTAGTTATATGCAGTTTCAGACACTACTTTATCTACTCCTATGAGAGTACATTGGGATTGAACCTACTAATAAACTATCAAAGTTAAAAGACTAAGAAATAGATTTGTAATGCAATTAAAACCCGCGCTTCGGACAAACGCAGCTGATCGCTGATCGATTTGACCCTATATAGGTTATATTATCATCTTGAAAATATTTGTCCGTCAGCAAAATTCATAAAAGAACTGACTGCCCATGGATCGCTGGATATAGTCAAATATATTCCCATAGAGCCTTTTAATACACCTTGCAATTTCCCCATGCCATGAAAGAGAAATTCACCTCACTCTTGTTTTCCTGCCCAAAAACATGTCGAAAACACTTAACATATTACTATGGACCTACATTATACGTAAAAATATAGGGCAGTTTACGTAGGTACGGTCATCAAACGAGACAAGTAGCTGGAATCGTCGGATATAGTTGAAGTTATGTTTTCGAATAAATTTTTACTAAAATAACAGAAAACATACCAAATCATATATCAAATTATTCGAAAAAAAAACAATCAGTTTCTTAACCCTAGTTACTTATCTCTTTTGGCGACTGTACAGTCACGAGCACTAACATGTATGTAGATATATGCTTAGCATTTACCAACTTTTAACAGTGATTTTCTCCTATTTTACTGATTGTGATTTTTATGTTATTACTAGTGATGAGTGGGATCGTTAAAAATGTATATCCGCAGTATAACGGATCCGAATACGGATATTTGGTCTCAAGATCCGCGGATACGTATCTTCACTTTCTTAATCAATCGGCGATCGACATCTATTGAGTTAGCAAGCGTTTAAGTAGTAACCGCACTATTATGAAATAGGCTTCATCTCAAAGTTGCAATCGTTATTTAAAGGGAAAATCGCTTTTGAATTTGGCTATGTGTATACATATGAATGCTCGTGACTGTACATAGTGGCTGACAGGGGCAGGCCCTACTGATATGATTTATTATATTCCAGCCCAGCCTTTTACCGGCCCTCGAACGCAAACGAACTTATCCTATCAACATTTTATGATTGACGTTTTTGAATAATGTTGGGGAAATTAATTTGATATGTTCGAGTGAATTGTTTCAAAGGAAAAATTCTGGTCATTGTGTTTTATTTGCAACCTTTTTTCTACCAGTTTGCTGGATCTGGAAGTTCTTTTGAAACTGCTGCATACAGCAGGACTTATCGAATCTACCCATACGAAAGTAATCCTGTGACTTAATTTTCGTACGTTATTTTCGGGTGACCACTGACAACCAGCGCTGTGGAACATCCCATAGGACGTTCGTTAGTAATACTTACGTTCCTTTTCAAATAACTCTGTATTCTACTGAAGTGGCCGGTCTAGCAGTTGCAAGATTATTTTCTAACTAGCTTCTGACCGCGACTTCGTCCGCGTCAAATTTTTGCTCCCCTGACACTTCCCGTCGCATCGAATTGCCTGCCAGTTTTCGTCCATTTTTCGTTGCTGCTCCGCTCCTTTTTATCGCAGTGTGATTTTATATAGCCTAAAACTTTCCTCAATAAATGTGCTACCCAACACAAAAAGATTTTTTCAATTCGGACCAGTAGTTTTTAAGATTCCCGCGTTCAACCAAACAAAGAAACTCTTCAGATTTATAATATTAGTACTTATAGAAGTATAGATTATGACAATGCCCTTTCAATTAAATCCCTAGCCTACCCTGAATAGAAGGCATTCGTTCACGGCCTAGTAAAAAGAGAAATACGAGCGTCTGTGTCTCCACTTACAATAAATTGGCAGATAGATTGATTCCCGTTCGCGAGTCTAATGAGATTAGAGTCTAGATCTACCCACCACTACTGGCGATCTTCTAGTAATTTTGTTCATCTGTTTCCATTTCTTAGGCACAAATTGACAAGAAAAATGTGGCAAGTCTTGGTTGAGTTAGGAACCTTCTTGGGCCGGTATTGCTGTTTACCCAACGTTGCTTCTCGGCGATCAGAACGCCAAATCTACGGTTTGGGCTTGAGCAAACGACAACAAAATATAGATGGAAGTGACGATACAGTTAGTAACATCATCATTTCAGCCGAGGACGTCCACTGCAGTATATAAGTCTCCTCCAAAAAATGCGAGGATTTATCATAATCCCCACGCTTATAAGGCGGGTTGGCGATCGCAGTATGATGGTAAAATGCGTAGAGTACGCTACTGGCCTTCCTCTAATAAGTCCTTTAGTCGCTTTTTACGACACCCACGAGAAGAAATGGGATGGTGGTATTCTTTAAATCCGGCATCACACAGAACGTTAGCAACAAATACGGTGATAATTTTGTATATCATTGTGGTGCTGTTCCACAAACAATGTGGCACTTAATATCGAGTCCAGCGTGACCTGTTGTGGGCACGCTACACGAGTTGATGGACGATACTGAAGGTGCAAAACTCGAAGCCAAGTTCTGGGCTGAATCTATACAGTGTAGCATGGAGATCAACACACATCTTGTTACCATGGAAACAGGTTATTGGTGCGAAATCATCAAATGACGTCTCCCGCTGGGCGGAGCGGGCAGGCGTATCAGACTTTTACTGACTAAAACCCACCCTTGTTCCTTCAGTTGCCTATATGCCAGGGCCATGGTAACTCTTTCGAACAAATTTAGCGACCCGGCAGGATTCAAATATTTCTTCCCGACAGGATTAAAAAAAAACTTGGTGATAGTTTGCGTCGATGTCCCTGCACTGTATTTTCACCAACACGCAAAGAAGGGGAAGAACAGACCATATTATCTTAACAATCTTCACCTCAATATTACTTAATAACCACCATCGTTAACCCGTCGCGCGTCGCTCGGTTCCGCGCGTTCGATTCAAAGTAAATAAAAAGTTTAAAAAAAAAGTAAATGTCGTGAGGATGTTGCTACATGCGAATAAACGTCAAAAAATTACATCCAATGGCAACCGATTCCTTATGATCCAACGGGTGCACACGTGACATTTGGAGCATTTTTCTTATGATCCCCCGGGGGCTCATAAGGACGCGCGACGGGTTAATTAATAATAAAACTTCTCTCACAACACTACCTTCATTCATTACGACCCCTCTCATTTCCAGAAACAAATAAGTAACTACTATCAACACGACTAGTGGCTCCACCTATCTGTCAAACGCAATCAAAATGGCGGCGGCAGTTATTAAATTACCCGTTTTGGCGGGATTATTGGACCATAGTGTAATCATATTTGTCAAAATTGATATCTATTTTGGTAATAAAATATTGTGGATAGAGAAAACAAGGGGATGGGAGTTACTTTGAATAGAATTATTATCTTTATATTGATATGAGGGTCGTTGGGTTATTGTGGGTAACTGGGGTTTCAAGAGTAATCGAAGTTATTAGATAATCAAATCCGAAGTGTGTGGTAAGAAAATATTGTTTTTTGTCTGTTTAATTATTTATTTTAAGATAGTTATGATTGATGCTGATGATGACGGTAACTGTTTTCGGTGGACCCAGTATAAATGATACTTAAAAAAAAAATTGCTAATCGCAGTATTTCTTACTAGCTTTTGCCAGCGGCTTCGCCCGCGTCGAGCTCGGAAAATATCCCGCGGCAACATACTTCCGGGACAAAAAGTACCCTATGTGTTAATCCAGGTTATAAACTGTGTTCCAAATTTTATCCAAATCCGTTCAGCACTTTTTGCGTGAAAGAGGAACAAACATCCATACATACAAACTTTTGCGTTTATAATATTAGTAGGATTAATAATAGGATGACAGTTATGTAGCTTAATCCCCTTTCTTTGCTACTGCTATAAATATAGGAATGTATGTTAAGATTTTCTGATCGTAACATAATGTACAGATCTATTGGATTTATCCTACTAATATCATAAATGTGTTTGTATATTTAGATGTTCGTTCTTAACCACGGCCGAACGGATTTGGATGAAATTTAGCACACAGATCATTTATAAACTGGAATACATAAAATACTCTTATACCCGTTGAACATTCCCATGGGATAGATTCCGACCTCCACGAGGCTGATGACGCGGGCAGAAGCTAATTCCTTATAAATCCAGAGCCTTTATTCTCCATTTTCCTAGAACACCGTCCTATGTACTACTTAGGCATATCGCTTCTACATAAACAAATAAACACAATTCCCAACCAAATTAAACGCTGACGCTGGACTCCGATCTGTGGCGAAGAGTCCAAACAATTCTGTTTGCCATATAGAAGGAGTAAACGAAACCCAAACGACTTTGTTTATACTAGTTATACTTATAGGCTGTGTTGCGTCGTTTTATAACGGGAAAAAGTCGCAAAAAATTGTCGCGATGTGCTGGAGGCAATAACTGGTCGGACGAGGCCCACGTGTACCGCTCGCTTAGAGTAGAGTGCGCTGGATAAGGATGTGTGAATGTTGACTTGTATGTTACACTGATTGGGTGGTTAAGATTTCGTTGTGCTGCTGGGGAGTTTGTTCCGCCACGCTTTGGGGGACTGTCTTATGTAACTTTGACGTATAAAAAGTGCTGACTCTCAGCCTAGGTTGAATAAATCATTTTTTTGATTTTGTTGAGTCTGATTTCTTGAGGTATGTTTTTATAATATGTGTTTTGTAAAACGAATAATTTTGTTTATAAGTTTTTCTTCTCATGAGATCATACTGTATCATAATATTCATAATATATGTGTGTTTTCTTAAATAAAGCGTGTGTGAACGCATTGTTTTACAAATATTTCCTGAAACTGGATTTTATTGTAAGCTGGCATTGTAATTGCATTTGGTAACAGTAATTCTTTGTATTTTGATTATTGGATTGTTATTTTCTTTCAATTAAATTTATATTTTTATTTGAAATTATGTGATCTAATTTTTGGCTTGATTTCGATTTCAACTTAGAATTTAGTCGAAAACATTATTATGGTCGGTGAGAAAAGGAACTCCTGTATTGTATAAGTGTATTCAATTGTTTTTGAGCCAAATAAATAAACGAAAATATTTTTTTTTCCTTTGTGTCTAAGTTCGTTCCGGTTTCCATATTATATTCCGCCTGTACATTAGGAATATACTTTTTAGTTAAATTTTCAGCAACTTTTTGCCATCGCTACAAACATTCTCTTTTAAAACACTTAAAAACATTTAATTCCTCACGTTTTAATGTTCCATTTTCCATTACTGATCAAATATGACTTTTACGTCTAAAACCACTACAGTTAAAAGCAAAAACCTCACTTAGAGACTACTTTAAACAGAAATAGCTATTAAGCCTCTTTCTTTATTTAATATTTTTTCCAAATCATACAAGAAGCCATTAGCCCTAGTATCCACGAACGTAATATAACCGCGTCGGAATTTTTTCGCGCACTGGAACTTCAACGTAATGCTTAACGCCGAAGGTTGAAAATCGAACACTGTCTTTTTTAAGACGTTAACCTTAACTGCCATGTCGGACTATGTGTCCGACATTTTTTGTTCCATTCAGGCCTTGTCGGACTATATGACTGACAACACATACCAAATCTGAACGTGTCTTGCTGCCTGGCGGCCATGTTTTTCGAATAAATAATGTATTTATGGAATAAATAATCTATTTGAAGTGAAATAACACTAAGTACATTTTTTGACTTTTTCTAATTTTAACCATGGCAGTTAACGAGCTGATACTTGTGCTGCACTCTGTTGGTTCAAACTGAAAGTCGAGAATCCAGTGAACAAAAAAATCCCGCTGCGATTCTTTTACGTCCGTGTGAATATCGACTTACTCTACCACTTGATCCTGCCTCAAATTATATTATTTTTAGTAAAACAACTTCTATTCCAGCCTCCATTCGTCCAGGTCCCTGAGGATCGAGTAAAGTTTTGATAGCAGATGCTCCGGCACCAATATTTGACGACGGCCGACTACAGTTTTATATAGTTTTCATTTTCCGCGCGATCTCACAGGTTGTAGTACAAATATTTGACAGAAGTCGTAGCTGGGAAGATTAATGAGTAAAAGTAATGGATGGGAATGTTAAAAAAAGTCTGCTGTTTAGCTGTGTAATGTTTTTTTATGAAACAGCTGATTTTTACATTTATTTACTTTATGGTATCTTAATATTTAATTAAATCTATATTTTTTGCAATCAATTAATACATATAAAACCTAAATTTAATGGTATCATTTTTATTTTTCAAACTACGGTATACCGTATTTCGTTTCGTATACATTTTTCTTGAGTACATTTTGCATTTTTGTATGAAACAGCAAATTTAATTCTAAATAATAATGACAAAAAATTTAAATGAAATGCGAAAGTAACTTTGCTTGTTCCGCTTTCTCGCTAAAACGATTAAATAGATTTAGACGAAATTTGGCACACAGATAGACCCATGACCTGGGTATAGAATTTTCATCCTAGATATTGAACAAAGTCGCGGGCAACAGCTAGTACAATTATATACTAAGCACAAGCTTATAGTACAAATAGTTGGCAGAAGTCATAGTTGGCAAGATAATGAGTAGAAGTAATGAATGGGAAAGTAAGTTGGGAAAGGTTGGCAGTTACATTTAGTAGGTTTTATTTGGCACTGGTTGGCTTACCTCATTTTTATTAAGGCATGATGTATAACAGTGTTCCTGGTAATCAGCCAATGTTATTATCTCTTAAAGTTATAGGTTTTCCCACTTTACTTGCATTGATGTTCAGATCTCATCAGTACGTCTAACCTTAACAGGAGATGGCATTTTCCAGCTAGATACAAAATTCGAATGTGTAAAAGTTATATTAAAGCAGCATCTACAAAAAGCGATTAATAGACGTTCCAAACACTAGGTCTTCATTTGTGTAAACTATTTCATCACCACTTCTCACAAAAGGGCGAAGGAAAACGTTATGAGGGAACCGGCGTGTCCAAAAACCAGAAATTCGAAGACATTTGACATCTACCAAACCACACTGGGCCAGCATAATAGATAACGGCCAACTCCCTCTCACAGAGAGGATGCCTGTGTCTCAGCAGTGGGAATATTATAGGCTGATTATGCTAATGAACACATTGTAAAAAGAAACGTACCTAAGATTAGCAAACTAGCTCTTTCATTTTCCCATTACAGTTAGAAAGGATCACAAGTCGTATGTAGCATCTTATAAAAAATCGTAACTACCCAAATATTTCTGCCCCCAGTTATACTACTGTTATTCATCTGCACAGTGACATCACTGTACAGCGATAACGCTTTTTTTTTCGATATAAAATGTTATTTTTATAGCGGGTTGTCGCCATATTGAATAGAGCCTCGTAACGCTTTTCTTTATTTTTGGGACCTCAATTGGCATAAAAAAATGTTACAATAATAACTCTTCAACTGACTGTAGAGATGGTGACAGGATGCTTCTTGATAATTGATAAAACTTTTATGTTAAAAAACTTTTTAACAAAAAATTAAACCGCCGAAAAAACTTAAAAGCAATAACTAATAAACCTTAAAATTATCATTCGGCGCTTTGAGTGATCTTTGTTCATTAATTTTTCAGCACCGACTCAAAATTTTAAGGTTTATTATTTATTGCTTTTAAGTTTTTTCGGCGGTTTAAGTTTTTGTTAAAAAGTTTTTATTTTATAATTTTTTTGTGGCTTTAATGTACTGATAATACTTGGCAAGGTATACCCTATTCAATGAAAAAAGAATTATCAAAATCGGACGACTCTGTATAAAGTTATTCGTGGTTATACATTACAATCAGTGAGTGAACAATCAATCATCCCCTGTTTTCCGACCCTTAGGGTTTAATTTTGTTTTCCAAATTTATATGGGACCACCCTCGGAGTATACTCTTTCTAATAAAAAAAGAATGATCACAATCGGACTACTAAGTAAAAAGTTATGTGTGGTCATACATAAAAAAAATATATATATATACGCGTCGAATTGATAACCTCCTCCGTTTTTTCCGTCGGTTAAAAAAATAACCGAGTTCCAAAAAAAAAACACAATAAAGTGAAAATTAACTTTAATTTTAGAAATCGGTGGCTTTGGACGTTCGAAACTAAAGTTATTGCCGCCCCAGGGAATCGAACCTAAAACCTCGTGGTCAGCAGTTACTTGCTAGCTTGCGAATAGTAAGCCATCGAGGCACGCGCTGCCAGGGCTGCGAGATTTGTTCGAAAGCGATACCTGGCATATGTGCAACTGAAGGAACACGGGTGGGTTTTAGTTAGTAAAAGTCTGACACGCGCTCCCTTCTCCACCCAGAGCGGGAGACGGCATAAAGAAAGACATTTAAAAAAAAAATCGAGGCACGCAACTAGGTGTGAATTTGAAATTTATATCTGCTATTTTGAAAGTGGATGTCGGAGAAGGCAACTAAGGGACTTATTGGGAATGGGCAGCAGAGTTACCACCATACTGCGATCGCTAAACCGCCTGCCAAGCGTAGCAATTATAGCAAACCCGCCCCTCCAAATTTGAGCAGGCCTATGTCCAGCAGTGGACGTCTTTCGGCTGAAATGATGATGATGATGATGATGATATGGTGAAAAATCCTAGTGATGGCGAAGTTTTAATATAAAACGAAAACTACGGATCAGACTTCACTACAAACAAGTGATACCTACATCAAAAGTTTGGCAATTTTAGCTCCCCATCCTACGCGAATTGCGTCAATCAGGAGGAATTAATGGCTGACTGCGTGGGCGACGTGTCTAACTATTGATACTAGTTTGTATTTAAGTATGCTTGTTAGTGACTTCTAAAGTCTTTGATTGCTTGCATTGGAATTTGATATAGGTACATCAGGCGGGTTGGCGATCGCAGTATGGTGGCAAAATGCATAGAGAACGCTGCTGCCCATTCTCTAGTAAGCTCCTTAGTCGCCTTTTACGACACCCATGGGAAGAAATGGGGTGGTGTTATTCTTTACGTCCGGCACCACACGGTACCGATGGCGATTATGGCAAATCCCCCCAAATTGGGGGAGGCCTAAATCCAGCAGTGGACGTCTTACGGCTGAAATGATGATGATAGGTACATCGAAGTGCAAGTAGGAAGAACTGACAATGAGATGCGAAAACTTTTTTGCTAAAAAGAGAACCGACTATACACTACACACACTATTCACTACAAAGTGAAAAATTACTTTAATTTCGGATTCACTACTGGCTAGGTAAACAGCAGTGACAGAAAATATTAGAATGTCATCACGATGAACAAAGTGGATTAAATACGTATAATCGAAGCTAAAGCAAAAACTACTCGATTAATAAAATGTATATGGGACTTGCCCTAAAGCATATAATGTCCATAAAAAAAAACGAAATCGACCCATAAAATGCTGCAGATATCGCGGGATATACAAAAAACTAAAAATATATAGAGAAATTGCTTCCTCTTTCTTGCAGTCGGTAAAAATACCATTTTTGGCTGTATTGATAATTTCTTGAAATTCCTTAAGTTCTAATTTCGTGATAGATCTAGATCATTTCGGAATATCCCGACTAATTCAGACTAACTACGGAAATTTTTAACGAACTTTTCGCAGGACGAAAAGCGAAACACGCAACTATAAATCATACATTACCATAATCTTTTATGTTTTCCCCAACATTTTCATAAATACATTTCTATGAAACAGCAAAACTAAATATAATTTATGTCCAAAAAACCGTACGAAATCCGAATACAATATGCGCCGGGTTGCACCATTTCCGATACAAAATAATAACATGCAACAATTTAATCGCCAGTTAAACTAACATGTGTTTAAATTTGACATTATTTGTTAAGGTCAACAACAGCTGCCGTCGTCACGGTGGGTGACCCAACTGATAGTTAGGAACACAGAATAGATAGCAACAGAAGTTCAGTTCCATACGGCACATATGTACCTCCGCGCCGATGAGGTAGCGACTGGCTATCAACGATTTTCTCTCTCAAGAACAGTACAAAAGACTGTTGGTCCCGTGTAAGTAGATAGAATACGTGCCTGGGACATCGACGCGCAAATTGTAACCATGAAGTCAGTATATGATTCTGAAGCCCCCTTGCGTTAAGTTACATTACGTCAGATAAAATTATTGTCCAATATATTTTGACCTTGTTAAAAACCGATGAAAAATTCATACGCTAAGGGGTCTTGAATCATGTGCTGAACTGTTACTACCATCCTGTATATTAATAGTTGATCGCTGACTGTTCAACCCGGAGTAATCGTTTCTTGCAGCGACAAAAGCTATCTAAGAGATTACTCGCTCAATAACTCTCGCTTGGTTCACCAGCGAGTTATCGATCGTCGCCGTCGCGCACTCGTTACTTGCCAACTCTTATTTAGCTCTACTCGTTTCCTTTTAATCGCCGGTGGTGAGACAGGGCAAAATACACGCACACATAGACACGCTTCCCGTACAGTGAGTGCAAGGGCACTCACGACTGACATTCGTTTGAGAACGCCATACGTACGCGCCTGTGTGCGTGCGGCTGTTTTCGTACCTGGCCTTCTGTACCCATCTATTCTGTGGCTAAGGAGAACTAACGTTAGTTAAAAAACTCAATTTGCGGTTAGAATGTTGTTTGAAGGTCGGTCGAGAACGTTTCGTTCGGAAAAAAGGACCTTTTTCTTTTGTTTTTTGTTTTGTTAAATGCGTGTTTGGAACAAAATGGCGAGCGTGGGAGAATTAGATTGGTGTGTTTCCACTTCTATAGGAGGATAAAAGGTGAGCAGCCGATATCTGTTTAACATGATAGGTGTATAATAAACAATTCAGAGGAGCAATCTTGTTGTTCTATTTTGTAAAACATTTTTACAGCTATACAACAAACAGACTTCTTTACGCAACCAAACTGTGGATCTCTCTGCCAGCCACTGTGATCCCATCTACGTTTTACTCATCAGCCTTCAAAACAAGAGTAAACAAGCGTCTTCTGGGCTTGCTCATTCCATAGCTTTCCACCAGGCGAAATCGAGGCTAGGCCAGGCCAGGTTGATGATAATAGGCTCGCCTCTTATTCCCATGTAATACCTATAAGTTAAACATAACTGGGAGAAATGTGGATGCACTATAGGTACACCTCTGCCCAACTCTTCGGGGAAATGAGACTGCCAAAAGATATGAAACTGCCAAAAGAAATGAGACTGCCAAAAGAACTGAGACTGCCAAAAGAAATGAGACTGCCAAAAGACAGGCGGTCATTCAATCAAGCACCAGTTCTATTTACCTATTTAATTACATCATTTACTGAATATTTTAACAGCTATAGAACTATTCGTAAGATCATGGCAAGCCCATGTTAAGAGAAGGATATTTTCGGATGACATGGGATGACATTTTGGAGCCGTTGACAAAACAACATGGCACCCATTATTTAATAGACATTCAAAGCTATAATTATTTTGATTGCTTTTGAGAAAACGAAGTATAGTTATCAAGCTTTATCATTATCATTCTTCTATCTATCACCAACCCGCACTGGGCCCGCGTGGTAGATTACGGCCCACTCCCTCTCACTGAGAGGAGGCCTGTGTCCCAGCAGTGGGAACATTATAGGCTGATGATGATGACCGGTAGTCAGAAGCCCGAAAGTTTGATAACCAGTCTTACCAGAGGGTACCGTGGTACACAGAAACTTGATTGTGGAGGTCAGATAGGCAGTCGCTTCATGTAAAATATTGGTATTCAGCTGCATTCGGTTAGACTGGAAGCCGCCCCCAACATAGTTGGCAAACGGCTAAGCTTATGATGACTACTTCTATAACTCATTATCTCAATAGTCTTAATCACCCTTTTTCTATCCATATTATATTTCACACAAACAGTTTATCGTTTCTTTGGCCATAGTAATTAGATAAGCTTACCAACACAGACAAATAGACTACCGACTTTAATCATCCAAAAGCCGAAAAAATGCTGTATTAGGAGCGGAAAAAAAACCGTAAAATCGGACAAAAAAAGGCCCGCTTTATTTCCAAGTTGAGAACAAAACACTTTGGACAGCCTAAACAGTTGATCCGATTTGTACAAATGGATCTCCCATTTATTCGAATAGATTGGATCCGTCTTAGTACAAGGGGTCACTGCGTAGCTTTAAATGTTAAGACTATTGAGAATCAGTAGTGTTCGACTAATGTTTCATGTTTTATGTTGCTATATTAGGTATACGGTGAAGGGCATTGAACATTGTCTTGATTGTTTTAGATCCTAAATCTCCTGATTTAGGATCTAAAACAATTGTAAGGTAGGTATACAGAAACATCATGATAATCATAATGAGCCCATGATGTTCCCACTGATGTATCTGTGTCTCTGTGAGATGGAATGTGCTGTAATCCATTTCGCGGACCCAGTGCGTGGTGGTAGATGTCGTCACATATCATCGAAGTTTTGGTTCCAGGATATGCCAGTTTCCTCACGACGTTTTCTTTCACCGTTTAGAGGAGTGGTGATTATTTACACAAAGTAAACCGCCAGCTGAGTTCAAACCTACAACTTAAGACCTACAACTCAGGCCACCACTGCTTACCATGACTTCTAAGTTTGTTTCGGCGTTTCTTCTCAGGGAATTGTCAGCTAGGAAATACCGACTCCATCTAGCTTTTTAAATAATGACCAAAAAATATTGACGTGTAAAAGTATCTTGTCAGATCTACTTACAGAAATAAACATTTCATTTCAATGTTGCTAGTTATTTACAGGCCCACAAATAGTTTTTTTTCAGAGTCCGGAAAGTAGTTGATCCGTTCAAACGAATGATAATTTTGATTTTTCTGGCGAGGAAAAACACATACTTAACATTATTTCGGAGACCGAACTAAGAATGAACGATAACACAATATGACAGTTCCTCCCTACTCTTTATGTTTTTATCTGTTAGAAAATTGGGTTCGACACTTGTTCAACTATTTTCGGGCGGCCTGTATCTTCGTTGATGTACTTAGATATAATACTACGGGTTCAACTGGAAGACGCGAACTGCCAGGGTTGCGAGATTCGTTCGAAAGAGATACCGTGGCCCTGACATATGGTTAACTGAAGGAACACGGGTGGGTTTTAGTCAGTAAAAGTCTGACACGCCCTTCCGCTCCACCCAGAGCGGGTGACGTCATTTGATGATTTCCCGTCCAAAAAAAAAACAACCTACGCGAAAAGGCTAGACAGATAATGATAATAGACCGTCTGAATTTTTGTCATTCAAACGCATAAAACAAAACACGATACATGAAGGATGAAAGCAGAATTACTGCTATAGAAATGCTTTCCTTGCGAAGCATGTGTGGTGTGACTATGAATGATAGGCTGAGGAATGCTATGATAAGACAACGGTGTGGTTTAAAAGAAGATGTAGTGACAAACATTGAAAAAAGTATGCTTGGAGAGTTTGGTTATGTTGACAGGATGAATGAAGGACGGCTTGTGCAGATGTAAGTGAAAAGCCAAGAGGGGACGAACTAGGAGGACAGATAGCGACCTTATTGGTGATGTTCTTCACAAAGGTCAGGAGCGTAGTATTCGCAACCGGCGTGCGTGTTTGACCAGATGTATGAACCTAAACGAGGCGAAAGGTGTAAGGATATTAGCAGGCAGCGTTCCGTAGTTGCTGCCTACCCTATGGGAAAATGGCGTGAGTTTATGTATGTATGTAAAACACAATAGTTATCCCAATTTTTTTTTTCAAATTAATCTATAATAATATTATAAAGCTGAAGAGTTTGTTTGATGGGTTGAATGCGCTAATCTCTGGAACCATTGGTTCGAATTGAAAAAATACGTACTTATGTGTTAGGTACCCCTTTTATGAAAGGAAGAAAGAAAAAAAATACATTTATTTAGCACACAATATATAGGCTAGAAAGAGTATATAAAAAAAAACAAACATAAAAGTGTAAGGTGCGATGACAAACTAGTATTAGAGTGTGCGTCACGGTGCGCTAAAAAGGCCCAGTTCAACAATAATGCCAGAAAACTCGTGGTTTTCTACTGGACCTGATCCTGGACTGACCTTTATCGAGTAATGCTGTAGACTATAGAATATCACGCTAGAACCCTTAGGAGCCGAGCACAAAGAAAAAAAGTCACTAAAACGAAGACCTCGCACGGGCTGGCGATGGCGATTCGATGTGACGGTATAGGTCAGGGGAACAGGAAATTTGAGGCGGACGAAGTCGCGGGTAGAAGCTAGTATTACATAACTTCCAATTTGGCCTATTTCCAATAGAGACGTTATGGCATTGATTGAATAAAGACAAAGATTTTATTAGTGAAGGTTGAAAAGTGTAACTGAGTTTAAATAATTTAAAGAGACTAGCACTTAAATTGATAAAAGGTCCGAGAGTTCAAGATTTGATCCGGTGAACTTAGTATTATGTTTTCACTTCGCTACTTATTCAATTCAATTCAATTTAATTTAATTCAGATTAATTACAATAAATTACAATCATTCATGATCATCATCATCATCATTTCAGCCGTAAGACGTCTACTGCTGGACTTAGGCCTCCCCCAATATGGGGGGCTTTGCCATCATCGTCACGTTTGGCAGATAGGTTGGCGATCGCAGTATGGTGGTAAAATGCATAGAGAACGCTGCTGCCCATTCTCTAGTAAGTACCTTAGTCGCCTTATACGACACCCACGGGAAGAAATGGGGTGGTGTTATTCTTTACGTCCGGCACCACACGGTACAATCGTATAGCAAAACACAATCTAATTTCTTCTCGTGGCTATTATAAAAGACGACTTATGGACTTACTAGAGAATGGACAGCAGCGTTCTCTATGCATTTCACAACCATACTGCGATCGCCAACCCACCTGTCAAGCGTGGCGAATATGGCAACCCCCCCCAAATTGCAGGTCATGTCCAGCAGTGGACGTCTTTTGACTGAAACGATGATGATGATGAAATAATAAAGGAAACATAACATCATATCTGTAATTTCCCGAGGGTTTAGACAGAGGTCTACCTTAGCATGATTTCTTAAACGATAAGAATTTTTGGTCGCTGTAATTAACTCAATGTTTATGTTCTTTCAACCAGAATCAGAATTAGCTTTCCTCATCGTTGTGTATGTAAGCGGGCACGCCCTTTATACCCGGAGGCTCTTATTTAGGTTTTAAGTTCTATTTACGATTTTATTATTTCAGCTTGAGTTTAGTTTTTTAATGTTTTGTTCGTATATTGGCGTGTGCTAGCTGACATATGACGCATAATTTGATGTATGTTTTGTTTTGTTTTATAATATTAATTACTTACATAATACTGTATAGAATCAAGTTCTTCTAACTTAACAGACAGCTGTGCTGCTGGGGAGTTTGTTCCGCCACTTCTTCTTCCCAGCTAAAGCACTAGGAAGTGTCGAAGGGTGGGCGTTTTGGGGAGACTGTCTCATGTAACTTTGACGTTCAAAAAGTGCTGACTCTCAGCCTAGTTTGAATAAATGACTTTTGATTTTGATTTTGATTTCATGCACAATTGCCATAAAATGGACTCAAATACAGACTACGGGCTGCTACTGACAAATTCCTGATCAGAAAACCGAAAAGCAGCACGACCCGGGAATCAAACCCAAAAACCACATGTTCAGCAGCAGCGCTTGAGACCACTTGACCGACGAGACAATAAAGCCACTAAATATACCTACCTATACAGCGACACCTACTCTCAGTACAGTAAATATCCAATTGTTTCAGTAAAAAGATTTTAATATCAAACAGAAACATTTAATTGCTTTATCCAACCTGTTCCCACAATAACACAGTAAGGAAAAATAAAACAAAATAATTGTACAGTTCTCTTCGAAAATTATACTGTAACACTGAATACGTACGTAGCGGTTTACTAAGGCCAAAGGTACTCATTTATGTCCCATTACGCATACACATTGTATACAACGTGTTTCAGAAATGTGTTGTGGTCAAATTTAAAAGTGTGGTACATACCATCGAACTGAATAATGTTTTCCATGGGACCATATCTGGCCACCGTTAATTAAATAGTTTACATTTAATTGCTAATCCTTTAGTAAAAAGTTTAACTAAATGCGTTTAACGGAAGTTAACGTTAATCGTTAACTCGTGATAGAAATTGCTGGATGGAGAGAGGTGAAAAGAAATTAGGGAAACCATTAATGGCTAATCATTAATAAAACAATGATTTGGTAGTTTAGGCAGGACATGACAAATAATAAAAGGTGGGTGTGTCATTCATTACAGTTTGTAATGTTACTAGTCGAAACGTACTTTTCGCCGCACAGTGCTATCTGTGCGGTATCCTTTTGGCAAATAATTAACGATTAACGGACTTAAATTAACGGAAGTTAATGAGTCCGTTAACAATTTTTTAAGAGTACTTAAAATTAATCCGTTTCTAGACATGAAAATTTACGTTGTTTTTAACACATAAGGGATCGTTCAACAATTACGTGATCATTTTTGGCCGTTTTTTTAACCCCCCCCCCCCCCTATGTGATCACAGCGTAATCTTTTGTTTTAACCCCCCCCCCCCCCCTCTCGCCTTGATTACGTAATCTTCGTCCGTGCTTAATGTTTGCTGTTTTATTAGCACTGACACGTATGATGCTTGGAAAAGTCGATAAAATATGCCGAAAAAGTATAAAAATACTGAATCTGGTCACACTGTTCCACAGTTTGTCTATAGCAGGGGAAATCCCGTTCCATCTATCTAATAGTTAGTGTTACCAGTATAGACTTCAAAATTGGACGTAAATATTTGGTTATATAAATGATGACGTAATCATGGATTCTCCCCCCCCCCCCCAATAATCCAGATGTATATACAAGCACCCGACCCCCCCCCCCCCCCCCTTCGGTGATCACGTAATTGTTGAATGATCCCTAACCAGTCTTGTGCCCAGTTTTGCATGGGCAGACATCATAATCGCGAAAAAAAAAACACACAGAACTTCAATACTTACTGGACCTAAATGTATGGCACAGGTGTTTTTTTGCGCAATTACGATATTGGTCCCATTTAGAAAGTTATTCAGTTCGATGTTTTGTACCACACCCGTAAATATGACCACACATTTCTAATACACGCTGTATACATATTTTTTTAAACATTAAACTGTGCCATCTGTAGTCATTCACACGAACTAATAGTTGTCCAGTACACTTGGGTAGGGACTCGAAAGTGGGCGGGACTGGAAATACCAGGGTTCTTAGCGCTGGAATGTCGCTAGGGATGTAATTATTATAACTGCCGTGTAAGTGTTGAATAGGAGGCAGCCTAGATTATAGACTAGGAATGTTACCAAACAGGGAATATGTTTTAGTTGTGTTTCGTAGAGAATTGTTGTTTACCTTGAAAATGTTTATTATTGTATTTTCGTTTACATTACGTAATAAACTATTAGGAATGGTCGTCCAGTGATTGAAATTTAATCATAATTCATTTAAATAGAAATATAAAAATCTACATAGTATAAAACAAACTCGCTTCCTGCGTCGTTACCCCTAGATCTTTCTCTCGCGTCCGGCCCTGGTGCGAGCCATGGTACGGAGCGAGAGGGCATGGGAAGCCGTCACCTCCTTCTGCGAAGCAGTAATGCTCGCGAAGGAGGAGGCGGGGCGCGTGAGGGAGTTGCAGTCTCTGCGCCCTCACGTCCCTAGCCGCCGCAGGAGGAGACGCCCCGGGCGCCGGGAGTCGATTGCGGACTCCCGGCCACCGTAGGCGCGAGCTTGCGGGTGGCGAGCAATGGGTAGCTCGCCGCCCGGTAAGGACCAAGCTCGGGTCGACGGCGCGTAGTGTTCCACGCGCGCCTCAAAGAGATGTCAGCCACACTGAAGGGGTCTGCTAGGACCGATGCCTGCCGGGGTCGCGTGATTGTTCAAAAGAGATACCGTGACCCTGGCACATGGGCAACTGAAGGAACACGGGTGGGTTTTAGTCAGTAAAAGTCTGACACGCCCTCCCGCTCCGCCCAGAGCGGGAGAAGTCATTTGATGATTTCCCATCCAAAAAAAAAAAAAAAAAAACCCCTAGATCTTTTCGTCAATAGACATATTAAACAAGAGCCTTCTTCTTGAATCAATCTGTCTATTACTTTTAAATAACATATTTATACGAAACACGCGGACAAAGCCGCTTGCAAAAGCTTGTTATTTTATAAAAATATTAGCTTTGTGCTATCTTTCTCCATATAAAGATTAACTGTGCAAAATTTCTCACTCCTCCGTCCGCGTAATTTGTTTTAACTGTAACCATGAATTCAGCATATCATTCTAGACCCCCCAGCGTAGAAAATTTTCGTCGGTTATGCAAAAAAAAAATCTGCTGTTTCATAGAAAACTGCAATACCTACGGGGTCAAAATGACAGCTGATTTTTTTTTGTATAACCGACGAAAATTTTCTACGCTGCACTGGGGGGTCTAGAATGATATGCTGAATTCATGGTTACAGTTTGCGCACTGGATAAAAAATGATCCTGTATAGATTACAAAATCATTGCACATTATATCCCTATGCTCAATAAGGAAGCCAACAGACCGAGTAAAGGCTTCCGCAGATAGTCGCGGCTCTAGTAGAACAATTTCCATGAATTTTTCATAAACCTGTTCTATTACAGTAGAGACAGATTCTTAAAGCCACATCACTTGGCAAATTGATTACATCAATTTAGATACCAAAATTTATTTTTCTTTAATAACTTGAAGGACAATTGCCCTACCTTGGCCTGTACCAGGGTCAATATTGCCTTGATTTTTTCACCTTCTTCCTTCATCAGCAAGAATCATCATGTTCAGCCTATAATGTTCTCACTGCTTGACCACAGACATCCTCTCTGTGGGATAGAGTGGGCCGTAATCCACCACGCAGGCCTAGTGCGGGTGGGTAAATGTCGCATGTCTTCGAATTTTTGGTTCTAAGACTCCTAAGAGTACTAAGGTGATGAAATAGTAATTTACATTAAGTAAAGCCGTCTGGGTTCGATCCTAGCTACGACCTACAAGTCAGCAAGCATATTGCCTATGTATTTCTTTATATAACTACTAGCTGACCCGACAGACGTTGTCCTGTCTCTTGATTGATGATATTTGAGCACGCATTCTGTCAATTCTATGTCAAATGTCATAATGTTACATTAAAAAAGTTTACATTGTCCTATTATATGGTTGTTAAGTATTCTTAAATAAGTGTTCTTAAATTTTCCGCGCAATTTTTTTTTTCTTTCATAGGAACCTTCTCCTGACAATTACAAACACAACAAAAAAACAAAAAGTGAAATCGGTCCAGCCATTCACGCGTGATGGCGTGACCAAGGGAAATAGGGATTCATTTTAATATATGTATATAGAAGAAGAGTAGAACAGAATCAATCCGTGGTTGTCGTAAGAGGCGACTAAGAGACTTACTAGAGAATGGGCAGCACCGTTCTTTACGCATTTTACCACCATACTGCGATCGCCAACCCGCCTGCCAAGCGTGGCGATTATGGCAAAGCCCCATAAATTGGGAGAGGCCTATGTCCAGCAGTGGACATCTTTCGACTGAAATGATGATGAAAGCGCCTGTCTGAGTTCAAACCTACGATTTACGACTCAGCAAGCATATTGCCTGTATATTTATACATATCGCACACCTAGATCTAAAGTAAGACAACACAAAAATTGTGAATTTTGAATTATCATTGTATTCATATGCTCGATAACCCTACGCAGCTATCCAACTTAACAGGTTCAATAAAAACTTGAAAGATTAGTCGCTAGATGGCTTTAGTCTTCTTTTGTTGAATCACGCATGTCACCCCTCCCGCCTAAACAAATGAATACAATGATAACTCAAAATTCGCAATTTATGAGTTGTCTTACTTTAGATCTAGGTGTGCGATATATGTATGTACCTACGAGTAAAACAATCATAACGAGTTGGAGTTAAACTTGAGCCAACTGGTAAATTCACACCACGGCTTGTTAAAATGACACCAACATTTGGTGCACTCCCATACGTCCTTCCATTAAATATTTAAGTAAATAACTGTATATGACACAACGGTTTACACTGAAAACTTTAGGCACACGCGTTAGTAAAATAATGATTCTATATATAGGGTTTTTTTTCTGGATGGGAAATCATCAAAAATGAATTCTCCCGCTCTGGGCGGAGCGGGAGGGCATTTCAGACTATTACTGACTAAAATCCACCCGGGTTCCTTCAGTTGCCCAATATACAGGGTCAAATTAAATTTATGTCAATACTTTAATTAATAATAATATAATAATATCTTAGGACAACCAACACACTGTTATCTGATCCCAAACTAGGCAGAGCCTGTACTATGGTAACCAGACAACTGATAAATATACTTATGTATTTCTAAATGTATACCCAAAAAACTCCGACTAAATATTTACAATTCACTAGTCAAATCACATCTATTATATCTCATAGAAATTTGGGGTAGCGCTGGTAAAACGAAGCTTCAGGAACTACAAAGAATGCAGAACAGGATCATAAAGACACTATTTCACTATCCATACTTGACACCAACTTACAAAATTTTTAAAGAAACAAAGCTAATGAATATTAAACAATTATATATGTATAACACTTGTATTTTGATTAGAAAAATAATGGAAGGAAAGATTCACACAACCGTAAAATTCACCAAAAAGTCTCAAATATGTACTCGCAGTTTTCGTCGACCTAGCTTACTTGTCCTACCAAAGACACGTACAAATTATGCAAAAAAAAATATCACCTATGAAGGAGCACAATTTTACAACAATTTACCATCCCATATAAAAAATGTAAGCTCTTTCAGCACTTTTAAATCAAAACTTGCAAATTTTATTATTGAGTTGTAAATAAAACTGTTGAACCCATCAAAATTAAGCAGAACAAAAATGTAAGTGAAATTAGAATTTATATTGATGTCCGTTACCTAGAATAAGTTTATTACATTATGTTATCTTATATTCTCATGTAAGTGGCTCTTTGTCTTTTTGAGAATAAAGTATTTAAACGCAAATACATACATATTATATAATAGATAAATCACACCCAGACACAGAACAAATGATTGAGCTCATCACACAAACATTTGTCCAGGGTGGGAATCGAACCCACGACCTCAGTCTTAGCAGTCAGGGTCACTAACCACTAGACTAACAGGCTAGTCAAATTAACAGGACAGTAATTATGTGTTGGGTATCGATATTGGACACTAATGTAACGAAAAACAGTAATGTTTCACATCATTACATCTTTGATGAAACTTTAAATAACACTGTGAAATGTACAGACACCAACACTTAAAGCTACTACAATCTGTCAAATTTCTTTAATAGGTTTTCAACTTTATCGCTAAAGTATTAAGTTCAAAATAGATTGGGATAATTTGACAGTTTCGGGTAGCTTGATATGCTGGCGTCAACATTAAAAGCAACCGAACGACTGTTAAGTTAAGGATTTTGGAATGCATAAAAAATATCCAAATTCCACGAAAAATTCCAAAAATTGCTAGACTAATTTCGAGCATTGACCTTCGCCCATCAAATGAACGAAAAACCTTTTTTGTTATTAATTCGTTTAGGATATCGAAACCGAACACGTGGGTCAACTATTTCCAACTATTATAAATTTAACCCTGTATATTCTATTTTAGGCGTAGACAGTACTTATGTTATTCCAGTATTTCAGAAAATATGCCATAGTCATGAAATGCTAAAATTAACTACGCTCTATGTTAATTTTCAGAATTAATCATATCATTTGAATAATGTGTTTTGTCTGGTAATTCTAAAATTAGCCTGTTATAATATTCATCATATTTTTGGTTATAACGGCAGACAACAGATCGTACAGTACTGAAAGCCTAATGAGAATACTATAATATCCAACAGTGGGATATAATAACCTTCCTATATCATCCTACTGCAGGGTTAAACGGCTCTTCTGTTACAGAGAAGGCACGACCATTGATCGCCACCCTTGCTCAAGGTGATTTGGCGATTAAATACTTATATTAACTATAAGTTCAGGGTTCCTCACGATGGTTTCCTTCACCGTTGTGTGGTAATTAAATAATTTACACAAAGTAAAGTGCCCCCAATCTAGATAGACCGACGACCTCAAAAAGGTGCCTGGGACAAACTGGATGCGGAAGGCAGAGGACAGGGTGTTGTGGCGCAGCATGGGAGAGGCCTATGGCCAGCAGTGGACTGCGATAGGCTGAGTTGATTCATTGAAAGCGCCGCCTAGGTATCTTGTTTCGAACCTACGACATACAACTCGTTACTCGCGACCGTTACCACTAGGCCACCACAGCTTCTTCAAAAGTTACGATCGGCAAGCAAAATCTCTTTCTCCAGCCTAAAACCTAGGTAAAAAACCAGGCAAATAAAACAGCAATATCCTAGAAAAAAACGTTATTAACCGCGAAGAACTATCTATGAATATAACATGGCGTTCAATCCGTCTGTCCGTTCGCACGCGTTCAATAATACATACCTACTGCTGCCGCTGGCTTCGCCTGAGCCCCATGAATTAGTCATGAGCATTTAACTAAATAGATACGTCATCGCTATCAGTTGGTAAATGGCGCTTGTGATTTGCAAATTATTATTCAATCTGGTTTAAATAGTTTTTTTTTGCTGTATGGTTTTTTGGTGGAATTTAGTCATGGGAAATATTACTCCATGAGGGCTGGCCGCTGGGCAAAAGTCGATGGACGGTGCTGCCGAAGCTGGATCAGAATGAGGTGGCGAGATGACTTGGACCCGCACTTTGAGGCAAGCGCGGGAAAGAGTCCCTGAAAGATCTTGGTGAGGGCCTTTGCGAAGCAGTAGAACAGTCTAGCCAAAGTATATTAAGGGTTTAATTTTTGAACTGTCTACAGCGTTACTTCCGCATTATACAACCCTTCATCAAAGCCTATCAAGGCTCAATAATGTTCAAATTTAATTAAACTTAAACACCCATTTACGAATTCCATAGACAATGACATCAAAACAATTGTCAAACAAACAAGATCAATAGGCGCCAAGGCAACTAATTAATTGTATTGTTGACAATTAACAATTTAGATCACTTTATAGACGAGCGATTTTCCCCGGTTTTATTCATGAGCTTTAGAGTTAAAGATTGCTTGGCTCCTGTTATTTTCATGACGGCTATGTCATCATCATTATTATCATTTCAGCCGAAAGATGGTAGACATAGACCTCCCCCCCAAAAAAGGAGGGTCCATAATCGCCACTCTTGGTAAGCGGGTTGGCGACCGTAGTATGTTGTATGGTGATAAATTGCGTAGAGAACGCTGCTGCCCATTCTTTAGAAAGTCCCTTAGTCATCCACGGAAAGAAATGAGGTAATATAAATATCTTAGGACAACCAGCACACCGTTATCTGATCCCAAACTAGGCAGAGCCTATACTATGGCAACCAGATAACTGATAAATATAGTTATATATTTCTCAACACATACATGTTATAGATAAATTACACCCAGACACAGAACAAATGATTGTGCTCATCACACAAAGATTTGTCCTGGGTGGGAATCGAACCCACGACCTCAGTCTTAGCAGTCAGGGTCACTAACCACTAGACTAACAGGCCAGTCAAATGAGAGATGGTGCTATTCTTACGTCTGGCAACACACAGAACTGGAACCACCACTAGCTATGTGCTTACCATCATCATCATGTAACAAAAAAAGTCTGCAGATAGACATAGGTTTTTCCTGCGCATGATACTAACGTCACGCAAAAATCCTACATCGCGCAAGCAAAGTTTACCGCGCAGCTAACATAAAAATACAACGTCCCAGACATCAAACATCAGGCAGTAACTCATCAGACACAACACCCGTCTGGTCAGAGGATACTCCTTTTTCGATGAGTGAACTTTACACTCTGTTCCTTTTACCTCCATACCTATAGGCCTTAATGGTGGCCGAGATACGGTAGAAAGATCGTCAGGGATACGACAGACCAACAGCCAGATGGGACCCTCAGTAGATCGCGGGGAACACCTAGATGAGTCAAATCAAAAGTCATTTTTAAAACTATACATTGTTAATCCGATTTAAAAAAAACACAAAGAGCTGCCTTATGATACCGCTATCCTGTCAAAAAGAAGGAGAGATATTATAGCACCGATTCCACAAACAAAAACCAGGTTTTGTGATAGACAATACGAGAAACGGTCATCTCAACTTTACAATAAAATAAATAAAGAGATATATGTATATACTAAGCAATATTATGAATGTAAAAAACTTATAACTAAATGAATAAAACAACTCACCTACGACGACACCGAGGCCCTCTTGCAGCACACATCATAACTCACTCATTTATGCATACACTTACTCCTATGTACCACATGTACACTTACACACCACACATACACATACACCCCACACACACATATCACACATACTCAACTCACTTGTAACATTACACAAAACAATTTAAATTTCTCTTTTATTTTTATTTTTTTTTAATTTACCATGTCGAATTGATATGTATAAATAGTAAATACCGGATTTTGTATGTACATTACCTTAATCTAAGTTGCGGAAGAGTGGAGTGTCCTAACACAGGCAATTGTTTGCTTAAAAGGACACTCCTACCACTAGTTTTGTTGTACAAATCTTGTTAAAGAAAATAAACTATTTGTAATTTATTCAAACTTCGCTTAGAGTCAGCACTTTTTGAACGTCAAAGTTACACAAGACAGTCCCCCCAAAACACACGCCCTGCAACACTTCCTAGTGCTTTAGCTGAGAAGGAGAAGTGCAACAAACTCCCCAGCAGCACAGCTGTCTGTTAAGTTAGAAGAACTTGATTCTATACAATAATATGTAAGTAAAGTAATATTATAAAACAAAACGTACATTAAATTATTTGCCATATGTCAGCTAGCTAGCACATGCTAATATACCAAAAAACATTGAAAACTAAACTCAAGCTGAAATAACGAATAAAAAATAAAATCGTAAACAGAACTTAAAACCTAAATAAAAGCCTCCAGGCATAAAGGGCGTGCCCGTCTCGCAGAGACCAGGAAATCATCTTACAGAAGGAGGAGTAAGGGTTGCCAATGATGATGATAATGATAAAGATTGCCACATTGACCGGACCTGTTCTTCTCGCATACAGCGAATTTCCGTGACCTTCACCAAGTCAGGGTTAACACTCTCTACATTGACGTAAACTTCTTTAATTGTTGACATTCTTAGCCATGAATTTTTTAGCAGAGGTCATTTGTTCATGTGATGTAGTAAAAATACTTTGGAATAAAATTGCAAATACTTTTATTATCAAATACATTACATCGTATGTCTTTTACTATTTTATTGATACAACAAAATTGTCTAACAACATTATTAAGTGTACTTATAGAATTAATAAAGACATTAGTAGTCTTTCGACGCAGTAAGCAACAAATTATCCAAAAATATACCGAATTCATAGCTAAAGGAATCACATTAGCAGAGGCCATGTATCGTCTGCAAAACAAACAGTCTGTACGCTACCAAAATAAACTGATGTAAGATCAACAAAAAAGGGAAAACAAAAATAACACGAATGATGACGCATTTTGATGCCGAATTAGAAGCGCTGTCATTATAACGACAGTTGCAATTCAGTAATTTCTAAAAAGCTATTATATTATTATTTTTACTTGGAAATAAAATGGTCGCTACAAATGTGACCAGTAACTATTAGACTATCAGAGGTATCATCTTACCCAGTTACTGGGTTGTGGAGGTCAGATAAGCAATCGCTCCATATAAAATGCTGATATTCAGCCGCCTCCGATTACACAGGTTTTTAATTAACCAATTATGCACACATTTAAACAGACAAGAACACAGGAACAGAAAAATACATACAAAGTATTAGCAATTATTTGTTTTTAGTTACTAGGTACATATTTGACTAATGATATTGGAATCAAGAGTAATTAATATACGATCAGAAATTCGGACACTTCAACAAAATATTTTTTTACAAAACTTAACTACTTCATTATTTTTTAACGTCAAACTCCGCAAAAAAATAAAATCATAAATTACAACTTCTAAATCAGCATCAAAAAACCCGGGTTTACTTTGATCTTGGCCTACTTTTGTTACCCCCTTTACCTCTACTTCCCTGAATATTTGACTTCCCTTTCTTTACTGAATATTTGACAAGTCTATAGACAGGCTATTCATTCTTACGAGTCGTTCACGCGAGTTATTGGATCCAACAGGACAACATGGCGACTACGGTGAGAAAAAAAAATTAAATTATAAGACGGTAGTCAGTTCGAAATTGCTGCGAAATTGACGAAAGATTTGTTCGTCGACCCTCTTCCTTTGCATAATATTCAAGTTTCGTCTGAGATTTTTCCCGTTGGAATTTGATCGAAAATACTGCTTATACCTTTGTGTTTAAGGGGCATTTCTCGAGCTCCTACGCCCAAACCACTTATGTAGGTGTCAAAGTAATCACAAGGCATTTGCTATCATCGTTTTACAGCCCTTAAACTTTCACAGACAGAAAACTCAACTAATTTACCCTGAGACCTTTGGCAATCCGAGGATTTCGTTTCTAGAATAGTTGAAAAATATTATGGAAACGTATTTAAACTCAAGCTTTCTTCCCTTAGGGGTAGGTAGAAAATATAAAACGTCACCTCCTACGTTCCTAACATACTCTTTTTGTCTCATTAAAGTAAAAAAAAACATCCGTGTATATTTAAAACAAATACCCCCTTTTTTGTATGGGAAATCATCAAATGACTTCTCCGGCTCTGAGCGGAGCGGGAGGGCGTGTCAGACTTTTACTGACTAAAACCCACCCGTGTTCCTTCAGTTGCCCATGTGCCAGGGTCACGGTATCTCTTACGAACAATCTCGCGACCCTGGCGGGGTATTTAAAAATTAAACATTATCTAGCTATTAGAAAAAACAGGCATTAATTTATCTTTCTATATCTATACTAATAATAAAGCTGAAGAGTGTGTTTATTTGTATGAACGCACTAATCTCTTGAACAACTATTCCAATATGAAAATGTATTGAATCATTTGACAGCCGAATTCTTTTGGAAGGCTTGACTTAACACGACGTTGAGACCCTTAAGAGCCTAGCAAAATCAGAAAAAGCCTAGCAAAAAAAGAAACCTATTACTAACAGCGCGGTAAGATGATGCGATACGACGCAATAGGTCGGGGGACAAGAAATTTCACGCGAAAAAGTCGCGAGTAGAAGCTCGACTAACAATAACAACAAAGTCTAAGCAGCTAGGCAAAGAACCGACCTAGTTTAAGTGCATAATCAGAACAAGTATGCCATCACCCTATTAACCCATACCTTATGAGTAGTAACCCACCTTTAATACACCGTTCCAAGTACTTCAAAACTTAATAACTTATCTCGTGGCCCATTTGGGCGCCATTTTGCTTATCTGCTGACGGTACACTGAAGCCATTAGGTCCGTAATTGTGCAGCGTTGGCTTTGCGCCTAATTCAGTGGCATGCTCATGTTGGCCCGGATAAACTAGATACCTGATATGTATACTTAGGAATCCATCCCTGGCAGGACCCAAATTTTGGGAGAGAAACGCCAGGAATTTCGTTAGACCCTATACGCTTGAAAAAGGGTCCCGTATATTTACACGAACTAGCTCTTGTAGGAATTACTTGACAAATAAAGATCGCCGTGAGTTACTGAGTTGGGTAAGTCGTAACGAGTTCAAGGCAAATATAGGGGAACTGGGTGAAACTGACAAATTGTTAGCACTTAAGTGGGTGTCGACAGAGGCCTTCAAGAACTGTAATTATGACATGTATTATCTTTAAACTTGGTATCATCAAAATAGAACTACTCTGCTGTCATATTCTGGCCTCGATTAATGTCAATAATGGTAGCAAGCATAGTTTACGTGAAAGTTAGTTTATCTAAATTATACATACAAGACATGCAACAATTTAATTTATTATACCTTCCTTTATATAAATAATTTGCCACTTGTCTATGTCCAGCAGTGGACGTCTTGCGGTTAAAATAATGATGATAATACGTAACAATTATCGAACCATCTTTGCATATCAAGATCACTCCGTGCTTCAGAAACCACGCTAAGCCGTTGGTCCCGGCTCCCATTTGTAGAACTTTGGCAGTCGCTACGAGTCTTCTAAGGCCCGAGAATCTGACAACCAGTCTTACCAAGGCACATCGTATTACCCAGTTACTGGATTGTGGAGGTCAGATAGGCAGTGGCTGTTTTTTTTTTTGGGTAGGAGATCATCTTATGACGTCTCCCACTCTTGGGTGGAGAGGAAGGGCATGTCTGACTTTTACTGACTAAAACCCACCCGTGTTCCTTCAGTTGCCCATGTGCCAGGGTCACGGTATCTCTGTCGAACAAATCTCGCGACCCTGGCAGGTAGGCAATGGCTTCATGTAAAATACTGGTATTTAGGTACATCTAGGCATAAGATCAAACAAAATAATTACTTTCAGATCACCAAATACCAAAGACGCAGATATCCTAAGATAGGTTTTATTGACTAGAATCGACCAACGTAGAAGATGTTTCGTAATTCATCAAGTAACATGATATAAGACTTACGATTCCCCTTCATTATAATGTCAGTTATTAATTAATCAAAATATCGATGAAACAGTATCAAGCATAACCATTAATTTCAGTAAGGATCTTACTGACATTATATACACACACCTGTATAGGATACGCTGATTAAAATTTAATCCCAATTACTTCAATAACCTTAGCTGTTCAGAATTGATTGGTTTCCATTATGTGCAGTCCAATTTGGAGCGGATTTTTACCTTAATGAAGTACGCTGGCTTATGATTTGTAGGGTCAAAGCGAAATATTTTGGGTCAAAAGGGGGATTTTAGAAGGGTTGAATTGATGTATAAATTCGCTGAATACCCATCGTTCATCAATTTGATTGGTTTTGCATCAAAATCATTTTAGGAGCGGCGTATTTAGCATACCACAAAAGCTCTTCTAAAACTCTATTTGCAAACAACAAACGAGTTAAATCGATCGTTTATCTTCCCGAGCTTTGTGGACGGACTCCGTTGTCTAGCAACAAAGCATTTTCCGACCAAAAATCGGTCAGACTCTCCAACAAATCAAAACCGCCTCACATGCCAAAATTCGACACAAAGGACCGAATTCAGACATCAAAAACCACCTCTTGGCTCCGGCGCAGTTCCTAACAAAGGAAAGAAACACCGAATACCCATACTCCACTTTTAATTCACCCCTTTAGATCGCCGTGAACTCCGACGCACTACTTTTTCCCATTCCAAGGCAGTATTTGCCGTCAGCCAGTACAATGGGGCAAACATCCAAAAGGAAAGAATCCAATGCCACACGAATGGATGAAAAGATTGGACACGGCTCTATAGAAGCGCCTTTTAAAGTGGCTTTTGTGGAAGAATGTTTTTAAAGATTCCTGAGGACTGCGCCGGATTGAAGTGAGTTGCTGATTCAGCTTTCTGTGTCTTTGATTGAAGATTTTGAGCGTTTCAACTTAAGCAAACGATATTGAGATTTTAACTACTTTTGAATCTATAACGTGACCTCAATCAAACCTTGGTGAACTAAATTGACGGCAAACCGGTCAAGGTCAGGACCCCATTGAGCGAGCAAGTAGAACGTGCAAGGCTTACAGATGAGGTGAATCAGCGAAAGGATTAATTAATAAGGGCGCAGTTTTTCTAATGCCAAATCTTCGTTTAAGTCTTCTGGTAACGCACAAAAAAAAATGTATATACATCTCAAACATGAAAGCCATGAAGACTTGTCTAGTAAACGAGATTATCCAGATATCAATCTGTGTCCGACCAAATCTTTTCCCAACAACGCTTTATAGACCAAAATAGAACTAGTACACGGTCAACAGAGACTGAAAACTGAATGTCAATATCTTCCAACATCCTTACCACAAAGCGTAGTGGCGGGAGCAATCAAGACACATATGGGTCGGCACAGGCTGTGCCGAACGAATATCGGTCCAAAGCCTAATAGCACGAAAAAGATCGGTACAGAAAGCCAGTTTCAAACAACACATGACAACCAGCGCACGCACACATTGACACGATTCACGTACAGTCACCAATAGAGATAAGTAACCAGGGTCTAATAAAGTTAAAGTTTGATAAAAAACCAATGGATGTTTTAGGATGAAATTTGATTTGATAAAAACTCTTTTTTTTTCCCTATTAAATTCAAATTAAATTAGTTTTATTTAAAAGCGATTATAAGAATTGTTTAGATTGTAATATTTAGATGGGTCTCTATTTTAAATAAATATTTATTACAGTATTTTCATAACTGCACTTTTAACTGTTTCTGCGTAATCTAAATAGAAAATGCCTATGTTACGCCTCTGTACATTTCTGTATTAAGTAAATAAATTGACTTCATGTATCAGGACTTCGAAACCTATATGTACTCTGTTAGGGTCGTAAGATTTGATCGAAAAAGATACTCGGGCTTGGCATATGGGCAACTGAAGGAACACGGGCGGGTTTTAGTTAGTAAAAGTCTGTCACGCCCTTTCGCTCCACCCAGAGCGGGAGACGACATTTGATGATTTCACACCCCGAAAAAACAAAAAAAAAAAACACTGACATGAAAACGGCAAAAAATTTAAGGCGCGGACTGACTACGATTTTAAATGCTACAACTACATGCTACAGCTCCAACAAATAAGGTTGAAAATTGAATAAATATTTGGATTGACGATGTGACTAAGCTGCGAATTGGCATTTATTTTACGGTTTTATTTAGATTATTCGGACTACACACATTAAATTAAATAATTGTCTGGTTAAAGTTTTAAAGTAATGTTTATTCTATTGAACTCTTTAAAAAAAAAATGTTGTTATCGCTGAAAATACAGAGATGTTCAACGTCAAAGTTTTTTTTGTGAAACAATTTTTATTGAGAATATCAAACAATTTTTCACTATTCTATTCGGTTAGAATTTTTCTTTAAACCCTTCTCTGTCCACTGTATTTTTTGTGTCGTATATTTTCAATGCGTTACGTCATACTCGATTGTCAAAGACACCAGTGTTTTGTGAATATTGAGGTAACACCGCGCCTTAAGAAAATTTAAATTTCGTGTGCTAACGCATTCGTCTTGTACGCGTTTGTGTCGTCTATTAAATTTGTGTGTGCCTATTTCCGCTCGTTGTACAGACCCGACCTTCTGTCCTTATCTATTCTATGTTAATAGTTTATATCACATCTTGTACATATATTTACGAGAATACATACATACTGCACTAACGTCTCAGGTATGGTTTAATCGTAATTGAAATCTCAATTTAGTGTCTCGAATTTGAATAGGTTATAAATATGATTATTCTGATTATTCATAATTGTCTTGGTTGGGATCTTTGGGGACTGAGTTAGGGAAGTTTCAATTCTTGAATGAGAACAATTTGGATGATGGTTTTACTACATACGTGTATCTTTATTGATCGGCGTTTTTTTTAGAATCTACATATTTGAACAGTTTGTGGGAAATTCTGACCGCGGGTAAATTTAAACAAAAAAAAAAAAAAAAACTGAATTTGACTCAACATTTGCCTAGCCTGTTCTTAATTATGTTGCGGTCGGCTTCCAGTCTTACCGGATATGCTGAATACCAAACATTTTACATAGAGCGCCTGCCTATCGAACCTCCACAAACCAGTTAAGATAGCCACGGATAAGTCCGGTTAAGCACCCGACAACCTCATAGGCTGACCCGCGAGATTCGAGACTTCAAGTTATAGTTAGTCTACATGACGCAGTATCAAATTGTCTTGAATAATTTCTCCGAACATGTTCATAGATTCCTTCCCACTACTAACACACATCCTTGAATGGAGATCAGCAAACAATTCAAATTGCCCATCTAAACTAACAACTTGTGTGAATGTTCAAGTTTGATATATTCACTAACGTATTCAATGTTATCGACCCAATTATAATATATTCACGACTAATTGAATACCAAATTGGACCCTGAACCAAATTGGTATCAGCACCAATTTCCCTTTCCGATGAAGATTTATAATTTCTCTGTAATAACGCCTGAAATATTGCTAATAGATTTCAGTCTAGACAAAACGGTGGGAGGTTTACTAGATATATAATTTTAGAATTTCAGTAAAAGCCTGATATTTACTGAGAACACGGATAGAATAGTAGTTGAATATTTTAATTTATTTTATTTGAAGCGTAGAATATAAATTTTGCAGCCCGATTAAAACAACGAACGATTATTGCTGTTACTCAGAAATAATATTAATTTCTCAGAAATAGTATTTGTTTATCTTTTTCGAGCAAGATACTAAAGGAGGCGAGAAATTGTTGGCTTGTTTAAGGGGCCCACCAAGTGTAACGACCGAAAAAAAACATTTTTTTTTAAGTTATACACGTCTTTAACTTAAAATATGTTTAATTTTTTTTTAAATTTCGCTATATATTCTTAAAACATGTATAAATATATTCTTAAAATTTTGAAATAATTAATAAAGCAGTTTTTTTAATAAAAATTCCCAAAAATTACCTTTTTTTAGGCCGTCACACTTGGTGTGCCTCTTAAAAACTGCCATTGGAGCCAAAGGCTTTCCATACAATTTGAGTCCTATTGGTTGCAAGCGCTACGGTCATAAGGTCTTTGGTACGATTACCAGGTCGAGCAAAGTCTTATTGGGTTATCCTATTAACAATATCTTAGTAGCAGCCAAGAGTCTAGATTTCTCCCTCGCTCGCCCGATAACATGGAAATTAAACATATCTGGCGAAATGTGGTTGTGGTATAGATCACCTCTGTCTAACCATTCGGTGTTTACAGGTGTGATGTTATATTATGTTATTACTATTTTTATTTACATATTAGCTTCAGTTGTATGTTTGTTTATAACCGACTCCTAATAGCGCGATTTTGACCCTCTTTAAACAACCAGATTTCATTTAAACTCTGTAGACTTATCGAGGACCGATGACAATACTATAATTTCATAAATTTGTACCATTATCCTTGCTAGGGTTACCAGGACAGCAAAAAAACTGTCTTCGAAAACTACGCTGACATACGTCTCAAAATTCGAAACACCCGAAAAATAGAAAATAAATAATAGTTTAAAAAAAGAAGAAAGAAAATAATGGAAAAAAAAGCGTGGTGTGCTTTTAAAGGTATTTTTTTTATTGATATCAGGCACCCCATGCTTTTTTTCCATTATTTTCTACTTTTTAGTTTGGTGTTCTATGGAAGCGTGTTTTTTAGTTTTTTTTTTTTTAATCACAAGAAGAACGTTTCTTGTTCCTACTCGAGATTTCAACCCAACATTACTTATTTTGTAAAGGCGTGACGCGACAGAGCGACGCGATTTTAATAAATGATTTTATTTCTGTAAGTAGGTTTGTACAAACACTTTTAATCATCAATGATATTTTTTAAACTAGATGAGGTCGGCGTTTCCTAACTGACTACTCTGAGAAGAAAGGCCGAAACAAACTAAGAGATCACAGCATGATAACAACAACACAAGAAAACCTCAATTCATAAACAACACGAAAAAAAACCAAGACGTACCCAAAAACTCTGGCAACATTTAAACTAGAAAAGTGCACACATGAACAATAATGGCATGGCGGCGTATAATAAACTGTGAACCCCTCCTAAATCAGTGCTGCTGAACATAAGAGGTACAAACCTCTATCACAGAATAGATACGTACAGAAAGCGCACTCCATAATTATATATCGAGTGAACAGGCACACACACATACATAGACGCATACGTATGGATTTCCCAAAATGTCTAAATGCGAAAATGCCAGGATAACCCGCGAATTTCAAATTTTCTTTAGTTTTTTGCAATTTGTTAGGGGATTTAATATTTGTTTCTAAAAATACAATCAATTATAAAATTATAGTATCATACTTAAGATTTTTTATAAAATTATCTTACTAGATAATATGTTCGAACCAATATTATTACATTTTTTACAATATTGCAAAAAAAAAAAAACAAAACATGCCAATTGTCTATACAGGATAATTTTATAACCAGTGCGCAAATTTTTTTTGGTGGTTCAGTATCAGTAATAGAACACATTTCAACAATTTTTTCTATACGTTTTTTTTTTATCCGACCTGAATCAGTAAACTGTGGACACCCTACATATTTCGTAATACTATTTTCGATCAATAGTAATAGGTCAGTAACCGCGACGGCGTAGGTACTTCGAAATTCTTAGAATATTGACCGATCGAACATTTGGTAGGTACTAATAGGTCAGTTACCGCGCGCCGGCGTAGGTACTTCGAAATTCTTAGAATTTTTATCGATTGAACAGGTGGTCGGTGGTTCACCTTCGCTGCCACACCGGCGCCGTACGCAAGTAACCATAAAAACCAGTTTCAAAATAGACATCTTTCGTTAGCGATAACTTAATTTTTTTGTACTAAGATATATTAAAATAAAATTGCATGGTTATTATAATTCGTTTTAGTTTCATTTGTTAAAATTTCCGCACTGGATAAAAAATTTTACCTTGTATATAATACGTATTTGCAGAGTTGTCGATTCGTCGTGCGAATCGCCTATAGAAAATAAAATACGTATTATTTAAAAGTATCGATTCGCCCGTTTCGTTCAGTAACTTCGTGCGAATCGACTAATAATCCAAATGTGCGCTTATGTTTTCACTCGTTTCACGGAGCTGGTCTTCTGAACCACTCTATTCTGTGGTATCGTCGTACAGTACTGATTAAAGTTTGTATTGCGCCGTCTGATTGTGCTGCACTGCACGCCGATTTCTTTATTTCAAAAGGAAGGAATGGAGAAACGAGGAATGGAATCGTTGAGTAGAATGGTGTAGACAGCTTGGGTAATAGAGACGCGTAATTACTGCAATGGTAAATTTCGCTTTTTATGGTATTTAGTGTTTTGTTTAGGAAATGTAGAATATAATGATTTTCTGTCACGAATTCTCTGATCACAGCACACCCGGTTACATAACAAGGTATACATTTCCAGTGTAAGTCTTTTCATTATAGAAAAGCCTATATAGAATTCGAGGTCAGCTAATACTGGAAATGTACAGCTTGGTATGTAGTCGTGTGTGCGCAAAAGAATACTTTTTCATATCGGTTACTAAATTACGGAGTTCTGGGGAACCAAAGAAAATAAAGTAATACATTCGAATCTCCTCTTTTTTTTGAAGTCGGTTAAAAAGGGTTCCTTCTTGATTGATATAATATCAATTTGACCAAATTACTTATTTGGTCTCGCAAAAAGCACTCTCCAATATGACTCCAAAATATTTTACAACTTGGCAGTATAACTGACCAATAAACCACGAGATTTACATTAATTTAAACAAATATCTTAGTAGACTTTACGATCTTCAAACAAAACTACCCTTCTAATCCTATTTTCTAAATTCTAGGCATGCAACACGAGCATAACATGTGCATTCACCTCATCCACTTTATGTTGAGAATTCTGATTCACAACCAATAACTGGGATATCTCACTTATTATGAACAACACCATGTATGTAAGAACAATACTTTTGGTCTATAAGACCATTGTTTAATTGTAAGAAAATAAAATATTACCGCGGAACTTAGGACCACGTATCTTAAGGCCTACATGACCATTATTTCTTTTGTCTAAATCTCTACATAATAGCCAATTCTATAGAGCCCATAACTGGAATAAGTATTGTTCGATACAATAATAGCCAAAGATTGTACATTTATTCATAGTCAGGACCAACGTCACTGGTTCAATTCTCTTTATAACCGCATCATAAAAGATCTTTGCAATTTACAAGAATCTAGGACCTTTTAAGGGCCGTGTCTTTATTCGTCAAAGAATAATTACCATCGAAGAAGTGTAGATCCAGGCAATCTATATAGTCTAAGCTTCAGGTAAAGCTTTATTGTTTTATTAAACCGCGAAGCTGTATAATATTAAATACTAAAGTTCCTTATTTTAGTTCGTGATGTCAAACTCTTGTCAAAGTCCTATACAAAAAAACCGGCCAAGTGCGAGTCGGACTCGCGCACCGAGGGTTCCGTACAAACCTGTAGGTATATAAGTAAAAGTTCACCCATCACGATAATCGAGTCGTAGTTCTGTTCTGTTTCTTAGCTTGGTTTTATTTATGTCTGTGTTTTGTTCTGTTTATTGTATGATGTAACTAAAAATTTACGGTTTTCGCAAATTTTCCTTTATCTGTGCTATAAGACGTTGCTTCGTACCAAATTTCAAAATTCTAGATCGACTGGAAGTACCCTTTAGGTTTTGATTCCCTTGCGCGTTTCGAAAATTTGAGGAAATTTGCGGTATAAACGGCTATATCTTTTGATTGCGTTAGTTTAGAAGTTTGATTTTTTCACAGCCCCAAGGGACAATAGACTGGAGTATTTGTTATAAATTTCAGCTTGATATCTCCATGCGTTCCTGAGAAAAAGGGCCTTGACAGACGGACGGACGGACGGACGGACGGACGGACAACAAAGTGATCCTAAAAGGGTTCCGCTTTTTCCTTTTGAGGTGCGGAACCCTAAAAACAGCAAGGACAAATGACATGAAATGTCAGATTCCTACTTGAGATTCAAAACCAAAGTTCAGTGACGCTGTTCATTCCAATCTTTATCATATTTACTCACAAGTTCAAGAATAATTGCTAAATGGAGAAAGCGATGCCAAAAAAAAGTAATTTTTTTTTCAAACTTTGGCACCGCACTGGGATCTCACGGGAAAGACGCCAGGGTCCCAGCTGTGGAAACGATACAGACTAATTGTGGTATGCTTATATGAAATTATATTTCGATTATTAGATTGTATTAGAAATTTAATCTTACTGTTTTGTCGATAAGTGCATTTTATGCTGATTTTAACTCCTATAAAAAAGCATAAAGATTTACCAAATATTATTTTTTAGCCTATAGTTTCTGTCTACCCCATGAGAAGGAGGCTTGAGATTATGAATGTATGTAAGTGCCACTATTAGACACCTCCATTTTGCACAAGTTAATGGAATAGATCTATTTTATATTGCATTAAATCATTACATTGTATGGAATAAATCGTTTATTTGCAAAGAAAAAAAATGAAGTAGTTAACCATAATTGATACTATATAATTCTAAGCTATATTATTGTCTAAACAATCTCCTAGGTCATGGACCAAAGTTAAAATCTATCCAAAAAGGATTCGCTCCATCTACAATCCACCATGACTAAATACGAACAAAATAATCGCGCAAAATAGCGGGTCTAGCGTACTTTTATTGCAATTAAGAATGAATATCGATTAGTTACGGTCAGATTACGATTACAGCTCTAAAGCCACACAATTCAGTTGCCGTGGTAAATCATTGATAACGGCCGTGCGCACGCGCTTAGCAAAAAACAGGGGAAAAGGATTTGTACAAATAGATCTCGGATTAAAGGACCAACTTATTTTAAACTCGCGAGAATCGGTCCTTAGAGACCGAAATTAAATTGTGAGAAAAAATCAAGCATTTATATAAAGGATTGTGTTTAAATGTATACTATGTTTATTTACATCAAACAAAGAGGAAGACGGGCTTCCTGAAAATGTTCCAGATACAAGTGATAGTGATTATCCTGTTCTCAATATTACTCCACGGATCTGGAGTTGGTGAGAAGGCGTTCAGGGCCTGCAAAGCCTATGGAAAGTTTATGCTGGAGTGCCACAACATATTGTTTCCGAAACTAAGGGTAAGAGTACCAGTGGACTTCTTGTTATACCCTCACATGGTCCTGATAGGGTTTCGAAGATCACCACCAGATCCACCATCGTGGAAGTGTGGTGGAAGTTTAATCAGTGAAAAATGGGTTCTCACAGCCGCTCACTGCACTGAAGACAGAGATGCAGGTCCGGCAAGCACCATGAGGATCGGAACAGCTACCTTCGAATTTGATGAAGTGGATGAACTGGTCCAAGAGAGGAAAGTAGCTGAGATTATCCCCCATCCAAAGTATAAGCCTCCTTCAAAGTATCATGATATAGCATTGATGAGGGCGGCTCCAGCTTTCATTCTTAGTCGAGACATAAGAATTGCTTGCCTCCATCTTGGTGAAGACATAAGCAATTTTAATTTAACAGTCATAGGCTTTGGAAAAACGGCTTCAAGTGCCACATATGGGAGTCAGACCTTAATGAAAGTTGACATAGATCCAATAGCCAGTGAAATATGCAACCGATCTATGAAATTCTTGATCAAGAAAAAGGTTCTAGCTGAAGGTATCACGGAGAATCAGATATGTGCTGGTGACTATGACCATGGGGGAAGAGATACGTGCCAAGGGGACTCCGGGGGTCCAATGCAGATAATGGAAGAAAGGGTGGACTGTGTCCACAACTTTCCTCTCCACAAAATTGTAGGAGTGACGTCTTTCGGGAGGGATTGTGGGAGGAAGATGAGTCCAGGAGTGTACACAAGGGTTTCTGCGTATATCGATTGGATTGAGAGGATTGTGTGGCCTGGTTTCTAAAGAGTTTGTTGGAAATAATGAGGATTAATAGTGCTGTGAAAGTTTAAAGGAAATTCAGGTACATATACGTATTTTATGCTGTCTGATTAGGCATTATAATTGACGGTGCGAATAGAATTATAATTTAAGTATGAAAATAGTTTTTTTTTCTTTTTTCGGAATTCTTCTCTATACCGAGTGTATTATGACATAACTTCACGCCTTGTTTCTCTAATGGGTTCGGCAGAGCTGTACTTATAGTACACCTACATTTCGTCAGATATGTTTTCGTCTCATGTAATAAGAGGCGAGCCTATAACCATCGACCGGGCACAGGTGTGGGGGTTGCTATTGAGAAATTCCAGATAGAAAATCCAATAACACTTAGCTCGACCTGGGAATTGAACCCAGGACGTCACACCCTACGAGGCATTATAAATCTATCTTTAAAACGTAGCAACAAAACAGTAAAAAACTTTGAACTCACGACCCAATGACCAGTCAAGCATAACCTTACCTCAAACAAAAACGAGCCGCGAGAGGAAATATAAAAAAGGACCACAAAAACACCATCTCCCGAGATCATTTCATCTGCTCACGACGGCTTCCTTACCGCTATTATTTACAAAACACTTCAGTTGTGTAGGCTTACCTGAAACAAACAGACAATTTTCATGAAAAAACCCGTGCCTCAATGTTTTAGTCGGTCACGGACAGTGGCGCACTTGGCCCACTAAATGTGAGGGGCCCCGGTTCAAGTGGGGCCCGAGTTTCGGACCTCGATCCGTGGATATGTGTAGGTATTTTTTTTCCAAGAACCATTTTTGAAAATTACGTCCCTGTAAGTAGCTCATATTTTTAATCTGATGTTTTATTGAGTTAGGTATTCTTAAGGTTGTATATTCAGAGCAATTAAACCTTAACTAAATTTGTCATTTCACTGAACTGTCAAAGAATGACAGTTGTGTTTCAAAACACCGACAATTTAAGTTGGTAGTCAGTTTACTTGGTAATTACTTAGAATATATTCAATTATTCAAATGGAAGGTGAAATGACCTGGACTTTGAGGCTAGCCCTAGGTAGCACAGACAAAAAAGACCGTACATTAACTCAGAACAGGCGTTTGCCAATTTTTACAGTAATTTTTATTCGTTGAAGCAAAATTAAATATTTTTTAACCACACAAAGAAAAGTTTGTTTTTTGGGCTATGACCTTGTTTGCAAAATCGCCAAGTGTCGCACATTGTGGTTGATACATATCGTATTTTAACAGGAAAATATGTAAATGTCACGTTCGCCTGCTTCGAAACTTTGAGGGTAGATACTGTAGCCTAACGCGAATGTAAAAAGTATTGTTTAGAAAAATACCAGCTGTTTCGAAAACTTTAGGGTACTGGTAGCGCACAGTAGGCTAAGAAATTAGTTAGTTAGAATAACAAAGTTTTAGGACATGTCCTAAAAGGGGTAACACGTCGGAACATGCTCCAATGTGTTACCCCTTCTCCTCGTATAGTTTGGTTAAATAATATTCATGGGCTCTCAAAAATCTTTGTTATATTTTTTTTCATTTTGAGATTTAAATAAACTTTTATGTATAGGCCAGGAAATGAATTGTTAAACAAATTGACACGCTACGTCAATTTTCCTTGTTATAGCCATTTCTCAGAACCAGTGGTCTCGAACCTACCGATTTTTCGGTATTTCTACCGATATGGGCTCTGTTCTACCGAAGTACCGAAATATAACGAATATTCTACGATTTCACAGTACACATGGAAATTCTCTTTACCGATTTTGGGTACAAATATACCGTTTTAGCTGGCAATTCTACCGATCTCGCTCTATGATGTTCGAGACCACTGCTCAGAACTGTCAAATGCATGTCGTTAATTCAAATATTTACAACAATCAACTGATGGGCTGAGCACTGGTGGCCCGGTGGTAGCGACCAAGACTTTCAATCTCCCGGTCGTAGGTTCTAACCCTGACAGGCACTTTGTGTAAATTAATTCATCACCACCGCTCTCAAAACGGTGAAGAAAAACATCGTAAGGAGACCGACATGTCCTAGAACGAAACATTCTAAGACATGTGACATCTACCAAACCGCACTAAGACAACAATGTGACCCAGCAGTGATTATGTGATGTTATGTAACTGATAGAATTGAACCCAAAGTCACTCTTATAACATAATGACTCTACATGTTTATGTGTAACAGTTTACAACGGTTAAAGTTCCATATTGGAATGATACCGTGACAACACATCGCTACTTTTTTACACGCTTTATATTAGCTTCACCTGCATGTTTGTATATTTGTTTGTAACCGACTCCTTATAGCGCGATTTTGACCCACTTTAAAGGACCAGATTTCATTCAAACTTTGCACACCTGTCAAGGACCGATGACAATGCAATAATTTCATAAATTTGTGCCATTATCCCTGCCAAGGTTACCTGGACAGCAAAAAAACTATCTTTGTAAACTACGCTGACATACGTCACAAACTAATTTGTGCCATTATCCTTGCCAGGGTTACCAAGACAGCAAAAAAAACTGTCTTCGAAAACTACGCTAACATACGTCACAAACTACGCTGACATACGTCTCAAAATTCGAAACACCCTAAAAAATAGAAAATAAATAATAGTTAAAAAAACACGCTTCCATTGAAAACCAAACTAAAAATTACAAAATAATGGAAAAAAAGCGTGGGGTGCTTTTTAAGGTATTTTTTTTATTGATATCAGGCACCCCACGCTTTTTTCCATTATTTTGTACTTTTTAGTTTGGTTTTCAATGGAAGCGTGTTTTTTAGTTTTTTTAAACTATTATTTACTGTAGTAGGCTGTAGATGCTGTTTGTTTTGTCTTTTCTGCAAAGATCTCAAATGGTTTGTCTTATCGCGTGTAGGGAGAACTAATTTGGCCTAGGCGAAACTAGTTCATTCTAAAATCGGGTTTCGCCGGTAACATCTATATCTGTAATTATTAATTTATACTAATATAATAAATACAAAAGTAACTCTGTTTGCCCGTTACGCTTCCACGACTAAACCACTGCACTGATCCGATTTTAATTAAATTTGGTTCGGGGTAAGTTTGAACCCCAAGAAAGGACATAGGGTACTTTTCATTCCGCGACTTCGTCTGCGTGCGCGATAACCGACATTTACGCAAAAGAAGTCGGCTGCAAAAGCTTGTATGTTATAAGTTAGTTATACAGTTATAGTCACCTAATATTTCAGTCATAATTCTTATCTTATCATTGACCTTTTCAGGAAACAGGCCTCTAACAAGTAGCACAACAAAACCAGTTCCCAGTCTTCCGCCTCCAGTTCAGCTAACCAAACACAAATTATAAATAGACTTCTCAGCCATAATTTACCGCAGTCAGATTTGAACTCACGACCTATCGATCGGTATCCTAACGTGAGTTATAGTTACCGTTCGTTATTCATTATTACCGACGGTTCTATTAGTCGAGCAGAGTGCAATGTCGGTAAAAGCTTCGTATTGTTTAGCCGAGTCGATAGAAAGTTTAATAATAATTGACACATACACAATATTCCCATTTTGTGTACCTATTTAGATTTCTATTGTTCTTTGATTGCATTTTTTTTGGAGTTTATTGGAGTTTACTCCTATAGAATCGAGTTTCATATATAATAATAATAATATCTTAGGACAACCAACACAATGTTATTTGATCCCAAACTAGGCAGAGCCTGTACTATGGCAACCAGACAACTGATAAACATACTTATATATTTCTAAATATATACATATTATAGATAAGTTACACCCAGACACAGAACAAATGATTGTGCTCATCACACAAAGATTTGTCCTGGGTGGGAATCGAACTTCAAAATGCGATATCTCAGTGAAAAAAAGATATTTGGGCAAACTCAACTGCATTTGAAAGAGGAAGGCTTGTACTTTTAAATGCCGTTCGCAGTTTTTTGAGAAAATAAAAAAAAGTCCGCACGGCTACATAACCTCAAATATGGCCAAAAACAGCGTTTTATGCACTTTTAGGTTAGGATTACTAAAAAACCTTAGAGAATCAAGTGTTTTTATTGCCAGATTCGAATTCAGCGACCCGAAATCTACGCGAAATGACTATTTATATTCAATCCACAAGAGTCATGTCGACCTGTGTAATTTTAGTCGCGATCGCAGTATAGTTAGTGGTAAAGTGCATTAAGTCGACTCTTACGAGATCTACGAGTAGAAATGAGATACATAGTGCTATTTTTTACGTCCGACATCACACAGAACATGGTTTAGTTAGTTTTATCCATTTATAGTTATCGTACGCAACGTTTTCTTTTTTTCTCTCTCTTTTTTCTTACGGCTCGGTCTCTGTTAAGTACCTACGCATGTCGCAATGGGATACCAACTAACTCCTCCACGGTTCACTTGGCATATGACGGTAACTCATCCGTAACATCTTTGTAAAAAACCGACCATCACAATGCCGGAACCAATCAACGTTAAATACTATGAAATTAAATTTGGCAGCGGTCTATAGTTATTTTTTAACTGTTACATAAATTAAATACAGTTACATTTTGAGTGTTTTTTAGTGTTAAAGGATAATGCTATAATTGTGTTTTCTTCCCATGGTGGTTAAAAAATGTCGGTGTCTTCTCTGTTTCTTTGTAATTTTGATGTTTCATGGTGAATTATCTTTGTGACGTATTGATTGGAGTCTAGATTTGATTTAGTCCTAGACTGTAATTTTCAATTCTCTGCTCATTCATTTTGAATGAATCTTTGATTTGTAAAGACACTGGCGACACGCTTTTTACAATTTTTAATCACACTATTCTTAATTTAATTTATTGACAATTTCTTCTTTGTTTGGTTTTCTATTAAAGCATGTTTTTTTTTTGAATGTTTTTATAGTACGTATTACATACATCAATACTTCTGTCACATTTTCTGTGTACAGTGGACTACTTATGCCACGGAAAAGCATGACGTAAGAGCGGGTTTTAGTCACACTGTGCTATTTCTTTTTAAGCATATGTTACTCAGTAACTGGGTTGTGAAGATCAGATCAGACTCAGATAGGCAGTCGCCGTGTAAAATTCTGTCATTCAGCTGCCTCCACTTAGACTGGAAGCCGACCCCAACACAGTCGTGAAAAGACTAGACAGATTGATTGAGTGAAGTTATCTAGAAAATAATATTATTCTAGTTAGTTCTATCTTAATAACAAAAAAACCCATTCCACATTACAATAACACTTTCCAACATTATTTTCCCAAACTCCAGCGTATGCGAACCCAAAAAGTTTTACACAAAAATAATTGAATTCTCTAAATTCTTAATCGTTCCATTTCAGACCTTCGAATTTCAAAAGATATCGTTCGGGCAAGATTGGCAATTATAAAAAATGGCCCCAAAATTGTGCCCGATAAAAAGGGGGACAAGACCGTCTGTCCCTTAGGACCGTGTACGTTCACCTTAGGTAAACTTTTGTGTGAAAGAAGCATGAAATTGACAATATGTCTCGGTGGTACACACGAGTTGAAAGTGTGTTAGGTGAGTGTTCGTATTTTGTAATTTTGTTGGCAGATTTAAATTATGTATGTAGTTTACTGTTTCATGTTTGCTGGTTTTGTGTGGAAATTAAATTGTAACTAACTAACAATATAATTTTTGCCAGCCGCATGATAAATGGTCAATGGTCAAACTCAATGTTTTTGCATGGCAATCAGACATGCAGGTATATTTTAATGAAATACAGCCTATGGTCTGTTCCAACAGTATGTGACGAAAATGTTAAAAATCGATCAAAAAATGTATCCGTGGACACCAATTTGTAGTGCCACTTATCAAATGAATTATTTAAAATAAAAAATAAATAATTTTGACAGTGAAGTTAATTTAATATTGTGTTTTGTATATCGTTGATTTTCAATTTAATTTTAAAAATAATTATTGGAAAAGTTGTTTGATGTAATTTTGAAACTTAATAGCTAAGTAGTTTCAAATGCACGGGTAGATTGATCAGGCTACGCATGTTTTCACGCTGAGATTTTTACAGAATAAGATTGGTCGAAGAGGGTTTATTTACACTTTCCTCTGACACTTTTCGAACTGACAATACATTAATATGTTGCCAACCGTTTCACTTAATTTCAACTTTGTGGTTTTAACCTGTCAAAACTAGACCATTTTGTAACACTGCTTCTTCTAAATGATCTTAGTTTTGGTAACTTTTAACCGTAACATGAGGCCTTGTCTTAACTAGTCATAACTTAAATGGTTCTCCCATCGTTTGTTTGTTCGGTTTAAGTAATGGTTTGGCAATTACATGACGTTTTGCTACTTAACTGTAGACTATGTTATGTTATTGCCCAACACGTTGGGACGTGGTTTTCGTTTAAAAAAATGAACAATAACTTGGTCACAAATACCTTCATGAACTGATTTTTATATAAGTAAACATCACCATGGACACAAATACTTTCATGAACTGATTTTTATATAAGTAAGTAAACATCACCTAGGGCGTTCCCTCTCAGCGTTTCCACTCACACCTGCCTTGTAAATACGTTTTTTAAAACCGTCCTTCATTCATCCTCTCCACATGATCAATCCATCCAAGCAATTCTTTTCAATTTATGTTACTACATCTTCTTTTAAACCGCACCGTTTTTGATGACCTGACCTTTCTGATGTTCTTCAGAAACGTCAGGTGCGCAGTACTCGCAACCGGCGTGTGTGTATGACCAGATGTATGAACCTAAACGAGGCAAAAGGTGTATGTAGGAATCGTAGCAGGTGGCGTTCCGTAGTTTCTGCCTACCCCCATGGGAAAAAGGCGTGCGTTAATACATATTTCAGTAGATGATGATTACTTTAAGCAAGTCATGAAACTAAAAAGCAAATTAATGAAAAATTTAATGATATTCAACACGACAACATCCCTAATATGAGTTTTCCCCCAATGATAGAGTGATACGTTCTGAGAAATGATACAGAATGGCGATGACAAATGACTTGGGAATCAAACCCTACGTACGCTCAGCAGCTTCAACCACAAAACCAAAGAAGGCTCATGTCTATCTCAGATCGTGCTGGATTTACGTCTCATCGGACTACGAGAGTAAGGGAACAGTGAATACCCCTGTCACTTTTCACATACTTGTGCACTACAATACCTCTCGCGCTAAAGGCTAGTCTCCGTTAAGTCTGGAGGACTATTATTTTTATTACTTATAGCTTCTGTTTTCCTTCTAAAATTACCTACACTAGAATAACTCTACTTCGAATACCAAAAATAATATTTAAAATTAACTCGATACTGTAGTCTGTACGAGCACAGTACCAAAAGAAAATCCGTCTCCCAAGCGGGCCGATGTAAAAGTTTAAATGAATATTAGACATTTTCATGTAAGTTGTAGATTGTGTTCCTGTATAATAAGATGACTTTTAAACTTAATTCCAACTTAAATGGGGCTTATTTTTAAATGTTACGCTGGGATTCCGCTGTGGTTAACTTAGGAAGATTTTTGGTGTGTAAAGAAAGAAAGAAAGAAAGAAAATACATTCTTAGCACAGGCTAAGACTGTCCGAGTTGTGGCGGACGTGAAGAATAGCATCGCCCCATTTCTTCCCGTGAATGTCGTAAGAGGCGATTAAGGGACTCACTAGAGAATGCAGCAGCGTTCTCTATGCATTTTACCATCATACTGCAATCGCCAACCCCCCTGCCAAGAGTGGCGATTATGGCAAAGCCCTCCAAGAGGTTTATGTCAAGCGGTGTACGTCTTACGACTGAAATGAAGATGATGAGGATGACAGAATAAAAGGCACACAAAGTACAGCAGAAAAAAGATCAAATAAAAAAAGTGCTGAGCTATGTGAGGCTGCGCCTAAAATGACCAGTTCAGCAAAAATACCAAACAACTAGTGTCTGACTCTAGTTTTCATCTGGAACTAGGGTTTCCACTTTTCTCGCTGAATATCTCCCCCTATGGAAAAAAGACGTGAGTTTGTTTATGTATGTATGTAAAATGGAGTTAGGCCACCAGGGAAAGCTCAGATGACAGTTGGAGTGAGGTTGTGACATCCAAGGGCTGGAAGACAAGATGTCGGTCGCCATTGTTGTCATCGCGGGCAAAACCAGGATGAGGCTGGCACAGAAGTGTGAGGATTAGCACAAGAAACTGCCTATGCCCAGCAGGCTTCGCACGAGTACCGTCTTGACGGAAGAGAAGGCACGAATGACGTTTCGTGTAGACAGTACGACGACAGCAAAGTAGAAAGAGTCAACTGCGCTTTTTATGAAATTCCCTCTTCGACATAAATCGACTCAGAATTCTTTGTTGTGTCATAGGTTTTTTTTGTTGTATCATTCTCAATTTTATATAAAAGGATCTCTACGGCGCGACGACAAAAAAAGAGAAACGAAAGAACACTTTGCATGAAAAGAGCTGTTTCTATTCTTCGTGGTTGAAACAGAAACTGGCATGCTAAGCCTGCAGCTGTGGGAGAAGTCGGACTGTGGATGATAATGACTCCAGCGAAAACATTATATCCACAAGGATACTATTTATGCAGAAAAAAAAAACATCTAGGAATCTAGGTACACAAATACCAAGCTTCATTACATATGCTATTATCGATAACAATGCTCCAATTTGTAAGATCATCTTACTAATAACAAAGGCATTGTTAGTAGACACACAAGCAAATACTGCGCATTTATTTTTATTACACCATTATTTTTTATGAAGAAAAAAACGATATAAAAGCATCTTATTAAAAATATTATAAGACATTTGTCTGTGTCTGTTTTGTTTTTAAACATTATTGAGGGTGAAAAGCAGCGTATGTCCTTCTTCAGATCCCAGGCTTCCTATCTGTGTTTCTTAACAGTCGGTTCAATGGTTAAGGCGTAAGAAGAAGGTAACAGACAGATTTCAGGATTTATAGGGGCTGTCTTACGTAATATTGAAGTTCAAAAGTGCTGACTCTTAGCCTAGTTTGAATAAATGACTTTTTATTTTGATTTTAACTATGAAATTAAATTATCCATACTTATATTCTACCTAATAACAACTTACTTCTGGAAGGGGCAACTAAAATCATTTTTTTTTTTTTTAATTTTTACGTTAAAAAGTGCCTTTTTTGTACCTATATGAAACAAATGATTTGACTTTCACGAAGCGGAACCCAGGGCTAATGTTTTAATAAACTAAAACCAAAAAACCTCCAACAACATTATATTCGCTTAAAACGGTATCTTAATTCCGGTATCTCTAGGAGTTTCCACTCAAAGCTTTTATCTTTTGTGGTAAACAAATTCTTTTAAACTGTTACTCCAGCTTCCACTAAGATGCTCGTCCCAATTAAGTTTCATCTTAAGTACTGAGCACCATCTGATAAGGAAAAGAGCTTATAAAAATAATGTATTAGCTGACTACCCCTTTAAGCTTTCCAGTGGAGATAAAATGGCGATGAAAGAAAATGGTTGTGAGATTAAGAAGAGGGCCTTAATTAATATTATTGTGGTAGTTTTTATCTTAAGGCGCTGTCCGAACGTAGGACTCCGTAAAATGCTCGGTTTTTGTCGCACTGTTAGGCGCATTGGTACATAATACAAGCTGGAAAAGAATTGAATGTATTGTCAAATGTTCAAAGAAAAGATTTAACTTGAACAAAAATTATTTAATTAAATAATATAAAGAAAGGAAGGAAGGAAGGTACTGTGTGGCGTCGGACGTAAAAGAATAGCACCACCCCATTTCTTCCCGTGGGTGTCGTAAGACGCGACTAAGGGATATACTAGAGAATGGGCAGCAGCGTTCTCTATGCATTGCAGACTATCATACTGCGATCGCCAACCCGCCTGCCAAGCCTGGCGATTTTGGCAACCCCCCCCCCCCCAAATGACAAGCACCAAAAATAAATGTGGCGGAGCTTGGGGGAGGCCTATGTCCAGCAGTGGACGTCTTTCGGCTGAAATGATGATGATGAATGAAAGGAAAAACAATTTATTCTGCACAAACAAAACGTACTTTATAAAAAATAAAATAGATACACAAAATGCACACGTACAAAGTAGCCAAAAGCGCCGATTTCAAATAAAGAGAAGTTTTACAATATTGTCTATTGCTTGTTGATGTCTGGGCTAGGGACCAAATACCATGATAAAACAGTACAAAATATTTTACGTGGCATAATTCTCAAAATTTATGATATTTTATGTAATGTTATGAAAGGGAAGTCAATCAACTAAAAAATACGCAAAAAATGTTTTGATTATTCTGATTCTGATGGAGTCATAATTCTGAAGTAATACTGTTTATTTAAAAAAAAGATTTATCCTTACTTGAATCACATATACATATTCCCTATTCCCGGTAATAAGGGCCTCGTCAAAACAAATAAAGATACAGTAAAGAACATGAGCAAGCCAAAGCGCTCAGAAATTCCAAACCTGTGCCTACAAAAATATGTATTTTCTTGAATACCAGTTTACACACCCATTTGATCACAGCGCCACCCAGGCCCATTTTATGGCACATAAAAACGAGACCTTATTTTCAAGAACTTACTGCCAATAAGGCTGTATAATACAACCTTTTACGACACTAAGGTTTCAAAACTATTAGGTACCCTAGGCAGCCCATTTTGCGACGACACGAAAATTTACATAGGCTTTAAATCTACACCTTTTGTAAAGCACCTTATTAAACTATATACTAAAATAACAAAACCCTCGCTTAATTTAGCGGGGTAGGTAAATTTTGGAAACAAAAACGGTTCTCTATAGCTACGGGACCCTAACGTTAACTGATCCCTAAAGTGACACATTCACGATTAAATTAAAGTCATTGGCAATTTAACTCATATGTAACCGTAATAAAGTATGAATTAGAATGATTGCCGTGAGTTTGAGAAAATTGTAGTCACTGTTGGTAATCATTCTCATTTATGCCTAACCTTGCCGAGAAAAGAGTTACATTACAATACAATACAATCCTTTATTTCAGGCAACTTAGGCCCATAAAAACACAATAAACAAATAATATAAGACAATAACTATAAACTAATACATATTTTATAAAACAAAACTTAAACTATCGATAACGAACAATGACTAACTAATGGTTTAACGTCGATCGTGAATGTCTTACATAAGCAACAATACGTCACCTGTCGCGATTATTTTTCTATAGTACACCCGGCTACATATCAACCTATACATTTCCAGTTTTAGCTGACCTCGCATTGTATAGGCTTTTCGTACAGTGAGCAGCCAGCTTACACTGGAAATTTAAAGCTTGATTTGTTACCGTGCGTGCAAGTCGTAAATTTCAAAATATACTTTTGTAGTTTTATAGGTCAAGTTCAGGGTCTGTTAATATTTCTTATCAACCTATAGAAGTTGTCTAAGCATCGGTGTCCAAACTTAGTCATCGGAACATACCTATGTTTTTCAGCTAAGTAAATGTTTCCGTAAGTGTCGCAAAGTAAATTAAATCCTTTTACAAACAAAAACGGTTCGTTGTATAGCTACGGGACCCTAAATATCGTGGGGACACCGCGGGCCTGATAGAATTCCGTAGATCAAGTGCTAATGAAATAACTCGGTTTAATCGCCTGGCTATTGTCCACTGATTTGGGCCCAACCATCGGTAAATCTTTACTAAGTAAGTACTATAAATTCTTGTAAAATGTTTCGTCTTCTCCAGCGTAAGGTAGTGTGTTCATATTCAAATTCTGCTAGTATGGAAGGAAGACATCATTTCAGCCGAAAGACGTCCACAGCTGGACATAGGCCTCCCCCCATTTTGGGGTGTTTTGCCATTATCGCCACGATTGGCAGGCGGGTTGGCGATCGCAGTATGGTGGTAAAATGCATAGAGAACGTTGCTGCTCATTCTCTAGTAAGTCACTTAGTCGCCTCTTACGACACCCACGGGGAGAAATGGGGTGGTGCTATTCTTTACGTCCAGCACCACACGGTACAATGATGAGAAGGAAGACGACTCTCTAACTCCGTCGTTGAAGATACAGAGGTCCGTCTGAATGTAGGTGATCAGTTGACTGGCCTGTTAGTCTAGTGATTAGTGATCCTGACTGCAAAGACTGAGGTCGTGGGTTCGATTCCCACCCAGGACAAATCTTTGTGTGATGAACACAATCATTTGTTCTGTGTCTGGGTGTAATTTATCTATAATATGTATGTATTTAGAATATAGTATAAGTATATTTATCAATTGTCTGGTTGCCATAGTATAGGCTCTGCCTAGTTTGGGACCAGATAACGGTGTGTTGGTTGTCCTAAGATATTATTATTATTATTTAGAAAAAGAAGTCTATTTCAACTTTCTAAAGAAAATTTAGAAAGTTGAAATAGACTTTCTATTTCAAATATGCACATAAAAGGCACTTTTAAACGTCGACATATACATTAAAACAGAATTGTGTCTAGTCGCCCCTTCCAAAAGGTAGATTCGTATGGAGAAGAATGGGCAAAAAACCACCGTTAGATACTCTTTTAAAAGTGTATGAAATATAGGATAGAAGGACTAGCTTTTGTCCGCGGCTTGGCCCGCGTGGATGTCGAAAATTTCGTTGCGTTATTTTTCTGTCTAAATCATAAATTTAATGTATGGAAAGTGTGGTGTTTAATGTTTGTGTGTCCACACAACTTCATCCCCTTTTTCGGCACTTCGGGAGTTGAATTACCAAATACACTGAGATACGTATAAATTAATTTTTAATCGTCATCCTAAAAACAAAATTTTAATAATCTATCTTCAGAACTGATGAACTTTCATACAAACTTCCATCCCCTATTTCACCCCTTTACGAGAGTAGTTTCCTAAAATCTTTCTCAGCTGACGTCTCCTACTTATAGTCAATCTCTGTGCCAAATTTCATCTTTATAAGTCTAATCGTTTTTGAGATTTCATGATTAATCATTGATTGAATGAATGTATGGATGAGTGACCTTCCGCTTTTTTATTTATAGATTCCTAACTTCAAGCAACGCTTTCTGAAGAAACTAGAATTATATATAGCAAGTTTATTAACAGTGTTATTCCAACAACAAAGCATTACTGGGCTAACATGAACGTTTGTGGCATTGTTCTACGAAGGTCATAAGCCAAGGTCAGATTTGGGATCCCAAGCTGTTGCCCCAAACTTTCATAGAGCAGTATGAGTCCCTTGGCGTAAGAAAATTAATTGAAAAGAAGAAATGTTTCGTTTCTTCGTAAAAATCTTTTGCAAAAAGGATGTCCTGATTTTTGCTACATCATTTTCGGTAAATTCTTTAGCTTTTAGTTTAAAAAAAAGTATCGTACCATCATTAATGATAATAGCCGCAAGAGTCTATCGCAGGTTAAGCTACGGTTACCGCGGTCGGTGAGTGGATGGGTGACCATTCATAACATATCGAGACCCCTCGGAAAGTATGTTAAATCTTTGACAGTCGTCACGGGTAGTCAAAAGCCCAAAAAGTCTGACAACCAGTCTTACCAAGGGGTATCGGGTGTTATCCAGTAACTGGGTTGTGGGGTCAGAAACGGTTAAAGATATTTATTTTCTCAAAGCGTTTTCTCTACATTCACTTGTAGAGAAAACGTAAATATAAGTTTAAAATAATAATATCCGTAATATTATTAGAAAAGCAGTGGCTTCTTATAAAATACTGATATTCAGCTGTATCCCGTTATACAGGAAGCTAACTCTAACACAGGTTTGGCAAATTGTTTATTTGACAGAACATTTGGCAAGAAAAAGCCACATTTTCCTATAAGAGTATTTATGAGAGTAAGGATCAAAAGTCATTCAAAAGCCCTTTTACAACAACGTAGACATTTACAAGCCGATACGACCGAAAGGACCACTTTAAAAGCAACTTTTGTCACCTTTAAAAAGAAAATTGGTCCTTCCACCTCGCATTTCGAGTTCCACAAGTACTTTCAAAAGGTTCTATATACATTTACTCATCTGCGGAATATTGTGAAGTGTCGAATTAAACTTTTTCAATCATCCCCGTGGTTTTGCTCCGCCAGACACTTTCGTGAGGGCAAAAATTCATTATTTTATGGCGTTCGAATACTTTTATATCGCTTTTCATACTTTTGTTGCGAATAAAAGCTTCTGTCTTTGTAGTTAGACACCTTTCAATGTTTTTTTTTCGTGTTGGTGGACTTGCTAACAGCGTTCTAAAAACGTATTTTGTCTGAGAAAGGTAGACATACCGTATGAGTGGGTTTGGCAAAGGCAATGGATTTAGGTTATAATACTTTTCGCAAAAGGAATAAAGAATTAATCAGCTAATTAGATTTCAAAGTAATTATCGACCAGTTTATCAAGCTAACGTGCGTAGGAGCATTAATTCACATATTATCACGTCTGTAATCCCCGGGTTAGGCAGAGTTGTCGGTACCTAAGGACATCATTTCAGCCCAAAGACGTCAACTGCTGGATATAGGCACCACCCAAAGGCTGACTGGTAGAAAATACCTATAGCATTAAGTCCGCCTCTGTACATTTGTGTGCGTAAAGCATTTAATAAATAGGCCTCCCCCAATAATCGCCACGCTTGACAGTAGGGTTGGCGATCACAGTATGGTAGTAAAATGCATAGAGAATGCTGCTGCTCATTCTCTTGTAAGTCCCTTAGTCGCCTCTTACGACACCCACGGGAACAAACGCAAGAGATGTAACCATAGGTTACTCACACATTTTGGGAGTTATGGTTAAGTTCAATCCAGACACACTTTGCCTGATCTGAGAATCGAACCCAGGACTTCATACTCCGCAGTGTCAATTGCTATCACTAGATGAACGAGAGTAAAATGCCCAAAATTAACTTAGTTCCTATATTAATTTTGGTCCTTGCGAAATCCACTTAGACTAAGAAGTGATTTACTGAACAAGTACCGTAAGACCAACAAAACTTGACTATCACCCCAGTGGCTTAACTGTCAAAAGGTCAACAACCCTAAGACAACAGTGGCTCCTGAGTAAAATATGCAAATTTAACTAAATACTGAAACTGCGTTAGTGATTTGGGCATAGATCAAGTTTCTTGACGGAGATGAGATATCGACTTGACAAGTCTTATTATACTCTAGATTTAGTCAGCGACTTCGCCCGCCAAGAGGTTGGAAAATATCCCGCGAGAAGGTACGACCGGGATAAACAAAATCCTATTGTTTATCTCGGTGTTAATTCAGGATATAAAGTATCTGTGTGCCAATCATCCAAGTCCGGTCAGAAGTTTCTCCGTGAAAGAGTAAGAAACACTATATATGCATCCTAGTCAGATACATACGAGTACATCACACGAGGAGCCTTTAGCTAAGTAACAAAATGTCTGTTATCCCCAAAGGCTTGAGGATTGAAGGTTTCCTGTCTTTTGGATTGGGTGATTTTGAAACAGACATGACACTGATCAAAATTCAAAATGGCGGCAACCAGACGTCATATTGTGAAAAAGAAAAAAAAAAGTCGACCACCTGTCATATCAAGTGGATCATCATTGAATAGGTCTTCGAAGATCATCTTTAGGTTTGTTAAATCATTTTTTTTTTGTAAAATTTATCTAGAGTACGCTGGTCCCTGTTACATTTTTGGTCAATTTTTTTTTTTTTGTGGATGTAAATCATCTAATGACGTCTCTCTGGGTGGAACGGAATGGTGTGTCAGACTTTTACTGACTAAAACCCACCCGTGTTCCTTCAGTTGCCTATGCCAGGGCCACGGCAATTCTCTCGAGCAATTCCGCGACCCTTTTACATTTTAAATCTAACATTTAACAACATCGTTGTCGCATCTAGCACAATTCTACTCTCTGACTTACAGGATAAGGCTAATAAGGCCAAAATTATGTAGGCCTTAATATTAGGTTACGATAATATGTAACTAACATAATGGAGGCACAATGAAATGGTCCAGGCCATCATTTGACTCGATTATGATAATTTATTGAGTGAATTATTCAATTTTGGCTGTCACTGCTCAGGTTGCCAGTTGAATTGTGTTTTCGGTAAGATTATGTGAAACGTTAAGTGTTTGTGACCAAGATTATGTCTGGAAAAGAGACTGTGAACTGTTTCGACCTTTCTTCTCAGAGTAGTCAGGAAAAGCCGTCCTCATCTAGTTTAAATAAATGAATGGGGGAGTTATATTTTGTTGGAATAAATAAGACATTACACTAAAAGATAGTAAATTTATCTCGTATGAAGATATCCGTGGTCCGCGTAGTAACGGACAAGGTTGGATAGAGAGCGCTGCTGCCCATTCTTTTGCAAATCCCTTAGTCGCCTATATCGACACCCACGGGAAGAAATGGGGTGGTGCTAATCTTGACGGATTTACCTCGATAATTAGAAGCGAACGCATCGACCTATATTCACAAAATTACCGCATTAAATGCAAAACAATGCCGGAACATCAGAATTTATGATATGAATAATTACTGTAAAGCGCGCTTAGCACAAATGGCGCATATTCGCACTGGTTAGCATATTTGCGCATGGATATGCAAGAATGGTTAATGTCTATCAAACGTGCAGCTCGTCCATCGAATTCAAATGCAGGGAAACGGTAAGCCTGTTGCGCAGGGCTGCCACGGGAATATAGCATATAAAATATACAGGGACGGACGGACTAAGGGACTTCCTAGAGAATGGGCAGCAGCGTTCTCTATGCAATTTACCACTTTACTGCGATCGCCAACCCGCCGGCCAAGCGTAGCGATTATGGCAAGCTCCTCCAAATTGGGGGAGGCGTATGTCCAGCAATGGACATATTAGATTCCTATGCAGTAACACGGGTAAGAAACTCCAAAACGAATATTAAAAACAATTCTGACTCTGCACGTGCGCAGAAAATATATTTTATTACTTTATAAGAGAATGCATGAATACAATTTCGTTTTATTTATTTATAAGAAAACAAGCAAAGCATAAACGCTTACTTATTCTAAGCAAGTCTGCAAAACTAAAAACCACTTACAAAATCTTTTATTGGCACTTACAAGAATTATTTAAATACACTAGCGAGCAACCTTGCATGTTAAGTCAAACTAAATCAAAAATATATCCAAAAAAAAAAAACACCTAAATTCAATTTCAACTTAGTATCATAACTAATACCTAAGCACTAAACCTTTTTTACGCACGACTTATCCTTATGAGCGTACCGTTAAAAAGGTTTAGTGATCTAAAAAATAAATATTTTAATCCCGTTCAACCCTATCGCGACGCAAAACGCACGAATATAAGCCGAGCCGAACCGATCGAACGGATAACAATCGGCTTAATTTATACCGAGCGTCGTCGCCTGCGCATACATTATATTTTTATTTCAGCATTTTTATTGAAATATATCTGAAACTAGTTGCTCTGTTAAATCCAAGGATTGAATATAAATGGTTCGGAACTATTGGATTTGGAACTAGTGGTTCCTGACTGTGAATTTAATTTTAGGCTGATGTTATTTGTCTCAGTCTATAGGGCTTTTCTGAAACACAGTACTGACAAGAATTGATTGGTTACGCGTTTTATCATCATAATCAAAATTAACCCATAATGGTCCCACTGCTGGGACACAGTAATCCTCCCTTAGAGAACGAGTGGGCTGTACTAACACGCGGGCTCAGTGCGGGGTGGTAGATGTCACATGCCTTCGAATTTTTGGTTCTAGGACATGCCGGTTTCCTCACAATGTTTTCCTTCACCGTTATGAGAGCAGTGGTGACGAAATAACTTATAGAAAGTAAAAAGCCTGCCTGGGTACGAGCCCACGACCCTCGTTAATCGGGGCCGATATCACTGTTCTGTCGTTGTATCATAGTTTAATTAAATTCGACAGAAAAGCAGTTACAGTAGGTACCGTGGCCCTGGCATATGGGCAACTGAAGGAACACGTGTGGGTTTTAGTCAGTAAGTATGACACGCCCTTCCACTCCACCCTAGAGCGGGAGACGTCATTTGATGATTTCCCACCCACAAAAAAAAAAGCAGTTACAGCATTTAGATCAAAAGTCTAAATCTGTTTAGTCTTTTCCCAACTATTTTGGGGTCGGCTACTCGGCTTCCAGTTTAACCGGATGCACCTGAATATTAGTATTTTACATGAAGCGACTGCGTACTGGACCTCCCCGACCCATTTACTGAATACGATACGATACCTCTGAGTAAGACTGGTTTCTAAACTTTTGGACTTACTACCAGACTACCTGTTACGAGTTTCAAAGATCTAAGAATGAAAGCCGAACGACTTAACGTGGTTTGTGAGGCACAGAAGGGTCTTCATATGTAATGGACGGTCACCCATTCACGAATCAACCGCATACTAAGATTATCCAGGAGAAAACCTTATAATTCCACCAGCAATATCAATTTCAAATTATATAGTGGAAAAAATATTTCATTTCTATTTTTTGAAAGCCTTTCTAATATCTATTCAATAGAAATAATCTTTCTAAAGAAAACAGTGCGAACATTTTAATTTTATTCTTTCTATTCTTTTTTATTTTTATTTTCTTCTTTTTTTTCACAAATGTGCATGCTACAAAAAGATTCAATTATCGGACTAAAAGCCTTTTAATAATCCGTTCATATGATATGTATAAAAACAATAGGAATGACTGCTTGTCTGTCAGTTCGAATATTGATTTTTTACATATTAGAATTCTGAGCCGGACATGTTTGCCGTATGTCTGATGAGTGATGACAAATGGGTTAATAGAACCCGAGACTAAGATGGCGGGACGAGTTTGAATCCTACCGAAAGGACTGGCTAGCACTAGCAAAAGAACGAACTTATTATTTGGGAGCAAACAATTCCAGAAAGACGTATTAACGAAATGGCACATTTTGAATTTTATGACAAAAGGTTACTGCAAGTAGACCGTACATGTAATAAAGTGCAAAAATATTAAAATTTGCCAATTGCCTAATAAATATTTTGGAAGTTGTTGATTCGCCCACAAATAAATTAACTTCGTGAGGGTGGCATATAGAAAATAATAAATATTTTAAAAATATCGATACGCCGAATACGGGCGAGTAAAGTCCAGGATTAGAATTCACTGTACCAATTGTCATGTTATCAAAACCTAAATCACAGTTTATCTAGTTTGAAACAGGGTAAAATCAAAAAAGTAAAATCAAATGCAAAGCAGAATTCCGAAAACAAATATCTGCTATCACACCAAAAAACAGAACCAAATAAAAAATCTCTCATCGACTGATCGACACTTCACGTGACCAGAAGGCTGGCTCATTCTTTGCCCAAAGAATTAAGTATTGCCATACAACGTGGCAATGCTGGCAGCATTGCCACGTTTCCAGATGACAGTGATGCGGACGAGTACTTCGACCCCTAAGTGTCTTTTGTTTTTTTTATTTGTTTGTATAGTTAATTATTTATTTTATTTTTAATGTTATTAATGTATAGTTATAGAAATTATAAATAAAAATTAATGTCAAGTGGACGATTAAAAAAAAAACAAAAGAGAATAGAAATTACTTAAAAAATAAAAAAAACAAATCGACCACTTTTAAAAGGATGCAACATCACGAGTGGCGACGCGGGGCCGCACTAACTATCATTTAATCCACCAATCAATAAGAGGATTAATACTACACTGCCATATTGCGTTTTCAATAAAAAAATAACTGTTTCAATTCCATTTAAAATCTTTGTTAACTTATTGCCAAAAGGATTTCATAAACAAACTAATGGCGCTTTTGTTCGAAGAATAATCTCCTTGAGGTTTTAAAATGCAAGGATTTACTGGTAGTAAAAAAACCGTTTAATCTTTCTAGTTTTCTCTCGTCGTGGGTAAAAGCTAGACATTTTAATAATTTATACCATCTTGGCTTAAAAAAAAACTAGACGGTTTATTATTTTAATCAGCCTGTAGCTACATTATCTGTATAATGTAGCGGCCAAGTGCAAATCGAACTCGCACACAAAGGGATCCGTATAACTGACTAATATTTTTAAAAAGCACCTTTCTTGTTTGGAGATCCCTTTTATTTTTAACTTGTTGAATTTTTATTATTTGTTGTATTAGCTGCCATAGCCACACTCTGTGATAAAAGTGTCGACCTATGTATAGTCCTCCAGACCGTAATTCGGCCATGGCGGCCAATCTCAACGGAGAGTAACTATCGGCGCAGGAGATAATATAGTGCACAAGTGAGTGCGCAGACACAGAGACACTCAATCTTCCCTCGCTCTCATAGTCCAATGGAACGGCAGTCCGACGCACGACACATCAGAGATCAGGCGGAGCACCAACGGCTTAACATGTTTGCCGAAGCGGCAGGGTACTACACCGCCAACTTTGAAACTCCAAGCTGTTACTTAGAAATACCTAAAGAAAAAAAAAAAAAAAAAACAATAATACCAAGTGTCGACCAATAACGGTTCAAAGGTACAGACAGTCCTGCCAGGGTCGCGAGATTGTTCAAAAGAGATACCGTGACCCTGGTACATGGGCAACTGAAGGAACACGGGTGGGGTTTAGTCAGTAAAAGTCTGACACGCCCTCCCGCTCCGCCCAAGAGCGAGAGACGTCATTTGATGATTTCCTATCCAAAAAAAAGGTACCTACGGACAGCCCTGTGACTGACAAACAGACAGCGGAGCCTTAGTAACAGGGTCCCGTTGACAACCTTTGGGTACGGAACCCTAAGTAGTAAAGGGAACATTTATTTTAGGCGTTTGTCTTCATCAACGATTTAACAGACCATTGTAACATTATTTCTAACAAAAATGGAGGCAGTTTTCGCTTCGGAGGACCATTTTTTCTCTCTCGCCGATTCTGAATTTTATTTCGGGACAGAATCTAGGTATTTAGCCTGTCACAAAATATTAAAATTGTTCATTCGAAACGGGAACTAGAAACAAAAATATTCCGATGGAAATAGTCGATATTTTTCACGCCTACACAAATAAAAATGATGTTGGAGTTAGTCAAAAATATTTGTTGGTAAGGTTAAGTACGCAACGGGATTTCACATAAAGAAACGCGCATTCATTTTTTAACCGTTTTCAAAAAAGAGGATTTTTACATTTGTTTCGAGTAGTGGAATTGGTGTGGGGTAAACAACTGTATTCCAAAAAAAACACTGCAACATGAAAATTTTTTTACACACTTGAACTCAGAACAAACGGGGGGACCGTTTGTAGAAGATGGCGACAAGAGCTGTTCAAATTAAAGAACCAGTGGCCCTGGATTGCAAGCACTGGAAGTCATGGAGAGATACATGGCTAGGACTCAGAATTCTTCCGGTTAGGAGGACCTGTTTTATTATTATTATAACATATGAATTTGCTTTAATTTTTCCAAGATTCTACTTCAAATTGCAACAGTGGCCCAAAGGGAGCAGTAGTGACCCACTGGTAACGGTCGGAACTTATTGTAGATCGAGGGTTTCAACCAAGGCAGGCACTTAGCTTCGTGTAAATTATTTCATCACCACTGCTCTCAAAGCGGTGAAGGAATAGAATCAAAAAATCGAAGACATGTTACATCTACCAACCCGCAGTCGAAGAGAAGGCCTGAATCCCAGCTCTCAGTTTCCCAGAGGAAACATTAAAGGCTTATTATGCTTACTTCAAATTCTTGTAACTTCACGTTATACATTGCGAACCTGCTTTAGAAAACCCAAGCAAGGAAGATTCCGATACCCAAACACAAAACAGGCATGAAAAGTCGCAACAACTCGCAGTAGCGACGTCGATTAAGCTCACATATGGGCCTGTATAGCCACTTAGCGTTCCACCGTCTAGTGCGTACACAGCCTTATAGTCCCCGTCGACCGATTTATTCATGTTAAGGATACAAGGGAAGCCACTCAAACGATTACGCAGGCGTCAAGCTGAGGACAGATACCTTTTTTTTTTGTCTTTTATTTAGGGGATCATCTATTCGCTTGGGTTAATGTGAAGTATTGTCTTACTAGCTTTTTGTCAGTGGTTTCGCTCGCTTGGAGGTCGGGAATAAGCCTACGGGAACGTATTACCGAGATTTAGAGTATTATATGTATTAATATAGGTTATTAACTACCTGCGTGCCAAATTTCATCCAAATCCGTTTGGCTGATTTTGCGTAATTGAGTAACAAACAATAATAAAAGTTTGTATGTTTGAGTGTTTAGATAACATAGAAACTTTCACATGTATAATATTAGTCAGATATTAGAAGGATGTGTTTCATCTGAGGAATTGTTTTATGGGAGAAAAAAAAATACACAATTGTGTTTTTTATGGCAATAGGGTCGCTTTCTATCACATGAGACTTAAGCATAACTGGCGAAATGTAGCTGCATTGGTGGCGTGATATTATGTAATTTTAAGTATATAGGTGGATGAGTTTGTTCCTAATTATTCGGAGGTAATCGGTTGGTGTGTAAGGATAAGCGTTCGAAAGAATCACCGTGACCCTGGCATATGGGCAACTGAAGGAACACGGGTGGGTTTTAGTCAGTAAAAGTCTGACACGCCCTACCGCTCCGCCTAGAGCGGGATAAGTCATTTGATGATTTCCCATCAAAAAAAAAAAAAAAATCGGGTAAGCTGTACGTCATTAAGCCGAAGGACGTCCACTGCTGGACATAGGCCTCCCCCAAAAGATGATGGCATTTGCTATAATCACCACGCTTGGCAGACGGGTTGGCAATCGCAGTATGGTGGTAAAATGTCTAGAGAACGCTGTGTAATGTTAAAAATTACTTATTTTATAGTATATTTCGTGATTTTTGTCCTTGCCCTGGCAATTTTCCGATAGAAGCCACACTACTATAAAAGTCAGGTCTTTTAATACGACCACTGACAATAATGGTCCTTTAGCCATACTATTGGGTTTCATCTGAAAAGACTTTAGACTCAACATAAAAACTTATAGACCAATATTTAGAAAAACCAACCGTTTTACTTTAACCCTGCAAATCGAATCAGAATTGAACAGACACAAAATTATATTACAAAAGCAAAATCCCGAGATGCATTTTGAGGTTATAAAAATAAAAATCCCGACAAATCCGAGATCCCGGGATTCAGTCTGAGGTAATGCTTCATATTAGTTTCCTCTCGAAACTGAATCCAACGAAAATTGAACAATCTGAACGGATTGAACAAAAACGGTTGGTATTTTTTGGTTAGGTGTTATTTTTTGCGGGAAATTACCGCGGGACGACGGGACCGGAGTTTGAAATATCTCTTCGAGAACAGTTTTAAAATGAATGACGTTGAATTTTAATGTCGGGATATTGTGCGGAAAGTTGGTGTGGTGCTCGTGAAAGGGTGATCAAGTTGTCAGCATTTTCACTTTACTGCTTATACAGTATCTGTAGAACGATAATTATTTACAACATTAAGAATATATGTAGGACACTATGTATATTGTATGTTTTATTCAAATAAGTGAATAGTTTTTGGTTTAATGCTTTTTATTGTCTCTTCCACTCTCTTACTCACGGTGTCTACATGTATTCTGCTGTCGCAGGTTTGGTGCTTTACTGCATTTTTTGGCAGTAATTTAAAAAAAAAAAACTGTTCCACATATTTAGACTACTTAGGTAGGTAGGTACTTTTGTGGGAAACAGATGTTTTTTTTTTTCAAATAATCGCCGAAAAATTTGAAGGCATGCAGGTTCAGAATCATATACTGAATTTATGGTAACAAGTTGTGCAACTCTGTATAGCAATTCTGCTAACTTTTTTGTTTTTTTTTTTTAATGCGGGATCTCTAACAACAACAACTGACAATATTGTAAAGCTTTTTTTTACTTGAATATACGACTTATGACTATTTTGTTCGTGTGCATATTTTTGTATCTAATTTATTAAATTTTTCATAATGCGCGTTTTGTTTGTGCAGAATAAACCATTTTTCTATTTTTCTTTACTGTTATTTACCAATTTTTTTAACAAACCTTTGCTCCATATGTAACCATCCAAAACAGGCATACTTACATTATCAGGCCCATAATAGCCGGGAGTAACATCGATCAGAACGAAGCTCGGTCATCAGTAACACGTGCGTCTGATTTATCGTAGGCACGAGCTCGCGGATACACATGCCGATTTGAATTCTAAGGAAAATGCGGGTAGATGGTAATTTTGTTGAGAGTTGTTACTGCGAAGTATGTTTCTTGTTAGCTTTGGTACTGACCTTGGGAGTTAAATGGGAAGCAACGGTTTGTTTATCGATTGTTTTTAAAAGGATGGAGAAGTTGGAGGGAAGGAAGGAATATGGAAGTTAGAGTTTTGTTTTATTGTACAACAAAATGTTTACACAGGTGTTCCTATTGTGGCTAAGCAATAACAGTCACTTGGTTCGATGGATCAGGAATCAACCAGGCGCTTGCTGCGGTTACCAAAACCCCTTCGTGCCTCGGAAAGCACGTTAACCCGTTGGTCCCGACTGTTACTCGTCTTTGACAGTCGTTACGAGTCGTCAGGAGCCTGAAAATCTGACAACCAGTCTTACCAAGAGATATCGTACTACCCAATAACTAGATTGTGGTGGTCAGATGAGCAGCCGCTTCTTGTAAAATACTGGTTTTCAGCTGCAACTGGATGTGATACACCATCAAACTGAACAACTATACAGCTGATATTGTGTTCGCGATTACTTTGGCCCCATAAGTAAACTTGTTCAGCCGACAACAACGTCACTTATGCAAATTTTGACAAAATTGTTCTGAGTGAAATGAGAAAAAGTATCTAATGTACCCCTTTATTAAATGTTCGCTTTAACTTTAATATGAAGTTCAAAGTTGTAATTTAAATATTACCAGCTAATTTCTTTAGTCAATACATTATAATAGGATGTGGAAGTTTCAAACGCTTCTCCTGAAATATGACATCTTATGCATAAGTGACGTTGTTGTACCGTAGGTGCGATTTGTACCCTTAAATATGTTCACCCATGTTTCACACATGCTGGATATCATGGGCGTCTATTTGACAATTGTTTTTTTCTCAATACAGATGTTGAGTACCTTGTGAACTTATCTACTCTGTATTTTTACTACTGAATCAACAGGATTGATGGGTTTTTTAAAGTAAAAGAATTTAAAGAGAAGAGAAGGGAAACAAAAGAAGGATGGGGCAAGAAAGGTATTTTTCAATATACCTACAAAAGATTATTTATAATTTTTTCTTCTATTTATTTTACAACGAAACTAACCTAACCTTACTTCAAAGCCAATTTACAAAATTTTAACCAAAAAAAAAAAACAAAAACATTCGTAAATATTATTTTTGGCATTACAATACGACACACGAATAAAAAAGCAGAAATAGAAAAAAAAATGGCGGTATCAAAAACCACCTATAAAATACGCAAGACCTATATATCCCAGATGACAGAAATGACAGGCTTCCATTCACTCAAATAATATTAATAGGAAATCCCACAGAGACTCTAAGGAGACATCACTCCTAAATTGAAATCCTTAGTACGCAATGGACGGCTAGATATTTGCCGAAATATACCATCAAAATCTCGAATGGCATTAAATTTTACTCTGAATAAGAGGAGCATTTGTTCGTACATAACCGTTTTCTATGGATCTGACATTTACATTTTCTGACAGCTTAGATAAATATGGATATGTGAAATCAAAATTTGGATCTATGTCATCATATATATTTGGATCTGTCTAGCCTTTTCCCAATTATATTGGGGGCGGCTTCCAGTCTAACCAGATGCAGATGAGTACCAGTATTTTACTTGGAGTGACTGCCTATCTGACCTCCACAACCCAATTACTAGGTAATACGATACCCCTTGGTAAGATTTGTTGTCAGACGTTCGGGCTCCTGACGACCCGTAACTACTGTCTAAGATCTACGAAAGACAGCCGGGACCAACGGCTTCACGTGCTTTCCGAGGCACGGAAGGGTCTTGATAAGTAAAGATGGTCACCCAACCACGGACCAACCGCGGCAATCGTAGCTTAACCAGAGTCGTCACATAAAGTTGAAATTTAGTAAGAAACCGATGGATATTTTCTAGTAGTAATTTACATAACAGAATACAAACAGTTCATTTATCAAGTTACATTTCATTCGAAGACATCTGTACAACAACTAAACAGTCAAACGTTCCTGGTTACTTATCTAATTTGGTCACAGTTTACCTATAGAGATGGTTCCTTTTTTAAAACATAAATTGAAATTATTAGTACCTTTAAATGCCTTTTTTTGTTGACCCTATACTGTCCCACTGCTGGGCAAAGGTGTCTACTAACATCACCTAATTGTGTACACAAGTAAATGCATTACACGTGTCTCAACACATCTTTTATTGTAGACTATACAGGATTTTATCTCTGCCAAATTGAGGAAAATGTGGCGTCTGAAATGATTTCTACTAAAATTGGTTTCAAAAGGAAAGTCAGAGGAATCAAATAAGTGTTAAGGAAAATCAATAAAGAAAAGTTAGAATGGCAATGAAAATAATAAAAAAACGTAGCTCGCAATAATTGGGTAAGAAGAGGAATGTACAGAAAATGAGGATATATTTTAGTTAAAAATGTTTAAAGAGGATAATGCTAAAAAAAAAAAAATTCTTAAGTTTTTTGTTTTGCAAAATCATATCAGTACAGCTCTCTATGTTCATATATTCTTCCTCATTATCATCATCATTTCAGCTGAACGACGTCCACCTGCTAGACATATGCCGACCCGAAAAAATGGAGGGGAGAGGTTGCCTTAGTCGCCACGCTTGGCAGGCGGGTTGGCGATCGCAGCATGTTAGTAAAATGCATAGAGAACGCTTCTGCCCATTCCATTCCATTGTAAGTACAAATGACAAATTCTTGAAAAAGTCATTCATTAGCATTATAAGAACTTACAGGATTATAACGATAATGGTAATTATTTAAGTACAGAGTCAAATAAATAAGTTGGCAATACTTTTGGCTGACCCACGTGTTGGCGATCAATATCGAAAATAATTTAATAAAAAATAAAAAACAAGAAAAAATCAAACCGGGATTCAGACGATCTCTTGCAAAAATAAACATTATTTTCCACCTAGTCTTTTTGTATGTTGTCGACGACTTCCAATCTAACCGGCAACATCAGATACCAGTATTTTATGTGGAACGATGGCGTAGGTTCAGATACTAGGTAATACTGCAAGACTTACTGCTTGCATAGACTGATAGTCAGACTTTATCCATAACGGCAGTCAAATATGCACGAATGACAGACTGGACCACCATCATAACGTGCTTTCCGAGAGAGGTCTCGATATGTAATGGATGTTCACCCATCCAGGACCCGACCTCGGCAAGCGCAAATAGAGTAACTTTTCAGTCGCTCAGATATTAACACTGCCTACCTAATACCAATATTCCTACAATCCGGAGCTCACTGTGAAAAAAAAAGAGGGATAAAATTGAATGCAAGCGCTCCAAGTCCGACTATTGATTCCGCCCCTATCTTCACTTGCACAAAAATGTAGCACAGAGATAGTGTAATAATATAAAAAAACCTAGAAACTGACTGAGCAGGGAAAAATATAAGCCTGTTTGTGTTTCATGCATCCATACTAATCTTATAAATGGGAAAGTGTATGTCTGTTTGTCCGTCTTTCACGGCAAAACGGAGCGACGAATTGAAGTGATTTTTTAAGTGGAGATAGTTGAAGGGATGGAGAATGACATAGGATACTTTTTTTTTTCCCATGGACAATTATATGTAGCATGTTCGCGGGTGTCCAATGCCCAGAATCTTTGCATTCTATCCCCAAATGGAAAGCCATATAATATCGTCTACAGTAGCGTATTAAAATAACATTCTGTTCCGAGTTCTCTTCTGTGTTCTAAATCAGGAAAGGGGAACCGTGTTATCCCGAATTTAACGTGAGCGAAGCCGCGGGCAAAAGCTAGTTCATTATAAAGCAACAATAGGTTTTGAGAATCGTTAGCATTGTTCATTGAAATTTAAAGTGTCATCATCATTTTCCTGTCCTTATCTCAATTTATTTGTGGTCGCCGCAACATGTATTTTTCATACACACTTCTCTATTAGTCTTCATCTCAGTAGGCACCCCCTTTCTATCCATATCATCATTTTCACATTCCATCCATCGTTTCTATGGTCCTCCCCTACTCTTATAGCCGTTGACGGTCGTACTCAAAACTTTCCGCACGACATTTTCCTCATTCCTCTGCATCATGTGCCTATACCATGACAGCCGATTTTCACACAATATTTTAGCTATCGATGCCACTCTCAGATTTCCTCTAATGCACTTATTTCCCTTTTCTATGCATTCGTCGTGTAAAATTCAAAAATATTTTTAATAATAATAATAAAATTAATAAATAATAAAATAAAAAAGGCATCGTAGGCAATTGAATTAGCTTCATTTTTAGTAATGTTCTTTAAGAAGGTCATGTTAAAATGTGAAAAAAAAGTTAAAGAGAACTTGGTGATTGAAAATTACCCGTTAGAAGTCGGTCTTTGGTTGATGATGTTGAAAAAGAATACAAGGATCGCGAGCCGTGGCGTTTATAATGCAGATCGGAATAAACTCATGCAGCCTTTTGTGAATCAAAGAAAAATTCCGAAACAATTTCTTGGCCGAACACTTGGCCCCAATATATCGCCGGGTTAGTACAAATACCAACTAACCCATGATTTTTGGTAAAATACGTTAAAAATGCTATTATACTCGAAAAATAATTCTCTTTCTACTGGTAAAACAAACTAAACGATATGCCTGCTAGTTTCGAAGTAAGTGAGATGTAAAACCATCTAACTTAAACACTTTTCTTCAACTTTTAGGCAAAAAGGCGACTATTATAAGTTAGTACCCAAAAAATACATAATTTCAGGACCAAAATATAATATCTGGGTGTAATACATTTTATCAGAGACATGACTCGCCGACAGTATACAAAAATTTGAGGATTAAAATAAACTTACCCTACAAAATGGAAAATTGAACTAGACAAATCCAAAAATAAAATTATTTATCTACTGCTAGAAAAAAGTTTACGAAGATAACTTGTTCTACCTATCGATTACTGCACATTACTTTTTATTTTAATGTATAGTAATAACGAATATATAATTTTAATAGCTTTTACCATTTATAATTTATTCATTTGACAAGTAAAAAATCTAGAGGTAAAAGCAACTATCCGGGCGTAGTTGCTATTGGTAAGTGGTTTTTAAGTCTCGTATGTGTGTTAGTTGCATTGCGCTCGCGCTTTTAGCAGCACATGGTTTTGATTTCCCGGGTTTCTTTTAAATTATTTGTGCGTCCAGTGATTATTTCTTCATTGAAATGATTTTTTCTACTAAAGAACCACCTCTCGTATCAAACAACAATGCTATAAACCCTACAAGTAAGTATATGACTGATTTCGTTGCTTTTTAACCGACTTCAAAAAAGGAGGAGGTTATCAATTCGTCTGTATTTTTTTTTATGTTTGTTAGCTCATAACTTTTGACTACGTGAACCGACTTCGGTGATTTTTTATTTTATTTTAAAGCTGGTGCTTCTCTATTGGCCCCATTTTAATTTGGTTCCATTTAGACAATGGGGTCTATGTGAAAACCATGTAAGTCTCAAATTTGCATTAAGTATTTGCGGGACAAATGAACTAATAACGCGATAACATTAGTGCGGGGTATCTACCATAACTAAAAAGTTAAAAATAAAAACTTTATACAAAAAAAAAAACCGACTTCCTTAAAAAAAACACTACGAAGTCAAAAATAACTTTAATTTCGGAAGTCGGTGGCAAAAACCTTAAATACAGATCCTAAGACACCGAATTCCGAAATTAAAGTTATTTTTGACTTTGTAGTGTTTTTTTTTAAGGAAGTCGGTTTTTTTTTATAGGTTAAGTTGGTGTTAAGAAAATTTTTGTACGTACATTCCAATTGTTTGGTCTAAAAACTGGGCAAAAGCTAGGTTAAAGTTGCTTTAGGTTTTATTTTAAAGTAAGAAGTCCATTCACTATTAGTAAAAACGCAAAAGTACCTAAGTGTTTGTTTGTAGGTACTATTTTTTTAAATAGAACCGATTTTCGTGGGCACAGAAATATATAGCGTAAATGCTGGAAATGGATATAGATCCTCTTTATGTTAAGGGTGAAATCTAGTATAGAAAATGCAAAGACGATATTATTTAATTTTGATGAAATTCGGTACTTATAGATTTAATTTGAATTCCACGCGAACGAAGTCTTAGAAGGCAATAGCTAGTAACGGATAAATTAAAGATTTTAGGTACTTTTTCTGTAATCTTGTGTTTTCTATGTCATTATTTTTTATTCATTTTCGTGCTTTCGATTATAACTAAGAAAATTGAAACAACTGGGTACCTAATTTACTTACTGACAGTACTTATGCTTACTACCTACTCAACATTCAACATTCCTCTCTTAACTTGGCAAATGAATTATGCTCATTCATTCTGAACATTACATTTATTTTGTACTTGAGTACTTACCTATAGTTAATTATTTTACCACAAAAGTAGTTAAGTATACTAATCATCATCATATTTTCAGCCTGTTTGTACTAAATTTATATTACATATTCTTGTAATTTTTTCAGGTCAGGAACAAGGTTTTGATGAAAGTGATGATGAATATTTGTCTCAAGCTTACGATATTTTCGAGAATGAAAGTTGTGCAACTGCCTTGGAACAAATAGATATGAGCATGTTTAATAAAATATGTAGAAAGGTATTATACATGACAACTACTGGGATATTATTTCAGTACATAAATTGTGTAGAGAGATTACAATGTGTTTTTTTTGTTTACAGATAAGTCAACAAATGAAATTGATGATAATAAGACAGAACATAATATTAGTCAGAATTTGCAAGGAAAAGGTTAGTACCTATCATATTGTATAATTATTTCTGGTTATGCATGAAACATTATTTTAACGATTTACCCGAATACCTAAAAGTAGGGTAATGTGTTGATAGGTATTTTTCGCATGCTTTGTACCCTGTACCATGGTTTTATAGGTTTTAAAATAAAATACAAAGTTTTCCTTCAATTTACCAGGCAGACTTGGACCAGGAATAGATGTTGGAAGTGGTGGTGGTCATTTCCATAATTAGTATTGTATCTGTGGTCGACGCCTCATTTCGCTTTATTTTATACTTTTTGTTACTTGTACCTAGTTGATAAATTATATTTTAATCTCAAAGGCTTGTTTTCTATTTTCAGAAAATGACGGAGTTGCGGATGAAGTTCTTGCAGAGGGAAATCATGAAATTTCTTCAGACATTATTAAAAATTCGAGTTTGAGAGTAAATTATTTAGAAGATTTAATAACTCTGGATCATTTGATCGGACCCATAGCTGATTTTACTAACAATGAAAATATACCGCCAATTCCGGACTTGGATCAGGATTTAAACGAGGCGTCGACTACAGCTACAATACTACTCATGGATATTTTTGGCCGTGTTTTCGAAAATCAGTCAAACAAAATTGTCAAAAACCTAGTTGATGAAATTTTTACTAGGACCTGGAAATTAATAAAACCCAAAAAATCAAAATAAAATAAAAAATATATAATTTTACGATTTTTACGATTTAAAAGAGCTAGCAGCAAACTTAAAAATAAACAAAAGAAAAAATACTCAAGGGAACGTGGTTTCCTGGCTAAAATTAAAAAGGATGAAATATATAAAAGGGGAAAAGATTTTTTTTTATAATTACGACATGACGTCTAATTTTTTCGTCATAGATCTCACTGAAGAACCTGTTCACGTGCAGGTGGTAAGTAGCTTGCCATCAGCAGAACATCGCTATGAAACCAGACGAAAAAAAATTGATGGTACATCAATGCAGCCACCACCACCTCCAACATGTATTCCTGGTCCAAGTCTGCCTGGTAAATTGACGCAATTATACAAAACAACATTGCCAATCACGGTGGCTAAAAAAAAAAGATCTTCTTAAACTCTTGTGAAAAAAAAATCATCCCTGAAGAATATCATGGCTGGTTTGTTGGTTTAAAGACAGATAGTTCACAAATCGATCGCATACCAGAGCCTTCAATTTCTGACTCTTCGGATGAAGATTAGGATGAAATATTTAGAGACTTTATTGCTTTTTTCATAGTTTTTTTTTAAATGTGTACACTGTCTAATAAAAATATTAATGGCATGCTCTCCTACCGTAATTGTTGTTTCATTATCGTAACATTGATCGTAACCTATCTAACCGTTATTTTCCTCTAAAATAGCTGTAATTATGTGTTTTTAATTGATTTTAAACTACTAAATGTTACTTTTGTATTATTTTTCATATCACTTGAGAGGTAAAAGCAACTAGTTTTATGGTTTTTCCCTTTTTTCTCAAAAACAGAAAGGCCTATAAATACCAATGACTGAATGACACCAATTCACAATTAAATAAATAATTTTGAGCTCACCCGTACCTACTGTTATTCTTTATTTCATGAGTTATGGTAATTCTGTCAATACACAGCTAAAACCAACTAAATGAGGGGGTCTGTAAGAAAAACTTGCCTTTTTTGTAAATTATAATTGGTTTTTATGCCTGAAATATACATTATTATAAACCTAATTAAACAGGTAATCAACACATGTTTAATGACTAGAACAAATCTTCTGTTAAATACATAATTATGAAACACTAACTTTCAAAACGCATTAACTCAAAACTACAATTCCCTGGGTTAGTTGGTATTTGCACTAACCCGGCGATATGTAGGTACATGCTACCGACAGAGCATCGAAAGCTTTTGCCAATTCTCATTGAATCTCAGCACTGTTTGAACGAGAACTAGATTCGAAGCATTGCCAAAATATAATTTGGCCGTTTTAGCTCCGTTGATTTTTATCGTCTCCATAGCTTTTGTGTTCCGACACAAACGTGGCTTCACTTCGTTATGTTTTTGTTTATGAAGCAAATGGCGATATTAACTTAAAGAGAACTGGCTCAGTGTGTTAAAGGAAAATTTTAGAAATATATTTCGTGAAAGGAAAATATTGAATTTCGTTGCGTTGCTATTCTTGAATTGAGTTGGGATGGTATTGTTTGTACGGGAGCTATGACATCTTGTGGCTTGATATTGTAAAGTGCAGTACGACAGTCGGTAAGGGAATGTTTTGTATTGTGATGATATATATATTATAATCCTCTTTATACAGACTATCTATCCGTCTTACATCATAAATAATAATACTAATATATACTAATATAATAAAGCTGAAGAGTTTGTTTGTTTGTTTGATTGAACGCGCTAATCTCAGGAACTACTGAACCGAATTGAAAAAATCTTTTTGTGTTGGGTAGCCTATTTATCGAGAAACGCTATAGACTATATAAAATCACGCTACAATCGAGAGGAGCGGAGCAGTAATGAAAAATGTTGCAAAAACGGGGAAAAACGCACGAATAGGCGATTGGACGCGACGGGAAGGGTCGGGCGAATAAGAAATTTAACGCGGACGAAGTCGCGGGCAGAAGCTAGTCATTAATAAAGCTGAATAGTTTGTTTGAATGCGTTAATCTCAGAAACTACAGTTGGATTTGAAAAAATCTTTGTGCATTTGATAGAAACATTCTTAAGAAATGCCACTAAACATCACGCTAAGACCGTTACACGCCGAATACATAGAAATAAATAATAATTAAAAAAAAACTAAAAAACACGCTTCCATTGAAAACCGAACTAAAAAGTACAAAATAATGGAATAAACGTGTGGGGTGGTCTAGTGGTTAGCAACCCTGACTGCTATGCCAGAGGTCGTGGGTTCGATTCCCACCCAGGACAAATGTTTGTGTGATGACCACGATCATTTGTTCTGTGTCTAGGTGTAATTTATCTATAATATGTATGTATTTAGAAATATATAAGTATGTTTATCAGTTGTCTAGTACCCATAACACAAGCTCTGCTTAGCTTGGGACTAGATGGCGTTGTGTGATAGTTGTGGAATATTATTATATTATTTTTATTATAAAAAATACCTTAAAAAGCAGTGTTTTTTAGTTTTTTTTTAAACTATGATTTATTTTCTATTTTTTAGGGTGTTTCGAATTTTGAGACGTATGTCAGCGTAGTTTGTGACATCTGTCAGCGTAGTTTTCGAAGACAGTTTTTTTGCTGTCCTGGTAACCCTGGCAAGGATAATGGCACAAATTAGTTTGTGACGTATGTCAGCGTAGTTTTCGAAGACAGTTTTTTTGCTATCCTGGTAACCCTGGCAAGGATAATGGCACAAATTCATGAAATTATTGCATTGTCATCGGTCCTTGAGAGGTGTGCAAAGTTTGAATGAAATCTGCACCCTAATTGCGAAACGCACAATTTATCAGAATCTGAATGGGATTGAAGATTATTTCTAAACCATTGCGTCATTTGTTCGAATAAATTGTGGCTCAGCTACGTAAATAACGCAATGAATGTTGTTAAACTATGAATATTAAACCAATTCCTATCGATAAAAAGTTCCGCAATTACCCCTTTTTTTTTTTTTTTGGATGGGAAATCATCAAATGACTTCTCCCGCTCTGGGTAGAGCGGGAGGGCGTGTCAGACTTTTACTGACTAAAAACCCACCCGTGTTCCTTCAGTTGCCCATGTGCCAGGGTCACGGTACCTCTTTCGAACAATCGCGCGACCCCGGCAGGCATCGGTCCTAGCAGACCCCTTCAGTGTTGCTGACATGTCTTTGAGGCGCGCGTGGAACACTACGCGCCGTCGACCCGAGCCTGGTCCTTACCGGGCGGCGAGCTACCCATTGCTAGCCACCCGCAAGCTCGCGCCTACGGTGGCCGGGAGTCTGCTATCGACTCCCGACGCCCGGGGCGTCTCCTCCTGCGGCGGCTAGGGACGTGAGGGCGCAGAGACTGCCACTCCCTCACGCGCCCCGCCTCCTCCTTCGCGAGCATTACTGCTTCGCAGAAGGAGGTGACGGCTTCCCATGCCCTCTCGCTCCCAACCATGGCTCGCACCAGGGCCGGACGCGAGAGGTCGCCGCCGCCGATCGCCTCCACGAGGACACGGCGGTGCTCCGCCCAAGCAGGGCACACCTCCACCGTATGCTCCACCGTGTCCTCCAGACGATCCTCGCAATGGAAACACCCGGGTTCCGCAATTACCCCTCTGGTCGTTTAAAGTGGGTCAAAATCGCGCTATAAGGAGTCGGTTACAAACATACAAGTGAAGCTAATATAAAGCGTGTAAAAAGTAAGAAGGAACCCTAAGCGAAAATGAAATAATAGCGTGGGCAGGAGAAGTGACGCGACGGGGTGGGTCGAACGGACAAGGAATTTTCGGGGACGAAGGCACGGGCAGAAGCTGGTGATTGATTTATTTTTACTTCTTTATACTTATTTATTAGTCCTTATCTCAGAAGTCTACCGCTTTCTACAGCTCTCCTACCATCAGCACGCGTAGCATAACCACCATTGAAAGAACTTTGTCTATTCTTGGTAGAATATAGACAGAATTGTCATGCTACGGCAACATAAAACGGTACAAATCTTTCTACAATCTTTAATTCTGTCTTTAATCTTTCTACAATCTTTAATTCTGTCTTTAATCTTTCTACAATCTGTAATTTTGTCTATTCTTTCGTCGACAAAACCCATTTCTACGGTGGTCATGCTACGCGTGCAGATCATTCTAAAATTGATTGGTAACTCCCCATTTGTGTAGCACGATCATTTGTACAGTTTTTATGTACTCCAAACGGAAGCTTCGGATCGCCGCGAGCGAGGAACTTACTCGTATCTATTTGATATTAAAAACTAGGGTCGCGCGTCTACGGATGTCGGATTTGTCGTGCAATAAAATATTATGTGTCAGTGTGTATTAGAAATGTGTTTTCATATTTATAGGTGTGGGAACAGACCATCAAACTGAACATCTTTCTCCGTGAGACCAACATCGTAATTGTGAAAAATTAATCAGCCACCCCATGCACAGTCCCAATATCTACTTGGCCCAAATGCTATGCTGAGAGCAGATATTTTTTTTTATTACGATGGAAAGAAAGAAAATAAAGAAAGAAAAGTAAGGAAAGAAAGGTGAAGGTCAAAAACTGTTTTTAATTCTTTAGTTATCTATGGTGATCATTGTACTGAATTTTTTGCTTTTAATTTTGTCTGACCTCCACAAATAGAAAAAAGTTATAAATAAACCAGCGTTATCCTTATATAAACTGCGTCAGCTATCACAGCTTTAGCCTATTATAAGTCCTTTAAAAACTCAACAATGAGAGAACATTGTATAGTCAGAGATAGCTACGCTAACTTCAAATTCAACAAAAGAGAGAAAGAGTTCACGAACTAGTCTGTCGCAGCCCTATCTAGACGTTTCTTACGAGTTAGCACTTTTTCCAGCACAACCCGGTTTTGTCCCAAAGGCTAGCCTTAGATTTGTTGTTTTTATTTATTATTCCTACTTTTATTGTGCTATGTGGCCGTCACAGCCGCGTTGTTTTAAATTCTGTGTGTCTACGTACATTTCCTTAAATTTATTGCGGAGTGGAAAAATGTGGGCCTTGGATTTTTGTAGTGTTTCAAGAGAGTGGAGATTATAAATCTGCAGCTACAAATGTTTGTGTTACAGTTGTTGTTAGATGGAGCAGCTTCACTATTCAGCCTATATAATGTTCCCACTGCTGGGACACGGGCGTCCTCTCCGTGAAAGGGAGAGTGGGTCAAAATGAGTGCATCCCATCCACCCCGGTCATCCCGCCCCGTTAACGGGGCAGTTGGGAAAAATTGTGCCATCGACCCCGGTTGAGCCGACCCTGTCGTTTAACGGGGTGGATGGCACAGATCTAGTCGCAACTACCCCGGTGTATTTCTAACAAAGCGGACAGCACAGATTGAGTAGCATACGCGCCGCATAGTAGAAAGTACTTATGTTCCAGTATTTGTTTCTTGGTGCTTACTAGTAATGAACATGTCGGTCTGTAATTTTAGATGGTATAATCCATTTTTATATAATATAATAAAAATTTAATTAAAAATAGTAACATAACATTTTCGAGAATATTAAATATTATAATTACAGTTCATATTTATTTTTATAACAATAACTAGCTGACCCAGCGAACTTCCTACCGCCTCAGAATCAATTAATTGTACTTTTAAGGCATAAAGCGTTTTCTAGCAGACATTCCTTTGTTTGGTAAGCTCCTGCCAAGTTATGATAACCTAGTACGTCGAAGGCATAAAGCGTTTTCTAGCTGACACTCCTTTGTCTGACAAGCTCCAGCCAAGTTGTGACTACCTGGTACTTCGAAGGCATACAGCGTTTTCCAGCACTCCTATGTTTAGCAAGCTCCTACCCAGTTATGACAACCTGTTACTTCGAAGGCATAAGGCGTGTTGTAGCTGACACAACGGGTTAGGTGAGCTCCTATAGAGTTATGACCACCTGGTACTTCAAAGACATAAAGTGTTTTCTAGCTGACATACAAAATGTGTAAGAAAATGAAAAATCTCTTTAAACACTACCGGGGCGTATGCTACTCAATCTGTGCTGTCCGCTTAATTAAAAACACACCGGGGTAGATGAGACTAAATCTGTGCCATCCACCCCGTTAAACGACCGAGTCGACACTACCGGGGTCGATGCAACAATTTTTCCCAACCACCCCGTTAACGGGACGGGACGACCGGGGTGGATGGGATACACTCGTCAAACTCGGGGACCAACCGCTTAACGTGACCGCGCCATGGAGGGGTCTTGGTTTGTAAAGATGGGCACCCATCCACGAACCAACCGCGGCGAGCGTAGCTTAACTTGATCGATCGAGCCGTGCGGGATTTTCAACGCACGGCTGAGCACCGAGAGTACAACATCGAACAGTGTCTTTTTTCGACGCGCTGGGATACACTTCGTTGGATTCTCAATACTCGGTCCAAAACCGAGAGTCGAAAATTCAATGCTCTACAAAATTCCGCCGCGTATATTTTAATATTTGTACGTCCGTAGATACGTGGTCTAACATAAATTGCTCTAATTAAACTAGTACCAACTTAATTAAAATCCAAAAACAAGTACCAAACTAAACAATAGGAATTGAACAAGCATTCATGCAAAACACAATTCCAATAATGACACAATCCCGATTCACGCACATAATGCGTTGAACTCAATAAATATACATATATGTAAATGTATTTTCACATAGAATTTAGGTACGAGCTAACAAATTGCCTCGCCATGGATTAACCGAAATCGAAATTAGGCAAATGGGACTAATACCACAGCGATGAATTAGAGATCGTATGTTACACCGTTTCGTAACAGAACGATTGAAATAAGATTAATTTTGGACTTCTTGGTTAGGTGGTACTGTAAACTAGAGGGGTAATTGCGAAACTTGTTATCAGTAGGAATTGGTTTCATATTCGTAATTAAACAACATTCATTGCATTATTTACGTTGCTGAGCCGACAATTTATTCGAACAAATTACGCAATGGTTTAGAAATAATCTTCAATCCCATTCAGATTCTGATAAATTGTGCGTTTCGCAATTAGGGTGCAGAAGAAAGAAAAGTTGTTTATCCTGCACAAACAAAACGCACATTCATCATCATCATCATTTCAGCCGAAAGACGTCCACTGCTGGACATAGGCCTCACGAAATTTCGGGGGTTTGCTATAATCACTAATCACCACGCTTGGCGGTGATTAGTGATTATACGGCGGGTTGGTTGGGTTGGTTAGTTAGCTGCATCTAAATTTGGCCACTTATCGTTTTTATCAACATAAGCTGAGTCTTAAAAAGAATAAAAAAGACCTAAAATCATTTAGATATATAATAAAACATTTATATCTCGCAAACTTTGAAAACAGGTTGGTTCTTCCTCAAATTACGATTTCAGACACCTATCTACTATGTGACCAAGATTATGTCTGGACTTCAAAAATGACTGTGACTTCTGAGTTTGTTTCGGCCTTTCTTCTCAAAATAGTCAGATAGGAAATGCCGTCCTCATCTAGTTTAAAAAAATATCATTGACGTGTAAAAGTATTTGTACAAACCTACTTAAAGAAATAAAATCATTTAACAGCTAAGCCATTTTATGCGACCTTTATTATCCAAGTTCCATCTCAAAAGACCAAAAATGAAGTTACACAGATACTAAATAATAAATTAATATTTACAACCAATAAACACAGTAATGTCAAAATACGTCTTTGCATTCACAAAACGTTAAATAACCCGCCCCTAACTGTTCCTGGTGCAAAGGTGCCCAAAACAATGCTGCATTGCCACGTTGGATGGCAATAGCTAACCTTTGCACCACGAACGAGCCGGAGTGAACTAAATTAATAAATTCTTCTAATTTGTTACTGAACGGTGTAACAGACACCCCCAAAGCAACACTCGTCACTACCAGAATTTATTAACTAACTGAATTGTATTTCTGAACCAAACTCAGACAAACATCGGTAACAAGCTGACGCGCTAATTGGTTCATCTTACCAGCGAGTTATTGTTAAAATTCTACATAATTTTTCATACATTTTGTTAAACCGAACATGACCTAACCAAAAAAGTTCTCTTCTTTTTTAACCGACGAAAAAAAACGGAGGAGGTTATCAATTCGACGCGTATATTTTTTTTTTTTATGTATGACCACGCATAACTTTTTACATAGTAGTCCGATTGGTATAATTATTTTTTTAATGGAAAGGGTATACTCCGAGGGTAGTCCCATATAAATTTGGAAAACAAAATCGAACCCTAAGGGTCGGAAACCAGGGGATGATTGATTGTTCACTCATTGATTGTAATGTATAACCACGCGTAACTTTGTACAGAGTAGTCCGATTTTGATAATTCTTTTTTCATTGGATAGGGTAAGCCAAGTATTATTGGTACATTAAAGCCACAAAAAATTACAAAATAAAAACTTTTTAACAAAAAATTAATTCGGCGGTTTAATTTTTTGTTAAAAAGTTTTTATTTGTATAGGGGAGCAGGGGTGACCCAGTAGTAACAGCCACGACTAACAAGTTGTAGGGTCGACCCTGACAGGTGAACCATTTACTTGGTGTAAATTATTTCATCACCACTGCTCTCAAAACGGTGAAGGAAATCATACTGAGAAAACCGGTCTAAAACCAAAAAGTCGAAGACATGTGACATCTACCAACTGGGCCCGTGTTGTGGTTTATGGTCCATTCCTTCTCATCGACAGGAGGCTTGTGTACCAGCAGTGGAAACAGTATACTTGCTGGTGCTGATGAATGAAACTACACAATATACTAACATAGTACTAACATCATATATCTACTTAACAAAAAAAAGGTAATTTAAAAAAATGACATATGTAATCTATATCTATATAAAAATTAATCCCTATTTCCCTCGGTCACGCCATCACGCGTGAACGACTGGACCGATTTCACTTTTTTTTTTTTGTTGTATTTGTAATTGTTAGGAGAAGGTTCTTATGAAAGAAAAAAAAGAAAAAATTGCGCGGAATATTAGAAAATTCAAGAACTCTTATTTAAGAATACTTAACAACCATATAATAGGACAATGTAAACTTTTTTAATGTAACATTATGACATTTGACATAGAATTGACAGAAAGCGTGCTCAAATATCATCAAAGAGACAGGACAACGTCTGTCGGGTCAGCTAGTTATTAATTAATAATATTATAAAGCTGAAGAGTTTGTTTGTTAGGTTGAAGGCGGTAATCTCAGGAACTACTGCTCTGAATTGAAAAAATCTGTTTGTGTTGGGTAGCCTGTTTATTAAGGAAGGTTATAGGCTATATATCATCACGCTAAGATCAAAAGGAGCGGAGCAGCAACGAAAAATAGACAAAAACTAGCAGGCATTTCGATGCAACGGGAAGGGTTAGGGGCTCAGGGGGCAAAAATTTGACGCTGACGAAATCGCGGGCAGAAGCTAGTTAAAAGCAGAAAATCCTGTACAAGGTCAATAGTATGCTGTGACATTTAAACATAAGTGTCCAATTATAGGTATCCATTGGATATTTTCACCCTTAAAGACCCAAAAAACTCGGTTCACATAGAAATAGAAAGGTCACAATATTACCCGTTATCGTAAAAGAGAATTACATACATTATTGTCAAAAAGATCCTATCCGAAACCAAATGTCAGTAATACATTGGCTAGGACAGAAAAAAAGTCCGATAATGGAAAAATATTTGATCCCAAAACCCACTATTGAACCGATAAGACCATGCAATAAATATCAGGTAGGCTATCTTTATCTATAGCTAGGTATATGAAGGACCAAAGTGTTCAAAAGGACCAAAAAGTATTTTAGATCATCTATTTAATGGATCCTCTAAAAATTCCCATTTTGCGCTCCTAAAATTATTATTGAACAGTCTAATATAATGATTGCACTTATTTTTGTTAACCTCAAATAATCCCAATTTTGGAGTCTAAAAATACTAACATATCATAAACGTAAAATGTAGGTTTACCCTCGCCTATAGATGTTTTACATCAAAAACAAAACACAAATAACACTTTGCCCGAGCTGGGAATGAACGCAGGACCTCATGCTCAGTAGTAGCGCTTGGCAACAATGCCTTGTTACCGTTTACCTTTGTTACCTTTTTGCAAAAAATATTATTCAACGCTCCAATCTATACATACAAATAAATAAAATTGGAGTGTCTGTTTTTAATATTAAGATAACCACTTTTTACTAAGTGTATAAGGATGTATACACGATACATATACCAAAACAAAATTTTTTACAATTTTTGTCTGTCTGTCTGTCTGTCTGTCTGTTCGTTCCCGCTAATCTCTGAAATGGCTGGACCGATTTTGACGGGACTTTCACTGGCAGATAGCTGATGTAACAAGGAGTAACTTAGGCTATTTTTATTTTAGAAAGATTCTTTTATTTTAGAAAAAAAATAACTATCTTCGAAAACTACGCTGACATACGTCTCAAAATTCGAAAAACCCTAGCTGAATCCTACGAAATAGATCAAAATAATGTACTACAGTATTGTACACCTTAAAAAGGCCTACAAAAATGTCCTCAATGGTATATGTCTATCTCTTAGGGATAACCCACAATAACCATTTTTTATCTTTTACTTTTTACGAGAAATAAGGGCTTATTTACGAAGCGATTTTAAGCAATACAGCATTAATCCTTATCCAATTAAGTACCTTAAATACATTGTGCATTCAATATAGATCAATATGGCCCTTTACAGCATGTAATTTAAATGAATATCTTAGAAGATATTAGAGATTTAAAAAGTGGGCGCAGAGCGCGTTGGCAGGGGCCGGGTAGTACAGGATAAGTAGGATTGTAATTCATATTACTTTGGCTTCATAGTAATTGCGAATATCATGTGTGTTCATTATACTCAAAATAAACCTAATAGTATTATTCCAAGTAAGAGACCGCGAAATGGCTTAGATGTTTAGATTTTTGGATGTTTGTTTCTCAATGATGCAAAGACGGCCAAACGGATTTTGATCGAATTTGGCACAAAGATATAGGTATTATATCATGGATACGTAACAGATAGGATACCTACTTTATCCCGGTAGTAGGTTCCCGGGTGATATTTTCCGACAGCTATACGGGCCAAGCCACTGGCAAAAGTACTATTCCTATAATTATGTTCGGTGTCTGGTAAATGATTGAGTGTCTGTATAGGTAAAATAGGAGCGTTAAGAAAAACCAGGAAGACTTATATTCAACTAAACCAAGCCCTATGTCACAGTTTTCTTACTCTGAATACTATTACTTTTATTTTAAAAACACCAACACACATGATGTTCTCATAAACTATGAATCCTAAGTAATATGAGTTATAATCCTACTACTAATAATATTATAAATGTGAAAATGTGTATGATTGGGTGTTTGTTTCTCAATCACGCAAAAATGGCTGAATGGATCTGGATCGAAAATAGCACACAGAGTCTATATTACCTATATAACCTAGAATAACACATTCTTATCGCGGTAGTACGTCCTCTTGCATTCATTTCCGACAACCACGCGGGCGAAGCCGCGGGCAAAAGCTAGTCTATACTAATATTATAAAGGTGAAGAGTTTGTTTGGTTGAACGCACTAATCTCAGGAACTACTAGTCCGAATTGAAAAATTATTTTTGTGTTGAGTAGCTTGTTTATTGAGGAAGGTTATAGGCTAAATAACATCACGCTACAATCAAAAAGAGCGGAGCAGCAACGAAAAATGGACGAAAACTGGCAAGCAATTCGATGCGACGCGACGGGAAGGGAAAAAAAGCAAAAATTTGACGCGGACGAAGTCGCAGGCAGAAGCTAGTATAATGATAAGAGTCTTGTTTCGTGACCCTCATCCTTATTTTGGGGTCCTAAAATACTTAAAAACAAAACACTTGGAACTAACGTGGATGTGTGCATAATTAAAAAAAAAAGTATCACTTCTAAAGCGACAACGGTTATAGAGGTTCATTCATTTAAAAGTGTCCATCATTAGAAGGTCAAAAAGTTTTTAGAGGATTGGTTAAACATTTCCCATTTTGTAGTCCTCCATAACTTAAAAGTAACCTTAACTGTAATCTTAAAAAATATTCACTGTAAGCTTATCGTGATTAAACGAGAAAAAAGTAAAAAGAAAACTGTCCAGAATTTCAAAGAAAAACTTTCCTATTGTTGATCAGAATTTGCGATTCATTATTCAAAGTCTTTGAGCAATTATAACACCTGCGGAGCTTGATAAGACAATGACTAAATTTAGACTAAATAATATTCAGTGTTTGCAAAGTATAGCCTTAATCTTTCATAGTCTCTTTGTTGAGGGATTACAAAAAAGGGAGGTTGAAAGGGGGTTTTATTTAAGGAATGTGACTCACTATTAGCTGAAAAATTAAAGCAAGTAATAACTTCAGATCGATCGAAATGTAAGCCACGCTTGCCGCGGTCGATTCATAGACAGGTGACCTTCCAATACATATCAAAATCCCTCTGTTCCTCGGAAAGCACGTTGAACCGTTGTTACCAGCTGTCATTCCCAGATCTCAGACAGTTTTTACGGCTGTCAAGAACCTGAAAGTCAGGCAAACTCAGGCAAGATACCAAAAAATCTGAGACGTAAACTTATTTTTTTAATATTTGTCTACGCTGTTCTACTCCAACGCAAAAGCTTTTCTTCATTTCTTCAATCTTTCGCGAGCCGGGCGTCATCCTTCCAGGTTCGATGGAATCCATCCAGCTCGTCCCACCATCTCTTACGTGGCCTACCACCACCCTGCCTCACCGTCACCGGGCACCAGTTCTGTGCTACTTGGGCCCCCAGTTTTTCCAGCATGAGGCAGACATATCCTGCCCAGTCGCATTTAATTAAGGATCCAGCAGACATGTCCTCCCTAGTCTTTTTAAGTTGGGCAGCCTTTCAAGCCACATTAGCTATTATATACGACAGTTTAAAGCACAAAATCGTAACTTTATATCTTTCTTTTAATCTACTATGAGTCCTGTGTGGACTATGTGACACCGCCCTTAGACAGTCCAACTAACAAAACTTTCGGCTTTTTAATAAAATAATCGATGGAAGTTTTTCTTCGTACAGTACGTACTTAAGTAATTTTAGTAAAAAAAAGCTGACCCAGATAGAAGAAAAAACTTTAAGTGCGTTGAAAATATGAGCACCAACTTTTCCAAACTAAAACCACCGTATCATCTAGTTTTAATAGTTCAGAAACTTGATTAATTATCGTGGGTTAGAATACGATTTTATTGTAACCTATCTTCTGCCTGCGACTTCGCCCGCGCGGATATCGAACAATATCCCACAGGAACGAATTACCGGGATCAAAACTACCGTATGTGTTAATCCAGGTAAACAATTTCTTATCGCACTGCTTGCTTTGTCTTATCCAACACAGAGAATATAATATAATAAGTTTCACAAATTCAACCCCTCATTTCACACTCTTAGGGATGGAATTTAAAAAAACCCGTTCTTAGATACCTACCCTTCACAAATAACGCACCCTCCAAATTTCATGTCTCTAGCACCAGCCGTTTAGGCTGTGCGTTCAGTCAATCAGTCACTCAGGACTTTTAATTTTCTGTATATGTATAGATTTCTACTTAGTCGACACTAAGACTAGAATAACGGAATAACTATTCCGTTATTCTATACTCATCACCATCAGCATTACAGATGAAAGACTCGTCCACTGTGGGACATACTACCGCAAGCTCTGCCACTTCGATTGATTCTATTTTTCCCGTATCCAGCGGATTCCTGAGGCTTTCACAAGGTCTTCGATCTATTTTAAATAGATGGCAAGCAAAGCCGATATCGAGTATTCTACCAATGTCTAAAGGGAAGGAAGTGTGTCCATTATTGTCTATTTGAAACCTACTGAAAAAAGCACCATTGGGATCCATAGATCGTGATGACATCTTTTTCTCAGACTACACACACATACACACATCCACATCCACACACATGCCATCACAAACATGCTACGTCTTTTCTAATCTAAAACAGAATATCTTTTAGAATTATATCATCTGCCTTTTCCCAACTGTGTTGGGGTCAGCTTCCAGTCAAACCAGATGCAGCTGAATACCAGTATTTTACACGGAGCGACTGCCTATCTGACCTCTACAACCCAGTTAATATGATACCTCTTGGTAAGACTGGTTCTCAAGATTTTCGAACTTCTGACGACCTGAAACGACTATCAAAAATCCATGAATGACAGCTGGAACCGACGGCTGAACGTGCTTTCTCTTGGTTTCTAAAGATGGTCACCCATCCCCAGACAAACCGCGCCAAGCGTAGCTTAACCTGTTTAATTGAGCCGTGCGACTGTTATTACTGCGGTAACAAAGTCCCCCGACACTGACAATAGTAACACGAAAAAAGTTCAGCCATAAAGTGATAGTATTTTTGGGTTTCTACTGTATCAAGATCGACCTGTTGCTGTCTCCATCAGTAGAAAAAAACTCTGTCTACGAAATGTATACTTTTACTTACTTCTTTTTAAATTTTGAATACTAAACCAGATAACATTCGAAGATATTTTTGAAACTTGAATTTGGAGCGTGCGTTCAGAAACCCAACCAACACCTGTTCTAAGAAACTTGCAGGTAGTAGGTAAACATAAGAATTCCGCTGGGCATGCATCTTTGTGAGTTTTCGAACGTCGCCCTGACAGTTTGCGAAGAGTAATGACGTGTTTGTTGGCGTATCTTTACGGTTGGCGCGGTTCGGGAGTGACAGAGGTGTAGGTTATTTGTTTACCAACACGTAACCTATACGACTCCTTAAAAAAATGGTCCTTTGTAGTCATAAGGACCACAGATTTACAAAAACAAATTGAAAATAAAAACCACTCGGACATTTATCTAAAAATTACAAAAACAGCTGACCGATTATGACCTTCCCCCTATCGAATGTTTTGTTTTATTTGTTTCATTACTTTTCGATATAAAAATCAAAATAACAAGTTATCAATTCAAATTAGGCTGAGGTTCAGCACTTTTTGAACGTCAAAATTACATAAGACAGTCCCCCAAAACGCCCGCCCTACACCACTTCCTAGTGCTTTAGCTGTAAAGAAGATGTGGCGCGACAAAGTCCCCAGCAGCACAGCTGTCTGTACAGTTAGAAGAACTATCGATACCCAACTCGTGGCTAAAGTATTGCTACCTAATTTAATTTGACCCCATATATTATATTGTAAGCGACTCTTTCATAAAACCGACTCCTTCATAAAATACTAAGTCACTGAACTGAATCTCAATCCTAATAAATAATACAGTCACCGATAAAAGTGTTACTCTTCAAAAACTTTTGTATTCAGGTCAATGTTCAATACCAATAACTCGGAACATATTTATAACACTTTTCAACACTTCAACAGCTCTAGCGGTTAAGTTAAAGTTAAAACTTCAAAGTTGGCTGTAAACAAATACATTACTTAGCTCTTATGAACTGTTTGCTTCGTTGAAATATTGATGTTGAGAAGAAAGAACGATTGTTGTGTTGAAAGGTAAATGTATTAAGTTACTGTAAGTTGCTACTTATTTCCATCTCATCGAACAAAGAAGAAGTAAAGAGAATAATATTCCGTGATTTTAAGAGAAAAAACTTAATGTAGGTAAGTAAAATGTAGAAGACTACACACACAAGAAGACTACATTCGTCATTATCTATCTAATAAGCAAACAAAACATGTTATGACGAATAAAAGAACCTATTAAACTTAATTTATTCTGATTTTGAACGTTTTGTCAGTCTTTTACGGTATTCCGTCATAGAAGAAAATAACTCTCATTCACAATAACGTACCAAAGACACCAACATTCTTTTACAGCAAAGAAACCAAAAACAAAACACTGTCTGTCCGCAGTGCATCAGAGAAAATTAGATTTACGCCACCAACTTGTCGTAACGAATGTACCGAATGTTTGAACTCGCAACTGTGCACTAAAAAGAACCTTTCCGTGAACACTTTATTGTGTTATCTGTGCCTGTGCCTTCGCGCCAAAAAAAACGCGCGAAACGGGATTCGAAATTCGTATTTCATGGATGCATTGTTTTGGCGAGAAAATAATGGACTGTTCCATGCATGATAATGGCGAATGATTTTGACAATTCAAACTTGGAATGAAACTGCAGTCTTTATTATCATCGTGTATTTTCTTTTTTTTCCAATAAACCTTTATACGTAGTAAATCTTTATACAATCTTTAATAACATTATATTTCGATATCTATCCTTCCCACCGAAAAAATTACGCGCCACGGGAGATTTGAATTTCGAGCACGCGTTATCCAAGGACCGAGAAAAATATGGCCGTTCCCACGCAATTTTAAATTTGATACCAAGCTGTTTTTGTACGTAAATTCCTAGCTAAATTGATCGGGTGTTGATTTTAAAGGTTGGTTTATGCAAAAAATATCTTCATTAATAACTAGGTACATATCCCCGCACCAAAAACCAAAGTACAAAGGCGAAATATTTTTTCAGGTTGCCAGTTTCAAAATTGTAGTTAGGAGTTAGAACGGGGTTAAAAGCTTAAAAAAGCGGCGACCGGCAATCAACGGGGCGATATGTTTTGCAATTTTCCTCTAGCCTCGAAGGGGTTGTTGCACTAAATTTGACCTTCGTTAAAACTTGATCGTTTTCATCCCGACTATGAAACGTTGCTTTGGAGTTGAAAAATTTTTAGTTTTTAGTTTCAAGTATGAAATCAAAAATGTATCGTTGTCAATGTACTTATGTTTAGTATATTTTGTTTATTTGTATTGTATTGCTAATAGTTACTTTAGAAAAATCACAATCATGGTCCCAATTGTGGTTGATTGATGACAATAGCGTCATTAGCCGCGAAACGGAGTGGGCCATAATCTACCACGCAGGCCCACTGCGGCTTGGACATGTCAGTTTCCCCACGATGATTTCATTCACCGTTTTAAAAGAAGTGGTGACGAAATTATTTACACAAAGTGCCTGTGTAGGTTCGAACTCGCGACCTACAAACTCGTAAATTACGGCTTTTGCCATTGACCACCAAAAATGCCTAACCCTTTAGGGAAGCAGGCGAAATGATCCTACTAATATTATAAACGCGAAAGTTTGTATGTATGGATGTATGGATGTGTGGATGTTTGTTCCTCTTTCACGCAAAAACTACTGAACGGATTTAGATGAAATTTGGCACACAGATAGTTTATAACCTGGAATAACACATAGGGTCGTTTTTATCCCGGTAGTATGTTCCCGCGGGATAATTTCCGACCTCCACGCGGGCGAAGCCGCTGGCAAAAGCTAGTATGTCATATGATATTTGTGTACAGTGGACCCCGGTAATCCGACAAACGTTTTGCAGGGCAGTGTCGGACTATCGAATTTGTCGGATTATAGAGTACTGCCTAAGAAACCCCCTATAGTCCGGTTTTTTTTTACAAAAGTACCTTGTAATCCGACAAATTACAGATCCATTTCCCGTTCAGTCATGCATTATCTACATTAGCGAAGACTGTCAAAAAATATTCAATAATAATAGACATGTCAGATTACAGGGGGTGCCGGATAAGACAGGGGCCGCATTACCGGGGGTCCACTGTATATGTGAAATGTTATTATGAGCGGCTCTGAGATTACTATGCCAGAATCTTTGTCAAGACTATCTTGACAAGAGACTGGAGTGGCGGGGAAGTGAAGATATACCTATATCAAAATAACTATATTATCAGGAATCAAGTTCTCTGACAAACGTAAGAATAACTCGTAATACCAATATATATGAGATAATATGATTGTCGTTGGCTGACTGAGTAGTTTTCCTAGAACTACTTAATATCTTATACACGTATACATCTTTAGTATTGTTATTGTCACATTTCTCTCCAATATTTATTTTCGTTCGATTTTCATGTTTATTCCTTCTCGATAATATTACTTTATATTCGGAAATTTAACAAATAATCTATGACACAATGAAAGAACTGCAATCGACACATGCCTGCTAAATCCTAATTAGAAGGCGGACCACGCAGCCTAATATGACCTTTCAGTAAATACCAGTTACGTGATAATGCCCTGTCACCGAGCAGAACCCCTAAATAAATCTCCGTCTCCCATCCTCACCAGCATTTCAACCAATAAGGGCTCTAACAATATCACCGGAATTCCCTTAAATTAGCTTCCTGAACTATCGTTTTCCCATGCACATCCATTCGACTCTATTCCCCATACCAACACCATGAACAATTCATGAAAAATCTAAAAATTCCAACATCCATTACGTCTCCCGTATTCAGTCAAAGAGAACAATGCACTACATAAGCAGCAATGTATACGGAACAGTAAGGACATGTCGTTTGAATAGTGCGCCTTGAAAGGATTTCGAGATAGGATTGATTCATGATCACAATTACCTTCGAATGTTGTTGGGAATCTAGTTGGACCAGCCTTATTGACGGCCAGAGAAGATTGACCTCTATGCTCTTCGCTTTTATAAGCAGGAAAGGATCAAGTTGGGTCGGGCATTGCAACAAGACATGTGAAACGTCCAGTTTAGGTTGGTCTTCTTGTACGTGGAAATTGAATGGTTTTAAGGGTATTTTTAAATTGGACGTGTAAAACTAGACATGCGTCCAAGATTCAGGCTTCGCCGTATCGGGGATTTCTTGGGATCGTTCCTCGTTGGTATCAATTGGGCTTTGTTTGGACTATAAATACATCAAGAGTTTACATTTAAAGGTTGATGTATTGACGTTGTTTTCTGCTGTCAGGGTGCGACGGTAACCAGGACTGATGTGGAATACACGTCGCCATTTTTGACGATAATTTATGCGTTCTATTTGATGTTTGCGCTTTTTAAGTGAAAGGTGCATAAAGAGGATTTGATTGGAAATCTGGATTGGTTTAATTGAAAGAATACTGCTACTATGTCATTCGCAATTCCTCACGATTTTAATTCAAGTGTATTCTAAGCCGTGCTGTGGCGGTGCCGGACGTAAAAAATAGAAGATCGTAAGAGGCGACTAAGGGGAGAATGTGCAGCAGTGTTCTATATGCATTTTATCTCCAAACTGCGATCGCCAATCCAGCTGCCAAGCGTGGCGATTATGGCAACCCCCTTTGGAGGAGGCCTATGTCCAGCAGTGGACGTCTTTCTGCTGAAATGTTGATGACGATGATTCTAAGCAATATCTCAAAAAAAAAACCCCTAATGAATAGTTATGATTATGATCCCATTTAATCCAGTAGCCTTCATTTTTGCGCAAACATGCTAAGTACTCAGGAATATTTCAATAAACATTAATAATGTAGGTAGTCCCAGTCCCAACCCACTCAAAAAACGAACTAAAATAAAAAATAACTAAACGCGAAAACCTAACGAAAAATCCACTAGCAACTCGAATACAATCCGACCAAGACAAATAGACACTAAAACCGTACATACGAAACGCAATACATCCCTATACGATTCAATACTGCGACAAACTACAAATAAAATGGCAGAAGAACGTAGCTCCGAGAAAATTAAGTCCTATTGACTGTACTGTGCAAATACAATCAACGTAGGAAGGATGCCTTCGTACCACGACGTCAAACTCCCCGACAAAATACGGCACTTTCACCGAAATTCACGATACATTACGCTGGAAGGACCAGAAATTTTCCAAGTGAGGGATACAAAAACAGAAATGTATATCGAAGTTAGGGATGTGAAAACGGTGCTCGATGAAGAATGGTTTTGATAAGTGAAGGTGAGGCCAATGTGTGAGAATTCTAAGTGTCGGTGCAGTGTCGTTCGCAGTTTTAAAGCGCACTGCGAAGTGGGGTAACACGATAAATGGGACGTGATTGGCTTTCTTGAATCCTAACTCCGGCTCCGAAATGTTAGATCTGCGTTTTTAAGTGCTACGTCCTTGTTCAGGTTAGTTATTGTCTGGATTTCTGGGTAGTTTATTGACATCTCAGTGTCCGATGCCAGTACAATTACACCTATTTAAGTCTTTTCACGGAATAAATTCAATTATAAAACCGACTATTACTGGATCGAAGACTCAATAGTTGTGTGGAAATCGGTTGTCATGGTATGGGCATGTGATACGGAGGAATGAGGAAAATGTCATGAAAGAAGTTTTGAGTATGAATGTCGAAGGCTATAAGAGGGAAACACCAAAGAAACGATGGACTGTGTGAATGGTGATGTGATTAAAAAGGGGGGTGACTACAGAGATGACGACTAGTAGAGGAGAAAAACACAGTTTGTGCCGATCCCAAATAAGCTGAGATAAGGACAGGAAAATTATGACTGGATCGGAGACTGCTAGTAACGCTAAGCCTCTTGTCTAGAAACAAGAACTTGTCACTAAACTACCTCCCTTTTTAGGGTTCCGCACCTCAAAAGGAAAGCGGAACACTTATTTGATCACTTTGTTGTCCGTCCGTCCGTCCGTCCGTCCTTCTGTCAAGACCGTTTTTCTCAGGAACGCGTGGAGGTATTAAGCTGAAATTTATATCAAATACTCAAGTCTTCTGTCCCTTGGAGCTGTAAAAAAATCAAACTTTTAAGCTAACGCAATCAAAAGATATAGCCGTTATACCGCAAATTTTCCAAACTCGCAAGGGAATCAAAACCTAAAGGGTACTTCCAGTCGATCTAGAATTTTGAAATTTGGTACGAAGCAACCTCTTATAGCACAGATAAAGGCAAAATTGCGAAAACCATAAATGTTTAGTTACATCATATAATAAAAATATTTTTAATAATTATAAACTTACTACCCCTTTCCTCATGAACGCGTAGAGGTATTAAACACTACCAGGTTTATACGGAACCCTCGGTGCGCGAGTCCGACTCGCACTTGGCCGGTTTTTTGAATATTATATACCTACGATTTTAGTTAAGTCTTCAGTTTCTTATATCTGTTAGAAGTGGTATTTAAAACTAAATACACAATTTAAAATAATTATTAAGTAGGTACGTGCCTCTGAATCGAGAGAAAAATAATGAAGAAGTTTATCAAAGACTTACGAGTAACCTGAAAGTTTCAGAGAGGCAGCAATTGGCAATAGCATTGATTGATTGATTACTGTATATACTATACAAAGTGTAACATAATTAACGCAAGAAATCATACACCTCAATTAGATAAATGATAAATGTTTTTATTTCTGTAAATAGGTTTGTACAAACACTTTTACAAGTCAATAATAAAAAATTTTCAGCTAGATGAGGTCGGCGTTTCCTATCTGACTACTCTGAGAAGAAAGGCCGAAACAAACTCAGAGGTCACAGTCTCTGTTAAAGCCGGGACATCATTTTGGTCACATCATGTGAAGACCATGTAAATAGCTGTCTGACATGGTCTTTAGAGGAAAGAACCACAATGATACAGATACAGAGACAGAGTATTGAGTTACAATCATTTTATGAAAGCTAATTGTTTTTATTAAGGTGAATGCTCCAATCCAACCAGCCCGCGAAATTCAAATTTTCTTACGTTTTTTGCAATTTGCAGGCCAGTGCTAGGTTGTATGTTGATTAAAATATTATTCGCGCCTGTAAGACATATGTAGTTACAGAATTATAAACATCAAAATCATCAATACAAGAAATTTTGAATTTCGCGGGCTGGTTGGATTGGAGCATTCACCTTAAGAAAAATGTGTAACATTACTTTAGCATTTAAAATGAGGTGTTATTGCCTTGAAAAAATAATAGTTTAAAAAAACTAAAAAACACGCTTCCATGGAAAACCAAACTAAAAGGTACAAAATAATGGAAAAAAAGCGTGGGGTGCCTGATATCAATAAAAAAATACCTTAAAAGCACCCCACGCTTTTTTTCCATTATTTTGTACCTTTTAGTTTGGTTTTCCATGGAAGCGTGTTTTTTAGTTTTTTTAAACTATTATTTATTTTCTATTTTTTAGGGTATTTCGAATTTTGAGACGTATGTCAGCGTAGTTTGTGATAGTTTTTTTGCTGTCCTGGTAACCCTGGCAAGGATAATGGCACAAATTTTTGAAATTATTGCATTGTCATCAGTCTTTGACAGGTGTGCAAAGTTTGAATGAAATCTGGTCGTTTAAAGTGGGTCAAAATCGCACTATAAGGAGTCGGTTACAAACAAACATACAAATATACAAACATGCAAATATACAAACATACAAGTGAAGCTAATATAAAGCGTGTAAAAAGATGAAATTCTCTTTGGCTCAAACAGCAGTCGGTATGGTATATGCTTTCATCAAAAGTTACTGAAATATATTCAGTAGTCAATTAGAAACAAAGTACTTTCAGGTTTTGTATTTATTGGTGGCATCTTGTAGAACGACGCACTAACTGAAAAATTTAATTCAGTGCATGATTCTAGAACCTCCTGCGTAGAAATTATTCGTCGGTAATGAAAAAAAAGTAGCTTATAATAAAAATATTAGTTCTAATAATGATTAGCTTCATACATTTTGACCACTTCTGGCTAAGTAATAAGAGCTGCACGGGACGATCGTTCAGGTTAAGCTACGTTTGCCGCGGTTGGTCCGTGGATGGGTGACCACCTTTACATACCAAGATTAACGTGCACGTTAAGCCATTAGTCCCGGCTGTCTTTCGTAGATCTTTGACAGTCGTTACGGGTCGTAAGAAGCCCGAAAGTCTGACAACCAGGGCATTGAAAACCAACCAACCCAAAGAGAATTGTATTACCCAGTAATTGGGTGGTGGAGATCAGATAGGCAGTCACTCCATGTAAAGTACTGGTACTCAGCTGCATCTGGTAAGACTGGAAGTCAACCCCAACACAGTTGGGAAAAGGCTAGACAGATGATGATGAAATTTTGATCGCGTAGGCATTATTGCACTCACATAATTATCTATGAAACCTCAAAAAATTACTCGGCCAAGAAAAATGTGCTGAATTCATGGTTTGCGCGTCGATATATCCCATCCTATATAAACGTCAAAATATATACAGTTCCAATATAAAATAATATTGTGTATAGAAAAACTCGTAAATTATGAGTTTCCTTACAAAAATGATAGCTTTCTCCCATAACAACATGTAACATATAATAAAAACCTTATGTTTATGGAATATTATTGTTCTTATGACGAAACTTGAATACGTAATCGCAGTCCTTATGGGAATTTCATTGGGTGGGCTTGCCATTCGAATTTGGACCTTAAGACCATTCCTTAAGACACAGGGTAAGTTTCATTGGTATAGCTAAGATATGGTTTAGTACGTGTTAAAAATATGGGATCATTTAAGGCTCATATAATATGTGTGAGATAAAAAAAAACTATACGTATCGCATTATTATAGGACGGTCAAAATAACAGCCGCACGGGTCAATCGATCGGGTTCACTATGCTTGCCGCGGTTGGTCGGTGGATGGGTTACCATCTTTACGTACCGCGAATCCTCCGCGAAATACGTTAAACTGTTGGTCCCGGTTGTAATTTCTGGATCATTGATAGTCGTTACGCGTGGTAAGAAATTCGAAAATTTGACAACCAGTCTTTCCGAAGGGTATACCCAGTAACTGGGTTTAGAGGACAGATAGGCAGGCTCTCCGTAAAATACTGCTATTCAGTTGCATTCTGTTAAAATGGAAGTGACCCCAACATAGTTAGGAAAAGGCTTGCCAGCATGCGTAGCATGACCAATTCTATCTCTATTCTACCAAGAATAGACAAAGTTCTTTCTATTCAATTCGACATCTCTTCGGCCCGAGCTCGGGGCGACCCGTAGACTCGGGTTTCTATGAAGACAAAGACAGTTATTCTTTCCATAGCAAGAGAGTGGTAACTAATGTAATTAAGGTGGATCCGCTAAGGACTTTTTTATTGAATAGTTATACAGTGGGATTAAACGATCTTAGAGTATTTGTATTGATGATTATAATTACTATAATTCGGAAAAAAAAATGTACCCCCAACTGAAACTCCAACTCAAAAGTAGAAAAAAATTAGTTGCCATGCTCGACATCGTAGAATTTTGTCGACTGAAGAATAGAAATAATTCCTTTCTTCAGTTTTAACATCGCCGTGCCATTTTGTCTATTCTTCCGTCGACAAAACTCGTTTCTATGGTGGTCATGCTACGCGTGCAGATGATGATGGTGTGAAAAACAATCTGTTCTTACTTGAGTATTCATATTATTCACACGAAAAATTATTACCGATTTATCTCCGAAAAAAAAAGCGTAGCAAAATATGTTCAACATACAAGACCATAAACAAGGTATAATGGTACTTACAAGACGATAAAATGTTCATTTTTCTTTGAGTGACAAAATGACTGCTATCAGAACATACCTGAAACAAAAAAAAAACAGTTTAGTTAAAAAAAAAATAACAATAAGGGCATTTGGTCCCTACCATGACACCGCTCCCCGATCTACTCCTTGATGTGCAATGGCTTATAGTACCATGAAACATGAGGCTTCAGGGGCTAGTGCAAATCTCGGGGTTCATTCGATTAATGGGGTCTGGTCAAACCACGCTGGGGTATATATATTTCATTCATTCGTTCATTTAGGTTTCATAAAAATATATAGTATTGAAGAGCAGTTTTGGCTCAGTGGTAACGGCCGTGACTTACGAATTTCAGATTATAGATTCGTACCCAGGCAGGAGTTTTACTTCGAGTAAATTATTTCATAACCACTGCTCTCAAAACTGTAAAGGAAAACATCGTAAAGAAACCGGCATGTCCTAGGAGCAAACATTTTAAGACATCTACCAAGCCGCGCTGGGCCCACGCGGTGGATTACGGCGTCGGCCCATTTCCTTTCATCAAAAAGAGGCCTGTGACCCAGCAGTGGGACCATTATAGGCTGATTCTGAGATTCATTCAAGAGAAAAAAAATGATCCAAGTGCCTTCGGTCCATTAGTTTGCAAGAAATAAGGTTTTTGTAGCATCAATATTTATCGAAATAAAACTTATTAAAAATAATAGTTTAAAATAACTAAAAAACACGCTTCCATTGAAAACCAAACTAAAAAGTACAAAATAATGGACAAAAAGCGTGGGGTGCTTTTTAAGGATTTTTTTATTGATATCAGGCACCCCACGCTTTTTTTCCATTATTTTGTACTTTTTAGTTTAGTTTTCAATGGAAGCGTATTTTTTAGTTTTTTTTTAACTATTATTTATTTTCTATTTTTAGGGTTTTTCGAATTTTGAGACGTATGTCAGCGTAGTTTGTGACGTATGTCAGCGTAGTTTTCGAAGACAGTTTTTGCTGTCCTGTTAACCCTGGCAAGGATGATGGCACAAATTTATGAAATTATTGCATTGCCATCGGTCCTTGACAAGTGTGGAAAGTTTGAATGAAATCTGGTCGTTTAAAGTGGGTCAAAATCGCGCTATAAGGAGTCGGTTACAAACAAACATACAAACATACAAGTGAAGCTAATATAAAGCGTGTAAAAAAATAAAATTACAATTCGTTTCCTCTCACAAATATAAATAACCCTTCAAAAGTTGTTTTAGTATTTAAAGGTATATAAATATATTTTTGTACACAGAATTCTTGACCAACTTCTGTGAAAGATCCCGAATTTACCACACTTTTTTATCTTTTTTTCCCTTGAAGTTTTATAAAAAGAACTCCTTTATTTTTAAGATAAGTAAAGAAGTTTTCCTTTGATATTCAAACAGGAAAATAGGTAGTGAATATGAATGTTGTATCTTAAAGAAAGTTGTCGGCTGACCTGTATTTCTATAGAAGAACATAATCCTATTTTATTACGAAGAAATGCTTCTTGTACTTACACAACAACTTACATTTTTTTTTTCTAGAAAAATCGTACAGCAAAAAATTTACAAAGAAGATTTTTTTTTTAAATAGCAGTTCTATTACGGCACCTGTCCTACCGCGGCAAGATTAATTCGCGCGCTGGATCTTCAACACACAGGTCAGCACCGAAGGTTGAAAATGGTAAAACGTGTATTTGCGTGTTTTTTGGATTCGCAATGGTCGGTTCAAAAAGGTTGAAAATCCAGTGTGCTATTAAATTCTGCCGCGATATTTCTACTTACATGCGAACGTACAAATGTGTTCCGTGTAAGTAAGAGATACTTACGTTATATGTTAATAATTACTCGCTGACTGTTCATACCGTCGGCGAGTACTTGTTTATCGCAATGATAAGAGCTATCAAAGAGAGTTCACATAGGGACGCTTGCTTGGTGGACAGAACACTCGCTGGAAGATTCTCTCGTTTCTAGTTGCTAGCTCTACTCGTTTGTCGTTAATCGCTGCCTAATTATCAGAATTAATAAACTTTTGACACGAAAAAAACAGAGTGCCGAAAAAAGCACTACAAAGTCGAAACCAAAATTTGGGAAGTCGGTAACATTAAACTAACAATACAGATCCGAAGAATTTATTTTTCATATTTTAGTTTTATTATGTAAACAATAGGGACAAGAAGCATTAGAGCATTAGAGCATCATCAAGATACACAAAAGTGAGAGTAAATACATAATATTAAATCTAACGCAAAAAGTACCCTCGGAAAGATAATAAAAGTTTTCTGAAACCACCCCTGCACGCGTAGCATGACCACCATAGAAAGAACTTTGTCTATTCTTGGTAGAATAGAGATAGAACTGTCATGCTACGCCAGCATAAAACGGTACAAATCTTTCTACAATCTTTAATTCTGTCTTTAATCTTTCTACAATCTGTAATTTTGTCTATTCTTCCTTCGACAAAACCCCTTTTTACGGTGGTCATGCTACGCATGCTGAAGTATACTGTATCCATTACAATTTTTCGAAATGATCCACAATCTCCGCAGATATCGCAAAACAAACAAACAAAAAAAAACAAAAAAACCGATGAATTAAGGAACCTCCTCCCATTTGGAATTCGGTTAAAGAAGAAGAACAAACAAGCATAAATCGCTTAAAAAATATTTTACATTGTACAAAAAGCATGCAACAGTTTTGTCAATGTTTAAAAATGTACAGGTTTAAATAACGCATGATTGACTCGACAACACCGGCGTTTTGCGTATAAATAACTTGCACCATGTTTCCGAATTTCACAAATATTTAAGGACATTACAAAATTGTTGTTCGAAAACCTTGATTTTTTTTTCCCCTCTACAAAGATGGTGTCGGCTGATGTCTGTCTACAATAGTAAATTCATCACATCATATTCTTTTTTCTGTCCTTAACTTTCTTTTTAGCTACTTCATTACTACGTTACCACTTGAAATTCAAATGAACTTAAACGGTTGTATTGATGATTTTAAATTAAATAAATAAAAAATAAAAAAAACTAGGTATTTCAATTTATTTTAAAAGGTTAAATTCTTTCAATTTAACCTGAACAGAGTATGTATATACTTTCTTTAGATATTGTGAAACAGAACATATTATATCACCATCATAATAATCAGCCTATAATATTCCCACTGCTGGGACACAGGCCACCTTTCGGTGCGAGGTTGTGGGCCGTAATCAACCACGCGGGCCCGAAGCGGGTTGGTAGATGTCACATGTCTTCGAATTGTCGGTTTTAGGACATGCCAGTTTCCTCACGATATTTTCCTTCACTGTTTTGAGAGCAGTGGTGATGACATTATTTACACAAATTAAAGCGACTGCTTGGGTTCGAACCGACAACCCTTAAGTGGGGACCGATACCACTGGGCCATCACTGCTGATGTTATTTATACTTAACAAAATTTTGCTAAAACAGAACCATCACTTTCTCGACTATATTTTCGTAGAGCCATCTCGACCAGTTCAGACGTATTTTACTTGTAAATGTAGGACATGGTTGGCTGACTTTAATGAAACTGTCACCGTTGGGACGGAAAAAAATTATGCCTCGCTGGCTCAAGCAAGTACATAACCGTGATTGGAGACTGAAATGGATACGTATCAGAAATTTTGATTTTGGGAACATGGCCAATGTGAATAAGTAAGTGATTGATGTCAGAGGTCAGCCATTTTATATAGAAATGTTTTTAAATAACCGTTACGAGCGACAATACATCAGAGGCACCAGGAGTAGTCCCCGCTAAGCGGCCTTTTGGTATATCGTATCGTTGAGCTCCTAAAGTTCTGAGTTGCGCTGCATGGTTGCGGACAAATGCGTATACTGAATGGAAAGGTCAGTCTATGTCTTTCATTCCTCAAAATACCATTTCAGACCAGTCTGCATTTGTCTTAACCAAGATTATGTGGACTGGATTTTAAAGGACACTGTACCCTCTGTGAGTTTCGACTTTTCTTCTCAGAGTCTGATAGGATGTACCATTACCTTTTGTCGCTACCTGATCTTCATTTTAGCCAAAAGACGAAGTCCACAGCTGGACATAGACCGGGACCAGGCAACGCCAGATCGATCGGTCCTATGACTTTCTCCTCCACTAGATTTCGGCGACCTTCATCAAGTTATTATCGATATGAGGAAAATGAAATCAAAGATGGAAACTTTATTCCTAGGAAGAAAGCCTAGGAATCTGAGTCATGACTGGGAATTATAATGATCTATAGCTATTCAACCTTAGGATAACCCTACCCATCAAACTTTCAACTAAACCAAACACTATCTCCCACGTCCAATGTCAAAACCTACCTTATCTGCCAAATAAATCAAAAGTGAACACCCCAGTTCGACGGTAGCCTGAACAAGAGATCCATCAACACCCAAACGCGAGGCATCGCGTGCCTTATACAGGGTGATTCATTGCTCGTCCCAGGACGAAGTGCCGACAATAAATACTGCCCACACGCATGGCCAGATTATTTATTTTCTGGATCAGCCTGTATCTTAAAATAGAATTATGTCTGCAGGTAGATAAGGATTTTGCTTTTGACGTGTTGGAGAATCAATTTACGTTGTAAAGACGAGAATCTACAGACATTTGTGTTCGTAAATTGACCTGATATTATGAAATAAAGGTCATTCGAGTAGCATTCGGCTTCAACTTATGATTTGTAGGTTGTGAGTTCGAACCAGGCAGGCTTAGTTTGTTATTAAATTTCATCACCACTGCTCTCAAGACGGTGAAGGCAAATATCGTGAGGAAACCGGCATGTCCAAAAATCAAAATTTTCGAAGACATGTGACATCCTACGGGACGCCCTAGGAGGACATATAGTGACCTTATTGGTGATGTTCTTCAGAAAGGTCAGGTGCGTAGTACTCGCAACCGGTGTGTGTATATGACCAATTGTATAAACCTAAACGAGGCAAAAGGAGTGTGTAGAGATCGTAACAGGTGGCGTTCCGTGGTTTCTGCCTACCCCCATGGGAAAAAGGCGTGATTGTATGTATGTATGTATGTATGTGACATCCGTCAAACCGCACTGGGCACGCTTGATGGATAATGGTCCACTCCCTCTCCCAGAAAGGAGGCTTGCGTCCCAGCAGTGGGAACATCAAAGGATGATTATGATGATGTTTTAGTGTCCGTGCAAGTGTGATGCTTCTAATTAGACCATGTTTCACATGCTGGATTGTCCTATGTTCACTTACATCTTTGGATACTTAAAGAATGCCACTGATGACGCAATCAACGTGGCCATGTATTGGGGTCACACAACATAATAATAACCAAAAGCATAAGGCGATAATTTGACCCTTCAAATTTTGCATAACTATAAGGTGTCTATGCCCATGACTTATCTTACCTCCGTAAGTAAGTTGTACCTTTAAGATCTTAACTACCATAACTTTTTACAAAATCCTACTTCTATATGTCTTGGGAAAAAAAAGTGTAATACTCGTAATACTTTAAAAATCGCAATACGTAGCGACAAACCCGGCCGATACTTTACGGGCGGGGTACGGTGCATAAATAAGTCGTTTTGTCGACGCGATCAATTGCTGCGTGTTTATGTCGCACTCTTGTAAAATGTTTCGGCTTTTGTCGCTAGTGTGATAGGATTTGTACACATGTGCGACTTTTTTTCGGGAAAAGTTTCGACTTAAAAACTTTGAAAAGAGCGATGTTTTAAGTTGCCTCTGTGGTTTTCGAAATGGTTTGGAACAGTTTAATACGTCTGCCGTCTTTGTTCGTGGTTTCAATGGAAAAATATGGTCTTTCATCGACAGAATGACAGCCGGTGACGGTCGTCAGAAGACTGAAAGTCTGACAACCTGTCTTACCAAGGGGTATTACGTACGTACCTAGGTTGAGGAGGTCAGATAAGCAATCGCTCCACGTATAATATGCATAATACAGCTACATTTGTTTAGGCTGGAAGCCGACCCCAACATTGGGAAACGGCTGAGCAAATTATGATCTACAGAATGTACAGCACATGCTCAAGTTTACCTCGCAAATCTTTCAATTAACAGGTTATTGTCAACAAGGTGTCTACCAATACTTCTTTTTATACCCACCTTCCGTTTAATCTTTCTTCGTATTGTTAATTTAGTTACTCCAGTGTGTGAAAGAGATGGAACGATGAATGTTGAAATCTGCTTTGTTTTCATGTTTGTTATATGACCTAATCTTTTTTCTTTCTTTCTTTTCTTTATATACATACTGTCACTTCCTTAAGTTTGTACGTGCATTTTGATAGGGTACATTTATTTGCCGTGCTTCTAAAATTATCCCCAAGTACTATGTAGCAGGTAGGGTAGTAGGTAAACCTCATCACAAAGTCACATCGCTTTCCCCAAAACACACAAACTCTCCTAAAACAATAAGGCGTCATTGTACACCCGCAGACCACTGTGTCAATATGAGCTTAATATTTCGCACCTTATAAATGAATCTATGTTTAATTATCATTATTTTTAAAGTTTGGGTCCAATCCTACGAGCTTAGTAAATTATTTATTTATTAAATACGTGAAGTCAAATTTTTTACTCCTTTTTACAGAAATTACGCGGCCGGAGGAGTGTGAAATTTGAAATAGGTAAGGCTTTTCTATAACAATGGATTACTTTAAAAGAATAAAAAAAAACATACTGAGTCGAATTTCGGCCACTAGGCGACCACTAGTTTTAGGAAATATAATTGCAATAAGGACAAAATTTTGAAAACCTTAAAGGTTATTAAGCAAATGCCATCTCTGTATCAGAGGAGACCTTTGCCTTGCGGTGGGACATTTATTGACTGGTATGAAGGTTACTTTGGTCGTTCAATCATGGATGAGTTGAATTAGTATTAACTACCTTTTGCCAGCGGCTTCGCCCGCATGGAGATTGGATATTATGCCGCGGGAACGCACTACCGGAATAAAAAGTACCCTATGTGTTAATCCAAGCTATAAACAATCTGTGTGCCAAATTTCATCTAAATCCTTTCGGCCGCTTTTGCGGGATTGAATAACAAACATACACACTTCCAAATAGCTAAACATCCAAAATTACATATGTACATTGGATTACAATTAAATAATCCATATTTCTGTATAATAAAATCCTTGAAGTAAAAGAAAAAAGTCGTCCCTGTGCGCAAGCCCTAAGCGTCAATACACGCTTAATATTTCGCACTATATTCGACCATTCGACCAGTCGCGAGCGCGCATTTGCATAGTATTGTCTTGTGGCTTTATTTATCTTTTTTCCTTTTGTACGCCCTTCTCGGCTTACGTTTTTTAAGTTAAACTGTTTTTATTATTATTCGGTCTTGCTAGGTCCTTTTTGGGCTCGATTTACGATGGTAGGGAATTTAATACTGCGGAACTTTGGGAAGGCTAAATTACTGAATAAAATGTTGTGCAGAAAGAAAATTTTATGTAAGGGCTTGTGGCTAAGTAATAATAACCGAACCAGTCGATCGAGCAGGTTAAGCTACGCTGGACGCGGTTGGTCCGTGGATGGCTCCACCTTTATATATGAAGACTTTTCCGTGCCTCGAAAATCACGTTAAGCTCCCGACTTCTTTCGTTGCTTGTTGAGAAGATAAAATCGGGGTATTACATAAATGTAATTTGGGTCTGTGCTTCCTGCATCCATCGGATTCGTGCGGCCTTCCCAAGGTCCACTTTATGGAGGCCTTCCAATTCTACGCTGGTTCGTGGTCGCCACTTCAGAACCGGTCGAAGTGACGGAGCTTTAGTAAGGTCTCTTGTGCGGCAGTCGATGTCTTTCGCATGAATAGACGATTATATTATAATTTGGCGCACCTGTTCAATTTGTTTCTGCATAGCATTTCGATCTTTACATCCATTTATTGTTACAGAAATCTTTAAAAACTTCCCCAAAGCAAATAACAGTAACTGCAATCCCCTTAATCCCGCGAACTAGAGAACAAAATCCGGAACAATTTTCGAAAACATCCGACATTCGATAACATCAATATCCAGAAATACGTAATCCAATAGGGATGATAAATTCCGTAAGAAATTCTTAAGAAAAGAGCTCTTAAGCGTGATGACCCTACGGGACCCTATCGCGATATCTTTCTGGCCATTTGAGAATGGACATCATTTAATTTTCCACGGCATTGGTCAATCTCCTTTATATTATATTTGTGTTATCAGCAAGGAAAAATGTTGGATAAATTATATAGCTGGGTATGAAGATGTTTTGGTAAAAATGTGTTCAATATTTAGTAAGAATTATTTTGGTGCTGGTCGCGAAATTAAATGTAATATAGCATAGTGTTACGAGCTGGGGTTCGGGATAAATTAATTTAAAGCCAAAATTATCGAAACACACCACAGTTTAATTGAACAATCACAATATCGCAATAGTCAAAATGTCAAACAGAGTCACTTGTTTCGCTTGTACTGTATCGCTTGATTCGTATTCGCTCGCTTCCGAAATCGAACTGCCTATCGGGCCGACAATCCGCTATTTATATCCCGAGCAGAACATTCGCGAACATTCAACACTTTTCCACAGTTTACAAGTAGATTCGAAACTTCGAGAACCTTCCACAGACATCTATTTACTGTTTAATCCCGCTACTCAACAATAGATGGCGGTGGCGTCTACGTACAATTGTTCGTAGTACTTGCTACTTGATAACAGATGGCGTTAGCGTGTCGTATCTAGAAGTTTCAACACTGCCCCATCCTTAGATGGAATTAGCGTGACGTTTCTAGACTTTTCGATCTACGTAATGTTGTCCCTTTCTGAGATGGAGTTAGCACGCTGTTTCTAGACTTTACGATCTACGTAACACTGCCCCCTCCTTAGACATGCTCGTCCCGAGCATCATTATTCCCGTAATATCGTGCCAATCGATCTACATGAACAATTTTAGGCGCAGTTCGCAAACCCTTTTGTATTCGGTAAGTGACGTCATTGATCTTGGTCACAATCCGGTACGGCCCGTCCCATTTTGCCTGTAGTTTAGGGGACTTCCCTTTGCTGCGCACAGGGTTATGCAACCACACTAGCGAACCTTCGTCGAAGCCAGTATTGTTCATCTTTCGATCATAACGAGTTTTCATTCTCTCGGACATCTGCTGGCCTGATTCTCTGACATGCTCATATACGTCATTCATCTTGTTGCGCAGATCATTTGCATAATCTGTTATACTGCGTGGTGAATCAGGTGGAATGCCGGTTATTAGATCAGCTGGTAACCTTAACTCCCTTCCAAAGTTCGCGAAGGCTGGCGTCACAGTTGTACTCTCGTGAACTGCACTTCGGTATGACAGAAGAAACGGTTGTATGTGCTTGTCCCAATCCTTTTGTCTGCTTGCTACAACTTTTGCCAGATATCTTTCCAACGTCTGATTAAATCTCTCCACCATTCCGTCAGATTGTGGGTGGTATGAAGTGGTTCTGGTTTTGTGAGTACCCATAACCCGAAATGTTTCCTGAAACACTTGAGACTCGAAATTCCTTCCTTGATCGCTGTGGATTTCCAAGGGTACCCCAAACCGACAGAAGACTTCGTGGACTAATTTATCAGCGACTGTTGAAGCTTCTTGATTAGGGATGGCGAAGACTTCCGGCCACTTGGTGAAGTAATCCATGACAACCATGAAATATTTATTTCCACTTTCACTTTCGGGAAATGGCCCAGCGACATCTAATGCTATTCGTTCCCAGGGGGCTCCTACGTTGTACACTTTCAATGCACCCCTGCTGCGTGTGTGTGGTCCTTTTACCGCTGCACAACTGGTACATCTGCGACACCAGTCTTCCACATCCTCTCGACAATGGATCCAGTAAAATCTTTCTCGGATCTTTAACAGAGTCCTTCTTACTCCCATATGACCTCCTGAAGAACCATTGTGGTAGAGCTGTAGAACTTTTGGTACCTTTGTTTTTGGGACTACCATTTGCAAGTGACAGCTATTCCCTCGAGCATTTTCCCATTTTCGGCACAAGACACCATCCTGGATCACCAAACTCTCCCACTGTGCCCAATAACTTTTTGTGGTGGTACTCATCGCTGCAACATCACACCATTTCGGTTTGGGAGCATTAGCTTTAATCCACTCGAAAATTGGCCTGATATCTGTGTCACTTTGCTGAGCATGCTGTAGGGTTTCCTTCCATTCGTCACTAAGATCCGTTCTTAGCATCCTGACAGGTACTGTTTCCTTAGCTTCTTGCCTCACACAATGCTTGCAGTCTTCAGGACAAGGTCTTCTTGATAAAGCGTCCGCGTTACCGTGAGACTTCCCACTACGATGTTCAATTGCGAAGTCATACTCTTGTAGCAGTTCAATCCATCTCGCCACTTGTCCTTCTGGATTCTTAAACTGCAACAACCACTTTAATGCAGCATGGTCTGTTCGCAGGTGGAATTTACGTCCAAGCAAGTATTTGCTGAAATGTTGCAATGTCTTTACTACGGCAAGAAGTTCGCGTCTTGTGACACAATAATTTCTTTCTGGCTTTGATAAAGATTTGCTGAAGTAAGCTATCACAACTTCATAATCTCCTTTCCGTTGAGATAACACACCGCCAATTCCAGTATTACTTGCGTCCGTGTCAACTATAAATTCATTTTCTGTGTCAGGGTAGCCCAAAATTGGGGTATTGCACAAATGTTCCTTTAAATCTCGAAATGCGATGTCACAGTTCTCATCCCAACAGAACGGTCTCTTCTCCTCAGTAAGCTTGTGAAGAGGTTTGGCAATGTCAGCAAAATTCTTGACAAACCGTCGATAGTACGAGCACAAACCCAAAAATGCCCTGACCTGCGTCTTGTCTTTCGGGACTGGCCATTCCTTGACGGCGACGATTTTCTCAGGGTCTGTTTGTACTCCTTCCTTCGAAACCACGTGCCCCAAAAAGCTTACTTGCTGTCTGAAGAATGAGCACTTCTTTGGACTTAGCTTGAGATTGGCTCCTCGGATTTTTGATAAAACACGTTCCAAATTCTGAAGGTGGTCTTCGAATGTGCGGCCCACGATGATGATGTCATCTAAATAGACAAGGCAGGCGTCTCCAATTAGTCCCGTGAGAACTAGCTCCATTAGCCTTTCAAAAGTTGCAGGAGCATTGCACAATCCGAATGGCATGACGTTAAACTGCCATAATCCCTTTCCCGTAGAAAATGCGGTTTTCTCCTTGTCTTTAGGGTCTATCTCCACTTGCCAGTAGCCACTTTTTAGGTCTAACGTGGTAAACCACTTCATTCCTGACAGCGTGTCCAGTGTGTCGTCGATCCGGGGCAGTGGATAGCTGTCTTTTTTAGTAACGTCATTCAATCGACGATAGTCTACACAAAACCGCATGCTGCCATCTTTCTTTTTCACCAGGACCACAGGAGAACACCAAGGACTAGACGAAGGCTCTATAACTCCATCCTTTACCATCTCTTTAATCATGGTATCTACCTCCTTTTCTCTTGCCACTGGTAGTCTTCTGGGTCGCTGTCGTATTGGCAACTCATTTCCGGTATTAATTCTGTGCTGAACTAATCCAGTCTTTCCTATGTCAGAATCATTTCTGGAGAATATGTCTGCATACTGAAGTAGCATCTTCCTAGCCTTCTCTCTTTCTTCTTCCGATAAATCTTTACGACAGTGTTCTAAAAGATTTAACGTGTTAAATCTTGCAGTTTGGGTGTTATTTTGAGAAGGCTGATATTGGCATTCACGCATCCAAGCTACTTCCCCACAGGAACCCATCAACGTACCCTTCTTGACTACTTGCTCCTTTTGACTTGGGTTCAGTATGCGTACGGCTGCAACGTCAATTGCCTTTACCAAGGTCCGCGCAGTTTTCCATGGAAGGTTTTCATCCAATCCTTCAATGAGAATACATCGGTTTTTCTGCCCAGAATTATGTGGAAGACTAACTGGAACTATTGTTTCCGATCGGGGAGGAAGAACAATCTTCTTCAAGCAGTAAACTTTCCCTGATGGTGCACCTTCCATGAAAACTTCTTCTGACCCACATTTTAGGACTCCTTGATTAACGTCAATCTCACAACAGTGCTGTCGCATGAAGTCCAAACCTAGGATGCAGTCGTCTACTATATCAGCCATGATGACCTTATGCCGATAGATTGTGTTACCCAGTTTTAACTCCACCTCCTTCTCACCACGGACGGTTATGTGCTGACCGGTAGCTGTTACTAAATTTACGTCGTCATGCTTACAGAAGAAGTCCCCAAGAAAACGATTCGCTAGTTGGGAACTGACAACCGTGCGAGAAGCTCCAGTATCCAATGTCAGCTTACATGGTCTTCCGTTCACTTCACCTTTTATGACTAGGGTGTTCCCATCATGGGCTTGTGAGACCGAAATTCTTGGGGCTATTTTAACACCAGCCAGCACCCGCCCCGCAGTCCTGGCGTTGACTAGTTTTCCTGCTGCTGGGCGGTGACCTCTGCCGCCTTTCTTTCCCGGGTCTGATCTTCGTTGGCAGTATTACGCTTCGGACAACTTGAGCGAAGGTGGCCTTTTTCCCCACAAGTGTAGCACCTAGGGCTGTACCTCAGACGGTCACGAACAGGTGAAGCCGCAACCTCCCTGATGGGATGGGCTCGATGATCATGCCTCACTGCCTCCACCTCCAACGCATGGGCCAAGGCGTCTTTCAGCGTCTCATGATGCCCAAGTCTTACAGCAGCCCTTACTTCCAGATCCCGTATCCCATCTATGAAGGTTTGAATTAGTATACCCTCGATGAGCGCGGGCGCAGACTGGTATGCCTTTCGAACCAGCTTTTCGATTTCTAGGGCCCACTGCTGCAGGTTTTCACCACTGCGCTGCACACGATCCTTCAACTGGGCACGAAAAACGTGTTCCAGGTGCGCGTCACCGTATCTGGCTTCTAGCGCCTCAACGAGCTGCTCGTAGGTAACATTTTTGCCGAGAGCCTCTAACACAGTTAAGGCCTGGTCGCGAAGGGCCAAAGTAAGCGCGGTCATGGCCTGGCCTGTTGTCCACCCATTTGCTTCCATGACAGCTTCAAATTGAATTTTGTATGCCGACCAGGAAGATGTTCCGTCGAAGGGTGGCACTTTAAACCCGCGCACGGAAGGTGCAGCAACTATCGAAGCCGTAGTCCGGTCTCCAGCTTTCAGAACTCCAACCGCTTTTCTTATATCAGCGATCTGGACTTCGGCCTCGGAGATACGATTTTCATGTACCTGAACAGTCTCCTTCATGGCTTTGATGTCTTTGCCAAATGTCGCGTGTAGATCTTTCAAGAGGAGAACCTGCTCCTCTTGCCGGCGAGCTTGTTCCTCTTTGTCCTGCTGCAGCTGTTCTTGCAGTCGGCGGGTCTGTTCTTCCTGTCGGCGGGCCTGTTCTTCCTGTCGGCGGGCCTGTTCCTCTTTTTCTTGCTGCAGCTGTTCCTGTAGGCGGCGGGCCTGTTCTTCTTGTCGGCGGGCCTGTTCTTCCTGTCGGCGGGCCTGTTCCTCTTTGTCCTGCTGCAGCTGTTCTTGCAGTCGGCGGGCCTGGTCTTCCTGTCGGCGGGCCTGTTCTTCCTGTCGGCGGGCCTGTTCTTCCTGTCGGCGGGCCTGTTCTTCCTGTCGGCGGGCCTGCTCCTGCAGCATTGCCATAAGAGCAGAAAGATCCATGACTGGTGATGCTGTAGGAACACCAGACGCTTGGGAAACTGGCTCCGTCGTCGGCTGATTACCCCCAGGTGTCTGTCTAGAAGATCCTTCAAACCGCCTCTGATCCACCTCCTGCTGGCGCTGACTCCTGGTACGGATACCTTCCGTATCCTCCTTCGGTAAAACTGGCATAATTTATCCCACTTCTGACACCAATTGTTACGAGCTGGGGTTCGGGATAAATTAATTTAAAGCCAAAATTATCGAAACACACCACAGTTTAATTGAACAATCACAATATCGCAATAGTCAAAATGTCAAACAGAGTCACTTGTTTCGCTTGTACTGTATCGCTTGATTCGTATTCGCTCGCTTCCGAAATCGAACTGCCTATCGGGCCGACAATCCGCTATTTATATCCCGAGCAGAACATTCGCGAACATTCAACACTTTTCCACAGTTTACAAGTAGATTCGAAACTTCGAGAACCTTCCACAGACATCTATTTACTGTTTAATCCCGCTACTCAACAATAGATGGCGGTGGCGTCTACGTACAATTGTTCGTAGTACTTGCTACTTGATAACAGATGGCGTTAGCGTGTCGTATCTAGAAGTTTCAACACTGCCCCATCCTTAGATGGAATTAGCGTGACGTTTCTAGACTTTTCGATCTACGTAATGTTGTCCCTTTCTGAGATGGAGTTAGCACGCTGTTTCTAGACTTTACGATCTACGTAACAATAGTATAGGCCAAATCCGTTCTTGTATAAATACATTTTTGGAGATAAAAAGTAACTTAACATTTTTCGTCCCTAGGGGCCAAGTCAAGTTCTTCTAAGTCGGAAAAACATTATAGAAAAATACTTATCTTGACGCGCGGGACTAAGGACCAATAAGGTCGCTAGCAAGCGATTGTTAAACAAACCTTTTTTTTTTGGTAAGGCATCTCGCATATCAACCTAGGAGGTAGTAATCTGCTTAATTAGACTTGTCTGTGACTGCCTCAAAGGCTTAAAAACTCAAATACTGACGGACTACATGCTAATGCACCCATTGTGAGGCATGGACTTCGAAGGCGTCGCTTAGGGCAGCAACGGACGAGCTGAATTGGAATAATTATTTAGGGACGAATTTAAAGTTACAGGCTCATCGGCGCGAGCTGGTCCTAGCAAAGGTCGGGGCGGAGTATCCCAAATCTCTTACACGTGCGCTTTTTAACCACATAAAGACGTCGGTGGATAAATATACCGCCTCAAAGTGAGTTATCCCCATTAGAATTACGAATCAAAACTTAGCATTCTCTCCAATATTTTCTAAAAGAAGAAAACTACAATAAAGATGGCACTGTCACCACCATTTATTCAAGCTGAGTCAAGCTAAAACCTCCAGAATGTACGAACTTACAGCTAATTAAAAACTTTGCGACCGAAGTGCGCTGTGTAAATTTTTAACAGCATTCCTGACAGACCGTTTTAAGCAAGAAACTTGCTAGTGTTTACTTTAAGGGTTTAAAGTTTGTGTATTAAGTCTTAGAAGAAGTTGAACAATATGATTTTTAATTAGTCAACTTAATTTTTTTGACATAATTTGATTCTAACTAGAAGTTAAAAAAGGCTCTTTTAGGTGTACACTTTGCAATAAAATTACAACAAACATTATTACTGTCAAGATCACTTAATTGTACTTATTCAACCTATCTACCTTCTGAAATTACAAGGCTTTCATTTAATATTGTTTAGATTTTACATTCAATATTGTCGTGTCGATGTTTAAAATCTAAAAGAAGCAGGGGTGAACAAACGTTTTTTTACGTCACTATAATTCTACCAAATCTAAAATGTTACGTACTCCCTTCATAAGTTATGGGAGCACGTGTTTTTTTTTTATTTTGTCGTTTTTTTTTTGCTATCATTCATCCGTCAAATTGCGTAAATTTTCTGCAGTTGTCAATTGTGTTGTCATTCACTTGGTACTTGTGAATGCTACGCCTTTTCTCGTTGTTATTGCTGAATTTTCGTGATTTTTTGTTTTTTTTTTTTGTTATCGTTATAATTGTTAGTTTTGTGTTGTTCGTACAAACTGGTACGTTTTGTGGAACTATGGATCCCGATGCAGGCCCAAGTGGCATGCAAGCGCAACATGCAAACTCTGAAACTGCTGGTAGCGCTGATCAGTGTCAACAGCGAAAAAAACGTGGCCCCAATGTTGACCATGAGGATAAAATATTGTCTCCCAAGAAAAGTAGAATTAAACAAACACCGGTTCGTTCTACAGAAAAAAGAACAGTGATTTTTTAATAAACTGATTGTTACTAAAAATTGTTTCATGTCATGTACCTATCCAAGTCTTGTGACGAGTAGATCGATAGTAAATGCTTTATTATATGCATGCCGTACATTGTTACAAAAAAGCTCACATTATTTATTTAAATTGTTTGAACTTAACTTGAAATAAAAGGTTTCGTACGCTTCTGCGAGCCTCTTTTTTCTAATGTTATAATAAACGGAGTATAAGTGCAGACTAAGTGTGACTAAGCGTAAATAAGCGTGTAGATGTAATGCCGGACGTAAAGCATAGCACAATCCTATTTCTTCCCGTGGGTGTCTTAAGAGGCGACTAAGGGACTTACTAGAAAATAGGCAGCAGCGTTCTCGATGCATTTTATCACCATACTGCGATCGCCAACCCGCCTGCCAAGCGTGGCGATTATGGCAAATAACCTCAATTGGGGGAGGCCTAGGTCCAGTAGTGGACGTCTTTCGACTGAAATGATGATGAACTAAGCATAGTAGATTGAAGACGTAGAGTTTAATGCTACCCATTAGGTAGACCAATGACCAATGTGAAGTCCGGAGGACTCCCATGGGTGCGGGAAGTACAGAATCGGTCGTAATAGCCGAGGTTTGTCTTTGGCTCTTTTGGCTTGTCCAGCAGTGGACTTCTTTCGGCTGAAATGATGATGACGATGAAGCGTAGAAGTAACTAATTTATTAGGTTGCAGTGGCCAATGCGTTTCCAAGGACCAAACATTATATCTTTAAAAATAATATACAATATCCATGGTCAAGTAGAGCAAGAGATACTGCTGAGAAAAAGGTCCAGAGGGGTAATTGCGGAACTTTCTATCGGTAGGAGTTAAATATTCATAGTTAAACAACATTCATTGCGTTATTTACGTTGCTGAGCCGACAATTTATTCGAACAAATGACGCAATGGTTTAGAAATAATCTTCGATCCCATTCAGATTCTGATAAATTGTGCGCTTCGCAATTAGGGTGCTGGTTTCAAAAACTGGTATTGGGTTTTCTGTCAATAACAGCCCAGAGTCTAGACTTGTGCCCGGTTGATGTCAATAGAATCGCCCCTTACTAGGTAAGTCTGGCGAAATGTAGATGTACTAAGGTCACCTCTGCCGAACCTGTCACAGAATCAGGCAAGCCGTGTCTTTAATATTAAAATACTTTATATTAGTCATCAGCAGCCTATAAATGTTCCCACTGCTGGGACACAGGCCTCCTCTCGGTGAGAGGGGGTGGGCCATAATCCACCACGCGGGCCCAGTGCGAGTTGGTAGATGTCACATGTCTTCGAATTTTTTGTTCTAAGACATGCCGGTTTCCTCACGATGTTTTCCTTCACCGTTATGAGAGCAGTAGTGATGAAATAATTTACACAAAGTATAGCGCCTACTTGGGTTCGAACTTACGACCGACTACTCGTAAGTCGCGGCCGTTACCACTGGGCCACCACTGCTCTGCTTTGTATTAGTATTAAAATACCAATTCCTTAGTTACGAAGCTGCAATAAGTTTATTATGTGGTAAGAATTTCTTTCTACGAGTAATTGAGGTCTTTCTACAACTTCAGTTCAAAATTTTATCCGAATTTCTCTATAACAATCGTATCCAGAAAGAAAAGGCTTCATTTCTAACACAAAACCTTCTACAGAACAATAATGATATCAGGTTACAAATAACTCCAATACCAATTAGTTCCCCCCCCAAACTTGTGGAGAAATTAGCTGATACATTGATATTTTCTTGTTTTTCGACCACAAAGGAAATAGAGGAAATTGCCTACAAGTGGTCTATGAGTGTCCAAGTGGGCGTGGTGACCTGATTATGAGACAGATATTGATTAATGAGCTTTATGGCTAAATGGAAAGTTAAGCTATGCTTGCTGTGGTCGGGTTGTGGATGGGTGACCATATATTTATATATTGAGAAGTCTATGTGCCTCGGAAAACATGTTAAAGCCGCTAGTGTTGACTTACCATCGTTATGGGTCGTCAGAAGCCCAGAAGTATGACAACCAGTCGAACACGGGGTAGCGTGTTACCCAGTAACTGGGTGGTGGAGGTCAGATAGGCAGTCACTCCATGATGTCCTGAACATGAGGTCCTATGGGTTCGTTACTGGGTTATTCTATATGGAATTAATAAGTAGCAGCACAGAGTCTGTACCGTGTAGTGCCGGACGTAAAGAATAACACCACCCCATTTCTTCCCGTGGGTGTCGTAAAAGGCGACTAAGGGACTTACTAGAGAATGGGCAGCAGCGTTCTCTATGCATTTTACCACCATCGCCAACCCGCCTGCCAAGCGTGGCGATTATGGTAAAGCCCCCCAAATTGGGAGAGGCCTAAGTCCAGCAGTGGACGTCTTACGGCTGAAATGATGATGATGATGATGAGCACAGAGTCTTTATTAGTACCCAGTTGATGCCAATAGACTTAAAACTAGTTGGCGAATATGGTTGTACTATAGCTACATCTCTGCCCTAGCCTTCCGAAAACACATTCGTGGTATTGTAATGGTAATTTATATTAATTTACGACTAAATTCATTACTTCAGAAACGCAGAAATTCTACAAAATCCAACCACAAATCGAAGAGGAGCATTAATCTAAAAATTGGCGCATCAGTGAAATCTGTTGGACATTAAAATTAGAGGAACGGCAGTCGAGTCCGTATTCAGTGGCATCCGCTGAAATTTATGCTGAAACTCTTGCATAAATTGCAAGTTCCTGTTAAATGTATCCATTACACGTTGACACTGTTTAAGGGGTGGTTCTCTGCGTGCGTTTATTTGGTGGTAAAGTTTTGTTCTGTTTTGTTAATAAAGGTTTGGATATTTTTTATTTTGAGCTGAATAAGAGGCATATATATTTCTTTGAAACCACAGAAATGTTCTCTAAACGTGATTACAAACTTATTTTCAAAAATCACCTAATCTTCCCTTTGTCCTCGACGTTATCCCTAATCCCTAATTAACACTTTAGCGGGAGTGGCAATCTTTTTATTTTTTTGGGATGGGAAATCATCAAATGACTTCTCCCGCTCTGGGCGGAGCGGGAGGGCGTGTCAGAGTGGCAATCTTGTCAATCAAGCGTTAGCTACGTAACATAAAAGCCTAAAAAATGACATCAATCAGCAAGACTTATGCTCCTATTTCCAAAGAAAGTCCACACAAACCATAAATTCGCCAGTCAAAAACTCGACTTCAAAATCCGAACACGCCACTTTGACATCTCACGACGTTTAAAAATCGAATCTTCAGAAAAGGAATCGCTCGATCGCGTTAGTGAGACCGGACTTTAAAATCGGAGCACTCCGTGCCCTGGCGTGGATCCAAGCCGCGAGTAGCCGCAGATGACGAAGCGTCTCCGACTCGTTATCGCACTTCTGACGTGCAGACCACAGACTTTTTGTTGCTGTGATTGCGGCAGAAAAGGTGATAAAGATGTTTTAGCAGGATTTACGGTGTGCTCCAAAGGACCAGTCTTTGCGGCAATGCTTGGAGGAGACCTATGTGTGGTAGTACACTGCCAGGTCCCCTGCATAACCTGCATAACCTGACCCCTCTTCCTCCATTCTTCTGTGTGGAGGGGCCAGGTAATTGTAACTGACTGTACAGTCAGTCTTTTTCTTAAGTCATGATGATGATAATGGCTGTAAGCGTGAAGTGAGACGAAATTAACTATGGATGGACTGTGTGAATGATGATATGAATACATGACTAATACGGAAGTGAGGAAGATGAGGCATGTTGCGCCGCCCCAAATAAATTGGGATCAGGGTAGGAGAATGATGATGAAGATGATAATCGTCAAGAATCAATCTGCACCCCTATTACAGTAATCACAATTTGTATCATTTTTGAAGATATTTCTAATCCATTGCTTCATATATTCGAAAAATTGGTCTGATCAACAGCGTTAATAACGCAATGAATGTTGTGGAACGGTCAAAATGAAAGCCATTTAATGTTAGTGTAGTTACCCGGCAGGTTCTTATGATGATACGTGAGTGAAAAGTGAGTACAAAGGAAAGACAATTGTTTAACTCATTACAATCATCGGGTGAGTTGGTTAAGATATGTTTATAAACAAACTAGCTGACCCGACAGACGTTGTCCTGTCTCTTTGATGATATTTGAGCACGCATTCTGGCAATTCTATGTCAAATGTCATAATGTTAGATTAAAAAAATTTACATTGTCCTATTATATGGCTGTTAAGTATTCTTAAATAAGAGTTCTTAAATTTTCTAATTTTCCGCGCAATTTTTTATTTTTTTTCTTTCATAAGAACAAAATTTACATTGTCCTATTATATGGCTGTTAAGTATTCTTAAATAAGAGTTCTTAAATTTTCTAATTTTCCGCGCAATTTTTTATTTTTTTTCTTTCATAAGAACCTTCTCCTGACAATTACAAACACAAAAAAAAAAGTTAAATCGGTCCAGCCGTTCACGCGTGATGCCGTGACCAAGGGAAATAGGGATTCATTTTTATATATATAGATATAATAAGACCACATACTTGTATCGATTCAAAATATACAGACGATCGCTGTAATCTGATTACAAGAATCTTTAAAGCAAACTGTCACCGTTTTATCCCAAAAGATTAACATCTTAATCCTATCTGCATTTTAGTCATACAGAAAAGTATTCGATTCAGAAAAAGAAACCACACACTCCATATAAAATCAATGCACACAGCGAACTCAATAAAACGCAAAAACGTTTATGGAAATCAAAATAACAAAAAAAAGATGCAAAACCGACTGGATATGCGACACCGAACGCACCTGAAGTGCAAAATAATTAAAATTCCGTGCACATCGCACGATTGTCGTTATTTTTAGAGTTGCGCATAATCGTAAAGTCGCGAGACGCGATAAAGTCGCAAGTTTATGCGCCCGGGTAGGGACGGGCCGACTATGCGACGCGTAGCCCTAAATTGTACTGATAATTGCCCCAGCCGAGAACACAGTTTCCTGCCCTCATGTGGTTACTTCAGCTTATGGAAATAAGCAAGGAATAGAAATCTAAGTTAATTGCTATTGGAACTGCTGAAGGAAGATGTGGTTTGATTGTTTCTTGGGTGTGACTACTCATTATTCATTGGGACTTCGATCAGGTGTGAGTCTCTAAATAGTTAAGTAACGTATTGGGATATTATTTAACTTTTACTTAACCAGCATTCCGATGATCACGCTAAAAACTATCCACTTTATGAACGTTTTATTGATAGCATAATAACCTTATAGTTTTCCCTCTGTTGGGACGCACACGCGTAGGCCGTAATCCTCCACACGAGTCCACTGCTGGTTTGTGGATGGTTCTAGGACATGCTGCTTTCCTCACCATGTTTTCCTTCACCGTTTTGAAAGCAGTGGTGATGAAATAATTTACACAAAGTAAGGCGCCTATATGGGTTCGAAGCTACGACCTGCACTCTTTAGTCGCGGCCAATATCACAGTTTTTTTCATACTAGTTCATAAATGACATATTTCATTAAAATAAAAATGTAGAGAACTTCTGTTAGGTAGTTACTTCTAGGAATCAAAATATTAATCTCAAGCATACGCCCTGCCACGTGCTAAACGTACTTATATTCATTTTCCACTCAAAACATGAAAGGCTCTTACATTATCTACATCTAAAGCAATTATATAGAGGTAAAGTTTGTAAGTTTGTTTGTAGAAAGTAAGCTCTGGAAGTACCAGTTTGGATTTGAAAAATATTTTTGCAATAGCTTCTGCCCGCGACTTCGTCCGCGTCAAATTTTTGCTCCCCTGACTCTTCCCGTCGCATCAAATTGCCTGCCAGTTTTTGACCATTTTTCGTTGCTGCTCCGCTCTTTTTGATTGTAGCGTGATGTTATATAGCCTTTCTCAATATATAGGCTACCCAACACAAAAATATTTTTTCAATTCGGACCAGTAGTTCCTGAGATTAGCGCGTTCAACCAAACAAACAAACTCTTCAGCTTTATAATATTAGTATAGATTTGATAGCACAAATTGATGAAGGATATACGCTATATAACATCATCATGTGGTGTCGGACGTACAGAATAACATCACCCCATTTCCTCTCGTGGGTGTCGTAGATGGCGACTAAGAGACTTACTAGAGAATGAGGTAGCAGCATTCTCAATGCATTTTACTACCATACTGCGTTCGGCAACCTGCCTGCCAAGTGTGGCGATTATGGCAAATCCTCCCAAATTGGGGGAGGCCTATGTCCAGCAGTGGACGTCTTACGGCTGAAATGATGATGATGACAATGAACATCACGCTACGAGCTTAGGAGCTGAGCAAAAAGAATATCAGAAAGAACGCTTAGCGCAGGTGAGCGATGGAATACGACGCGTCCGGTTGAAGACCAATATTTCAAGCGACCGAAGTCGCAGGCAGAAGCTAGATTCTCAAGAATCTCTTGAACTTATGTATGAGAGCACTACAATTCTCTGAATTAGATCCAGTTGAGTTCCTAAACATAATACACATGTTGGAGTACTTAATACGTTTCTCATAGGTATTACGTTTTGAATTTCAATTGAATTCTCGAGAAGTTTTGGTCCTTTGGTACTTAATAAAGACGCCCTGCCCTGTTGGTCTCGTGGTCGCAAGCGCGACTGTTGAGCGTGGGGTCCTGGGTTCGATTCTCAGGTCGGACAAAGTGTTATTGGGTTTTTCCATTGGGAATTTCTTAGCAAAGGCTCGTACAGACAGGCGCGACATGTCGCGCGACCTGTCACGGAGGCGATTCTGCGATATAATAATAAACCATTTATTTTCAGGTAACAAAGACCCATAGATAAATACCTTAACCTAAGTATACATACGTTTAATAACACGACAAAACACCTTTCACACTGGCGCGACCACTCGCGCGCGACGTCCTTGTATCGGCGCGACAGACGCTTTTAGTACATTTTGTATGGCGTCGCCGCGTCGCAGCGACGCCATACAAAATGTACTAAAGGCTCGTGCAGACCAGTGCGATATCGCGGATGCGACAGGGAGCGCGACCCATGACGCGCCCGCGATTTCGCGCTGGTCTGCACGACCCTTAATAAGCAGTCGCGCTACTCGACGCGGCGCGACCGTGTCACGGCGCGACAGGTCGCCCCTGTGTGAAATGTCGCGCGCGTTTTCATAGAAATTGTTCTACGGATATAAATCGCCGATTCGCGCGCGACCGTCGCGTCGCGCTAGTCTGAACAAGCCTTAACAGCCCGGAGTTTGGAAGTTGGCGATGTGATGTCCCGTGCCTCGGAAAGCACGTTAAGCCGTTGGTCCTACGCCTGATCTCTCTCCGGTCGTGTCGGATTGCCGTCCCATTGGGTTATGAGAGTGAGGGAAGAGTGAGTGCTCTTGTGTCTCACACACTTGTGCACTATAATATCTCCCACGCCGATGGCTAGTCTCCGTTGAGATTGGCTGCCGTGGCCAAAATACGGTCTGGAGGACTATATATAATAAAGAGCTAAAATATATGTTGATATCAAACCTGTTTTCAAGGAAAGGGTTAAACAATACAGACATTTAACTCATAGGTAGCCTTTTTCCAACAATGTTGGGCTCGGCTCCAGCCTAATCGGATCAAGCTGAATAGTGGAACGACTGCCTACAATACTTCCTATAAAATCACAGTACGTAACCTTAAAATGAATCCTATTACATCCACTAATTTACTTCTAAGAACTACATATGCCAATATAGTCAGCAAGTAGTAGAACATCCAAATAGAAATTACCCCAGATTCGTCACAAAAGGATAATAGTTTGAAGGTGTGCTCAAAGAGGTGACAATGGAAAAACTTGAATCGAAAAGTTAGCGGTGCGTTCTGTTGTACTCAATTTACTATGGGATAGTAATAGTGTGTACTTAGTAAAAGTTTATCGGCCTATGGCATACAACACGGCTATCAAAGTTATTGTTGCTGTAAACTATTATGCCTCATAAAGGTAACACTTTTGGAAAGTTAGTAGGATGTAAAAAACCGGCCAAGCGCGAGTCGGACTCGCGCACCGAGGGTTCCATACAAACCTGCAGGTCATCATCATCATCATTCGTCATCATCGTTTATGAAATTAAATGTTTTTTTTTTATATTTGAGTTGACTGAATGAAAGGTAAATGTGGTTTACGATTTGTGACGTATTAAAAAAAAACTACTTACTAGATCTCGTTCAAACCAATTTTCGTTGGTAGTTTATATGGTAATGTACATCATATATTTTTTTTAGTTTTATCATTCCCTTATTTTAGAAGTTACGGGGGGGGGACACATTTTACCACTTTGGAAGTGTCTCTCGCGCAAACTATTCAGTTTAGAAAAAAATGATATTAGAAACCTCAATATCATTTTTGAAGACCTATCCATAGATATTCCACACGGATGGGTTTGATGAAAAAAAAATTTTTGAGTTTCAGTTCTATGTATGGGGAACCCCAAATATTATTGTTTTTTATTCTATTTTTGTGTAAAAATCTTAATGCGGTTCACAGAATACATCTACTTACCAAGTTTCAATAGCTCTTATAGTTTCGGAAAAAAGTGGCTGTGACATACACGGACAGACAGACATACAGACAGACGTGACGAATCTATAAGGGTTCCGTTTTTTGCCATTTGGCAACGGAACCCTAAAAATTACATCACCTTTTTTCCTCGAAGTGTTGGGGACCCCAATAGTACATTTCGCCAGTTATGTTTAAGTCCCATGTAATAAACGGCGAGCTTATTTATCAACCGGGCACAAACACAGACTCTGGGCTGCTACTGAGAAATTCCAGAAAGGAAAACCCAATAACACTGCCCGACCTGGGAATCGTACCCAGGACCTCATGCTCAGCAGTAACGCTTACCTCTAGACCAACGAGGCAGTCTTGAAAAATCTGGTGTAAAAAATTAAGCCTAAACACCAACCAAAACACAAGCAGCTTGAGACCTAAGACAAAGAAAAAGATGTTAAAGCTACTAGCAATACTTATATAAAAAACATCACAATATCGCTCAAGCAACCTCGAAATCCATTCTCATAGCATCAACAATAGAAGATTTTCATTAACTCTCAGAAGACAAGTAATTAAAACATCTAAACGATGGTGTAATTCACGCTATAAGAGCAGAACTGACACTGCGAACAAAAGGACCAGAGGCATTTATAAATAACAGCACAAGGACCAACTTGAGCAAATGGAACCACGAAGTTAAGATACCATCGTAGGACAATAACAACCTTACATAATTTATTATATCGCTCGCAAAAACTGGTAGCTGCGGGTAGAAGTTCAACTTACATGGGGACATACGGACGAAGGAATAACCAACATAATTTGGACATAGCAAAACTACAAATAGTAAGCATACAATTCCACAAAATTCGATTCGAAGAACTGGGTGCTTACTCTCGAATATAATTCCAATAGTTCGACATTGGAATTGTCAGTCAAACGTCAGTGATTGGCTGGACTCACTGAGTCTAGCCAATCACTGACGTTTAACTCAACCAACTGACGTTTGACCAATGTCGAACTATTGGAATTATATTCGAGAGTAAGCACCCTGGTCTGCGATCCAAATCGGATTCTGAAACTGTTATAGTCTTCTCGATATATAGTTACCATTCTGAAGACGAAAAGCTGCATTGCAATAAAGTTTAGAAATCCCTTCTCAACAATGTCCGATAAGAAATTCAATGATTAACGTCGGATCCTATTAATTTACATGCAAATTGCGGATGAACTTGTTTCGGAAGACATCCCAAAGTTGGATAGAAGATTGGCCAAACTTTTAGTCCCTATGTCTCCAACGAAACTAAGTAACATTCGCCCCTCGTCACGTGTCAAGCCAAGACCGCAAGGCCCAGGATGTGCCCCAAAAATTGGTTTTCGGCTCGCCAGGGCGTAAGATTAATTTACTTATATGAGCTCCCGCACTAAGTTAGTTAGTCGAATTGTTCTGATGTTGATGCTTTGATTTTATTAGTTGGATCATAAACACATTATCCCAGTTCTTGTTCTTCGTGTTCATTTTCTGGGTCAGTGAAATCTATCTGCAGTAGTGAGTAAGAATTTGAATTATTCTATTCTCGCTGAACATTCTGATTGTAGACAGTAAGAAGCGATTGCGCTTCGCAGCGTGTTGTTCATGCATATTATCATGCAAGTACACCGGATGCGAGGGAGCGAGAAATTACATTTTCAGTACAATAAATCACATGTGCAAACAGTAGGAAGATTTTTAATAAAACAACACGAAGCTTTACGACGCCAACAGTGTCCGCTTCTATGAAAAAGTAGGCACAGAACACAGTTCACTGACGCAGTGGAAACTTAAAAACAAAGTCACATCAAACGCGACAGGTGACACAAACGCCAAAAAGTAGGCCACGGGAAATCCGAGCCTCAAAGTTCATAGCTGACGTCACCCCCCACACAGCCCGCCCTTACGCCACACCCCTGCAAAAACTAACAACAGTGACAGCCCTAGAAAAGATATAAATTGCTCCCATAGCCCTCGGAGCAAAAACTGTATGCAACACAAAACCTAGATAAGCTCCATGATAAATGTTTACCAGACAAAATATCTTAATTTTCATTCAAAATTTTGCACCGAAACTGTGAAGCTGGATTGTATAAGAAGTGAATACGGAACCCCGTTGTGGAATCGGTAAAAACAACAAAGTGTAGGGATGTATAAATTGGGAGTTACTAGAAGCGGCAGTAGAAACTCTACGCAGATAGAAAGAAACCTTGGAACTGTTTATTTTAGTTCCTTGTTGAGTAAATTTGAATATGGAAAAAAGGAGAATAATGATGATAAACTCAGACTAAACAGAACGGAATAATGTAAGGATCATTTAATTTGAATTGTAACTATCACATAACCAGGACGAAAAGCTCCTATAGGCTAAAAACCTACGTCAAATATTCGGTTCACCTGCCGATCGGACCTCTCTTTGCCAAATCGGAATTTCCAATCGAAGGATATAATCGACCCTCGGTCTACAAAATCGAATATCTTTAATTTTAAACAGTTCAAAATTGAACTGCAGTTAAAAAGTAATTAGGTATCTATTTACAAAACTGTACGGGGTTAAATGGGATATGGAAATGCGACATAAAATGGCGGACTATTCGGCATTGTGCCAGTAAGTTAATACAGCAATAATATTTGACGATATAACAGTTAACATAAATGAATACAATAATTTTGTGACCGAAGTAAATATTAACAACAAATGTAGGGGAGTAGATCAAAATGTCATTGCAGTTAATAATATATGCATCATTGATGCCTACAAGAACTTTTACAATGCTTTTACAAGCATATATGTGATGTGAGCAATATGTGTCTATCATATTATTAATTTATTTGTCATTGCTTCATTTTTAATCATTTTATTTTATTGTGGTATTGTAATGTTACTCCAGATGCATCGTCTTCACTGATTTTATTATATGTGAAGACGATACAACTAGAATAAAGCATTTTTTTAAAGTTACGTTAGAGTTCCCACTCTTCTCCAAGTGAATTTACTTCTTGGAAGGGGGGAATCGAATCAATTTGACAGGCCTGTTGGTCTAGTGGGTAGCGACCTTGACTGCTATGCCGGAGGTCGTGGGTTCGATTCCCACCCAGGACAAATGTTTGTGTGATGAGCACGATCATTTGTTCTGTGTCTGGGTGTAATTTATCTATAATATGTATGTATTTAGAAATATATAAGTATGTTAATCAGTTGTCTAGTACCCATAACACAAGCTCTGCTTAGCTTGGGACTAGATGGCGTTGTGTGATAGTTGTGGAATATTATTATAATTCTGTTTTAATGTAAATGTGGTGTTGGAATTCTAAAGTGGCGTTTTTGTGCCTATTTGAAATAAATCAATTGACGATACGACAAGTACTTGCACTGACTGGACCTGCAACTCAAATCTGCGTGGTTCGTGCCCGAAAAGATTATTTCATATAGTACAGGTCTACACATTTCTTTTCAGGGGTAGTCAGATGGCAAATGTCAAGTCCATTAAGGTTATTTTTTTTACGAAACGTATATAAGTGATTACTAAATATCATTTCATTTCGAAGTTGGATCTGGATAGTCCATAAACAGATAAATGCTTGGACAAATCGAGAAACATGTGACTCGAAATCAAAAGCCTAAAAGACTCGAACGAAAAACTATCAGATTATTTGATTATTCAGATTCGATAGCATTGGTTTTGATAAAACACCGGATGAAGTTACATAGAAAAAAGTCCCAGCCGTTCCAGGAAAAACAATACTAAAAAAAAGAATAAATCGAAAAAAGGAGTTGAATCTTATGGGATATGCAGACATTCAATATACATAACACCAACCTAATCCAATGGGAAAACCTAAGAACGAACAAACCAAGATTCTCATAAAAAAAAACCTTTTGTTTTTTCTTTAATATTGTAGTATCTAATCATTCATGCATGAAGTTGTGCTATACGCACCTGTCTCTATATTGTAAAAAACAACGTGAAGTGAGCTTGAAATGGGCTGTCAAAAGTGTCAATCTATTACGTGTACGCACGGCCAGAAATCAAGCTATACATTTCCACTATAAGCTGACATCTCATTGTACGAAAAGTCTGTACAATGCGAGGTCAGCTAAAACTGGAAATTTTTAGCTTGTGCTCTAGCCGTGTGTAGGAAGAAGATTCTTTTCTTGCTAATACTTTTTAATGGCACATCTGGACTCCATTACAATCCAATAACGACTGCTTTCGTACTAAATATTGCCATTTTAAAACGACTTTTGCCCCACACAAAGATAACGATGATAACCGATATTTCTAAGTATTGCCAGAATAAAATATCATAAAATTGTTACAATTTAAGTAATTTGTGCTTGTGACAGTGTTGCCGCAGTGGATATTATGATCCGGTATTTTTTTTAAACAATCAAATCTTAACCGGCGGAATGACGTCTCACATTTTTTTTGCGGGTGGGAAAATGACGTCAAATGACGTCTCCCTCAGACTTTTACGGCCAAAACCCACCCGTGTTCCTTAAGTTGCTTATGTGCCAGGGCCATGGTATCTATATCTTTCGAACAAATCTCGCGACCCTGGCAGGCATCGGGCCTAGCAGACCCCTTCAGTACTGCTGACATCTCTTTGAGGCACGCGTGGAACACTACGCACCGTCTACACGGGCCTGGTCCTCACCGGGCGGCGAGCTACCCATTGCTCGCCGCCCGTATGACAGCTCACATCAAGGTGACATTTACAGAATAGGCCGGTTGACCTTTAACCCAAAAATAAACATTATAACCGTAATCCTCAAGAAAGATTTCTTAGGAATGTAATACAGATCAGATTTCCAAAGATTTTCCAAAACTTTTATAAAAGAATTCGGATTCCATTAAGGATTACTTAAGGCGAACTTAACACCGAGATTCGGATTTCGTCTTTTTTGCGACTAGACATTAAAATAGCTTTTTACGGCTGACTACTTCTTTAGGCTTTGATGAAAATAACAATGGAATAATAATTGGAAGATTTCTAGTCTCTGTTTCAAGTTCCTTTTCGTGGCGTCTCCTTTCTAGTTTGTTTACTGATCACAGTCGACTGACTCAACTTTATCTTGATATTGACGTCTTTATAGTAAGTTATTATTTTAGCACGAATTCCTGACAGTTGGGAAACCTGCCAAAATGTTGATTTAGTTTTTTCTATCTTTTATATGAGAAATATAAAACGACTTTTTGTAATTTTTTAAAATTATTTTAAATATTAGATCACACAGACCATCACATTATTTTGACTGTCTTCACATGAGATTACGAAACTCATCAATACGTCAGATTTTCAGGCTTCTGACGACCTGTAACGACTGTCGAAGATCTACAAATAACAGCCGGAACGAACGGCTTAACGTGCTTTCAGAGGCAAGGAATCATCAAATACTCTGACCATGGTTGTCATACGTAGATCTTTGACCGTCGGAACGGTTAGTCAGAACCCCAACAGTCTGACAATCAGTCTTTCCAAGGGGTAACATGTTACCCAGTCACTTGGTTGTAGAGGTAAGATAGACAAATGATATTCATGTGCATCCGCGATTAGACTAGAAGCCAACCCGAAATGGCTAGGCAGATGATACTAACCGTTTAGAACAATTTATTCATTCATGACTGTGCACACATTTCAAAATACACCCTTTCTTCCAAATTGCCTCTTCCACCAGCCCCGATATCCTTGTATCAGACATTATTATCCAGCACAGTTTGAGTGCAACAAATGATATTGTAGAAGCACAATACCATTATAAAACTATAAAGCGGCTTGCAGACGCGCTACAGCTCCACTATTGGAGTTTAGGACAACGCTCAACAAAAAGATGGAAGAAAATAAGGTTGGAATGGTCTTTCGGTACGAAGATTGCGGTTTCTGCTTCTGATAAACATTGTTTAAATATAGGGAATGAATTCTATTGAGCTATTTTTATGATGTTTGATATTGTTCAAAGCTTTGACTCTTAGGACCAAAATTCATAAGTCTGATACATCATATCTTAAAACAAAGTCCCCACCACGCGTCTGTCTGTCTGAACGCGATAAACTCCAAAACTACCGAACGGATTTGCAGACGGTTTTCACCAGTGAATGTAGTGATTTATAAGGAAGGTTTAGGCGTATAACTCATTAATGTTTTGTGTAAATTAGCTGAGTTATGACGATAATTGTTGAAGATGTCCGAAAAAATAATGCTGACTGGGAGTTTCTGGCATGCGCTGCATAAATCTTGTTGTTTACGGGGTACTTTTAATCCCGGTATACGTTACCGTCGGATATATACCGAAATCAACGCGGGTGAAGCCGTAGGCAAAAATCTAGCACCCCAATAAAAAAATTGGTTCTAGGATACAAAGCAGGAATTCAATAAAAATCCCGAAAGCAATAAAAGTTCGGTTCAGAAAACAATATAATATATCGCAATAGAAATGAGACCTAATACTAACTGTGGGTGTTACTAAGAAGAATTTTGTTTGCTCCTAAAACGGAATTTAGCAGGAAAACAATCTTATCTTGTTATCTGTATTTGACAATCCGAACAAAACGAACGTCCAAATTAATAAACTGTCTAAGAAAACAAGCCCAGACTCAAATGTTTTGTGGTGCTTCAAGAAATATTTAATATGCAAACAGGCTTTCGAAAACTTATTTCGACTACTAATCGATGGCAATAGGCGAATCTATCCTACCTATGGGAAATCTTAATAGATTTAAAATTTCTATACATATTTAGATAAATTCACGCCATCTACCCATGGGGGTAGGCAGAAACTACGGAGCGCCACCTGCTACTATCGTTACATACGCCTTTTGCCTCGTTTAGGTTCATATTTCTGGCCATACACGCACGCCGGTTGCGAGTACTACGCATCTAACCTTTCTGAAGAACATTACCAATAAGGTCACTATTTATGTCCCCCTAGGCCGTCCCCTCTCAGCGTTTCCACTCACTCAGTTAAATTATTCATATAATTATGATATTTCAGGCCATAAATCTCTCATATATCTTTTAATACACCGACAACTTCACGAAGTTAGTCGAAACAAATTTTTCACACCTAAAAATCAAGACTAAAACTATCATTTTTCATCCAGGTTTAGACCAGCAAAATGATTTATTGCCAACATTCACCGGTAAATATTTAACATGTCAGAACCTAGCCACATTCATCAATCAATCAGAAATAAGCTTAGTTTTGGGCCTAGTTTTCAGCCTAACTCAGTGAAATTTGGTGATATTTTAGCTGGTGAGTAACTTTGCTGTTTTCTGAGTCAAATATGTGGGTAGTTAAATTTTACTGAAGTTGAAGTAAGTTGTAGTATCAATTAATCATTTTAGTATTCGTGGTCCACTTCTGGATACGTTTATTTTTGTACTTTATGTCTAAACTAGATTCTGGCTATGGCTCTACCCACGGGAATGTGGTACAGAGACAAAAAATAGTCTTCGTCTTTTCCCGAGATGCCATCTATCTCCTAGCCAAACTTTATCAAAATCAGTTCGCTGGCGTGAAAACGTCACATAAACACCTAGTTACTTTCCAAATTCTAATATTATAGTATGGATTAACGAGTAGCCAAAGAGAGATTTCATCGTAAAATTAACAATATTTTTATTTTTTAGTTATACAAATATTCTTTTTTCTTGTGTAGAAGTCATTGGGTACATGAAGTGGGCTGCAGTTGTGAGACGATTAAAATGTCATGGTGTACAAGTCTAGCGAATCAACATAGATATCGTCTATATTATGATCTTGTATGTTGGGGCCAAATCTCTTAGTATATGTGTGTGTGTGTGGCAAAGGTATTATGGTTTGAATGTTTAAAATATGATATTATGAACCTTCGTGTGGTGCTGGACGTAAACTCTAGTACTACTACTACACCATCCCATTTCTTCACGTGGGTGTCGTAAGAGGCGACTAGAGAACTTAAAAGAGAATGGGCAGCAGCGTTCTCTCTGCATTTTGCCACCACACTGCGATCGCTAACCTGCCGGGATTAAGGAAGACCTATGTCCAGCTGTGGACGTATTTTGGCCGAAATTATGATAATTTGTCCATTACATCTAACTCTAGAAAGTAAGTCCACCATAAGGAAATGGGTTATAAAACATTTTTAAGCAGTCTTGCGATAAAACTTATATGTTACTCTCAAAAGAAAATTCATATAAGAGCATCGAAATCTACCGAAACCCTCAAAGTACACAAAACACGCGACCAAATAATCGCAGCGACAAATCGCCAGTTTGTAACGAGCCTTGATCCAGCAACTTAGGACTTCACAGTCGCATCAGGGGCTCTCACTTAACGTTCTGTTTTTCGCTCCTTTCTGCTACAATTTTAATGAGATATATTTCTCTTTCGTATTTAATAAATGAACGCCATGAAAAACTATTGAATGCACTGAAAACAGATCGGGTTTAAAAATATATTGGAAATATGAACGTAACTGCGTTTCATATCTGATCAGCAAATGAAAAGGAAAATTTGAAACATTAAATTTTCGGGGAATATAATCTTAATAGAGTATTAAATATGTTTTTCCGTTTAGTTGTATACCGTGTTGTACATACACCATATACAAACAAAAGGAAAATCAAAGTAAAAATAAGGTGTTAATTATATAAATGAGTCATCGTTACGGGCGTCAGAACTCGAAAGACTGACAAACAGTTTTACCAAGGAATATCGTATTAACCACTAGCTGAATAGGCAGTCGCTCTATGTAAAATACTGGTATTCAGCTGCATCCGATTAGACAGGAAGCCGTTCGCAACATATTTCAGGAAGGCTAGGAAAGAAAGAAAGAAACGAAACACCCTAAAAAATAGAAAATAAATAATAGTTTAAAAGCTTTTCAAGGTATTTTTTTATTGATATCAGGCACCCCACGCTTTTTTTCCATTATTTTGTACTTTTTAGTTTGGTTTTTAATGGAAGCGTATTTAGTTTTTTTAAACTAATATTTATTTTCTATTTTTTAGAGTGTTTCGAATTTTGAGACGTATGTCAGCGTAATTTGTGACGTATGTCAACGTAGTTTGTGACGTATGTCAGCGTAGTTTGTGTCGTATGTCAGCGTAGTTTGTGACGTATGTCAGCGTAGATTGTGTCGTATGTCAGCGTAGTTTGTGTCGTATGTCAGCGTAGTTTGTGACGTATGTCAGCGTAGTTTTCGAAGACAGTTTTTTTGCTGTCCTGGTAACCCTGGCAAGGATAATGGCACAAATTTATGAAATTATTGCATTGTCATCGGTCCTTGACAGGTGTGCAAAGTTTGAATGAAATCTGGTACTTTAAAGTGGGTCAAAATCGCGCTATAAGGAGTCGGTTACAAACAAACATACAAGTGAAGCTTATAAAGCGTGTAAAAATAGTTTATTCTACACAAACAAAACGCACTGCTAGGCAGATGATGAGTAACAGTAGAGCTCAGAACTTGTCCAATTAGGAGAACCTGTTACACTGTTATAAGATACTAACTTTTTCCAGTGACTTCACCCACGTGGATGTCGGAATTTATCCCGAAAGAACATACTACCGGGATAAAAAAAGTACCCTATGTGTTAATCCAGGTTATAAACTATCTATGTGCCAAATTTTTTACAAATCCGTTCAGTAATTTTTGCGTGAGAGTTACAAACATCCATCCATCCTCACAAACTTTCACATTTATATTATACTAGCTTTTTCCAGCGGCTTCGCTCGCGTATTATACTTACAAACCTCCATCTTGATTCACCCTGTCTATTGGTGAAAACCGTGTTAAACCCTTTGCGTAGTTTAAAAAAAAACATTATCTAGAAATTGAAACCCACGCTATTTATTAGGAATTCATAGAACTAGCCAATGAACACACACATTGTCCTATAAAAAACATTTAATTTACAAATATTGAGATCAGTAATTGAGATAAAAACTATCCTATCTTTTAAGTTGGATCAAACTGCACACGGTGAGCAAATTTTATTAAAATCGGTTAAGTAGTTTAGGAGTCCATCCCGGACAAATAACGTGACGCGTCATTTATATATACTCGTATTAAGATTAGTAAGATGTGTTTTATTTTCAGAAAAGCGTATTGTGGAATATCGAAGCTTTAAAATAAAAGGGTTATTATTAATCCGGGCCTAAAAGCGTTTCGATAGCAAAATAATAACCTTATTCAAATACACGTCGAAATAATCCTAAACCGCGCCATAACGGAGCGATTGTCAGTAAATTAAAAATCAATTCTCTAATACGGGTCCAGTGGGCAATAATAGCTCTGTTAAAACGGCCAGGCTATGCTGGGGCTATTACGAGCTATTTAATAGACACCGAATAAAACACTAGGTGAAACGATTCTAGTCGGGTGCGTGTTACACCGTGGTGTATGTTAAATTTTATGAGACAAAAAATGAAATAAGTTTCCTTGATAAAATTAATAATTTAATATTAATATAATTAAACAGGTATGCTCATTAGCCGGGTATGGTCATGTAATACGGAGGAGGAATGAGGAAAATGTCGTGAGGAAAGTTTTGAGTATGAATGCGATGGCTATAAGAGTAGACTAAAAAAATAATACCGGTAGCGATAATCAAAGTTCACGCAAAATGACAATCGTTGTTACAATACGGTGTAACAGCCGCCCACATTAAAACGTTTGCCCATTAACCTGTGAAGGAATTAAGGCGTCCGCGTGTGTGTATGTTCCTTTATACAGCGTTGCTTTGTTTTATGTGTCCCATGGTACATGGGACATGCCGTGGATTTGTTAATATGGTCGTGTTATTGTTTGGTGTTTGAAATTTGGCAACAAAATGCGTTATGTGTTTTTATATTTTTTATATTTTATTTCAGGCAGTTTTGAAAATTTTGCTTGAAAAATTAAAAGCTGAAATTTATTAGGGTTAATTTTGCTATTAGATAAAATGTAGCATGTAAGAAATTGTTGGTAGTTTATTAAAACACACACTCGTAACACCACCACAAATTTTCAGGACAGTGTCATCTTTACACAGTATAAAATAAAGTCGCTTCCCACGTCTGTACGCTTAGATCTTTTAAACTACGCTACGGATTTAAATACGGTTGTAATATTTGATTTATATAATTGTCTAGTCAATAGACAGAGTAATTCAAGGGGAAGGTTTATATGTATTATACATATAGTACATGGGCAAAACCGCTGGCAAAAACTAGTGAGTAAAATATAATTCACAACCGTAACATGTAGGTATTAACTAACAGAATTATTTATAATTATTAAAACCAACAATACAACCCTCTAATTTAATTTAATTCCATTCAATGACTTATTCATGGAATAGTAATAAAAACGTAAGAAAATTAAAATTTCGAAGCTATTTAAGGCTGAACTCTCACCTTAAATAGCTTCTTCACGAAATATGTAGTTCAGTGCTTTCCTTGCATAAGGGCGAAAAACATTTCTCTGTGTACGAGAAAATCACTTGAAAATCGGACTCCAAGGAGCAACCATAACACCATGATGAATAAACCATGAAAATATTATCAATTCCCAGCCCACAAGTCCCGACATTATATGGAAATTCCCTCTTAAGCAATTTGGTCAAATCTCCTCCTGAAAATTACGAGAAGGTCCAAAGGTGACAATTTGTAACGTTGTCACACTTGTAACCTCAATTCAGTTTATGTACTATAACTGAATAAGTACGTCTGCCTGCTTTATTACCAGTAGTGCGAATAATATTTAGGTTGACTTTCTGTATGTCTGTTTTGAATACTAAAAACTAAATGTAGTCATATCATCAGGAATCACGTTACCTTACCTACAATATTGACTTATGTGCATCAAATCAATACCATAAAGATATGGATAATGGGTGCCACATAATTATACTGGTCTGCAGAACCACGTATTAGTGTTCTTTTCCAATTAAAAACCGGCCAAGTGCGAGTCGGACTCACGCACCGAGGGTTCCGTACAAACCTGTAGGTATTCACGGTTTATGCATAAGGTTTATGTTTATGAAATTAAATGGTTTTTTTTTAATTTTTATATTTGAGTTGATTGAATGAAAGGTAAATTGCGGTTTACGATTTTTGACATATTAAAAAAAAACTACTTACTAGATCTCGTTCAAACCAATTTTCGGTGGAAGGTTACATGGTAATATACATCAAATATTTTGTTTAGTTTTACCATTCTCTTATTTTAGAAGTTACAGGGGTAGGGACACACGTTTTACCACTTTGGAAGTGTCTCTCGCGCAAACCATTCAGTTTAGAAAAAAGTGATATTATTATAGAATCCTCAATATCATTTTTGAAAACCTATCCATAGATACCCCACACGTATGGGTTTGATGAAAAAAACATTCAGTTCTAACTATGCATAGTTAGAACTGAAACTCAAAAATGTTTAACACAAAAATAGAAAAAAACAAACCAATAAATTTTGGGGTTCCCCATAGCTATGGGGAACCCCAAAATTTATTGGTTTTTTTTTCTATTTTTGTGTAAAAATCTTAATGCGGTTCACAGAATACATATACTTACCAAGTTTCAACAGCATAGCTCTTATAGTTTCGGAAAAAAGTGGCTGTGACATACACGGACAGACAGACAGACAGACATGACGAATCTATAAGGGTTCCGTTTTTTGCCATTTGGTAACGGAACCCTAAAAAGCACGTTAATAACCACAATAACATAGAAGACCTGGTGATATTCTTCAGACAGGTCGTGCGTAATACTCGCAACAGGCGTGCGTTTATGTATGAACTTTAACAAGGCCAAAGGAGTATGTAAGGATCGTAGCAGCGTAGCGTAAGCGTAGTTGACTGGCCTGTTAGTCTAGTGGTTAGTGACCCTGACTGCTAAGACTGAGGTCGTGGGTTCGATTCCCACCCAGGACAAATGTTTGTGTGATGAGCGCAATCATTTGTTCTGTGTCTGGGTGTAATTTATCTATAATATGTATGTATTTAGAAATAAATAAGTATATTTATCAGTTGTCTGGTTACCATAGTACAGGCTCTGCCTAGTTTGGGATCAGATAACAGTGTGTTGGTTGTCCTAAGATATTTATTTATTTATTTATAGCAGGTTGCGTTCCGTCGTTTTTGCCTACCCTCCTCATGGGAAGAATGCGTGATTTATGTATGTATGTTTGTATAACATACAAGGATACACAATGTAGGGCACAATGCGCCGCAATGCAGTGAGGATGCAATCACGTAGTCTGTAAGCTTGATATCTCAAACATGCTTACATATGCTTAATTCCTAACATACCAGCATATCGATGTTTGTTTGGTTACATAACTTGGAGATCTACAGGACGACCTATATGATGGCTGGATTTGATGGAACTCAAAAACAACAGTGATGTTATTTTGTTGGAACATTTATTTTAATTGAACCATTTACAGGCATTTTTAATAGAGAATGGGCAACGGCGTTCTCCATGCATTTTATAAATATCCTAAAACAAATGACCATCATGGACACCTACAGCAAACTATCAGATAATAGAAAAATCGAACTCTACTGAAGCAAACTTGCGTGAAAAGCTAGTCCTCGCATTAAATTGCGCGTCTTGTTTGTACGTGAAAGAACACAGATTTTTTGCTTACGTATTGTGCCGACTACAGTTTACGGGTACAAAGAATGGAATCTCTGGCGTCTCTGGAATGGAATAGAGTGGAATTTCGTTCTGCCCATACATTCTGGTGTCGTACATTCATTAATCTTGGAATATATGAGCTCGATCATTAGGAGTTTCAGATGGTGTAGAAACAGGTATTCACATCTGTTTTTGATAAGCTGATAATAAATTGGAATTGTAGATTCGATTTAGATAATAGCACGAATTAAAAAAAAATACATTCCTTTTTATCCTACTAATATTATGTGAATGTAAGTTTGTTTGCTACACTTTCACACGAAAACAACTTAACCAATCATCATGAAATTTTGTACACATATTCTTGGAGGTATTAGAAGTAACATAGCATAACAACTTTTTACAAAAAAAAAAAAATCTAAGTATATTTATTATTATTTTTAACGGGAGCGAAGCTGCGGGAAAAAACTAGTTTCTAATAAAGCTCGCATCCTCTCAGTCAATATTTCAGTCTTAATCTATCAAAAAAACGTCTTAGTCGACATAAACACGGACGTAATAAAATCGCGGGGGATTTTTTCGCGTACTGGATATTGAACGGACTGCTTAGCGCCGAGAGTTTAAAATCGAACAGTTGTGTTCTGACGCTAACTAATGCACGCAAAATCTTGCTTGCGCGATGCAGGATTTTGCGCGCATTCAGTGTGATGCGTAGTTCGCTTGCGGCGGTCTAGATACCGCTACACACACTATCTGTCACCATTTTGAAAGATAATTCATTGATTCATATGCTCGCAAAATTTGGCTGCTCAACAACATAAATACCGCAATGAAAATTGCTGAACTGTCAAAATAAAAGCTAATCATACATACTGCAAGTATGTAACACACAATTATCCCGCATGGTCTACCAATGTGTCAAATTTCATCGAAATCCGTTCAGTCGTTTAAAACGTTAATAGGTAACAGACAGAGTTTAATTTGCATTTTTTTAACACTGGTATGAATAAATAGTACTATCTTAAATATAAAAACATCAAGCTCGTATTCCAATTATTCCCAAACGAACCTTGAAAAATAATACCTTCCTTCCCAGAAAATACAGAACATTCTACATAGAAAGGAGCCTTGTACCTTACCTTAAGTTTCAAAGGGGCTTCAAATCTTAATTTTCCTGAACGCTCAAGGGCCTATTCGCGCCATGGTTTGTGGGCCAGAGGTATTTGTGACAACGAACACCTCCGGGCGACAAAGCTATATAGTTTTATAGGCTCTCTGTAAACTATACAGGGGTTTTAATTAAATAAGGCCGACGGCGGAGGTCGGAAGAAAGGGAGATAGGTAAGTTCGAAATTATTGTTTTGAATAAATCATATTTTGTGAGAGGGCCATCAATATTTACACCAGTGATTTAGCATTGGACTAAACAATTGCAAGACTATGGAGGTATGAGAAACAGGGTATAAAGTCCACTTATCTATACTAATATTATAAAGCTGAAGAGTTTGTTTGTTTGTTTGATTGAACGCGCTAATCTCAGGAACTACTGGTCCGAATTGAAAAATTCTTTTTGTGTTGGGTAGCCTATTTATCGAGGAAGCCTATAGGTTATATAACATCAAGCTACAACCAAGAGGAGCGGAGCAGTAATGAAGAATGTTGCAAAAACGAGGAAAATCGCACGGGTAGGACGGGAAGGATCGGGGAAACAAGAAATTTAACGCGGACGAAGTCGCGGGCAGAGGCTAGTCCTCCATAAAAACGAAAGGGCCCTTCGACCTTCGGGTGTTGTGGCTGGTGGGCTACAGCTCGACTTTATTTTTTTGTCAATGACATCTCGCCGGTCAACCTATGAGGTTGTCGGCTGCTTAACCGGACTTGCCTGTGGCTACCTTAACAAATTGAGGCCTCCAGCCAGGGCTTAAAAACTTTAAACTAGAGCTACTACTCGCTAATGGCACGGGTACGGGACCTCGGCTTAGGCATCGTTGCTGGGCAGCTGAAGGAACACGGGTAGTTTAGTCAGTAAAAGTCTGACACGCCCTTTCGCTCCACCTTAGAGCGGGAGACGTCATTTGATGATTTCCCATCCAAACAAAAAAGAGCATCTTTGCTAGAGGACAGGAAAGGACGGGCTGAAACTGAATGTCCTCGACGATTTATATCGGGATTTTGTAGCTATGCTAGTTGCACGGTAAACTCAACTGTATTTTGAACTCTCGGTCTTGAACTGAGCAATCAGAATCCAACAACGCGTCGAAAAAACACACTGTTCGATATTATCAATTCTCATCGCTAAGTATCGCGTCTAAGATCCAGTACTTACGCAAAAATACCCCGCTGCGATATTTTCACGTCCCGTGAGAGTACAGCCGGGTAACGAGTACTATCTGTACTGACAAACGCGTGCATTACCTGGACAGCTCCAATCAATCTGTGTGGTTCTTTCCTCAAAAGAACATTTCAGACACCTATTTACATGGTCTTCACATCATGTGACCAAGAGTATGTCTGGACTTTAAAAGAGACTGTGTGTGTCCTCATCTAATTTTGAAAATATGACTGACGTGTAAAACTGATTGTATAAACCTATTAACAGAAATAAAATCTTTAATTACTTATAGCTAAAAATGTCTGTCAAAAGCGCAAAAAAAAACGCTGCGTTTGTTGAATACGGGGGCGTGCTGGGCGTGACCACAGTCGAAACAATTATCATGCACATTCTGAGCATAACAAAGCGACAACAACATTTTCTAAACACATCTCCTTGTTTCTTCAGCCGACGGTGCGCCACAGTGTAGAAACTCGAGTTATTTACAGCTCCCCAAATTGTCTAATCATTTTACTGTTTTTGACGTAGTTTAGATGTTTACGTAGTTAAGTGCGCGCAATTAACGTTGTGCGGAAATAGTTACCTGAATTCCGGAGGGATTGATGTTTGTTTTGATGATAATTAAATTAAAATGTCGAAAATCGCGAAAGCCGATGAGGAGACGAGTCTTGGATAAACAGACAGCTTTTTATTTCGTAGAAGTATCGACATTTTTTATAGTTATTAGTTACTTTCGGTAACGGTACAAAAACTTTATAATAAATAAAAAAGTTTTTTATCCAATAAATATATTTACTTAAAACAGTAGGAAAACCAAGTTTACCTTATAAACAGTAGGCACAGTTCAAAGATTAAAATCGACATTTTAAATCTGGTATCTTCTATATAAATAAAATACGATCTAGAACGAAAATGAAGTTTAATCGATTCAGTTTACTCCGAGCAGCAATTTGAGTTGCCATTATAATAAACAACAGTCATCGAATTTTATCAGATAATAGCGATCAGGTTGCCAATAAAAACGATCCTTATTCCCAGCGAAAAATATTATGTCATCTCAGGAGACAGATCAGAAAATTACATGTGAAATCAAAATGGCCGACACATCTCATAGATGGGTTTGATGAAAGTTGATTTAAACGTTGATTTCGTATAAATACTGGAGTTGGTATTGTTTTTGTATATTATGTTAATAAATATTCCAAATAAATTAAGATATTTTTGTGATTCTGTATTTCATAGTTTTCTGGTTATTTCGTGTGGTGTCGGACGTAAAGAATAATAAATAAATAAATATCTTAGGACAACCAACACACCGTTATCTGATTCCAAACTAAGCAGAGCCTGTACTATGGTAACCAGACAACTGATAAATATACTTATATATTTCTAAATACATACATGTTATAGATAAATGACAACCAGACACAGAACAAATGATTGTGCTCATCACACAAAGATTTGTCCTGGATGGGAATTGAACCCACGACCTCAGTCTTTGCAGTCAGGGTCACTAACCACTAGACTAACAGGCCAGTCCAGGCCAGGCCAGTCCAATAGGATCATCGTATTTCTTCCAGTGGGTGCCGTAAAAGGCGACTAAAGGACTTACTACTGGATGGGCAGCAGCGTTCTCTATGTATATTACCACCATACTGCGATCGCCAATCCGCCTGCCAAGCGTGGTGATTATGGCAAACAGCCTCTTTAGGGGAGGCCTATTTCCAGCAGTGGACGTATTTTGGATGAAATGGAGATGATGATGGTGTATTTATTAGTTTAGGTTCTGAGTGTCGTTAAGTATGTATTTAAGTACCTACTGTGTACAGTCAGTCGCGTTTGAATGTGAAAGTTATAGAATATACAAAGTTTACTACTATTGATAAAGGTACATTTTTTCTGAATATTTTAATTTTGCAAGTGTCTGTATATTTATGTGATCTATTAAAAAAGTCAACTGAGAACCTCTTACTTTTAGCAATTGGTCACAACGGGAGAGTACCAGAAAAACCAAACGGTTTTTTTTTCTATTTCGCTTTAAACTAGCAAAACGTATTGAAACACTCAGAGTGCTTATTCCTATATCAATTTAATATCCCCATTCGATTTCACTGACCCACACACATATCTAAATTTAGGCATGGTAACAATATTCTTAAACGCCGAATATTCGTGAAAAACACCGAATTTCTAGTTTAAAAACCATCATACAATTTTTGTTGAAAGCCAATTCATTCCAAAAGCCAGTTAATATTGTTTTTGTAAAACCCTGTAAAAATACAGGTATTTTGATTTTGAAACGTTATAGATTGGATTTATTTATTTTGGATCGTAAATGGCGAATAGATTTTACAGTCAAATATTCAGCTATTTTTCATAAAATTACAGAACTAAAACCGAAATATGGTCTGCCGAAAAACATAAAAAGCGGTCAAGTGCGAGTCGGACTCGAACACGAAGGGTTCTCTACCACGGTGCAATATTTAACACGTTTTCTTTAATACATTAGTAAACGTTGACTAGTTGTTAGTGACGTTTCTATTAAAACTTTTAATTTTTAACTTTATATTCTCGTTTATATATTTCTATACATATTTATTACATTTTTAAATATTTTTGCAAGAGAAATATTAAAAAATAAAATAACTTAATTTTATTTTTTTTATTTGTTGATGAACAGTGGTGGCCCAGTAGTATCGACCGCGACTTGCGAGTTGTAGGTCGTGAGTTCGAACCCAGGCAGGCGATTTACTTTGTGTAAATAATTACATCACCGCTGCTCTCAAAACGATGAAGGAAAACATCGTGAGGAAATCGGCATGTCCTAGAACCAATAATTCGAAGATATGTGACATCTACCACGCCATACTGGGCCCACGTGGTAGATTACGGCCCAATGCCTCTCATCGAGAGGATGCCTGTGTCCCAGACTGCTGGGGAACAATATAGGCTGATTATAAATTTGTTGTTAGAGAGACCAGTAGTGCACAAACTGTGAAAATTTTAAGTGCCTACTTCAAAAGATAATGCCCTGACAATGACGGACAAACGGACGGACATCGGAGCCTTGGAAAATAGGGTTCCGTTGGCACCCTATGGGAACGAAACCCTAAAAAATATTAAATAGGCTGCCCATAAAAGTTTGTTAAAAAAAACAACATTGAACAGAATATTCTACGTATTGATTTTGCAAATGAATATTTTTTAAATTTTCCTCCGCCAGCACTAACGACTACTACTGGAATAATAATCATTATATTTCTGTTAGAATTAAAAAAACGAACATTGCTAGGGGCGAAAACTGTGAGCAGTTAACGTTTTTCATTATCGCAGACTAGATTAAAAAGTCTTAAAAAATCCTCTCTTTATTATTTCTCTTTGATACTTTATTAATTTAGAAATAGGTAAGTACGAATAAAAACGCTTAATAGTCTTTCGCCTTTGCTGTGAAGACTTTTTTTTTTGTGGGTGGGAAATCATCACATGACGTCTCCCGCTCTGGATGGAGCAGAAGGGCGTGTCAGACTTTTACTGACTAAAACCACCTGTGTTCCTTCAGTAGCCCATGTGCCAGGGCCACGGTATCTCTTACGAACAAATCTCGTAACCCTGGCAGGTGCTTTGAAGGTTTTGAATTGAATGCTGTCTACGGGTAATCGTGTAACACACTTACAAAGGCATTGCTTACATTTTGACAGTTCAACAACATTCATTGCGTGATTTACGCTGTCGAGAAGACAAATTTTTCAAATATTCTCCAGCAATGGATAACGAATCTTTCAAAATCTTTCACATCTTTAAAGATTTAATTCCCAGGCAATATTAACTTCAATTCAGTGAAGTTTTTCCAGTCGAATGTCCTCAAAATCTCAAACCTGGAACTATCCATGACTGATATATGAATAGAAGAAATATGAAACAAAAAGTTGTAAAGCACCAGTTTTCAGACGTTCTATTTGGGTTGAAATCGAATTATTTACGTGGTGATGTAATTTTATCAAACCGATGTCTGTATTGAATAAAGAGTCGAACACATCTCAATGATAAAAACGATATTAAGCATTTGCGCACTGCTCATTAATTACAAAATATAAATGCAAATCCACATAATTCTTAGCACTCTCCCTCGAAATTAATCGACCCTTGCCACTGGTACAGCTACGAGCAGGGCTTTGAATAACGTTAAAAATTTGGTATCGTTACTTTCATCGGACGAAGATAACGTTATTAGTAGCGGTAACGTTATGTTTGGTAACGATACTTGGCATACGTTTTACCGGTAACTGAGTAACGTTAAATTTTTATTTATTTTCTTTCATCTCTTTGTTTCGTCTACATTAATGAAGTTGCATTTGCATCGTTTGATTGGCGATTTTGCCGTAGAGCGCCGCCCATGGCGTGCCGCTTAGGTTGCGCGGGTTGACAACAACGCATTAAGTAACGATAAAAGTATCGGTACCAGTAACGGTAATGGTAACGTTATTTTATGGATTCGATACCAATGTATCGTTACCCGTGTTACCGTTAAAAAATTAACTTTATGAAAATAACGTTACTTAACGATACTTATAGTGTGAATTTGGTAACGTTACCAAGCCCTAGCTACGAGTCCACCAAATAATATCCAAACAAAAATCACAAACCAAAAAAAATACCTTCACAAAACTCTTCCAAAGAAAGATAAGCGCCGATTTCCTTAGGCCGTCTTCACACATACACCTGCAGATAATACTTGTACTCAATATAAGTACACCAAGTACAAGGGGGTGTACAGTTCGCGCCACATAATTGGATACGTGGATAAAATGAGCCAACTGGGCCGCACTCTGATTGTTCTGGGCTTTTTTAATAACAACCTCACTCGAAGTGGTGCGGAGTCAGACGAGCTGGATGTGGCAAGAAATTTGTTTTTTGGATTTGCTAAACTTATAGAAGTGTACACATTTGAGGCATGACTGTTTGAGACTTTGAGGTAAGATGAAAGGAATCAAAGTATGCTCCTTATGATATTTGTACTACTACTATTTTTCTTTCGTACACACGGCTACACATCAAGCTCTATGTACATTTCCAGTTTTAGCTGAGCTCGCATTGGGTAGATTTTTCGTGCGAGGAAAAGTCAGCTTATACTAGAAATGTATGGCAGGACCTGTAGCCGCACGTAGTGGTCGAAATTCAATCGTATTTTATTTAAAACTTAATGTATTTCTTTTGTATAATTACCCGGCGTGTGTGTATGACTTAAACGAGGCAAAGGCGTATGGAAGGAAAAAAGCATGACTTGATATTGTTTTAATTACAATTTAATGTTATTTATTTTAGTAGTCTGTATGTTTGTATCTATGTATGTTTGTTTGTATGTATGTATCTATGTATGTATGTTTGTTTGTATGTATGTAAGTATATTCTTATATTATTTGTTTAATTTTGTTAAGTTAATAATTTTTGATTATATATATTTCATTTTCTCATACTCTTACACACGCTGTCTACACCTCTGTATCTTCTCTCCTATCGCAGGTGTGCTGGAAGAGATTTCTTTAGAAATAAGCATCACCTTTGTACAATTTTTTCTGTTCTTTTCTTCTTGTCTGTTTATATATGTGTGTACATAAATGATTAAGTAAATAAATAAATGACTTTATGTATGTATGTATGTATTTCATACAAAGGTATTAGCTTTCTGCACTCTTCCATATAAACTTAAACTTTGCCAAATGTCATACTATTCCTCCATCCGCTAATATTTTTTAAAAGGGCTACGAAGTTTTGCTTCACGTAATACTGTCCATTCTTTCCAACTTTCACACCATCAACTACGCTCCAGCCACTTCCAGTCTCCTCCAACCTCATCGTCTCCGCGGCCCACCACAGTCCTTTATTGGCCACAAGCGCCTATAGTGTGCCTTTCTTGTTTAGCACTTTGTATCCGTTATTATATTTTAGTTCGGACAGTGCTTATGTTTCATCTCCGTTTATTGTCTGGAGTATTGTTTGCTTAACTTAGTGTTTGCGGAATGAAAGGAGATTTTATAGGTATTATTGTTTGGTAGGTTTTCTAGTTGGGTTTTATTTTGATCTCGATTTTTCTATTGTTGTTTGTAATCGAGTAGTTTCTTTATTAATTACTAACTGCGCTCTACGGGATCACCTACATAAGTCTCGATCCGAATTTCAAGCTTATTAATACTTTGCGGGACTCTAAAAGTTTTAGCGTGAAATCGTTGCAAACAAAAATACAATTAATTTTATTATATTAGTTTAGATATTGTTGCTTTCTAATTGTATAAAATTAAACTTAAATTTTTGTTCATTAAAAATCCTTTTTTCGGTTTTAATTTGGAGTGTGTGGAAATTACAAAACTAGAAATTCCTCTAAATTAGATACCATCCAAACAATTTACTTTTGCTATATTTGTGGAAAATTTAAATGACTTTAAATTACTAAAATAATAACAGACACCTGGCTATAACCAAACAGTATTAGAGTAAAATGAAGATACCTCTATTTAATTCACGCCTTCTAATGGGGGTCGGCAGAAACTACAGAAAGCCACTTGCAACGATTCTTACGTACCTACACATTTTGCTAAACATAAACCAACAAACACACAAACAAATATACATATTTGTACCAACTTCCATACAAAATCAAAAAGTGAGAACATTGGTAGCTTTCCAGCAACAACACCGGCACGGTTAACCGAATTTTGAAAGTGTAGCGACCAGCCGGGTAACATTTTGGAACCCATATCGAGGTGACGCGTTGGAAATGTAAACAAGTGACGCTGACGGCTAGATTTTTTTGTAGCAGATTCTTTTTGAAGTAAAAAATACAGTATGGTTTGGAAAAGGTTGAAAGGAATCAAACGGATTTTGTTGTATGAAACAATATCAATAGCCAGTCACATCATGGCTAGACTAGACATCATTGTTATATAATATGCTAGCTTTTGTTAGTGGCTTCGCCAGCGTTTTAAAAATATAAACCCTCCTCTAGAATCACTCTGTCTATGGATGAAAACTTCTGCGTTTTCCACTCCATATTTTCTATGTATATCACATAGCTGCTCAAATCGTTTTGCCTCTTCGGGATCGTCAATGAAATGAACCTCGAATCTATTTCTCTAACCGTGATATGCAGGAGACTGATCGAATTTAAACCGGGTTAAGCTTTACCCGGATAGATGCTGACAGGTGTATTCCTACCTTTATTGAGCTAACCTTCGGCTTTCCGATTCCAAGAATCTTCTAGTTTCCGTGTGAATGAAGTCGTTTGCATTTCGTCGGTCTTGCAAAGGGTATCTTTTGCAGTTTTATTTCCTTTTTTACGCCATTTGAAGTAAAAAATAATCCCTTTCAATTTCATAATTTAGGGTTACAAGAAATACCGTACTAGTGTACTATCCTAAAAATTATAATTAATACTAATAATTCCACTATTATTTTAAAAGTGAAATTTTGTGTTTGTTTGTTATTCAATCGCGTTTAAAACGGGCGAACAGATTTGTATGAAATTTGGCACATGATTTTTACAGTAATTTTTTTTTAATTACCCATTGGAGTCCCGGTGGCGAAGGCCTCCCTACTCTCTTAAGACGTCTCTCTGTCCAATGATGCTAAAGTTTTCACAATTTACAGATCACGATTTTACAGTACAAACTCAACATAAAAACAACGCTACAGTAAAAAAAAAACGATACATTATAACCTACATAACATAAAACAGAAGGAAATGATAAGAATAATGGGGGGAGGGGGGATGCAATCTAACAACACTCTAATGTGGAGATAACGTTGCAATGCCATCCTTACCACTGTTTATATCACATTCCCTTATCTACAGGGTGATGCGCGACACTACAACATGTTTTACCAAGACAATTTAATTAAAGCTACTTTATTTACTTCTCTAATCACATACACACAGTTATCCGTTAGTAGCAAAAGCCTCCCCCATGACTTCTAGTGCTTGCGATCCACGGCTAATTTCGAACACTGGTTTCTATTAATATTACCTAATTTAACAATATAAAATTATTAGAGTTTAATATTGAATCTGCACTTGTACACACGGCTACACATCAAACTATGCATTTCCAGTATAAACTGATCTCACATTGTATAGGATTTCCGTACGATGAGAGGTCAGCTTAAACTGGAAATGTACAGCTTGATATGTTGCCGTGTGTACAATTTAGTGGACATAATTTAGAACTGTCTGGCAACTGACTGAATGCATTTGAAATGTAGGTACTATCGAAACCTAAGTCTTAGAAAACAACTATTCAGTTTTGAAACAATTGAAAACGGCTACACGCAAGGAATTCCATTATTCGGCATTAATAGCTTTGCGAAAGCGTTCATTGAACATAATATTATGAATGAAAATATTCTACACAAAAACTTAGTGCTCTCTTTATCTATCTAGGTGCCTTCTGCACACGTAGCATGACCACCGTAGAAATGAGTTTTGTCGACGGAAGAATAGACAAAATTTCAGGTTGTAGAAAGATTAAAGACAAAATTAAAGATTGTAGAAAGAATTTTACCGTTTTATGCTGGCGTAGCATGACAATTCTATTTCTATTCTACCAAGAATAGACAAAACCCATTTCTACGGCGGTCATGCTACGTGTGCTGAACCTTTTGTAACACTTATATACAAAAAAAAATAAACTTAGCTATCAATAAAATAAAATTACGCCTTGTTTCCACGAAGGGTTGGGCAGCGGTTGTACCTATAGTACCACCCACATTTTGGCAGCTATGTTAAAGTGCCACGTAATAGGGGGCGAATCTATGGCCATCAAACTGCCAATGAGAAATTCCAAATAGAATACCAAAAAAAAAAAACAACCGACTTCCTTAAAAACACTACAAAGTGAAAAAAAACTTTAGAGTTCGGAAGTCGGTGTCTTAGGATCTGTATTTAAGGTTTTTTTGCCACCAACTTCCGAACTTAAAGTTATTTTTCACTTTGTAATGTTTTTAAGGAAGTCGGTTGTTTTTTTTTTTTTTGTAAAATAGTTTTTTATTTTAAAATTTTTAGTTATGATATCCACCCCGCACTAATTTTAAACAAACAATGCATATTAATGCGATAGCAGAAATCGCGATTGATTTGCTGTCATTTTTTAAAGAGTTCCGGTGTCTGTCTCTAGAACTGATTATCAGATCTATATGAAATTTATATGGGACCACATCGGAATAAACCCCTTTCGAATAAAAAAAGAATTTTGTAAATCCGTCAATATATGATGGAGTTATGGCCCAACATACATAAAAAAAAATGTATAAACATCCGAAATGAGAACCTCCTCCTTTTTGAGGTCGGTTAAAAACACTTTTCTCGACCCCAGAATCGAACGAAGGACTCTGACTCCACAGTAACCACTTGACCAAGATGAAAGTCGACAAGAAATCCGAAATAATCAACTAGAGATCATTCTGTATACACACAACACTCCTTGAGCATGTTCGCTTACATTAGTAGGACATTAAGGGCGTCTCCTCGGTATTCAGGTAATATCTTTCAGCAGAATCCGCCACCAGGTTACGTAGACCTCTCTGAGGAGGCGCCTCCGAAGGAAATAAACAGGCAGAGAGTGATGTGAGAGTCCTGGATATAGTGGACACGTGGATAGATTGAGGCTTTTGGAAATATACGGTGATGAGTTTGGTTTGCAGACGGGAAAAATGTCTAGGTTTAGCACATAAGTTAAAAAAAAAATGTTTAGGAATAAATGAATGTACTAAAAACAATGTGACGATACCCAAAATTGTCCAACAAAAAATGCACTACAAAAAAAAAAAACAACTTTTCTGAATTCGGTTTAAGGCTTTTTAGGCGAATCATTACTCTTTAATAATATAATATTTTCTACAGGCTATGCGTACGAAGATCGTTTACTTTTGGGTGAATCAACAATTCCAGAAATACCTAATTAGGCAATTTTAATAAAGAACGAATCAATGTAAATTAACAACAAATCACACATTGTAGGTAACCACAGAATTACTGCTGTGGTTTCGAATTAAATGTTGCCAATGTAGACAAGGTAGGACGCCCTCAGGCTAGGTGGAGCGACGATCTTCGCAGGGTGGCTGGGAGCAACTGGATGAGAGTTGCCGAAAATCGAGCTGAATGGCGTGCAATTGGGGAGGCCTATGTCCAGCAGTGGACTGCTATAGGCTGATGATGATGATGAATGTAGACAACAAAAAACCCAGATTTCGTAAGTCCCAGTAACAGGCGGCGAGCCTATTGCCATCAACACGACACAGATCTAGACTACAAGCTGCTACTGAGAAATTCCAAATAGAAAAACACAATAACACTGCCCGAGCTGGGAATTGAAGCCAGGACCTCAAGCTCAGCAGTAACGCTTGCATCCACTTGGCCAGCAAGGCAGTCAGAGATTGTATCAAAATGATCATTTCAGCCGACAGACGTCCACTGCTGGGCATAGACCTCCCCCAATTTGGAGGGGGTTTGCCATAATCGCTACGGTTAGCTGGCGGGTTGGCGATCGCAGTATGGCACATAGAGCGCTGCTGTCCATTTTTTTTTTTTTTTTGGATGGGATATCATCAAATGACTTCTCCCGCTCTGGGCGGAGCGGGAGGGCATGTCAGACTTTTACTGACTAAAACCCACCCGTGTTTCTTCAGTTGCCCATGTGCCAGGGTCACGGTATCTCTTTCGAACAATCTCGCGACCCTGGCAGGCATCGGTCCTAGCAGACTTCTTCAGTTTTGCTGACATCTCTTTGAGGCGCGCGTGGAACACTACGCGCCGTCGACCCGAGCTTGGTCCTCACCGGGCGGCGAGCTACCCATTGCTCACCGCCCGCAAGCTCGCGCCTACGGTGGCCGGGAGTCAGCTATCGACTCCCGACGCCCGGGGCGTCTCCTCCTGCGGCGGCTAGGAACGCGAGGGCGCAGAGACTGCCACTCCCTCACGCGCCCCGCCTCCTCCTGCTGTCCATTGATTGTATAAATCTGACAAATAGAGACAATACAAATGAGTCATGAATTTGAACCTCATCCAATGCACGATTGACGGGGACTCACTCCCAAGGATAATAATGTTTCAAAATCAGCAATTAATTTAAATTTCAATGCTCCAACACGATCAACATAATTTACTTACAAATCGTGTCGAAGAAACTGCCGAATCGACAGGTCGTGGGCACGAAATAGATGTAACGAAATTATTTCTGGACCATTCGGCAGCGAATTGATACCTTTGTTTTTGTACGGTGGTCTTACATCTGAAGTAAAAGTCTGTAAATCTACTGATTGATTTTGTTCATGTTGAACGTATATTTTATTTCCATCTTTCGAACTGAGTTTATTCATCACGCTTTTTACATACATACATACAATCACGCCTTTTTCCCATGGGGGTAGGCAGAAACCACGGAACGCCACCTGCTACGATCTCTACACACTCCTTTTGCCTCGTTGAGGTTCATACAATTGGTCATACACACACGCCGGTTGCGAGTACTACGCACCTGACCTTTCTGAAGAACATCACCAATAAGGTCCCTATATGTCCTCCTATGGCGTCCCCTCCCGGTGTTTCCACTCACATCTGCCTTGTAAATACTTTTTGTGAGCCGACCTTCATTCATCCTCTCAACATGACCAAACCACCTAAGCATACATCACGCTTTTTGGAGTTTATAAATGTTCATGTAAGTTTTATAAACTCATTTTCTCACTAATCAATTCTTTTATATAACACACGACATATTGTTTAATTTAAGATACATACACTTCAATCTTTGTGGTGACGGACCTATAGAATAACATCATCCCATTTATTCTCGTGGATTTCGTATAAGGTCACTAAGAAATTTACCAGAGAATGGGCAGCAGCATTCTCTATGTATTTTTCCACCATATTGCGATCGCCAACCCGCCTGCCAAGCGTGGCGATTATGGCTAACCCCCCAAATCGGGAGAGGCCTATTTAACATAATAGACCCTACACAGGGGTAGACAAAGTTCTGCACAACTTTAGCAAATTTTCTTTTGTTTGTCATTCAGTTTCTTCACTATCACTACATCAGTACATATTATAAAACAAAGTCGCTACCCGCTGTCTGTCCCTATGTATGCTTAGATCTTTAAAACTATACAACGGATTTTGATGCGGTATTTCTTAATAGATGGAGTGTTTCAAGAAGGTTTATATGTATAATATGCGGACAAAGTCGCTGGCAAAAGCTAGTAGCTAATAAAACTGCTATCTAATTGGTTGTTTATCTATTTGAAAGTGACCATCGGAAACGCATATAGGGCATCTCCAGTCCGATCGGGTTTGTACATCCTGGTATCAACTTTCACAAGATCCTGCAAACTAGTCCCAACGTTTATGAGGCTTCTCACTGGATCTGGTTCCCTTATTGTTCCAACATTATTTATTTGTGGAGTTAAAACTTGTTAGGAACTACCTACTATTGTACCTTTTTATGCCGTCGAGAATTACTGTGTTTCGGGTGCTGATGAAGTCATCAGTCGTCTTAGGTTTTTTTTTTCTAAAATCTTTATTTTGCACCACATTTACATACTAAAGGCTTCATCATCATCAACATCTGCGTAGCCTTATCCTTATTGGAAAGGGATGGAAGCCGACCCAAAACATAGTTGATATTGGGGTCGGCTTCCAGCCCTTTCCAATACAGTGATGTAGTCTGAGATGTATTTTAATTGTAAAAAATAATAGTTTATAAAAACTAAAAAACACGCTTCCATGGAAAACCAAACTAAAAAGTACAAAATAATGGAAAAAAAGCGTGGGGTGCTTTTAAGGTGTTTTTTTTTATTGATATCAGGCACCCCACGCTTTTTTTCCATTATTTTGTACTTTTTAGTTTGGTTTTCCATGGAAGCGTGTTTTTTAGTTTTTTTAAACTATTATTTATTTTCTATTTTTAGGGTATTTCGAATTTTGAGACGTATGTCAGCGTAGTTTGTGACAGTTTTTTTGCTGTCCTGGTAACCCTGGCAAGGATAATGGCACAAATTTATGAAATTATTGCATTGTCATCAGTCCTTGACAGGTGTGCAAAGTTTGAATGAAATCTGGTCGTTTAAAGTGGGTCAAAATCGCACTATAAGGAGTCGGTTACAAACAAACATACAAATATACAAACATACAAATATACAAACATACAAACTTACAAGTGAAGCTAATACTATCTACCAAGCCTACTATCTACTAATCTACCAAGCCTGTCTATTGCTAGACTTAAGCCTTTCCAATGACACTCCATTTAGCTTGATCTTTCGTTTTCTCTCGTCCACGTGCTACCTCGATTATCGGTTCACCTTCCTTAACTTATGTTAATGAGCTTTGATCAGGTATCTTCCCAATCATCATCATCATCAAATCAGTCGTAAGACGTCCACTGCTGGACAGAAGCCTTCCCTAATTTAGGGGGCTTTGCCATGATCGCCACGCTCGAGTTGACGAGCGTAGTATGATGGTAAAATGCATAGAGAACGCTGCTGCCCATTCTATAGTAAGCCCCTTAGTCGCCTTTTGCGACACCCACGGGAAGAAATGGGGTGATGCTATTCTTTAGGTGTGGCACCACACGGAGCATCTTCCGAATACAAATCAAACTCACACTTCACGATTCTCAAAAAGAAACAAGATTATAATTACATTTACCAACGGAAACACCCCAACAACACGTTCGTATGTTTCCATTCCCACCTCATTTTGTAACCTGTCCATCCAACCTTGACACCTAGCATTCTGATATCTCACTTTAATGAGTCTGAGCTAAGTTATTCAAAGGACACGAGATAATAACTTAGCAAGACACTCTAATGTCTATTAAAGTTATAATCTTGTCAGTTTCACATTAGTCGCGATTATTTATCTGCTAGACATATTTCTGTATCTCATTTGCTACGGTATAATTATTATGTTTTAAATATTTCAATTTAATTTAAGCTAATGGTACTCCCACTTCTGATAAACCGTACATTTGTCACTTTTTGTGGGAGTGCGTCATTTGGTAGTTTATTATAGCTAGTAGGTATCATTGTCATTTAAATGACTTTGTGAAGAATTAGGCTATTACATGTATTAGTATTTAATGTAATATTATCTATTACTGATTTATTGGTACTTAATGAACATAGTATTTTTTGCCCAATATAACTTCTGGGACTAGTATTCCAATAATAAATAATAATTTACAAAACGAATAAACACGCTTACTTAGAAAACCAAACTAAAAAGTACAAAATAATGGAAAAAAGCGTGGCGTGCTTTTGTTTTTTTTTTTTGTTTTTCTATATTTTAGTTCGGCTTGCCACAATAGCAAGATTTTTCTATTATTTTTATTTTACTATACTGGTGAACCTGGCCAGGATAATGGCACACGTTTTTGACTGTCAATGTGTGTGAATATTTTACGTTAAGAAGGGGGTTAATACCACGTTCAAAGATTCTCGTTCGGAGACTGGCCTGTTAGTCTAGTGGTTAGTGACGCTGACTGCTACGACTGAGGTCGTAGGTTCGATTCCCACCCAGGACAAATCTTTGTGTGATGAGCACGATCATTTGTTCTGTGTCTGGGTGTAATTTATATATATTATGTATGTATTTAGAAATATATAAATATGTTTATCAGTTGTCTGCTTGCCATAGTACAGGCTCTGCCTAATTTGGGATCAGATAACGGTGTGTTGGTTGTCCTAAGATATTTATTTATTTATTCCGTTACATACATATGCACATACCAAGCTAATTAAAGCGTGTTAAAAAAAAGCGCTCATCTCAAACTTGTCCAATTATAATATTATCATTATCTTATTCCATTATATCATTTTTACTTACTTCCTTATAAACCACTGTTTAAAGCTCAAATCTTTTCCTCAAAACAATATTTACTAATTTGGCCAACGCAATAAGTTCGTTCATCACTAAGAAACTCGGACCTTACAGCAAGATGTCTTCTAGAAATAATATTGCTTCAAAATCATCTCTTTAGACACTGTCCACTGAACTGGTCCATATACCTTACATTAAGCCACCCGTCATACCTCACACGACATTTCAAAAGACATGTTTACGCTATAAAAATCAAGGACCCCATAGCTTCAGGACACGATAGTATAGACCCTTGGGGGACCCCGTTTCCAGTTGATTTGGCAACAGCATTTAGCACAGTCATTCACTAATGGACATCTGACGGAGGGGACGAGAGGAGACGTGACCGTTTTAAAAGTGATCTGAAGGTTTAAAAAATGTGCCGAATCAGATCTGATAGGTGGCTACGGATTTTGTTAGAAACTAGGCCAGATTTTTAGGCACGATGTCTAGGGCTGTAGATTACTTTAGGAATTAAAGGTTTTTTCTGCTTGTAAATAGAGACAGCGTTTAAACTTAAGTTGTGCTGGTACGAATTCGCGATCAAATATTTTTGCGCTCCTCAAAAAGTGAAAAATCAGTACATACGAGAGTACCCTGTCAAATTGGCCAGTTGTATTAACATTTTTATATTTAACTACCTACACTTTTGTTATGTTTGCTGTTGATCTCGTACGTTGTTGTTATAGTTTTACCTACTTATTCTACACCTGCATGGTTCGTCATGACGCGACGATTATTAATTTTAAATGTTACATCTCATTTAAGTGAAGTGTATCATGTTATTATGAGAAATAAAGATTCTTTAAACCTAACCTAATATAATGATAATGATAAATTGATATTTTTGTGTCCTACTTACTTTTAATGCTATCTTAGCAATATTCGCCTAACCTTCGTTATATTGACCTATTTAGGTTGCCTATTTTTCCAACAGAAATAATTTGTATCGCATTTTCCCAAGAGGGTTGGCGGTCTGCTTACAGTCTAACAAGATGAGGCTAAATATAAAATTAGTTTTCTATCTGTCTGTTTATATCAAAAAGAAGAACTACAGTACTCACTTTATTATCTCTAATAGAATAGCTCATGCCGTGATGAGCGATATAAGCCGGACAGCCAATATGAGCTGGTAATCTATACTAATATTATAAAGCTGAAGAGTTTGTTTGTTTGTTTGGTTGAACGCGCTTATCTCAAGAACTACTGGTCCGAATTGAATTTTTTTTTTACTTTTAGGTAGCCTATTTATTGAGAAAGGCTATAGGCTATATTACATCACACTGCAATCAAAAGGAGCGGAGCAGCAACCACGGATATCTATGACAGCAACGAAAAAGGACGGAAACTGGCAGGCAATTCGATGCGACGGGAAGGGTCACGGGAGTAAAAATTTGACGCGGACGAAGTCGCGGGCAGAAGCTAGTGGGACTATATGACGATACCATCAAGTATATGGAGACTACTTTGACAATATGATAAATCACTTTGAAATTCGAACGGCGTGGAGGCGTATCTGGCTTGTTCGCACAAATTTACTCTCTCGAATCGGGCGAATCGACACTTGTAATTACTATCTAATCCACGACGCAAGAAGAGGGGTGTTATAAGTTTGACCGTTATGTGTGTCAGTCTGTGGCACCGTAGCTCCCAAACGGGTGAACCGGTCTGGAGCCGTGTTTTATTTGAAAGTAGGGTTTCTAGCGGTGGTGGTAACTGAAATACATACACGCTACGGTCGCGAATCATATTCTAATAAACTTAAAACCTGACACTGAAATTTCAAAAAACGTTATAAAACAGGTAACCACTATAGGTTTCGAACCTGGAACCTAGTTTTATAAACCGAGTTTAAAAACTCCCAGTAATTAAAGCTTTAAACAAACTAGGTAACTTTAAACCAGTAGACTATTTTACTTAGCACCGCCTTTTTAATGGTACGTTACTTGTTTGTTAACAAAGCACTAACTTAGAGGAACTTTAAGAAAACTTGCAACCCCTTTGGAAGGTCTGGTTGAAATTAGTAAGGTGTTGCTAGAAGTAAAAACTGGCTATGTGCGTGTCGGACCACATACAACGAAGGGTTCCGTACCACTAGGCAACAAACGACAAAAAAAAAAAAAATTAAGCACACGTAGGGTTCCGTACCACCGTGTCCAATATTTGACACTGATATAATTTAAAGATACTTTAGTGAAAAGAAAATATCAACACGTTTCTTGTTCTTATTTTTATTATCTGTGAAAAAATTCAACACTTTTGACTTTTTATACGAGTCCCCCTTCTTTTTAACTTAATTTACCTTTTTTATTTGTTGTATGCGGCCACCATTAATTTTTAAATTTATTTTATTATTATTATTCGAGCGGCAAAAGAAATACCCATACTTACATAATATGAAAATTTCAAACAAAAAACAATTTTATTGCTATAAAAACAGATTACAGAAAAATATGGCTCCAGAGTTACGTTAAATTTAAAGTATCTGCATTTCAGGAGTTACAGGCCTACCAATTACAGTTCATGAGACACATTCCAGACACACAATAACAGACAGACAGACGGACGGACAGCGGAGGCTAAGTAACAGGATTCCGATGGGCATGGAACCCTAAAATTGAGGAAAACAAGTTTAACGGACTTTATTATAAGGTTTTAAGTTGTTTGAGATAAGTTCAACTTGTTTCTGAGGTGAGTAGCGTTGTAGTTTGTTCGTGGTTCGTTAATTTTCCAATATTGGTGTCAAGGTATTTTATCTAACTGTCGCATTAGGACCAAAACTGGAAGAACCATGACAAGAAGAAGATATCCACTCTATACATAGGCCGTGTGGTGCCGGATGTAAACAATAGTACCACCCCATTCTTCCCGTGGGTGTCGTAAAAGGCGACTAAGGGACGTACTAGAGCAGGGATCACCAATAAATTTTGCTCGGGGTCCGTTTTAAGAAACGAAATGATCATCGCGGTCCGCACCACATTTTATAGAAAAAAATATTTATTAAACAAATGTATTTACGGAAATAAAAAGGTATTTATTTGTTAGCTCGTTACTTCGCCCGGCCGTTTTTGGATTGACGTCAACAAAGATAATGCGGGGGATACATTTTTACTAAATTACGTACTCTGTAGTGCAAGTTGCTGTGTTCTCGCGGTCCGCACAAAATGGTTCGGAGGTCCGGATGCGGACCGCGGTCCGCCAGTTGGCGACCCCTGTACTAGAGAATGGACAGCAGCGTTCTCTATGCATTTTACCACCATACTGCGATTTCCAACTTGCCTGCCAAGCGTGGCGATTATGATAAAGCCCCACAAAATTGGGGGTGGCCTTTGTCCAGCAGTAGACGTCTTACGGCTGAAATGGTGATGATGAAGGCCGGGACCAACGGCATACCGTGCTTTCCGAGGCACGAAAGGGCCTCAGTATATAAATGTGGTCACCCATCCATGGACCGACCGCGGCAAGCGTAGCTTAACCTGTACCGCTGTTATTGCTTAGCCACGAGCCCCTCTTCCTCCTGTGACGTCATTGAATATTTATTACAATAATTATTACCAACACAGTCCGAATTACATTTAATACTAACCATATTTACAGTGTGTCATAAAAACTTTGCTACTTCAATAATAGCTCAGTTAATCTGTACCTTACTTTCTCAGAATTACGGTTCAAAATCGTCCAGCACGTTACACGAAATATATCAGACGGCAACAAAGTAAGTTTTCAATTGGTTTGACACTTATTTTAAAAGCCATAAGGTTGGATTTTGTTCGTGTTATTGTGTTGAAGTTTTGTATGGATTAATAGGATAACTTGTGAAGTCAAATCACGTAGTAATAATGATCGTGGGATTGTCTAACACTATTGCGTTGGAATGTTTATTATTTATTGTGGTAACACTAGAACTAAGCACTATTAAAATAGTAACCATATAACAAGTTAGTAGAAACACATTATTTCCTGTTAAACACAGTACCCTCCCTTTGCTACGACGCAGTTGGTTAAAAAAAACCTTTATTCATAATTTCGGTTCTAAGCATTAAAATCCGCAATCACAAACTACCTAAGTCAGAAACTAGAAAAAAATCCGTAAAACAAAAAGGTAGAAAGCGCGATCCGAAGCGGGAAAGTAATAAAAATATAATAAAACCGGTATACATAATGAATGTCGAGGTGAATCAGACCCAAATGTATTCTTTTGATATTTAAATGTTCGACTAATGAAATGATCCCCCGGGATTGGTTGGATCTCGAGCGCAGTACATTCGATTTTCGAACTTTTGAAAAGTAAGTTTTTGTGGTTGTGGCAGTTTTGTTCTGCGGACGTGATTAATGCGATGAGAGGTTTTTAGAGTTCCGTAGGTCCGCAGTGAGTTTCAAAAGTTTTGTATATCACAGAAATGTCACAACGTAACGGTTTTTTTTTATGAATTAAGGAGAATTACATTGTTAAAAGAAGCGATGCATGTTTTTTATTATATGATGATGATAGAAATGTTTTTCATTTTGACAGTTCAGCCACGTTTATTTTACGTTGTTGAGCAAACGAATGGTGGTGTTACCATCTGATAAGATTTACGGGGCAAACATGGCTACGGGACGCACAAGACATCGAGGTTTAGACGGAACATGGAGACCCCTTTGGCCAGCAGTGGAACAAACACACAATCTAGGCTAACATTGTCTTTTAAATTGAAGCAATGGATTTTTAAAGTGTGTTTCACAAGCAAAATAAAATAGGAACCTTTAAAAAAAAAACATTGTTTCGATTCCCATTTCATACATGAATGAGTTTTATTCCAATACTAATGAAAAACACCAGAATCAAAAAAAAAAAAAAAACAACATCTGAAGCTCTTTCTATCCCTTTAAGGAAAACGAAGAATTACTACTACACGTGCTGTTTAAAGACCTTCGTCCTTGAACAACACGTGTATGTCCTTTACCTCTACTCATACATCAGTACACCGAAAGAAAATGAATTCTTATATGCCAAAATAGGGTCAAATAAAATTAGCTAGCTAAACTTTGCAGACGTCATGAGTATTGATATCTAACTAAACATTATCAAACAAATACGAAATTAATTTGATTCGTTTTTTTTTGGGTGGGTATGAACCACAGTTTAAAAATTCATTTTCTTGTGTAATCTTCACAAGGATTGTAATTGTTATCAATACACGATCAAAAGAAACACGAAATTTGTTTAAGAGCTTATTTTTGGGTTCATCAACCGCAAGTTGCGTAGGCACTTGCAGTAGGTACTATAAAACAAAAAACACATGTCTTCTTAAACTCATACTTGAAGCTTCACTTAGGGCCGTAGACAACAAAAAAAAAACCTTTATTTTTATTTTCTTTGTTTATCGTGTTTAGATATTGATGTCCAAAACATCTGTGAAGATTACACAAAAAAAAAACAGTTTTTAAACTAATACTTGTACTATTTGCGGAATACGACACCACAAAAAACCAACCAATAAAATTAATTTCGATTTTGTATGATCTTGTTTAGAATTTTTTTACCAAACCCACCACGCTCGCAGTCTCGCTAGCAAATTTACTTTGACCCTAATTTATATAGGCCAAAGTCCCGTACCTACGCATGTTCCTCCTTAGGGAATCATTATAATATTTTGTGGTATTTGTTATATTTAACGAGAGGTACGCACGCGAACTGCTTGTGAAGTTATTATTAATAATTTGGCGTATACTTCAGGTATTCGATGTATATTCGCTTTCGTTGTTACTGACAGGATCATTAAAACACAGACACAGTGTAAAACATTCATGTCAATAAACTTATTATTATTATTATTATTATTATTAATTAGGTTCCAAAACTTTTGGTATTAATTAGGTTTTAGTGATATTTAAGATTACCTACTCGAGGAGGAATAACATGGTGTGCCCGTTGAAATACTACATCTTTTTAAATATGCAGTTTAGATGGGCCATATTTTCAACATGAAAACTAAAACTAACATGTCCACCATTCATCGGCATGGTGATTCATCATCATTATCATCATTTCAGCCGACAGACGTCCACTGCTGGATATAGGCCTTCCCGAATGGAGGGCTTTGCCGTAATCACCACGCTTGGCAGGCGGGGTGGCGATCGCAGTATGGTGGTGAAATACATGGAGAACGCTGCTGCCCATTCTCTGGTAAATCCCTTAGTCGCCTTTTACGACACCTACTGGAAGAAACGGGGTGATGCTATTCTCTACATTCAGCACCATACAGGACTGTGTTTGGTATATTAATTGCCAATGAGAACATGATGTGATCAGTAAAACAACGAAAAAGTGGCATTCTTGCCAATTCAGCAAAATTGCAAACAGTGAAATACAAATACATTGTAGGTACATTTTTATATTCTCTCTTTTTCTTTGTTTATGTACACAGAAATATTTTATTGTAACTATTATAGCTCGATTGAAACTCACTTGAATATCACTGACCTTATCATATGTAGCGGGATTCTGCCATTTTGCCAAAATTATTTTCACAAATTTTCAATATCCAAACCAATTTTAGCAACCTTTTTTTATACCAATGCAATATTTGGAATGATTTTAGTACGCACATTTTCATTTGGTCAAATTTTTAATCGGCAGAATATTATCAGAGATAATGTCATTAAGGCATTTGGTCTTTAATCAAATGATTTAATAACAGCAAACAATCTTTAGACAATAAACATTTATACAAATGATTTGTTATGAAAAAAAAAAAATATGAATACAGAAATAAGTTTTTGTGGAATTATATAATTAAAAAGTTATTTTTTTTAAGAAACAGGGGTAACCCTATGTAGAATTATCAGAAATGTCAAATAACTCATCGATACCACGATACTCGATCACCTAGAAACAAGTCTTTTTAGGTTTTAGGTTAGTATAGTTGCTTTTCCAGCACACACAGTAACTGACAATTGTCTTTTTATTACTTTGTATTCACTACTGACAACTGTTTTATTCCTCTGCATTTTCCATTCACAATGTTTTTCGAGATTTTATCACTCTTTTCTCGAATTAAATAGAGTTTATTTTCATAGTAGCTTCTGAAAACAGTAATAAGAGGTATTTTTACTGAATGTTCATAAGAACACGTTTTCCAATTAAAAGTGAATTAAAAACCAACGTATTTTGCTGTTTGTTTTGTACTGTCTCTAGTTATGAAATTAATTTCATTATTTGTTCTGACTTCTTGACACTAAAAAGATTTTTTGCAATACGGTACAGAAAATAATCGGTTTTGTTTATTGCTTGTGTAGCAAATGAGAAAAGCAGTGTAACGAATATTTAAATGTTTATTATTGGAAAATTTAAGTTACTTACTACTTACTAACTTTAAAGATCGTGCTTGAAAGCTGACACCAATATAGTTAAAAAATAATACTTTAAAAAAACTAAAAAAACACGCTTCCATAGAAAACCAAACTAAAAAGTAGAAAAAATTGAAAAAAAAGCGTGGGGTGCTTTTTAAGGTATTTTTTATTTATATCACGCACCCCACGCTTTTTTTCCATTATTTTCTACTTTTTAGTTTGGTTTTCTATGGAAGCGTGTTTTTTTAGTTTTTTTAAACTATTATTTATTTTCTATTTTTTAGGGTGTTTCGAATTTTGAGACGTATGTCAGCGTAGTTTGTAACGTATGTCAGCGTAGTTTTCGAAGACAGTTTTTTTGCACAAATTTGTGAAATTATTGCATTGTCATCGGTCCTTGACAGGTGTGCAATGTTTGAATGAAATCTGGTCATTTAAAGTGGGTCAAAATCGCGCTATAAGAAGTCGGTTACAAACAAACATACAAGTGAAGCTAATATAAAGCGTGTAAAAACGGTTGGCAGATTGATTGTAAAGGTCGTGCTTAGCTAATTATTCCTCCTATGACTCTCTGCTCTCCGTCCGTCTTTCAGCGGACTGTATCTTATTAACCGTAATAGGTAGACAGTTGACATTTTCACAGAATGTGTATTTCTTTTACCACTGGAGAAACAAATACTAAAAATTAAAGGAGTCTCCATACAAGAAACGCGTTTAATTTCTGCCTTGTGGTACGGAACCCTTCGTGTGCATGTCCGAGTCGCACTAGGACGATTCCTTTTAAGTCTAACTTAATGTTTATGCTTACCTAATATTTCTATATGTTCACGTTGTAATAAAAAAGCCAGCCTTACCTGTAACAAACAAACAGAAGAGCACGTTAAACATAATTAATTAAATACAAACAAACAAAATGTTATTTTACAATTAAAAAGAGAATTCCTGCTTATTTCTGTTTTATTTTTAGTAAAATAAAATTCTTTACAAAGCAGTAGAGGCCTTTTTTTCTGGGTGGGAAATCATACAGTGACGTCTCCCGCTCAAGGTGGAGCCGAAGGCAGTGTCAGACTTTTACTGACTAAAACCCACCCGTGTTCCTTGAGTTGCCTATGCCATGGCCACAGTAACTCATTCAAACAAATCAGGCATCGTCCCTAGCGGATCCCTTCAATATGTGCTGATATCTCTTTGAGGCGCGCGTGGAAGAACACAACGCACCGTCGACCCGGGCCTAGTCCTAATCGGGTGACCACCACGACTGACGCAGTGGAGGCCTGACACTGTGTCATAGCGTCGTGACCGCAAAAGATGACTGAGTTGGCCAGATATTGGGGTTTCCATCGCATCTGGAGTTGTTAACGCATTGTTAAAAACTCTTATCTATTCTATCATCATCATCATTTCAGCCGTAAGACGTCCACTGCTGGACTTAGGCCTCCCCCAATTTGGGGGGCTTTGCCATAATCGCCACGCTTGGCAGGCGGGTTGGCGATCGCAGTATGGTGGTAAAATGCATAGAGAACGCTGCTGCCCATTCTCTAGTAAGTCCCTTAGTCGCCTTTTACGACAACCATGGGAAGAAATGGGGTAGTGTTATTCTTTACGTCCGGCACCACACGGTACCGTCGACCCGGGCCTAGTCCTAATCGGGTGACCACCACGACTGACGCAGTGGAGGCCTGACACTGTGTCATGGCGTCGTGACCGCAAAAGATGACTGAGTTGGCCAGATATTGGGGTTTCCATCGCATCTGGAGTTGTTAACGCATTGTTAAAAACTCTTATCTATTCTATCATCATCATCATTTCAGCCGTAAGACGTCCACTGCTGGACTTAGGCCTCCCCCAATTTGGGGGGCTTTGCCATAATCGCCACGCTTGGCAGGCGGGTTGGCGATCGCAGTATGGTGGTAAAATGCATAGAGAACGCTGCTGCCCATTCTCTAGTAAGTCCCTTAGTCGCCTTTTACGACAACCATGGGAAGAAATGGGGTAGTGTTATTCTTTACGTCCGGCACCACACGGTACCGTCGACCCGGGCCTAGTCCTAATCGGGTGACCACCACGACTGACGCAGTGGAGGCCTGACACTGTGTCATAGCGTCGTGACCGCAAAAGATGACTGAGTTGGCCAGATATTGGGGTTTCCATCGCATCTGGAGTTGTTAACGCATTGTTAAAAACTCTTATCTATTCTATCATCATCATCATTTCAGCCGTAAGACGTCCACTGCTGGACTTAGGCCTCCCCCAATTTGGGGGGCTTTGCCATAATCGCCACGCTTGGCAGGCGGGTTGGCGATCGCAGTATGGTGGTAAAATGCATAGAGAACGCTGCTGCCCATTCTCTAGTAAGTCCCTTAGTCGCCTTTTACGACAACCATGGGAAGAAATGGGGTAGTGTTATTCTTTACGTCCGGCACCACACGGTACCGTCGACCCGGGCCTAGTCCTAATCGGGTGACCACCACGACTGACGCAGTGGAGGCCTGACACTGTGTCATGGCGTCGTGACCGCAAAAGATGACTGAGTTGGCCAGATATTGGGGTTTCCATCGCATCTGGAGTTGTTAACGCATTGTTAAAAACTCTTATCTATTCTATCATCATCATCATTTCAGCCGTAAGACGTCCACTGCTGGACTTAGGCCTCCCCCAATTTGGGGGGCTTTGCCATAATCGCCACGCTTGGCAGGCGGGTTGGCGATCGCAGTATGGTGGTAAAATGCATAGAGAACGCTGCTGCCCATTCTCTAGTAAGTCCCTTAGTCGCCTTTTACGACAACCATGGGAAGAAATGGGGTAGTGTTATTCTTTACGTCCGGCACCACACGGTACCGTCGACCCGGGCCTAGTCCTAATCGGGTGACCACCACGACTGACGCAGTGGAGGCCTGACACTGTGTCATGGCGTCGTGACCGCAAAAGATGACTGAGTTGGCCAGATATTGGGGTTTCCATCGCATCTGGAGTTGTTAACGCATTGTTAGAAAATCTTATCTATTCTATGGTACTGAGCAATCATCATCATCATCATCATCATTTCAGCCGAAAGACGTCCACTGATAGACATAAGCCCCCAAAGGGCGGATTTGTCATAACCGCCACGCTTAGCAGGCGGGTTCGCGATCGCAGTATGGTGGTAAAATGCATAGAGAACGCTGCTGCTCATTCTCTAGTAAGTCCGTTAGTCGCCTTCTACAACACCTACGTGAAGAAATAGGACGGTGCTATTCTTTACCTCGGCAACACACCGAACAATGCGCAATGTATTCACATAACTGTATCGAACGTAGAATATAGAGGCCACCATAGGTAGTCGCTCCAATGTAAATATTATGTATATATTGTGTTGTATGATAAATATTATTAAGTATTTAGCTACATCTGGTTAGACTGAAAGCTGCCCCAACATGGGTAAGAAAAGGCTGGGCAGATAATGAGATGGTCAAAATATTCAAATACTGAATGGTCGCATATTAAAAAACCACTTTCTGCTTGAGAAAAACTGGCCATTTTCACAATGTCATACACAATGCATGTACCCCATAATGCCCCAGTAAATCTTTTCATGAAGGAGATAAAATTGAATCCGACAACACGTTGGGAACTGAAAATTTATGAAAAAATATGTAACCGGGGTACGGCGAACATGTCACATGCAAATGGGAGATGTTGTACCATATTAACAGCTGGGGTTGAGATAAATAGGTGTTGTGTTCGGTATGTATACCTACCCTACTTTGTGTTGTTCGTCATAAACTGGGATAAAATAGCCGAATTTGTCGAAATAGTTGGGTAAAATCACTTTATATACGTATTTAGGGCCGAAGCATCAGGGCAGCCTTTTCGTGAAGGAATTAAAATTAATGGTAAAATAAGTGAATAAGATTCTGAGAACGTATAATATTACCTGCCTAATTCAATTATAATGTATTCTTTGCAAGAGCAGATGTGCACTGTAGGTTACATACAAGGTGTAACAGAATAAATGCAAAACTTGAGAGTCGGTTTTTCCTAATTGACTACTGAATTGATTTCAGTAACTTTTAATATGGGTATTTTTTTTAGTATGCTTTTTGCCATACCTACCGCCGATTGAGCCAAAGAAAATTAAATCTTATATCAAGGCAATAAGACTCAATTTTTAATGCACAAATTAATGCTAGGATCAACGTTTTCCTAAATATTGTAATACCAGTTTCCTTTATAAAAAAGTTTTGGTTATTGTATTATGCTTTTAAATCAATACTTTAATTGGGCTACTTATACCTACCAACCTAAAACTATTTCGCCACATTGCAAACTGCAACTTAGAATAACAGAACCGATGATTACTCCAACCATTACGACCATATCGGTCGTTTGGACCGGCCAGACACCTGGGCCACGATGAAGTGCGGAAATTTTTGCTAGAAAGAGATAGGGCTCTACAAAGTGTATACCTTTCTCTCGTTCTTCTAGTAAAACAATTATTGGTGCTATCTATTTGAATGTTATCGATTTCTGTTTTGCATTAAAACTTCTTGTTTAGTATCGAAGGAAACTACTCCAACGAAGGACACCAAGGCTACCAAATCAGAATCTGTAAGAAATAAACTATGCATTGCTAGTGCCAATAAAATAAATAACATTCTGTCCATCGCAGAGGACACCTTTCAGAAGTATCAGATATGTCACTACATCTCACCAAACTGTGGATTATTACAACTTATTAGTAACCTACATCTAAAACTTATGAATTACACAATGAATGATCATTGTGTCATTTTAGTTGGAGAGGAAGACTTTCAACAAACTAATAACTATGTGGAAATAATAATAGAAGTAAGGAAGATACTAGGAGCGATTAAGCATACAAATGTTATTTTATGTGTTCCCACCTTTAAATTAAGTAATTACTCGACTATGTTTAATTGGCGTATAGAGACTTTTAACAATTTATTACACCTTGATTTACAAACATATGGCTACGCAACTGCATTTGACTCTAATTTGGATTTACTTTATGATTTTACTATGTTCTCAAAAGTCAATAGAAAGATAAACGATCGTGGAATGCGTAATATATTTCACAACTTGCTGCTAACTATATCTGAGAGCTCATTGATAGAATGTGAAGGTATAGTTAGTGAAAATGTTATCACCGAGTCTCCTCGTGAGTTTTTTCTTTGATTACATGTATGTGCTGCACCAAAACATTGCCGGACTTCTAAACAAATCAGACTTATTAAATATTTGCATTCAGGAATTGTTTAGTAAACAGAAAGTTGTGGACGTAATATGTATAACCGAGCATTTTATAATGTCAGGCCAAGAAAAATTATTATTTATACCTAATTACAAGCTAGCGGCATGCTATGCTAGGCAAAATAGCAAACGTGGTGGTGCCTGTATCCTCATAAGAGGTGGTCATGAGTTTAAAGAGCTACCTGACATAATGAAATGCTCGATATCAGGAATTATAGAATGTTGTGCCGTTGAATTACCTATACAAAAAATTATATTCATATGTGTTTATAGACCTCCTAAACTGTGTAATCTAAGTAAGTTTTATGAAAACTTAGATCTCATTTTAAAAAAAGTGTGTATCAAACCTTTAAAAAAAGTAATTCTATGTGGAGACTTTAATGTAGATGTTTTAAACAGGAATAGAATGACGTTAGAATTTGAATGTTTTCTCAGGAGCTACAACCTCAAACTACAAATTAATCAACCAACTCGCTTTATAAGTAGTACCTGTTTAGATAATTTTGCACATAATTTTAAGCAAGGCTGCCATCATGAAGTAATTGATTTTGGTTTATCTGACCACACAGCCCAATTAATGAAGATAAAAGCAAATAAAACCAGGATTATAAAATCGTGGAGAATATTAAGACGAGATATAACTGAGGAAAATCTTATTAAATTTAGAACACATCTCCAAAGCCTATCGTTTTCTGATGTATATAGCACAGAAGATTCGAGCAAAGCCTATGACAACTTTTTAGAAATGTTCCTAACTTTATATGATCTCTGTTTCCCTACCAAATGGGTGACTATAAAATCTGAGAAAAAAATTAAATGGGTTTCTCGGGGGATACGAAGATGTAGCAAAAGACAACGACAGTTACTGTGGCAACAGAGACTAAAACCAACTTGTGAAAATAAAAGCATATTTAATAATTACTCAAGAAGATTTAAGAAAATCATTAAACTAACCCAAAAAGCACAGAATAACCACTTAATAAATAACTCCAAAAATAAATCCAAAACTGCCTGGCAAATTATTAATAATAATAAAATTGTAAAAGAACCTATTTCTCAAATAAAAAAAGGGGATAAAATAATATTAAACCCTAGTCAAATAGCAGAATCATTCAATAATTACTTCATTGACCAGATTTCGGGTAAACCAAAACATACGACAGGTAAACCAATCAAAATAAATGTCAACCCTCATTCAATATTCATTACACCAGTTATTCCTCAAGATATTACGCGTGTAATAAATAACTTAAAAAATAAAAAGAGCTTCGGCTATGATGGCATTACAACCTCAGTTCTAAAATTCGTTTCTGATTGTGTAGCTGCGCCCCTTGCTCATATCATTAACGTAAGCATAAACTCTGGAGTATTTCCAGAAAGTCTGAAAACTGTAATAGTTAAACCACTACATAAAAAGAATGATAAAGACGAAATGGCAAACTATAGACCAATTGCTCTAATTCCCATCTTCTCAAAGGTCATAGAAAAACTTATTTATGAGTCTCTATACAATTTTCTAACTAAATACCACATACTATGTGACGAACAAAAGGGTTTTAGAAAAAATAAAAACATAAACATGGCTATTTTCGACTTTCTCCATAAAATAATGCCAAAAGTCGACTCTAAAACACCTGTATGCGCAATATATGCCGATATGTCGAAGGCTTTTGACTGTGTGGACCACGATACCCTTCTAACAAAACTTGAAGCATACGGTATTCGAGGCAATGCGCTTAACTTAATAAAAACGTACCTAAAAGGTCGAAGACAATATACAGAAATTTCAAACTTGTGTCTAGAATCTAGAAAGGAGTTAAAATATAAATCGTCTCTTAGAGAAATAAAATATGGTGTCCCGCAGGGCAGCGTCCTTGGACCTTTATTATTTTTATTATATATAAATGATTTGCCGCGTCATATACTTTATCCTATGGTATTATTTGCAGATGACAGCACAACAATTGTTTCATGTAATAATAAAGAATCATATGTAAATGACATTAACAATACAATTAGTAGTTTAATAAAGTGGCTCGACAGTAATAATTTAATAATTAATCTCCAAAAAACTAAAATCATGCAATTTTACCAACGAATTTTTACGGGAGATATGGATGTAAACTACAATGGTCAAACTTTAGAAAAAACTAACATTACAAAATTTTTAGGAATCATAATTGACAGCCAGTTAACTTGGAAGCCGCAAGCAGAAGATATATGTAAACGTTTAAGCACAGCCGCGTTTATGTTGCATAACTTATCAAAAAAAGTAAATTTACCGACAGTATTAGTCGCCTACCATGGTTTAGTAATTTCCATCTTAAGATTTGGTATAATATTTTGGGGTCATTGTAGTGAACGAGAAAGCATTTTCAAAGCTCAAAAGCGCTGCTTAAGAGCTATATTTGGTTTAAGAGTAACAGACAGTTGCGTACCTATGTTTAAGTCTCATAAATTACTAACCTTCCCATGCCTCTATATTCTAGAGATAGCAATATTTGTAAAAACAAATCGATGTCTATTTGCAACTTTAAAAGAAACTAGAAAACGAAGTACAGCTATGAGATCTCAATATCTGAACCTATTAAGCACGGGCGCATATAAAACTAGCTTACTTAAAAGAAATGTGATTTGTATGGCTCCCATAATCTTTAATAAAATACCTGACCAAATTAAAAATTTACCGTTGCAAAAATTTAAAAAACGTTTCACAGAATTACTTGTAGACAAATGTTATTATTCCGTGCAGGACTTTTTAAATGACAATTTTTTGTAATATTTTTGTTTCTCTACTTTGTATGACATTTGCATGCTAGATTAAGGCAGAATGTACATGGATCCTATTATTTAATGTAACAACTTATATGTATGTACCTACATTCTAAGCAAATAAAGACCTATTCTATTCTATTCTATCGAATAGTTTCCTTAGGGTAAATGTTAGGGTAAACACTCACTTACTCTCATCATAATATGAATTTTTATTTTTTGCTTATGTATAGTTTTCATTATATTGTTATTGGCTAGCTAACATATCATCATCATTATTATCATCATTCTCTTTATTCATTTTTAAAACTTATAAATTATATTTTTAAATATTAGAATATAAAATAAAAACATTTAAAAATATAAAAAAATAGTAGCCCACCGGTATCGGGAACAGGGTCCAAGCTACCGGCGGTCACGGCTCCAGAGAGATAATCATCATTATTATTATCATCATCATCAACTTTTCACCCGAAAGACGTCCACTGCTGGACATAGGCCTCCCCCAAGCTCCGCCACTTCGACCGGTTTTGCGTTAACCGCATCCAGTGATTTTTCATACAACTAACATATAATTTAATTTTTTCTGTGTTTATTAATATTAATTACTTTGCATACCTACTATTGCATAGAGTCAAGTTCTTCTAACTGAAAAGGCAGGTGAACTGCTGGAGAGTTCGTTACCCCACTCCATTAAGTAGTGAAGGGCGGGCTTTTCGGGGCCTGTCTTATGTTACTTTGACAATCAATTCGTTCTAAATCTCAGCCTAGAGCCTAGTTAATAAATTACTAGATTTTCACCTAGCAGTTCACAAAAAAAATCAATTAAAAAAAAATACCTACATTTAAAAGCCACTCTTACAATACTTATCCTAATGTCATTGGTACCGATTCCCTTGTTCACAAACTAAACTAAATTTAAGTTCAGTGCATCTTTTTCTTTGTATTTCATTAAGAAGAGGACAAAAGAAAAATTTTAGTTTAGTCCTGTCAAATTAATCAGCGCCTGTCACTACTCCATACAAGTTTAGACGTGATTAAAAACTTGCCTACTAAAATTACGTCAATTTACGTCAAGCGCTGATTAATTTGACAGGACTAAACTAAAATTTATCTTCTGTCCTTTCCTTAATGAAATAGAAAGAAAAAGATGCACTGAACTTAAATTTAGTTTAGTTTGTGAATAAGAGAATCGGCACCATTAGCTTTCTTTATGGAATAAAACCACAAAAATATTATAAAAAAGAGTTTTATTAAAAGGCATTATGGATAGAAAAGGTGAGTTATGAAAAATAAGATTCAACACAACATCATTATTTTAGTCTGCTAGATGGCCCTGGTTGAGCAAGAGATGGATATGGATTAGATAAACCTGATGGCCCCGGCTTAGATGGTCCTGATGGCCCCGGTTTAGATGAGCCTGGTGGCCGCCCTCGTTTAAAGCCTGATGGCCCTGGGTTAGATGATCCTGATGGCCCTGGGTTAGATGAGCCTGGCGGCCCTGGCTGAGATGAGCTTGTTGTCCATGGTTTTAAATAATTCAGCAATTCTAATGCAACTGCATTTGGGTACGCCCCATATATAATATTATCAACAAACTCAGTGTCAAAGCCATCTTTTTCACACTCTTTGAAATCAGAAACACTCAAAATTTTATTCTTTATACCTTCCATTAATTTATCTAGGACCAATTCAAGTTTCTGATCTTCGTCGTAAATTTTCCGCTCCTCGGCCGCCATTATTTGGTCTTCTTTCAACCATTGCAATTGAGGGATCTCATTAATTTTATCAAGGATACGCACCTTTAACATTGGGAAAGTCACAATGTTTACACCAACCAGATGGTTCAAAATCCGTTTGAAATATTTTGTGTACGTCAGTTCCGGGGGACGAAGTATGACATCGTGGCCAGCAGCTTTCAGAAATTCGCAGAAACTGTAGTATGGATGACAGTTAACTTTGTGATTTTCAATGAGAGCAAACAGTTCACCTCTATGTAATGTAGAATCACACGGTATATTGTTAAAGTCCAGCCATTTAATCATATCTTTCTTTTGACTATGAATCGTCGGTAATTCGAGCTTCCGTTCCAAGTCAACTCCTGATGAATCCGCCTGTTCTATTACAAAAACAGAGTTATCAGGTATTATGTGCAGCTTATTTCCGAGAAAATACTCTATGGTTTTTAGTTTAGTAGGGAAGCATGTGTCGATTATTCCTAGCTGAGGAGATGCTATGACTATGATAGCCATGGAGAAAGTACAATTATTTACTGTATAATTGAAGATAGCCTGCGTCCGTTCTACATGAATCAAGACTCTGTTGTTTTCTCTATATTCCTTCATTCTTTGGAAATATTGCATTCTGTTTGAAAATTGCTTTGTGTTTTCAACAATGATGTATCTATCCGATTTAGGCAGTCGTTTCCATCTGAAGCCTAGATTTCTCAAGTCGCGAGTTAGTATAAGTGGTATAGATTCTTTATCGACTCTCACAGTTCTCTTAATAACTTCGGCAATTGAAGCTTTTGTGGGTATCTGCTGATTTATAACGTATTGATAAAAGATAATGTCCCTCATTACTTCAAAAGATATTGCGGTGGTGACGTCTATATTATTTTTAATTCGCAACAAATCTAAGAATGTTTTTCTCGGTTTCAGATGCTTCAGTAATTCTTCCACACTTTTTTTGTCAACTCCGGTGTAGTAACATATTGTTCGAACAAAAGGTTCAATTCCAAATTCAGGGGGATCTGCGTCGATTTTTGACATTATGTGCCTTGCAATTTGAAGCTTATCGCATATTTCATCATAAACTTTTTGATCCAACTTGGAACTCATTTTGCATAGTAAAATCTGTAAAAAAGAAGATATAGGAATTAAGAAATATCTTTTGTCAGCAATTTCGCCCGCGAGGTCGTAAATTATCCCGCAGGAACGTACTACCGAGATAAAAAGATCCATGTGTCAATCCAGGTTATAAACTATTTGTGTGCCAAATTTTATCTAAATCCGATCAGTAGTTTTTGCGTGAAAGAGTAACAAACATACATCCATACTCACAAACTTCCACATTTATCTTATACCTCTAAACGAGCAATTCTTGTATATATATATATATAATCTGAATCTCGGAAACGGCTCCAACGATTTTCTTGAAATTTAGTATACAGGGGGTTTCGGGGGCGATAAATCGATCCAGATAGGATTCATTTATAGAAAAAGTCTTTTTACCAAAAAAAAAAAAAAAACCAAGCAGAGCTCGGGCATCCAGGTACTAATATTAATAGTAGGATGTCATGAAGAAATTTTTGAGTAAGAATGTCGGTGGCTTTACTGGATGGACTGTGTGAATGATGATTTGGATGGAAAAGGGATGACTACTGAGATGACGACTAATAAAGAAGTGTGGAGGAAAAGGATATGTTGCGCCGACCCGAAATTAATTGGAATAAGGACAGGTACTCCTGTATGATCCTACTGCACCCTAATTGCGAAACGCAGAATTTATCAGAATCTGAATGGGATTGAAGATTATTTCTAAACCATTGCGTCATTTGTTCGAATAAATTGTCGGCTCAGCAACGTAAATAACGCAATGAATGTTGTTTAACTATGAATATTAAACCAATTCCTACCGATAAAAAGTTCCGCAATTACCCCTCTGGTTGAAGATGATACATTACCTAAGACTGTAAGATTTCTGAAGAATAAATTACTAGATAACTTCATACTATCACGCCCGTGTTCCTCGAAGGGTTGGGTAGAGGTAAACTCGTATTTCGTAGAGGCCGTTTAAAAAAAAAAATATTGTTCTCGCCGTGTGGTGCCAGACGTAGAGAACAGCACCATAGCATTTATTTCCGTGGGTGTCGTAAAACGCGACTAAGGGACTTACTAGAGAATGGGCAGCAGCGTTCTCTATGCATTTTACCACCATACTGCGATCACCAAACCACCTGCCAAGCGTAGCGATTACGGCAAAGCCCTCCAAATTGGGTGAGGCTTATGTCCAGCGGCGAAATTTTGTCGATTTCGATGATTTACTTGATTCTACAGACGTCCTTTCATAATTAAAATACTGTATTTTCATAACTTTTAATACACAACATACAATCTCAATGTAATTACTATCTAGAAAGAGAGAAAGAAAAAATATTTATTTTGCAAAAACAAAATGCACATTACAAGATAAAATAATAGTTTAAAAAAAAATAAAAAAAAACACGCTAATTGTATATTTATTATACGCTATTATTTATTTTCTATTTTTTAGGGTGTTTCGAATTTTGAGACGTATGTCAGCGTAGTTTGTGACGTATGTCAGCGTAGTTTGTGACGTATGTCAACGTAGTTTGTGACGTATGTCAGCGTAGTTTTCGAAAACAGTTTTTTTGCTGTCCTGCTAACCCTGGCAAGGATAATGGCACAAATTTATGAAATTAATGCATTGTCATCGGTCCTTGACAGGTGTGCAGTTTGAATGAAATCTGGTCGTTTAAAGTGGGTCAAAATTGCGCTATAAAGAGTCGGTTACAAACAAACATACAAGTGAAGCTAATATAAAGCGTGTAAAAATAAAAAAAAGATACATAATATGCACATATACAACATAGCCCTGTATTTAAATCTATTAAAAAAAAAAAAAACAGTTTAACAATATTGGCATTGCTTGTGATGTCAGGGCTAGTGACCAAAGACAAAACAGACACATATTACATCTATGAATGAGGTACCTAATTTTTTAATTTTGTTGAGTTTTTCTTTGCAAGATTTAGGTTGTTTTAAAATATTATTTATTGCTTATTCAGGATATAAATATATTTTAAACTGACGTTTATTTCTGTCGTTTTAATTTTTATGAACGAGTGTTCTGAGTAGCCAAAATCAAAAGCAGTTAATTTCCCTACAATCTGACTTAACATTCTTTTACTTTATTTTTTAAAATATGAAAGTGGTAAAAGTCATTCATACATTGTATGGATGACTTTTACAACAATACATTGTAATATTTTTTTTTTACCATGCAGACATCAAAAGGATTCGTGAATAAATGATAAACCGTTTACATCAAAATTCACAAAACAGTTGCCGTTTTAATTAATAAAAAATTTACAATAAAAAGTAGTTCGGTCATTAGATCGATAGTAAATTGAAAGGATCATGTAGTGCGTTAAAACGTATCGAAATGCAGTATTTTAATCGTAAAATCACGTAAATCAGCGATTTTAACTGTAAAATTATGTAATAGTTGGAGCCTATTGCCATCAACCGATCACAAATCCACACCCCCAACTAATTCTCCCTTCCACTCTCAACTCTGTGCTACTGATAGATCACAAATGGACGAACCCAAGAACACATGCCCGACCCGGGAATTAAACACAGGACTTTATACTCAGCAGTAGCGCTTGCGACCACTGGACAACGAGGCAGTCAATAAATCAAAAGATACCGTCATCTATTGCCTCTACATTTCATGAGCAACTTTACCTATGAGTAAAAGATGTATAAAATTATATCGCAATTACTAAATATCTTGTACATATATTCCAATTTTGTTCTTTTGATCTTTGAAAAAAGTATGCTTAGATGGTTTGGTCATGTTGAGAGGATGAATGAAGGTCGGCTCACAAAAGGTATTTACAAGGCAGATGTGAGTGGAAACACCGGGACGACGCCCTAGGAGGACATATAGGGACCTTATTGGTGATATTCTTCAGAAAGGTCAGGTGCGTAGTACTCGCAACCGGCGTGTGTGTATGACCAATTGTATGAACCTAAACGAGGCAAAACGAGTGTGTAGAGATCGTAGCAGGTGGCGTTCCGTGGTTTCTGCCTAACCCCCATGGGAAAAAGGCGTGATTGTATGTATGTATATCGCTTTGAAATTAAATAGCGGATACAGATGTTCAGTAATTGAGATATATTTAAATAAATAAATTGTTTATTTCAATTATAAAAGGCATTTTGATACATGTTATTTAAGGAATTTGCTTGTGTTAGGAGCCTCCGCGCTTCAACTTATCATTATCTTATGCAATTTAAGTACTATACTCATGGGTAAAGTTGCTCATAGAAAGTAAAGATGCCATAGTTTACTGTAGTAGGTACCTAAATATATAAATCTATCTGTTCCAACGCAACTATTCTATTCCATCTGGAATCTTCAGCAGCAGCCAGATACCGTTTTGAAAGTAGTTGTGATGGAATAATTTACACAAAGTTTCGCGGCTGTCTGGGTTTGAAACCTAAGACTTACAACTATCAAGTTGCGGCCGTTAACACTGGGTCATCAGATCACTAATTTCAAATACTTTTTTTTCATTCATTTTTCACATTTATTGTCCCACAAACTTCGCGTTACCCAACGAACTATTAGCATCTCAAAAAAAATAAAAAGATTTTATAAATATTTTACCATGAAAAGTACAACTAAACAACTCTACCTACTAAAGCTAAGTACCTAATTGTCGTTTTTTTTAATACCATATCTCTGAATTTTCAAGACTCGTGCGCAATAAAGTATGAGAACAATACTAATGACGTCATGCTGATGAGTGCAAATGTCGTCATGCTGATGAGTGCAAATGACGTCATCAGTCTTACTTTTACGTCTTCGTACGGGCGCGGGAGGTTGGTTCGACGAAAGCCGCGGGCGGAAGGGGGGAAAGACATTCTTCCCAAGTCTAGCCCAGTGGCACACCACTTTATACACACAGAAAACTCCATTCATTCAAGATAATCCGACAACAATGTCCAGAGCAAACCGGTTAAATCCAATTTCAAAGCGAATAAAACTGACCACAAAATATTGGTTTAAAAGTGAAATAAAGCATTTAGCACTGTTATTTTCTACGAAAAAGCTCACAAAAGTAATCAGTAACGCATATTTCACAAAATAATCGACAAAAAGAACAAATATTTACCTGACAAAATTAGAAAAATTGACGTGTACTCCTCTTCGTGTTGTGTTGATTACTGAGAATCGAGTCGCGTTGCCCCCTCCCGCCCCGCGGTTGCCGCGCGCGCGGCCGTTTCGGGTTGCGGGGCGCGCGGGCTAAGAAAGCGTGCGGAATGGTACCCAAATGTTGTTCGCGTCAACAACAAAACATGCAAAAGTATTACCTACGTACTCGCTCAAAAAGGAACAGCTGAGAATAATAATGAATTTTACAGAAATATTACTCTACAAATGTAAATGTAGGTACCACTGTAAATAACTATTAAGACAATAAATACTATTACTATTAAATGTCCATAGTAAAAATAAACCATAAGCATTTTTTTTACAGGCTACTATAAAATAACATATTAGGAAGAAAGTAAGATTAGAAGTTCGTCGGTTTTTAATTCATTTTTAATTGAGTAACGTGTCCCAATGAACATTAAGGAAAAATAAAAATACCTCATAATGTCTATTTTCAGAAGCTACTATGAAAATTAATTCTATTCAGGTGACGAAAGAGTGATAAAATCTGAAAAAAACATTAAGTATGAAAAAAAAAATTGCAACTAGTCAATATCTTTGACAGCTGTCACTGTCAAAGATATGTGCACTAACCGAAAAAGACTGGTATATCCACGCTAGGTGATTATTGGACGAAGGACAAGCAAAGTATTGTTTGATAAATTTAGAATTGTCCAGTGACTAATTAATTGTCTGCTGTGAGTTAGTTACGGGTTCGATTCCCACTCGTGAAACAAATATTTTAAGTAATTTACTGCTCCTAAATCTGCATTCCCAAATTTAATTAAAGTCTTTGTGCTATTCTTGTGTACCTGCAATGTGAATTTTGAAATATAGGTTCTTTTTTCTGGTAATTAATCCCGTTTATATGCGTATTTATGCAGTATTTTTTTGCTATTTGAAATCGAGGTTTAATGGTCTTAGAAAAAAAATTGTTACTCGAATACCAAATATAAATCATACTGAAGTAAGGGACAAAATTTCACGTAAGTTGATAATAATTAGAGAAGAATAGATGGTATAGCCGACTATCCGGCCACTTTCGTAGTCGGCGAATAGTCGGCCTCTATTCGGCGAGAAGCACCGACTATTCGGCTTTTGACTTTGTATATAATTTTACACATTTTTTTATAGGAGGAATAACTCGTTTGTATCTTATTTGGTTGTACAAAATCGTAGTATTTGCTGTTTTATCCCTGCCCACCACGAGAAATTATCATTTGGCCCTGATCAATCGATAAAAAGCATATACGAGACTTTCTTTTTCACATGATTAAACTGAATTGCGTTCTTTCACTTTAATGGACAATAACAGTAAAATTGTTTTTATTTTTCAAACATAAACATCACTTTGTCCAGTGCTAAAGTAAAAATCAAATAACAATGTGAAATAAACAAAAAATGTTCCTATACATGCAGGTAGCGATTGAGACTTGCGCGCGAATCAGCTGATAACGAAGCGTCACGGAAATTGCCGAATACCCCCGAAACCATGAACGGCTTGACCGATTCGTCGGCCTCTTTACAACCGAATAACCGGCTAGTCGGCATAAGTCGCAGTCGGTACATCTCTTATAATAATCCTCAATCCTACATACTTCTCCCATATTAAAGATCAGCAGCCACATTGTCCATTTATTTTTCTCTTTAATCAAAGGTACGGTCAAGGGTACCCGGGTCCTCGAGGGCTGAACGAACTACCCTCATCAAATATGAAACACACAGGAAATTTCTACAGAACCACAGAACAGATGGGATCGTACAGAAGGTCAGGTTCATAAACGCTCTATTAGGTACTCCTTTTACTTACGTATTATTGTATAGAATCAAGTTCCTCTATCTTAACAGACAGCTGTGCTGCTGGAGAGTTTGTCGCGCTACTTCTTCGTCCCAGCTAAAGCACCAGGAAGTGGTGAAAAGCGGACGTTTTAGGGAACTGTCTTATGTAACTTTGACGTTCAAAAAGTGGTAACTCTCAGCCTAGTTTGAATGAATGACTTTTGATTTTGATTTCATCTTTTGCCTAGCTTTTTGCAAACTGGGGTCAGCTTTCAGTCTTACCGGATGCAGCTCAATACCAGTAATTTAGATTAAGCGACAAAAAAAGGAGAACAATTTCTAGGCGTCTAGAAACATGTGCTGAATTCATAGTTATTGTATACGTGTCTATATCCCCTACTACCTCGTAGAGTGAACCTTCTGCATCTATCTATTTTGTGACTGACCTAAGTTACTTGCTAATTGAAACCTTCCGTCAGCACGTTAACTTCAGAAGAAACGACTAATTATTAAGTTCTAAAAGTAATTAAATGGTTTTCGGAAAGTGGTTTTGTTCTAGAAGTACTGGTGACAATTCTCTTTTGTTCTATCAATAAATTATTTATACCTTCCCTAGGTTATAAATAATTGATTGGTTCGTTGGTTTTGATGGTATAAATATCTACAGCCTAACTACTTTCTAAGTGGGGGACTATTGATCCAACTGACAGATAGTAGGAATGCGGTGTTCCTGACTAAACCATGTTCCATATGCTGGTGTCTGAAATGTCCATACTTCTGAGGACCTAAGATAGCCACTGATGACGCGATTCATCATCAGCCTACAGCAGTCCACAGTTAGACAAAGGCCTCTTTAAGTGCACGTCATTCCGCTCGATTCTCGGCAACTCTCGTTCAGGCGCTACCAGCCACCCTGTGAAGATCGAGGACGCTATTGACGTGACCCAACATGACCATTTCAGACATCCATTGTCTTCACAAGATCTGACCAAGATTATGTCTGGACTTTAAAAGAGACTGTGACCCCTCGAGTTTTTCGACCTTTCTTTTCAGAGAAGTCATAGGAAACGCCGACCTCATCCAGTTTAAAAAACCTATGATTTAAGTGCAAGTGTTTGTAGAAACTTACTTGCAGGAATAAAATCATTAAGTAATCATTTATCATTATCATTTAACAAACATCTACGAGTACCAGAATTAACACAAGACCTCACAATTAGAGTATTGAATTAAAAGCATAATACAACGAAAAACAGTTGTTTTTTTAAACCTTCCTGTTATTAATTATTATTATGAAAAACGTGTTGACTCATTACTTTACGCATTTAAAAATGAGTAGCATTGACATCAGACCGAATTTTCTTTGGCTCAATCTGTGCCAAAATACCCATATTAAAAGTTACTGAAATCGATTCATTTTTAGGGTTCCGTATAGCGGTGCCAGGCGTCCGGATAAAGCCGGACACAGTCAGGCTTTTTAGTTGCGTGTCCGGCCAAATTAGAAAGTGCTTGGCCTGTCCGACTTTCGTAAGGCTTTTTAGTATTTTTTGGTATATTGAATAACAATCATAACCGTTGTTTCATTCGAATTTAAGAAGACTTTATGGTAAATGATAAAAAGCCTTGTTTTACTTTTTTATACTAAGAAAAATTAAAGGTGTGTGTTGTCCTGCCTTTTTACCCAAATGTCCGGCGAAACTGGCTGGTCTGTCCGGCTTTTCGGTTTTAGGATCTGGCAACCCTAGTTCCGTACCCAAAGGGTACAACGGGACCCTATTACTAAGACTCCACTGTCCGTCCGTCTGTCCGTCCATCTGTCACCAGGCTGTATCGCATGAACCGTGATAGTTAGAGAGTTTTTATTTTCACAGATGATGTATTTCTATTGTCGCTATAACAACAAATACTAAAAACAATAAAATAAATAATTAAGGGGACTCCCATACAACAAACGTGTTTTTAATGCTCGAATAACGGCAACAGGTAGACGCTTGAAATATTCACAGATTGTTTAGTTATAGGTATATTCACTTTAAAATAAATTAGTAAAATAAAACAAATATTTAAGGGGGGGTCTCCTATACAACAAACGTGATTTTTTTGCCAATAATGGGTACGGAACCCTTCGTGCGCGAGTCCGACTCGCACGTGGCCGGATTTTTTTAATGCCTAATCTTTTGCTTCCTTGGAATAGAATAAACTATTGTGTAAAGTATAAATTTGCTTCTATGTTGAGAATTACTATTCCGTGATTTAAATTAAAGCCATATTAATAAAAGAAATTAAGTTTTATTTAATCGTGACAAGTTTAAAACAAATCATTTTAAAAACATTAAAATAAGTAGGAAAGATCACTCCGAATCAGAATCAATCGAAGGCAAATCAGAATCTATTGCATTATGTTCTGCAAAAGCATTTGACATGCTAAGTTCTAGTTCATCCATGATTTTGTCCACTTCCTCGTCCTTCAGAAAAATGACCTGTTCTTCCACCTCGATGACGCTGTCGTATTCCCTGCCATGTTCTTCATTCAAAGCATCAATAATCTGGTTAATCGAAGTAGTTATGGCGTCAGGATCTATGCTTTGCCCCCCTAGGAGATCAGGCATGTTCACACGCAATATATCAAAATAGTAAGTCGCAGGCGTCAATTTTTTAATGCAGTTTGGCAACCTCAAAACAGTGTGGCCGCGCTGTTCCAGCATATTGTCTAATACATATTTTTTTTTAGATAAATCAGTGTATTTTTGTACGAGTTCAAATAACACAGCTTTTGGTAGTTCAGGGTCGTGTGGTACATCGAAATATTCCAGCCAGTCGCACATTTCTGACTTCAAACTATCTTCATTTGGTAATGTAAAAAGCTCCTCGCAGTGATGTTTGTAATTATTAAGAACAAATACACTAGGTGACGATACCGTCCTCAGCAGTTCCTTAATCCATTTCAAGATGGCCGCCGTACTAAACTCATTTATGTATTGCTTGAATTGAACACCCTCGTTTGTCACTGCGTATATTAATCTTATTTGAGGTTCAGCTTTACGAGACATGCTTTCTTTTATAGTTAAAATATCACCTTTAAAATCAAAAGCAACTTCGACGATGAAATAAATGGTTTTTCCTTCTTTTCTATGGCGTAGAATACTTTTCAAATAAGAATACCTTTCGAAAGTAATTTTAGGATTTTCAATAACGACACAAGCGCCTTTCACAATTTGTTTCCACATGAAGCCGTGTTTAAAAAGGTAGTTTCTGAACTCTCCCAAATCCATATGCGCAGGTATTTTCCCGCCTAATTTTACGAATAGTTGGTAGGTTGTAGGCATCAGCTTCTCATGAAGGTACGAGTTCATTAATGTGTCGTAAATGACGGATCGATCTATCTCTGTGATTGTTATATCAATATGGTCTGTGCTCTTTATGCCTAGTTGCATATTAAAGTTCATGTCCAAACCGGTAAATTCGACGGATTTGGGTCTTGTTCGAACTGTGCCAATAATATCCTCACTTACTTTCGCTGCGAAACGGCGTAAGATACGTAACTTTTCAGGAGCGGTTTTCGGTATAAATCCAGTTGTTTTTTTGGTATCTCTACTCGAACCGGGAGTGGGCGACGCCATTTTGTTTCACTGTCACACTAGTACACGAAATAAATGAAATACACGTCTACCTATGAAGCGACGCGGGGCGTAACTGGCTGAGGAGCGAGGAGGGGAAGGAAGCTCCGCCGCCGCCGCGGCCGCCCGAACGAGTCATCGCGAGCGCGAGCGACCGTGTGTGCACAAAAGATAGAATTTGTTTCATTCCAAAGACCCGAAGGGAACGTGGGCTACGTTCCGGTTGGTACTAAATTTGATAAAAACCAATAAATTATTAGGTACCAATTTTATTTAAAACAAAGCCAAATAAAACTCCTACGTAATTATAAAAGTAATAAATAATAGCAAAAGCTATTTTGCAGTAAATCGCAATTACAAATTTGACTAAAAGACTGCCTATACAAAATTATCATTTCCCGATTGTTTGTTTAGTTGAAATTGTCCGAAGCGAAAGGGCCTCGGGCACGAGTAAATGGCTCGCATTTGTTAAACGTAATAAGAGCTTAGAGATAATAGATTATAGATTACTTCAATTAATAATTGCCGTGCCTTGAGGCAGCTGAGATTCAGCAGCGGCGTAAAAATACTTAGATAACCACAATAATTATTATTAATTGTTGTTTACAAAACACGTTCTGGGTATCTGACAAATTTTGACATAAATTACGTTTCATAAAGTAAAAACTATTCGTTAAATAATATCAATAAAAACATATTAATACTGCTTTTAGTTCTACGCTTAATTAAGCGAGTTTAAATCATATTTTTATTTTCAAATGACGCACCTGTCATCATTTGTTTGACAGTTCATAAGAGACCGCAATTTATTTAGTCCGCAACAGTCAATAAAATATACGTTTTAGTAATATCAAGACTCCATAATCCGTCGAAAATCAATCGAAAAAAACCGGCCAAGTGCGAGTCGGACTCGCGCACCGAGGGTTCCGTACAAACCTGCAGGTCATCATCATCATCATTCGTCATCATCGTTTATGAAATTAAATGTTTTTTTTTTTTAATTTTTATATTTGAGTTGACTGAATGAAAGGTAAATTGTGGTTTACGATTTATGACGTATTAAAAAAAAACTACTTACTAGATCTCGTTCAAACCAATTTTCGTTGGTCGTTTTTATGTTAATGTACATCATATATTTTTTTTAGTTTTATCATTCCCTTATTTTAGAAGTTACGGGGGGGGGGGACACACATTTTACCACTTTGGAAGTGTCTCTCGCGCAAACTATTCAGTTTAGAAAAAAATGATATTAGAAACCTCAATTTCATTTTTAAAGACCTATCCATAGATACCCCACACGTAAGGGTTTGATTAAAATTTTTTTTTGTGTTTCAGTTCTATGTATGGGGAACCCCAAATATTATTGTTTTAAAAAAAAATGATATTAGAAACCTCAATATCATTTTTGAAGACCTATCCATAGATACCCCACACGTATGGGTTTGATGAAAAAAAAATTTTTGAGTTTCAATTCTATGTATGGGGAACCCCAAATATTATTGCTTTTTTTCTATTTTTGTGTGAAAATCTTAATGCGGTTCACTGAATACATCCACTTACCAAGTTTCAATAGCACAGCTCTTATAGTTTCGGAGAAAAGTGGCTGTGACATACTCGGACAGACAGACAGACAGACAGACAGACAGACAGACATGGCGAATCTATAAGGGTTCCGTTTTTTGCCATTTGGCAACGGAACCCTAAAAAGAACTATAAATTTCGGAATTACATAATTATGTTTTGTGACAACGACTTATCAAAATGTGCACATTAATTTCGCGAGCTATTTTTACTACGGTGGGGCGCGGGGAGCGGGACGGGGTTCGTGTCGCTTCGGCTTCGTGCGCCATGTTCCCGATCGCGACCGGTAAACATGCGTTCGGCTATCTTCGGGTCGCCCGATAACGGGCGAGCGTTGCGCTTACTCATTTCATTGCCTTTCTTATCTAAGTAGGTAGGTACGTACTTTTGAACAGTTCGTATTTTATAATTCGTGTTCATTTAGAACCAGAAGGAAAACATTGAATAGAAATGTATGATACATAATTATAGTGGCTAATCGATTATTCACGTAAAATAATATAATAAAACGGAAAAAAATTGTTTAGTAGGTATTTAATTTATAGAAGATCACTAATTACTTTTTCTTTGGAAATACATGACGTAGATACCTAAATCTAAATCGAACATTTTGTGAGGGCATCTTACATAAATTATAGTTTTTTTTTAAATATATTTCTAGGATTCTTGTGTTTAGTTAGTTTCTTTTGTGATCTTCCTGTGCGAGTCACAATAAATACTTTTTCTTTAAGCACCAATTATTTTCTTTTTTACTCTCTAATAATAACAATAGCAAACTAACTAACGCCAAACACAAAACAATTATATTTTAAGCCTAAAATTACACCTTTTATCAAAAAACCACACATAACTTTCATTGCAGTCTAATTTAAGCCTTTCAGAGTACAAAATAAGACACAATTTCATTTATTTTACAAAAACAGATGCGTGAATCCTGATTGTGGCTTAGTGGCTCGCAGTTCTTGGTTTTTAATTAACCGAAGGCACTAGATTGTGTATCGGTTCGATTCCCGGGTAATGTAAAGCACAATCGATCGACTGGTGAACTAGCTAACGTGGCGTTGTTTTAATTAGTACTTGAATAATGGAATAATGTTTTAAGGATGAGATTTTAGATTTGCGTCTGTTGGCCTTTGGTGGTTAAATTTGTAGGGGCCGCCTGTTTGTTGGATATAACAATCGGAAGGTTCCATTATTGTATAAAACTATTTATCTTAATAAAATTATAATTGAAATATGACTATTGATTATCTGTACTTATTTAATAGATACCTATTTGTTGAATATTTCTTGAGAAACTCAGAGGACAGTCTCTTAAAATCCAGACAAATTCTTGCTCAGATCATGTGAAGACTACGTATTATAGTTTGGTGTCTGAAATTATCTTTGAAGGAAAGAACCACACAGATGGAATGGACGTATCCCGTCAGTGCACGCATTTATCATACAACTCAACTCGTAAACCGTAGTCTTTTCCCTACTAGAAACCACTTATTCTTTCAATTTTCTAACTCCCCGTGAGTAAGGCTCAACAAACATTTAATATAAGCCATTTTTCTTCCAAGATTACTATATGTAAATCAGTAAAAATCCGAGATTTCCATCGTCACGTGTCAATATTGCGTAATATATGCCACATTGGCGATATTAGACTAAATAAATCTTGGTTAGTCGCCGAGTTATTAAATGTGGGGGTCGGGTTATGAGTGCTGTGACCAGTTGTGTGTGGTTTTCGGGACTTCTTAATATTTGGAGTTTAATTTATTTTTTTCTGCAACACAACATGTGTTTATTCCCCAAGGGGTAATCAGAGCTGCATTCTATCATCACCCCAGTACAAACCCTCAATAAGAACTGCTAAACTTTTAAAGTATAGGTAAACGGTGACTTAGTTATGTAATTTTTCTTCGTGTGATGTACAAATTATAATATTACTTATCTATAATCATTATGAGAGCAGTCTTTGGCTTGGTGGCAACGGCCGCGACTTACGAGTTTATAGGTCGTAAGTTCGAACCGAGTAAGGCGCGTCAGTTTGTGTAAATTATTTCATCAGCACAGCCACAAAGAGGGTGAGGACAAGGAAAACATCGTGAGGAAGTCTTAGAACGAAGAACGAATCAAAGACATGTGAAGACAGTGGGAAAGTTACAGGTTGATTATTTTGTTATATAATTGTTTCGCATAGACATTAATGATTGAAGATGAGAATAGGAACGTCATAAGGGTCTCTTTATATGAAGAGGCCGTTATCCTATACTTGCAGCATTTAATATGTATGTACTAACTTAATACTTATGTATTTTACTAGACATGATGCCACTGTTAAGTTACTGGTATTGGTTGACTTCCAGTCTGACCAAATGCAGCTGGCATTCGGTCAGACTGGAAGCCAACCTAGGCTGAAGAAATGATGAGGACTAAATATCTTGTCATGTATCTAAGTTAAAAGATGTCCTGAGTTATCCACAATATCCTGGCCACCCTAGTCATAAGGATATTTTTCCAAGGGGAGGCCTGGCTCATTTGCTTCTGGAATGTGGATTCCACATCTTATTTCCATGATAATGCCATTTGATGTGACGTTTAGATGGCATTTTAAATATTATGTTATTCATATGATTTTATTAATGGTGCCAATAACGCTGTATGGGGTAGTCACAGGAGTTGCGGTTTGGAGAACTATTCTTGTTTTATATTGGTCATTTCGAGTTCTTAAAATGTAAAATACTTGGGAGAAAAAACAAAATCATTTGCATTATAAAAAATAACAAAAAGTGGTCAAAAGCGATTTGAATGCCCTATATTTTAAGACAACTATAACAGTGCTTATAACGCCTTGGTTAAGTCGGAAATCGATCTAAATAACAACAAAATAGGTACCTATATTGCAATTACGTGGCTGAAGTCTCGTATGAATAATAAATATAATAATCATCATATTACATGAAAAGTCATAAAAAGTTTCGACTAATATGCATAATAAAATATTAATTAGAGCAGGAAGAACATCGAAATAGGTCAAATTTGGGACGCCCGCGCTTCTAGTGTTAAGTCCCAATGGAGGGCGAGCGTATTACCATCTGCCGGGGTCGCGTGATTGTTCGAAAGAGATACCGTGACCCTGGCACATGGGCAACTGAAGGAACACGGGTGGGTTTTAGTCAGTAAAAGTCTGAGTCTCCCGCTCCGCCCAGAGCGGGAGAAGTCATTTGATGATTTCCCATCAAAAAAAAATAAGCCTATTACCATGAACCAGGCACAAATCCAGATACCGGACTGCTACTGAGAAAATCTAGATGGGAAACGATTCCCAAGTCAACCAAAGTAACACTTTGCTTGACTTGGGAATCGATCCTAGGACCTTATGCTCAGCAGCAGCGTTTGCGACCACTAAACCAACGTGGCAGACGATGACAACGACAGTGACTCATGACAATATTACTTTCTTCTAATAAGGATTTACATCAAATTGTGCTCCAATGATTTTTAATTAATTTTTCGATCGCAGAAAAACCCTTTCCGTATTTCCATAAAAACCCATCGAATAACCCCGTAAAACTTCCATTACTTTTCCATCAACAAAGCCGAAGGTCTAACTTTTCTGACTCCCATAACACGTTTACCTAACTTGCTGAAAGTTATCTGAACTTGTCTAACCCATCGTGTGATGTCACCAACCACAATTGGAAGTGTCACTTGCATAGAGTAAGTAAAACTTAGAGAAGCGAAACTCATATAATACTATCAGCCTATAATGTTCCCACTGCTGGGATACAGGCCTCTGTGAGAGGAAGTGGGCCGTGCTGGTAACTGTCTTTGAAATTATATAGAAAACTAGCTTCTGCCCGCGACTACGTTCGCGTCAAATTTTTGCTCCCGTGGGTCCCGTCGTATCGAATTGCCTGTCAAGTTTCGTTCATTTTTCATTGCTGCTCCGCTACTTCTGATCGTAGCGTGATGTTATATAGCCTTCCTCAATAAATAGGCTACCCAACACAAAAAGATTTTTTCAATTCGGACCAGGAGTTTCTGATATTACCACGAAAACCAAACAAACAAACAAATTCTTCAGCGTTATACAATTAATACAGTATATATAAATCTATGTATCTATAAATTAAACTACTTCAGCTCTCTAGCTGTAAGAAAATTATACTAATATATTTTACTAACCATCGCTTAAGCACAGACAGAAGATTTACTTGTGGTCTGCAAATAGAACGACTAACATGCTATGTGCTTTTGTTTTCCTAATTTTACTTTATACTCATTGTTAATTTATTACATAAAATATTTATGCACTTACTAGCCTGAAACACAGGTTCAACTTATTTCAGGCAAGTAAGCAAATAAGCAAAATATATAAATTGTTAAGTTACTTTGTAAAATAATGTGCCTCTTTTATAAATAAACTATGTAGGTACTAACTTTTTGTTGTTGGACATAACCGTTTCCTCACGACGTTTTTCTTCACCGTTTTAAGAGAAGTGGTGATGAAATTATTTACACATAGTAAAACGTCTGCTTGGGTTCGAACTCACGACCTACATACAACTCGGAAATCGGGGCAGTTACTACTGGGCCATCACTGCTTTCACCTCTCTGCAGTTTTATTCCATGGACACCGTCTGAACTCAGATTATCTTGGTCAGATGACATCGTTAGAAATAATGGGAGTTTACGTGGCTTTGTAATGTCATTATAAAGTATGACTGAGGCTTTTTATGTCTGGAGTTTTTAATTGTACGGGAGGAAATAGGGCTTTAAAATTCTCACCAGGCAGCTATTTATCTGTTGGTTAACGTACAGTACTTTTAGCACACGAAGCGACGCGCGCTTTACTTGTGGTAACCAAGCGTAAGTGGAGGAGCTTTGAATTTTCGGTTCTAGCAAATGTCGGTTTTCTCACGATGTTTTCGGTCACCGTTTTGAGAGCAGTGGTGATGAAATTATTTATACAAAATGAAGTGCCTGTCTGGGTATGAACCTAGGATCTACACCTCGTAAGTTAATGGTGACTCGCACGAAATTATTTTATTTGTGGGAGAATCGACAAATTCCCAAATATGTATTAGGCTATTGGCGCGTTTTGAATAACATGTTAAGGAAACAACGTAAAGCTATGAAAAGTACAGAAGCACATCAACCTCCAACAATCTGTCAAATTTCTTTAACAGATTTTCAACTTTATCGCTATAGCATTAGGTTCAAGGTTGATTGGCAGAATTTGTCAGTTTCGGGTAACTTGATGTGCTGGTGTCTATACATTAACTTAATAAAATACATATTTCTGAAGTTTTCGATTCGGCCACAAATAAATTGATTTCGTGCGAGTTGCCTATAGAAAATATTATATTATTTAAGAGTAACGAGTTAAGGCTCGTGCAGACCAGCGCGAAATCGCGGGCGCGACACGGGTCGCGCTGCCTGTCGCGTCCGCGATATCGCGCTGGTCTGCACGAGCCTTTAATTCGCTACGGCGACTTATAAGCCTTAGCCTTTGGAATGAAGGCAAGAAAAAGTGTGACACACAAGAGATGAATGAATGATATGACTGACCTTTTCACCAACCTAAGAACCTTATAAATGAATCTTTCTTATGACGACGTCATGAAAGGAAAATCTTATTTGTATTTGATCTTAAACCTACTGATGATACAATACCTATAATACTTAAAGTTCTGAGTTAAGCTGCACGATTGGTTACAAATGTGTGCACTGACTGGACAGGTCCACTCAACCTGTGTGGTTGTTTCTTCAAAAGTCTATTTCAGACAGCAATCCACATGGTCTTCACATGATCTGACCAAGGTTATGTCCGGACTTAAAGACCTCTGAAATTGTTTCTGCCTTTCTTCACAGGATAGTCACGATAAGAAACGTCGACCTAATCTAGTTTTAAAATATGATTGACGTGGATTTTAATGAAATTTGGCGTACAAACAGTATATTTCATCTAGAATTTTCATTTCGGCTGAAATTGTGATAATGAATCGAACCGATAATCTGCGAAAAAATCCTCCAATCTCCTAACCCAATTTACTAGCCTCATAATTAGCCCTCAAATAAATAAGTTATCCTCTGACTTGAAGACACGTCTCGTTAGTTAACATGTGGTCCCAGCTGAACGTCTCCTGCCGTGATTAAGTTACAAATTAGAGCCCTAATACCAGCTTAGGTCCCTTGTGGGGGACATTACCATCAGTACGGTATTTGGGGTCGTTCAGACGTGTATTTGGTACCTATGTACTATTTTTGTTATGTTTACATAGCTATGGCTAGCGGCTTCGCCCGCGTGGATGTCGCAATTTTTTCCACGGGAACGTACGGCCGGGATCTAAGTTAAAAGATGTCCTGAGTTATCCACAGTATCCTGGCCACCCTAGTCATAAGGATATTTTTCCAAGGGGAGGCCTGGCCTATTTGCTTCTGGAATGTGGATTCCACATCTTATTTCCATGATAATGCCATTTGATGTGACGTTAAGATGGCATTTTAAATATGTATTATGTTATTCATATGATTTAATTAATGGTGCCAATAACGATGTATGGGGAGTGAGCTAATGATCATGAGAGTTATGTTTTGAGAAATATTCTTGTTCTATAAGTGTAATTTCGAGTTCTTCAAATGTAAAATACTTGTTAATCCCAGGAATAGGTAATCTATAAGTGAATCCTTAGTGTAACTAGCGCTAGGGCTCTGTCTCACATAGGGACGCAGCATTATGCTAAGCAATGACCGTTTTGCATGGGTGTGACGCATGTTTTCCCCCAGATTTAAAAAATATTTTTGTTGTGGGTGGCAGTCTTTCTTTGCCTCATCTTTACCGCAAATAAGCGTATTTTCTTTCTTTCTTTCTAAATCGATCATCCGTTTTTGCGAGATTGAGTAACAAACATCAAAATATATATAAACTTTCACATTTATAATAGTAGTTGGACTGGAACAAGCAAATCATCGGTATGGTGCCGAATATGAAGAAAAACACCATCTCATTCTTCCCATGGGTATCGTAAAAGGCGACTAAGGAATTCACTAGAGAATGGGCAGCAGCATTCTCTATGCCTTTTATTACCATACTACGATCGCCAACCCGCCTGCCAAGCGTAGCGATTATGGCAAAGCCCCTCGAATCGGGAGAGGCCTATGTCCACCAGTGGACGTCTTCCGGCTGAAATGATGATGATGGAGAAGCTAAAAGTGGGATACCAATTATAAGAATACAAGATTCTCTTAGAACAAAGCTACTGAATATTCTCATTCAAAAACACTCTCCAAGAAATGTAATCTTTCATTTAGCCGAACAGAAACATAACTACCCACAAACCACAAATCTACGTACAAACCTATGACGTATGCATACGAACCTACGACGTCCACCTATGCGATTGCCTATTGGACTGCACGGAACCCAGTTAGTCCCGTTTAGCGGGACTGCGGGATTCTGCAGACGCAATACTAACGTGGACCTGTCAACACAATTAAAGTGTTTGCACTTCACCTGGCTGTGGCTTGTGATGTGAGGAGCTGATGAGATTTCGGTGGGAAGTTCCACAGTAGTCTTGTCGTAGTGTTTGTTTTGTGGAGAATTAGTGAATGTTTGCTGGCTATTTTTGAGACAGTTTTGTATATTTTAGTTGTCATCTTTGAGAGTCTTTTTGAATGATGATTACAAGGAATCGGCCATTGGTGTGACTTTGCTTTTTGTGATAGCGCTGAGTGTGATAGAGCTTTTATGATGGGTCACTATTTATGAAATTAGCGTTTTAAAAATAGTGAAAGCCTTACCTAATAGCGAAGGCTCTCATTGGAAATTTGGAAGCGCCGGTATCCTACGGTTAAAAGAACATAATAGTGACCTTATTGATGATGTTTTTGAGAAAGTTCAGGTACGTAGTATTCGCAACAAACGTGCCTGTACCTATGACCAGAGGGGTAATTGCGGAACTTTTTATCGGTAGGAATTGGTTTAGTATTCATAGTTAAACAACATTCATTGCGTTATTTACGTTGCTGAGCCGACAATTTATTCGAACAAATGACGCAATGGTTTAGAAATAATCTTCAATCCCATTCAGATTCTGATAAGTTGTGCGTTTCGCAATTAGGGTGCTGAAGTATGAACACAAACGAAGCAAAAGGAGTGTGTAGGTGGCGTTCTGCAGTTGCTGCCTAACCCCATGGGAAGAAAGCGTGAGTTGTATGTATGTATATGTATTTTGTAGGCAATAAGGAAAACATGCTGGAATCCTGAGCTCCACTCTAATCAAACACATATACGGTAATTCAGCAAGTTATGTGGTAAGACAGCGATGTCCCTAAAGCGTATAATCCTATTGATTGACCGATTGCCAGCGTAACGGATAGATATCTGAAAGATATAGGAGTAAGGAGTTATTTTGTAAGTATGTACATATTTGTATGTAGGTTTTTCTTTTTATCACTTAAAGGGTCCAGTAGACATGCGCGCCGTGTCAGTGTGAGGCGACTTTAAATGAACGATTTCTATGAAAAATATAATAATTTAAAAGTTACAAAACACGCCTGCCTTATAAAAAAGTGAATTTAAAAATTGCACTAAAACAAGTTACTTAATCTTTTCGGCGGTTCCTTGGAATAGTTCTTTACAAGTCTCCCTAAAGCAATGTTTTTTTTTTAATTATTGTTCTTTATTTCATACCTTTTAGTGATATATCGATATTTTTTTTAAATCACTTATAAGGGTTAAAACTGTTCAATTAAAGTTACTTAGAAAATTTTACAGTTTTATAGGATTTGTGTAATTAAAAAGTTATCCGGTTATTGTGTTTTGTACTTTTTTTTCCTGTTCCGGTTGTTAAACAGTAAATACGTTAAAAAATGCTCTTGGAAAGCAAAATACAAACCAACTTAAACGGACTAATGAAGTGTGATCAGTGATCACATCATAAACTCAGTGTTCTGTGCTAAAACATTAATAATTTACAATCAAAAAATCTAGTCAACATAACCTTAAAATGTAAAGTGTCATAACCATAGACCGTACACGAAACTACCAACTTAATAAAACTGAATAAGGTATTAATATTACACTAAATACAGATAAGATAAGCTTACTCTCCTGCTCATAGAAAATTACATGATAACATCCCATACACTCGCTGCCAAACATATTCACCCACCACAAAAATAGAGCAAATTGTAAACCATTATCACTTCGCATTATATTACCTCACCAAAAAAATACCATACCATATTTTCACCTGAGATTCCTTATATGTGATAGCACATACCACAGGAACATACGAAACAAAAAAGCAGCCAATTGCGAGTCGGTCTCGCACATGAACGGTTCCGTAGCAACGTACAATATTTAACACTACTTCCCTATATAATGAAAAATACTTTAGCTATACATTACCAGTATAAGCTGACTTCTCATTGTACGAAAAGCCTATACAATACGAGATCAGCTAAAACTAGAAATATATAGCTTGACCTGTATGCTGTGAGTATTACCATTTAATTTGTAACTTTATTTTATTTCTCTTGTCTACCATAGGCGTATTACGATTCAAAAGAAATACTTTTGTGACAGACGTAGGGACGGACGGTCAGCGAAGCCTTTAGTAACCTATTACTAAGACTTTGTCCGACCCAAATAGGTATTTTTTGGAATTTTCTTGTTTCATTCTGCTAGAATTTGGATACGGAACCCTAAAAACATCCCGTTATTACCGTATACTGTAGGTAAAAAAAACAGGCGATGTCAAGCGCATGCCCTTTGTCTTGCAACCCCACTTACACTTGCGGACATAAAAAAGTACCTATGTTAAAAATGTAATATTTTTCCCCCATTTTGTTTTGTCATGTTGGTGACGAGTGTGTTCTCCTTTCTTTATAATACGCGTTTTAAATGTTTAAGCTGGTTGTTTGTGAAATGGTTCGGCTAATGGGAACTGAATATTATGTTCAGGAATTTTGTATTCAGAATTTTCATATTAATTTGGCGAAGACTTTTATTCGCACGTTTTATTAAACTGATGCGTGAATATTTACTTACTTTACATTTTTAAATTACCCTTACGAATTTTTATTATAATTATAGAATTTCACTCTTTTATTTATAAATATTACTTAAAGTTAAGATATGATGACTTACTTAATCATACATTATGGACGTTTATACGTCTCATAATTTTAAACAACGTTCATGAATAAATTCCAAAACGTTAAGTAGGTAAAACACAATACACCTATTTCCTATCTGCAATCTCGAACCCAACAGAACATTCAATACATTTTTAATATCTGCTCATGTTCCGAAGAAAAACGGCATAAAGATACGGGCATAAAAAGTATACTTTATTACATCAACACAAGTGCTTACCTACGTAACTATCCCTTGTAACTATTGGAGGATTCTGATGGTTCATTAACGAGAATTTATTCAGTTATTTGGGTTACACGGGCATAAACTTATTCGTGTTTTTTGCGGAAAAATGGAAAAATGTTTTTATCAAGTGGGTGTTACGAGAATCCAATTTTGTTTATAAATTGTTCGAGATAAACATCTATTGCGTGTCAGTTTGTTTTAGATAACATTATGGTAAGCAGATAAGTAGGCTATAAGAAGTCTTTGAGAAGACACACATGTTATTTATAAACAAATTAATTTTAAGCTTGAATGCTCAGAACCTACAGAAGTAATAACTGTGTTAGAAATAAACCATCAATAAATAATATTACGCAACTTTTGCAAAATAAACACAAATAAATATCAAATCCATTGTCTTGGCCACCGCGCACCGTTCTATTTAAAGCCTCACCTGCAAATACTGTACACTTTTCTCGGCCCCAAGTGTACATACACATCTGCACACCAAAATTTACAATCACAGATATCGTAGTGGGATTTTATTTGAATAATTTAAGAGGCATCGTCTCGAGCGAGCTCGGTTGATCTTATCTTTTAAATTGCGCACACACCCTCTTCTTGTAAGGGGGTGTAAGAGGAAGACGTGGATGTGGTATGTTACCTGAGATATTTAATGAGAATGTGCTTTTTGTGTTGTTTTCTTGGTTAATAGTGCAACATTATTGTTTAATAGATGGGAAACCAAGTCGAACAATCCTATCGCAGTCCACTGCTCTTCCATTGTACCACAACACCTTAATAAAGCAACGGATGGAAAATAACATTATCAGCCTATAATATTCCCACTGCTGGGACACAAGCCTCCTCTCGGTGAGAGGGAGTGGGCAGTAATCCTCCACGCGAGCCCAGCGCGGGTTGGCAGTTGTCACCTGACTTCGAGATGTTGGTTCTAGGACATGCCGGTTTCCTCACAATGTAAACCTTCACCGTTTTGAAAACTGTAGTGATGACATAATTTACACAAAGTAAAGCTCTTGACTGGGTTCGAACTTACGGCCTACAACTCGTGAATTCACGGCCGTTATTACTAGGCTACTACTGCTCCATAGATACCAGGTACCAACAACTAAAAGTAAATCGGAGATCATGCATAAAATTCTATGGCACTCAAATTGTCAATAAGCGATATTGAAAATTGGAGTGCTATCGAATCTTGGAATTGGAATTGTTTGATAAATATGTCCCCGCTCCCTTGTCCCCCACATGATTTCAAGAGCAATCTAATCTGACTCATCCTCGTAGCTTTCCTAGCAAACAAAATACAATATCGAAATGGAAATATTGCTTCCTCCTACCGTTAACGTGAAGTGTTCTCCATTTCGGTAACTCTGGCTTCCATAGCGATCAGATAGTTGGCTCGTATATCGAAAGACGGCTTTACACACCGTCTGGCCAGCAATTGAGCCTCCCCGTGGTGTCAAATTGGCAACCTGGTAGTCTTAGGTTTTCGAAAATAGGGAAACTAAAACACTACGGAAACTGGGAAGGCGAAATTCACCCTACACAAGCCTCTTTTGATAAAACGATCAACTGGACTGTAAACTCATGAATTAGTCTGATACCTAAATTGTGAGATTTCATTTTTAATTCTAAATCTCCACTGATATAATATTGACTCATTGGTTTCTTATGATCATTTCAGACAGAACGCAATATGCCCGAGCATTCCATTGAAAATAGAACCATATTAGCTTAAGTTATAAACTGTATGAATATCGACACAGTCGGCTGGCGCTTACTCGCGACTCAGTTGGTCTATTTTGTGTAAAGGCCAGTAAGCCCAGACTTAGATGTAAATTTGGCGCCATCAATAGCGTCCGTCAATGTCTGTAACATGTAGGCATCAGAGCACCCAGGAACCGGTATCAGACGCGCAATTCCCCTAATTATAAGAACGTTCACAGTCTGATCTCAGTGTCAATCTGTCAAAAATACAACGAGTGTCCATACATTTTTGATAATTTTTTAACATTGGTTGTCATGAAATGAGATTGCGATTAGATTTTGAAAGCTTTTTAGTAACGGGAATTGGTCTTATGGTGTATCCCATCGTTTGTGGAACAGCACAACATTCCCAAATACACTAGGAGCCCGTTAAAATATTTTCTATTTCTAAATTATTATTTTTTCTAATATTAAAAATTACTTTAAACAAAAATACCACATCCAAAACTTCTCACTTGAAAGCGAAAATGTTCCCAATAAAAATTCAAGCGAAGGTGTTGAGTCAAATGACAGTGTTTAACAGGAATACAGCGGGCGAAGCCGCGGGGCGTTGTGTGGCGTAGATCTTAGATAAGCGTACGCCTCTTGTATGTACTTATGAAAAAAATGTTCTGTAATTTCCATACTGATTGAAGTTTATTTTTTGTTTTGCTTTGGTTTTATTTATAAAGTGTTTATTTTAGTGGGTACTTTTTTTAGCTATGCTTAATTTACCGTATCTGTGGCGTGACTTTCTGTAGATTCTGATTGCTTACCTGAAAACAAAAGAAAAAAATATGATTATTATTTAGTTCTCAAAATTCTACTGAGACATTGAAGGAGCGGGGACTCAATAAAGTTGAATAGGGCAATAAAAGAATTAAGTCATCAGTAAACTTTGCCTAAACCTTTGTGGAATATACGCGTAAAGTTATGTCATGTAAACTCTCTAATCATGACTGAAAAATAAAAGAAACAAAATCCTAAAAAAAAAAACAAGGAAACGTTAAAAGCGACAACATCCTTGATTTCGAATGACCGTGTCAATTCCATCTTCCATTTAATCCTCTAAATTGATTCCCCAGAAAAAAATCCCCCCTCACAGCTGATAAACACCACATTTTATCTCACTCTGAAAAAAATATAGTTAATACCCTGAAAAAGGTTAATTTTTCACTCTCATCTCAGTAACCTGGCCACATTAGTAAATGTCACGCAACGCTTAGAACGATTAATTAACATAGTTATAAGCTATTAGGGGTGTTTAAAAATAACTAGGGGTCAATGGATACCGCGCTTAATAGGGGTCATTTGTCATAGGTATATTTTTTTAGTCTGTGGTCTTGTAAAAGTGAGAGGTGGGTCGATTAATTTTGCGTTAAGTGTACTCTTTTTTGCTGTCAACAGCTATTTGAGTTGACAACTGTAGTGTTACACTTACATCTATGATGTCATTCGCGTTTCGGTTTTTAATTTTACAAACTAAAAAGTACTTATTGTTCTATTTGTCCAGTGTGGTGACGGACATAAAGAATATCACCATCCCGTTCCTTCCCGTTGGTGTCGTAAGATGCGACTAAGGGACTAACTAGAGAATGGGCAGCAGCGTTCTCTATGCATTTTACCACCATCTTGCGATCGCCAACCCGCCTGCCAAAAGTGGCGATTATAGCAGTCCCCCCAAAATTGCGGGACGCCCTTGTCCAGCAGTGGACTTCTTTTGGCTATAATGATGATGATGATTGTTCTATTAATAAACGTAATTTTTATTGTATACTAGCTGTTACCCACGATCTCGTCCGCGTGGTATTTAACAAAAAAGTTTTTCATTCGTTTGTTTTTTCGTGAGATCATTATTTTTTCTAAAACAAAAGTAGCCTAAGTTACTCCTTGTTACATTAGCTATCTGCCAGTGAAAGTCCCGTCAAAATCGGTCCAGCCATTTCAGAGATTAACCAGAACAAACAGACAGACAGACAAAAATGTTAAAATATGTTGTTTTGGTACATGTACCGTGTATACATACAACTACACTTAGTAAAAAGTGGTTATCTTAATATTACAAACAGACACTCCAATTTATTTGTCTAGATGTTTGTCTATATGTGGTTGTTACTGGTTGGTCCTACCATGTGTTCGTGACACTCCATATAATAGGTACATTTTTTTTTTTCGGTTATACTTTTTGTTGAAATGTGAAAAAAGTAATTGATTCTGCCCCTCTACATAATCCTTTCTTTGATATCGTCGAATCGTTGAGCTCTGGAGGTGCACAATTACTGACGAATGTGTGCGTTGACTGGACAGGTCCACTCAACCTGTGTGATTATTTTCTACAAAAATCAACAATTTATTCATATATGGCCTCATTACATCTGATCAAGAATATATGAGGACTTTTAATGTGACCTCTCAGTTTTGTATGACTGACGTGAAAAAGTGTTACAAACATATTTACTGAAATTTAATAATTTATCATTTGATGCTAGCAGTAAACCATACCCACTGTAAAATACACGGACCATAAGTCCCAAAGATCTAGTTCCACGTCAAAAACCCTCGAGTTCTCATTATAAGTCGACACCGGACTGCCTATAAATCATTTTATATGAGCATAAGCGTTTAATGCACCCCCAATTAGGAGGGGGGAGCTTAAGTACCATATTGAGAGCTTAGCATCTAATGACAGTGGACCCTAAAAGAGGGAGAGAGACAGAAATATATTTTGCTGAAAGTGTGAAAGAGAAGGAAGAAAAGGGCCAGTGATTCTCCGGTAGTTAATAAACCTTCTCTTGAAGGTTCGTGTCGTCTTCTAATTTTAGGGTTCCGTGTTCTATTGGTTGCACCTGTACATAATAAGTTTCCTTGTCAAATGAAGTGGATTATTACCCCCGGATGCGTATTTGTCCCCTAAATTGGGGTAGGAGTGTTTTCGTGTTACAGAAACGTTTTGAAATAAATCGTGGTTCTGGTAAAAGGTGGTATAATATGACTAGGAACGAGACAATTTTCTTATAAAGACGATCTTTATTTTAAATTCAGTCCACGTACCTGTTAAAATAAAAACTTTTTTGCAAAAAAAAACAACCGACTTCCTTAAAAACACTACAAAGTGAAAAATAACTTTAATTTCGGAAGTCGGTGTCTTAGGATCGGTATTTATGGTTTTTTTGCCACCGACTTCCGAAATTAAAGTTATTTTTCACTTTGTAGTGTTTTTAAGGAAGTCGGTTGTTTTTTTTTGCAAAAAAGTTTTTATTTTTAAATTTTTAGTTGTGGTATTCACCCTGCACTAATTCCAAACAAACAATGCACATTTATGCGATAGCAGAAATCGCGGTTGATTTCCTGTCATTTTTTAAAGAGTTCCGGTGTCTGTCTCCCGAACTCATCATCAGATCTATATGAAAATTATATGGGACCATTTCGGAATAAACTCCTTTCGAACAAAAAAAGAATTTTGCAAATCCGTCTATATATGACGGAGTTATGGCCGAACATACATAAAAAAAAAAAAAAAAAAACATATAAACATCCGAATTGATAACCTCCTCCTTTTTGAAGTCGGTTAAAAATATTCTTACTAGCCTACATCACAAAACCAGGTTTTGTTGAGTTTCCATAAATATGTATATTACTGTAATTGTCTTCTAAACTGTTATTTTCATATTTGCAACTCAAAAGTTCAACTGTATCTCAACCGAATCTACCCCACCTTAAGATACAGATAAAACACGTAACGAAAAATAAAAGAAATCCCCGAAAACAAACCCTTACAAACCAGACAGCCATTAATTGAAGAATTTCGTTCCCCACTAAACTGTGGTGGAATCGTAAATTGAAAAGAAAAACGTTTCGGGCATTAACGAGCGGAGCGGGCCTCGTAAGGCACGTGTGATGTATGTTACAGCCTTTATGTGCGAACTATGAGATGCGGACGAGAGGTTATTGTCATGAAACAAAGACTTTTGAAAAAATATATTCCGTCTAGCAACTTGAAGATAATCTTGATTTATCGGGCAGACAATGAATTCTAAGCTAAAAAACAAAGTTTCATGCAAATCGTTTTTTTTTTTTTTCACTAAGATACGTACTAGTACGTCTAATGAATTTAAGTGGTAAATAGCAAGGAGTGACACATGACAGTTAGTGATAGCAGTTTGAAAAGATAAAGCGATGCGAACATTAACAAGCCTCGTAAGGTACGTGTGATGTATGTTATAGCCATTATGGGCGTTTTAAAAACTGTGGACGAGAGGCACTGTCATAAAAAAGACTGCAATTTTTGTTGAAATCGAAGAAAATAACGAATACTCCGTTTCACAACTTGTAGATAATCTTGATTCGTCAAGCTCAATCTAGTACGTCTAATGAATTTAAGTGGTAAATAGCAAGGAGTGACACATGACAGTTAGTGATAGCAGTTTGAAAAGATAAAGCGATGCGAACATTAACAAGCCTCGTAAGGTACGTGTGATGTATGTTATAGCCATTATGGGCGTTTTAAAAACTGTGGACGAGAGGCACTGTCATAAAAAAGACTGCAATTTTTGTTGAAATCGAAGAAAATAACGAATACTCCGTTTCACAACTTGTAGATAATCTTGATTCGTCAAGCTCAATCTTTAACTTAAAGCATTTATTTAAAATATACCAATTAAAGGAACTTTTGAACTGTCAAGCGGTCAGTCAGAAATATGAAGTTAGTTGCCCATTCTAAAGAGTACTTGGTACCTATAGAGAACAATGAGTAAGAAATTGCCTGGACACTCGATTAAATCAAAATATTGGTAAAAAATTTGTAATATCGTTCATATTGAAATTATAAATGTCAGAACAATGTAGAAGGACGTGCACATTAAAAGCGTCCGTAATAAAAACAAAAAACAATTTCAGATATTACAATAAGCCGTGGCAGCAAAGAGATGACCAGTCCCTGACGGCACCCGTAATTTCAGTTTTTTTAAAATTACTGTACTTACAGGTATCGAACAGACAATGGACTCTAACTTAAAAAAAACAAAGTTTGGCCGAAACAAATGGCTTTTTTCATTAAGTTACATACGTCTAATGAATGTGAGTTGTAAATAGCAAGGAGTGACAGTCACTGATAGCAGTTTGAAAAGACAAAACGTTGCGGCCATTAACGAGCGAGTTGGGCCTCGTAAGGTGCGTGTGATGTATGTTACAGCCTTTATGTGCGAATGAACTATGAGATATGTCACGTACAAAACTTTTTTGAGACAACTGATATTATGACCAGTTATAAAATTGGTTTAATTAGACTTCAAGCTAATCTCTATTGTTTTAATCCGAAATTCGTAGTCAAATGCAGACGACCCGTGAATTTGGAATGAGATTTTTTACTTGAATTGCAATACGCTGCCACGAAACGGTTCATAAATATCTGCTTTAAAACTACTTACCGAGGTCCATGTCATAGTAATACGTCGATTATTCTTTTTACGGGAAATTATCAATTGAAGTCTCCTGCTCTGGTTGGAGCGGAAGGGCATGTCCGACTTATACTGACTAAAACCCACCCGTGTTCCTTCAGTTGCCTATGCCAGGGCCACTTTCGTACCATTCCGCGACCCTGGCAGTACTTTGTTCGGCCTGGGATTCGAACCCTCTCATGCTCAGAAGTAGTGCTCGCGACCACTAGATCAAGGTGTCATAACACCTGCAAATTATCACACAGCTCTTGCACCAGCCGGCTTTATTTCTCATTTGCACAGGCTTACCCCTCCAGCAAAACAATAGGGTACCAAAATTTCGCACTTCCATTAAAAATGCATTTTTTGTTTAGCACGTGTACAAACGGCATTACAATCAAAAGGATAACTGGAACAGGTGAAAAGACTGACAAGAGACTAACAAAGTGAGAGGCTTTGATGTGGAAATTAGGGACAAATGAAAAATACTTCTTTTTTGGGTGAAAAGGAATGTTTGAATAGTTAAGTCTGTTTTTTGGGCGAGCGAACCAGTTTATTACTAGCAACTGACTAGGGTGATTCGGTGTGCCCTTGGATTTATGAAAATGGGGGATAAGTCACTTTGGAATTTTCTTCGAGGTCGTTTTTACGCTGAATTTAAAAAAAAAATTGAATTAAGGAAAATAGGTCGATTTGAAAACCGAATGGCAATGTTAAAAGCCGTTAGTTAAAATTCTATATGGTTTTAATTTCACGCACTAAAATGTCAACGTTATCTTCGCAAACTAACTAGTACTTACTACTGCCATGCATAAGTCTTTGTTATGAATCTGTTTTTCCCTAATTTGACACTCTCACTCTCACTCCAAAGTGTCATAAAGTAGTGATGTTTGAGAATGGAGTCGGTCAATATTTGATGTCGCGCTGTCGCGTCGCGCCTGTCCGCAGGATTACTTTCGTATTTATCTATAAACTAGCTTTTCCCAGCAGCTTCACCCGCGTATTATACATTTCTCTAGAATCACTCTGCCTATTGATGAAAACCGCATTAAAATCCGTTGCGTAGTTTAAAAAATCAAAGTATACAAACGCGGTAGGTGACTTTGGACTATTTAAAGATACGTACCAAAGTATCCCTTTTTACGATGATTACGCGGACGGAGGAGTATGAAATTTGGCACAGTTTATATAGAGAAAAATGCAAAAGCTATTATTTTTTATAAAACAATACATTTAGTTTTAAATTAAATTGGTCGATGTTCCACCACTGTGTGACCACTATTAATATTGATTAAGATGAACAAGGAACTTATTTTCAGACTAGTGTACTTAAACTACCACATCAAATTCCTCAAATATTTCCCACTTCCGTAACATTAGCACCCTTTTTAATATCCCTCCGTGTCATGGGGGAGGAAGGTGCCCTATTAGGTCGGCTCGGCATTTCGACGCATTCCCCTACATACCGCCGTGTAGCCTAGCTTTATAATCTACTAGCTTTTGGGTAACGGATGTACCTGAGTCGCCATCTTGATTGTGTCTCTAAATGTCAAAGGTGTATGTATGTATGTGTCTATAATCTTAGGGGACGTTTTGTAATCCCTGCAGTTCGGAAGATGTCGATCGTTAAAAATGTATATCCGCGGGTACGGATCCGAATACGGATATTTGGTGTCAAGATCCGCGGATACGGATTTTAACTATCTTACTCAATCAGCGTCACGCCCATCGGTAACTTTGAAACGATAGTTGACGCTTTGGTTGACAGAACATGTTTCGACTTGCATAACGCGGGTCTTTCTTTTGTTTTGTTTATAGTTTAGTCATTCAATACATTCATTTGATGAAATAAACATAATTCAAATTGAATTTAATAGTTTTTCATTGCTAGCTAATCACCTATTATATAGCATTTTATCTAGGTATTGAAAATTAATGGGTAAGGTAAAATATCCGCCAAAAAGTATCCGACATGTCACTTCTGTCATGTGACTTTGCTTATATATGCAGGTTTACTTTACAGACCCCATACTTATAAAACCAGTTCAAGCTCTAGGCTAAACCGTTTTTATGGTAATTATTGTAAATTTTTCCTACAGCGTCACGCTGTAGGAAAAATAAATAATGTAAAACCTGTAGAAGTAATAGTGACAAAGACTCACATAAATAAGTAACGATAGATAGACAAAGTGTTTATACTATTTTATCATATTCTTAGAAAGCAGCGGCATTGTGTATAGCGCAATCAAAACTATTCTATGTTCGAAAATATACCATTACCTAATTAGCTTTTGCTAGCGGCTGCGCTCGTAAAGAGGTCGGAAATTATAACACGGGAAGGTACTACTGGGATACACAGTATTCTGTGTTATAAATTATCAGTGTGACAAATTTCATTCAAATCCATTTGGCTCTTTTTGCGTGATTGAGTAACAAACATCTGTCCATATAAACATACAAAATTTTACATTTATAATATTAATAGAATCATGTAAATATGTAAGTTAGAAAACAATTGCTTATTAGTGTTATGGTCTAGACTGTATGAAGCAGACTTAAATCCATAACACGCTTAGCATTTTATTATTTTTTAACCGACGAAAAAAAACGGAGGAGGTTATCAATTCGACGCGTATATATTTTTTTTTATTTTTTTGTTTTTTTTTTTTTTATGTATGACCACGCATAACTTTTTACATAGTAGTCCGATTGTGATAATTCTTTTTTTATTGGAAAGGGTATACTCCGAGGGTGGTCGCATATAAATTTGGAAAACAAAATCGAACCCTAAGGGTCGGAAAACAGGGGATGATTGATTGTTCACTCACTGATTGTAATGTTTAACCACGCATAACTTTATACAGAGTAGTCCGATTTTGATAATTCTTTATCCATTGGATAGGGTATACCTTGCCAAATATTATAAGTACATTAAAGCCACAAAAAAGTATAAAATAAAAACTTTTTACCAAAAACTTTAACCGCCGAAAAAACTGAAAAGCAAAAAATAATACATACATACATACATACATAGAATCACGCCTTTTTCCCATGGGGGTAGGCAGAAACCACGGAACGCCACCTGCTACGATCTCTACACACTTCTTTTGCCTCGTTTAGGTTCATACAATTGGTCATACACACACGCCGGTTGCGAGTACTACGCACCTGACCTTTCTGAAGAACATCACCAATAAGGTCCCTATATGTCCTCCTAGGGCGTCCCCTCCCTCCATGCTGAAAAACCAATGAACAAAGATCACTCAAAGCGCCGGCTCATAATTTTAAGGTTTATTATTTTTTGCTTTTCAGTTTTTTCGGCGGTTAAAGTTTTTGGTAAAAAGTTTTTTTTGAGAAAATCCTTGAAAAGTAGGTAAATGAATTCTTTAAGTACTTAAATCATGCACTTGGTAAGACATGATTCAGAAACCATGATTCCTCTTAATATCGGTAAGTATATTTAAGTTGTCCTATTTAAAGTAGTAAGTAGTCATAGGTAGGGATTCGTCCTCCAGAATTCCTCGCATCACAGAACACCTTTGTATATCATATCACCAATAAATTCAAACTCAAGTGCTCAAAAAGAAGTAAATAAAAAACCTGAAAACACTGAGAGGCAATCGGTTCAGTTTCTTCCCTTTGCCGATTACTGGCCCAATGGTTCGAGAGAATATCAAAGTGATACAGAAACGGAGCTCCTTGAGACCGCTGTACACCACAGAGTAAATACGTACAGAAGATTGGCTCTATGCAACGATCGAAATAGGCACATGCATATGATCGTTTCAAAATTATGTGATAAAAATGGACACATGGATTAGAAAACGAACAGTTTGTGGATGTCAATTTGTAGTCATAATCAGCCTGTGTCCCACTAGTGGGATACAGGCCTCCCCTACGTGAGAGAAATGGGCCACCACTGCTAGATTAGGATTAATTATATAACCTCAATTTATCGTCGATGATTTTTGAATTACAATTGAATAAATATCGAAGATTTTTATTCGAACAATAATGTTAAAAAAAATAGTGATATAAAGTAATGATATAAACCTCCTTAAAACAGACGAATGTGTTACTAATTCCTAGACTTGAGTGATTGAAGTGAATTTAACTTAAACAGGGTTTATATTCACTTTCTTAAAACATTACTTTTGAACACTCTCTAGACGAGTATGTACGGTAATATTAAACAAATGACAGTCGTGGGCTCACGAGTCAAGTGCCTCAGTGTGTTCGTGTATTTTCGCTCGTTGTACGAACGTGACTTCTGTATATATCTATTCTGTGTTTAAACCATCTAGTGTAGTCTGTAGATCTAACGCAATTAATTCTCGTTTGACCTGTCTTGGCGAATTTGAGCAATAGCCCAATGGCCGGGATAGCCGGGAAGCTCATGGAGTGACCCTCAATGAAGTGCGTGATTTGATTTATCAGGTTAGCCCACTTATGTTTCGGTGGACGAGCAATGGCCATGAATATGGACCTCTATAGCCGGTGATACGGATGACCCTTTGGTGATGGGAAGTGGAGTAGAAAAAGGCTAATTTACGATTATGTAAAGCACTCTGGTTTTGTTGATATCTTAGATTTCTTAATAAAACCTGTTCATATGGAAATCTCATTATAGAAATGTTGGCTGAAACAGACTCCAAATTGGGTCAGGTTATGATACAATCGTTTCTGTCATCCTCGTTAAGGATATCTATATTCTATAAGCCTAATCTGGTTTCCGATGTAAACTGTTGGTTAATATTTCAATCCGGATATTAAATCCAGTCGTAATTTTAATCTTCATAAAAGAGAAATAAACCACGTTTTACCGACCAAAAGTGGTGGGTATAAACCTTACTTTTGTACGCTAAAACATGGTTTATGGTTTATTTTTACACTCATAACACCGAACACACTTCTGAATTAGTCCTTATGAGATAAAATTTAACAAAAAAAAAAAAACGCATTGAGAATCTCCTACATATAAAAGTTGGTTCAAAAGCTATCCAGAAGCCAAAAAACGTATCAGGAGTGGTCCCTGTAGCCTGAACAGAAATAATTTAAAAATGGCTCTGGCAACTAAGTCTCAGTTTGACCACGATCACAGTTTGACAGCTGTCCCAGTTTGACAGCTATCCTAGTTTGACAGCTGTCCCGGTTTGACAGCTGTCCAAGTTTCTCATGGCCCCGTTTGACAGCGATACCAGATTGAAAGCAGTACCAGTTTGACAGCGGTCCCAGTTGCCTGAGCACTCCTAGCAGCTGAATAACGAAAATACTAAGATCCCGCCACTTTACTACATACCTACAAACTATACCAGCCTCTCAAAATAAATATATTCATAACTTGCTCATATCGGAAGTACCGATAAAATACCTCAAATACCTACCCCAGTTGTTTTGTTGGACCAAACCTTGGGACAAAGGCAGTCGGTAAGTCTTTATTATCATTTCTTTCGCCCCCTCATCGCTTCTTGAGCCAGTAATGAATTATTCAGGTTGTGATCCGACGTTTTTCTGAGCCGCCTCCATTTTTGTGTGCGACGAGATGGCGGGACAAAGTTTTGGTAAATATTTTTTGTGGTGTGATTAAATGAACATATTGCGTCTGATTTCGGGAAAGTGAAGGTTGTATGTTGTATTTTGACAATTGATTTCATCCTCTGCCTAGCCATTTCCCAACTATGTTGGGATCAGCTTCCAGTCTAATCAGAAGCAGCCGAATACTCGTATTTTACTTAGAGGGACTGCCTATCCGACTTTAACAACCCAGTTCTTGGGTTTTACCGTTTGGTAAGACTGATTTGGGAGCCTTTTTTGTCAGAGGAACCATCACGACTGTTTCTGTCTGGACTGTCGAAATCCACGAATGGCTGCCGGGACCAACGGCTTAACGTGCTATCCTCTTTCTTGGTAAAGCCTGTTTATTAGGGGTTTTTCTATAATACACACGGATAATCTTCTTTACCAAATTGGTAGCCTGTTTTTGCGAATACAAGACCAGGAAATATAGGTTTGTTTATACTGTCAATATTAGCAGGCTTACCGAAAGTACCTACGTTTAGGTCCATTGTTAAGCGTTCTTATAGTTTTTTGACATTCCAGTAATAATGGTAGAAGTTACAAACATACGTAGCGCGTAACTTAGCAAAATAGAACCTGCGATTTAAGTCATTCGAATGCGTAAGATCAAGTGAACTAACCCTTCGGAAAAAATTGGCGCAATTTTATGTTATGTTGAATAAAATTATTGAATTTATCTAGTGGCCCCGTCATCACGACGCACACATTTCCAAGCCTGTTTTTCCGGGGACCTAGACTAACGTTTGAGATCGACCAAAATACCTACTATTGGATACTCAAGGACACACAAAAGTTAACAATCATTGTGTACTTTATGTCGTCTGAAAAAACTTGAAGAGGCAGCTTGTTTTAAAAAATCAGATAAGAAGATTCTTACTTTATCGCGTTACCAGATGAGCTTTTTTTCATCCCTACTAATATTATAAATGTGAATGTATGTTTGTTTGTTACGCTTTCACGTGAAAACTTCTTAACCGATCATCATGCAACTTTGTACACATATTTTTGGTGGTTTAAGAAGTAACATAGGATACTTTTTTATGAAAAAAAAAAAAAAAAATGAAAGATAAAAAATTGTTTGTCAAATAAATCAAAAAATCTAGCTACTTCAACGCCATCCAGCATTCCAATAATGAAGTTCCAAAAAAAAATTTGACGCGGATGAAGTCGCGGGCAGAAGCTAGTTTAATATATTTATGATAGAAGTCAACCGGTTCCGTGTGGTGTCAGCCGTAAAGTACCACCATTCCATTTCTTCCCGTGGGTATCGTAAGAGGCGACTAAGGGACTTACTAGAGAATGGGCAGCAGCGCAGCGTTCTCTACGCATTTTACCACCATACTGCGATCGCCAACCCGCCTGCCAAGCGTGGCGATTATGGCAAAGCCTCACAAATTGGGGGAGGCCTATGTCCAGCAGTGGACGTCTTACGGCTGAAATGATGATGAGAAATCAACAAAACTAAGAAAGATAGGCTAAATAAACCACTTTGAAGAAGATAAAAAAAGAGAGAGACCGCGCCATTAAATACATACTTTTTTTAGTAATAATAAGTGAATAGTGCTGAATATGACTAAGTATATTAGTAAGTTTATCGTCCAGTCGAAACGTAATTTATTGCTCTTGTCCTAAATCATAGCACTATTTTGCTAAAACTACTTCATCATAACAAAAAGGTAGAAAAACCGAACAATCTATCATTATTGGAGAACTTTACAAAAAAAAAAAAACACTAAACCAAGATAAATACGACAGGGGCGATAATCTGTAAATAATTAATATTAATTACTATTGTTCCATTGTTCGTAAAAATCTCTATAATTGGGAAAAATAAAAGATTCATTGTTAAAATCGGATTGTGAGCTGTCTCATTAATTCAAGGCGAGCGCCATTTTGAGACGAAGAAATTCGGAAGCCATTTTGGAGGTTCAAAAAAAAATATTTTTCTGGACTTTACAATTCAGTTGTCGGGTCATAATGTTAATACTTTTTTTTTGTGAAATTATGCAAGGTAAGTCAACATCAGTGAGTCAATATCAGCCTATATTGTTCCCACAGCTGGGACACAAGCCTACTCTCGATGAAAGATAGTGGGCCGTAATTTACTACACGGGCCTAGTGCGGGTTGGTAGATGTCACATGTCTTCGAATTTTTGGTTCTAGGACATGCCGGTTTCATCACGATGGTTTCCATCACCGTTTTGAGAGCAGTGGTGATGAAGTTATATACTCAAAGTAAAGCGCCTGCCTGGGTTCGAACCCACGAGCAACAACTTGTAATTTGGGGCCGGTACTACTGGGCCACCACTGCTCACTAGGTAAGTCGTAATAAGGTTTATTTATACAAGTTGTTTGAAGTTAAGAAAAAAGTTACGTGTGCATAACCAGACATTTTAGTCAGTCTCATAAGGGGGAATCGACAATAGAATTTCAAATTATCTTACGTTTTATACAATGTGCAGGTTAGTTTCAGGCCATATGTTTAATCAAATATAACTGTCGACCGAAACAGAGCATCCTCCTATATATAAACAACTTTTATACATAAAGCCCCAAAAATGTCTCTATAGATCTTTCTTCCTCTTTTTTTTTTTTGGATGGGAATCATCAAATGACTTCTTCCGCTCTGGGAGGTACGAGAGGGCGTGTCAGACTTTTACTGACTAAAACCCACCCGTGTTCCTTCAGTTGGCCATGTGCCAGGGTCACGGTGTCTCTTTCGAACAATCTCGCCACCCTGGCAGGCATCGGTCCTAGCAGACCCCTTCAGTTCTGCTGACATCTCTTTGAAGCGCGCGTGGAACTCAATGCGCCGTCGACCCGAGCCTGGTCCTTACCGGGCGGCGAGCTACCCATTGCTCGCCGCCCGCAAGCTCGCGCTTACGGTGGCCGGGAGTCCGCTATCGAATCTTTCTTCCTCTTAGAGAAGCAATATCGGCTACTGAAGTCTTCGATTGAAATGGTCAGCTGGCTTACCTAAACTCAACTTATACGACTGATCTGTATCAAACATGATTAACGTAGAGTAATTGGATGACACTCTAAAAGTAAGAATATTTTTCATTTTGACAGTTTATCATCATTCAATGCGTTCTTCAGTTTGTTGAGTAGACAGATTTTTCGAACATATGAAGCAATGTATTAGGAATGTCTATCAACATAATTTAGATTGTGAATAATAGCGTATTACGAGCACATTATAGAAGATCTTCTTTACATTTCTATGTTAAGTATACGTTTAAATTTTTTTAAACAAACAATTATATCATAACCATTTTCCATTAAAAAACCATTAACACTAACATTTAAAATTCAGCTGAAAACGAAAGTCAACTGGGAAATTACAGTGCCAAGACTTTCAGTGCAGAAACACTGAAATTTTGATACCGCAGTTGTGCCGTAAGAGATTGCCTGAAAATACACTGAAGAAGCGTAAGGGTTTGTTCAGATGGAACATGTTCGGTGTGTTGGTTGTCCTAAGATATTTATTTATTTATAACACTTTTATATCACACAAAATCTAACATAGCGTTTTCCATACAAAAATCAGTATATTCGGGTCGGCTTCTATTCTTACCAGATGCAGTGAAGTACCAGTATCTATACTAATATTATAAAGCTGAAGAGTTTGTTTGTATGTTCGTTTGATTGAACGCGCTAATCTCAGGAACTGCTGGTCCGAATTGAAAAATTATTTTTGTGTTGGATAGCCTATTTATCAAGGAAGGCTATAGGCTATATAACATCACGCTACAACCAAGAGGAGCGGAGCAGTTATGAAAAATGTTGCAAAAACGGGAAAAATCGCATCGGTAGGCGATTCGACGCGACGGGAAGGGTCGGGGAAACAAGAAATTTTATGCGGATGAAGTCGCGGGCAGAAGCTAGTTTTGCATAAAGTGACTGCCTATGTTCCACCACAACTCAGTTACTAGATAACCCGATTTTTACCCTTTCTTAAGACTAGTTCTCTGAGTTACGTGGTGCTGATAACTTTTATACTACAACTAAATGGACTGCCCGTGATTTCGTCCGCGACAGATTTCTTGTTCCCCTACCCAGGCGCATCGCATCGTCTGCCCGCAACATTACTTCGCTAGTGTTGTTTATAACTTTTTTTGGTTTTGCTCGGCACTTAAGAGTCCTAGAATGATCTTAAGTCTGTAAGCTTTCCTCAAGAATTAGGCTATTAAATGAAGTATTTCTTTTTTAAATCCGACCGATAGTTCCAGGGACGAACGCGTACAAACAACTTAAGTTTTACTGTTATTATGGACATATGGCTGCATAAAAGTGGTTTTTAACATTCAGTTCATACGGCCTTCATGTTGCTTAGTGGCTGTTCCGATTTGTAGATAAGGATGGTTGATTTCAACTACATGAAACCGCACGACAGTTCGTGAGGTGTCTGTTCTACGCTTGTTTTGCAACTACATAACCCCACATGTGGTAACACCAACCACAAACATCCATGGACAGCGATACAACATGTTGTATTGTGGTTATAGAAATTCGCATACAGGAACTTACCATTATATAAGCTACTATATCATGTGGGTAGAGAAATCTGATTGTCTTTTCTAAACTAATATTGTAAAGAGAAAAGATTTGATTTTTTTGTATGTATGTTTGTAATGGATAAACTCGAAAACTACTGAACCGATTTTAAAAATTCTTTCACCTATAGAAAGCTACATTATCACCAAATAACATCTTACTAATATTATAAACGCGAAAGTTTGTATGTATGGATGTATAAATGTATGGATGTTTGTTCCTCTTTAAAGCAAAAGCTACTGACCCGATTTAGATGAAATTTGGCACACAGGTAGTTTATAACCAGGAGTAACACATAGGGTACTTTTTATTCCGGTAGTATGCTCCTGCGGGATGATTTCCGACCTCCTCGTGGGCGAAGCCGCTGGCAAAAGCTAGTAGTGTATATTCCGAAAAGAGGCACACTTCCTGTGAGTCAGGCGGACGAAGTCACGGGCGAAGTGCTAGTCTAATATAAATAAAATAACCACGTAACTATCGGGTAGCGTGTGGTGCCGGACGTTAAGAATAACACCACCCCATTTCTTCCTGTGGGTGTCGTAAAAGGCGACTAATGGACTTACTACAGAATGGGCAGCAGCGTTCCCAATGCATTTTACCACCATACTGCGATCACCAACCCGCCTGCCAAGCGTGGCGATTATGGCAAAGCCCTCCAAATTTGGGGAGGCCTAAGTCCAGCAGTGGACGTCTTACGGCTGAAGTGATGATGATGAACCACGTAACTACTACTAACTAGTGTAATGTGGATGAACTACAGGTACACTTCTGCCCTAACCCTTGAGGAAATTTAGGCGCGTTATTATGTTTCTGTTTCTAGTGTTACTATCAGCCTGCATCATCCCACTATTGGGCAAAGGCCCTATAACTTCCAGCCCTTTCGATCCAGTGGTTGTGTTTTCTCCAGCTCGTCCCGCCACCTTCTACGTGGTTTGCCACGACGCATTCTGGCTGTGTCAGGGCTCCACGTAGTGGCTATTTTGGCCTACAGCTCATTGGGTATACACCAGACGTGACCAGCCCAATCCCACTTCAGCTTATCGGCTTTTTGAGCAACGTCAGTAATCTGTGTTTTGAAGCGAGGTGTATTGCGAATATGGTCTGTTAATTTGAGAATAGTGCGATCCATTCCACATGGGCAAACCCTGAGTTAAGACCTTTGAATAAGTTCAAAGACTAAGTCTGGGACATTATTATGTTCTTTTATTTATGTGATAACATATGTAGTATAAATAGAAAAACCGACCAAGTGCGAGTCGACTCGCGCACGAAGGGTTCCGTACCATTATCGGCAATAAAATCACGTATGTTGTATCGTATACCTTAAATATTTATTTTCTTCTGTTTTTTAGTTGTTATAGCGGCAACAGAAATACATCTGTGAAAATAAAAACTCTCTAACTATCACGATTCATGAGATACAGCCTGGTGATAGACGGACGGACGGACGGACAGCGGAGTCTTAGTAATAGGGTCCCGTTTTATCCTTTGGGTATGGAACCCTAAAAATTAAAACGTTTTATTTACAAAACTCCAGAACACAAGATTAAAATATTAATCTTCAGTCACAGTTGCTGTGTTCTGACAAAAAAGTTGCCAGTCTGAACGAGCCCTCATCCCAAGGTTATATTATATGAATGCAGTAAACTTGCCAAGTTATTGCCTTATCCTGATTACGTAAAGAACCTGAATCTAATGAATATCATAATATCATTATTTTCTTAGCGTTTTAACTATTCTGCAAAGAACAATATAGTAGGAAGAGTGCTAGTCTAGTTTGCAGTTTAATTTTAAAAGAGATCTTGGAAACTACTTTTCTATTTTGTAGGCTATCCAATTATTTTTATGGCTTGCTCCGAGAAGACTATAAAGTATAAGTATAAAGTGTAGCCGGGATTACAATTTCATTTTGAGCACCTTTGAATAAAATCATTATCGTTATAAATAAATTATCAGCTAGTAAAGTGCTGAACAACGTTATTCAGGAAGTTTTCATAATCACTGTAATTTGTAGATAGTTTATGATTGTAGTTTGTGTTTTTATGAGCCCTGTTCCTCTTAATAATCCTTTTAGTCACTTTTTAATGTAACTTTTACAAGGGAGGAACACTGCCAACGATTCAGTTTTGAAAAATTAGTCTTCGGTTTTTAGGGGGAAGCGCCGCAAAATTAAAAACCCATATTGATTAATATTTCACGAAAAAGTCATTCAACATAGTTATATTATGAGCTAAGAGATACTAGGTGAGGAACTATTGATGATTTTAATTATTACTTGTGATCGCCCAGTAGTAATTATTTTAAAACTTAATTTATTTCTCTTGCATAATGCATTATTACAAATAAAGCTGAAGAAGCCTGTTCCAAACCGCGGTTTCTATAAAGAAAAACAGGCAAAAGACTCCATGGTTACTCTTGCAAACCAAGTTCCTACAGTATACTTATTTGCATTGATAATGCTTTGACTTCCTGCATCTTCTCATTGGGATCATCTCCGTAAAACTTGTATATTGTTGCTAAACCAACAATGTTTAGTACGATGACAACCCACATCATTTTCATAGAACAAACGCTGGTACCGAAGCATAAAAATGTACACTTTTATAGCACCGGTGGTCGCTTCTCGCTCTTTTATTTTACTACCCACCCCCCAGAAGTTATACCTTGATGGTACCATTTGTATTCCCGTCTTGGCTTTTTATGCATTAAGATATTGTGTGTACGTGGGGGTAAGGCGAACCTTGCAACTATGAAGTTTGCAAAGCGAAAAAAGGGGACGTTTTGATGTTGGGAGTCAAATAAAAAAAATATGGGGGTTCTAATTAGGCAGGTAGGATTTATATTTATGGCAATTAGAAGGTGTAGCATTTGAGCATAGCATATTCAACCTAGCAGACGTGTTTTGTTGTGGAGAATCCCCAGCTAGATGGACCGATGACCTTAAGAAAATCTTAGCCAATCGGCTAGGACAGACTTAATGTAGAAAGCGGAGGACAGGTTGTTCTGGCACAGCGTGGGAGAAGTCTATAACCAGCAGTAGACTACGATACTGAGTTGCGAAGCAGCCTATAATGCTTCCTACTGCTGGGATACAAGCCTCCTCATTGTGAAATGGAGTAGGCTACAATGTATACAGTCCATCACGCGTGCCCAGTGCGGGTTGGGAGATGACACATGTTGTCGAATTTTTGGTTCTAGGACATGCCGATTTCTTCACGATGTTTTCCTTCACCGTTTTGACAGCAGTGGTGGTGAAATAATTTCCACACGAATAAAGTAGTCTGCGTAGGTTTGAACCCACAACTTACAACTAGTAAAAGTAAGGAACACTTGTAATTAAAACTGTCTAGAATAGAACCCACTTCTAACTGTGTTTCGTATTACCTTTTAAAGGCAAATTATGAAGAAAATGTCAAACATTTGAAAGGGAACTGAAACCAATTAAGAAATTGGTGAAGTCACGCAGTGTATTCTTAAAATTTAGATAGGTATTGAATTAATTAGGATATTCATTATACCTACTAACACCAGGGCCTTGGGATTCGTCTGCTTATTTAGTTTCTCGATACATTGCAAAGCAACTGGTCGACTTATCACGAGATGAAACATAGGCCAGTCCCTATGTTTTGGACGAAGAATCAGCATCGTCATAAAATATGGTAATGCTGCTATTTAGGCAGTTTTCCTGTTGACAGCGATGCGAATCAAATCAAATCAGAATATTTTTATTTCATATAAACCTACATGGGCACTTATGAAACGTCAGAAGCTAGGTGCTGAGTGAATGAGTTTTTTGATGCTCTATGACTTTTTCCCTACCTATCCATATTGTTATTATTATCTACACATGAAATAAATGTTGCTGGCTTGGATTATTTAATGGCACATAGGAGAGTAGTGGTGGCCCAGTGGTAACGGTCGCGACTTACGAGTAGTAGGTCGTGAGTTCCATCCCAAGCAGGCTCTTTACTTTGTGTAAATTATTTCATCACCACTGCTCTCAAAACTGTGAAGGAAAACATCGTGAGGAAACCGGCATGTCTTAGAAACAAACATTCGAAGACATGTGACATCTACCAACACGCACTGGGCCGCGTGGTGGATTATGGCCCACTCCCTCTCACCGAGAGGAGGCCTGTGTCCCAGCAGTGGGAACATTATAGGCTGCTGATGATGCTGATGACATAGACTTTTGAGCAAACAATCAAAAATATGTTGGCTTCTACCGACCCGCACTGGATTCGCCTGGTGGATTGTAGCCAACTTGCTCTCGAAAAGAGAAGGTCTGTATCCCAGCAGTGGCCACATTAAAGATTGATAATATGTATGCTTAATGGCTTTGGCAATGTCACTGTGTATCGTGAGGAAAGCTAGACACGTATAGAAGTTTAAAGTGGAAGAAGACACAGTACATTGGAAGCAATATTGATAGGAAAAAATTATTTCGTGAAGTTCCTTTTTTGAAGATTCCTATTATTTACAAAAAAGTGACCCTAATTCAACCCTGCTAATGTCGATGAGGTATATATACCCATACTATATATAACTCGTGAGTTATAACGACTAGCAAGCCGGGTTAGAATGACCGACCCGGGTGCACTAACTGAAAGACTAGACCGTTACGGCAATAACGCCGGATGGAACACCGGACCGGTAATAAAGTTACTGTAAAAGATGGAACTGGTGAGAGAATCTAATTGTGGAATTAAGAGTTTAAAATTCTGAATAAAATATGTTCTTTGTACGGTTGTAAGGATTTAGTACGAAAGATAATGCCATGTCGTCTAGATCAGTGTTGCGCAAACATTGCTCTGTCATGGCCCTGTAATTTTCACACTGCCTCTTCGTGACCCACTTATACTTTTGAACTCAACCTGGTGGTGGATTTATTAAAAGAAAAAATGTTTTATTCATACTACATATTTTGCTATCGGCTATTTAGTCACTAAATTTAAGTGCGAAGTACGAGTATGGAGCTGTTGCTTACTTTTACCAAAGAATCCAAGTTCGTGGAATATGACGAAAGTTTTATCCGAAGGTCTGGGTTCCACTTCAATTCGAATTCTATATTTATTTTTAAGGTAAACTTTTATTGAAAACCCAGCTTCACATTAATCATTACTTTTTAGTAATTTTTTTTAGGTATTTTTTTTAAAACAAGGCGGGAATGTTGCGACCCGTTATTTTATTTTGTTGACCCGGTACCGGGTCGCAACCCGGCTAAAGGGAAGCGCTTGTCTAGAGTATAATAACAACAATATCTTACTGTCCCATTGCTGGCACATAGGTCTCCTCTCTGCGATAGGAAGAGGGCCATAATCTACCACGCGGGTCCAGTGTGGGTTAGTGAATGCCAGACTACGTTCGAATCGCGTAAGACGGCGCGGGATTTCATCGTGCACTGGAATTTCGACTCTCGGTGTTGGACCGAGCATTGAGAATCCGACAGAGTACATCTCAGCGCGTCAAAAAAACTTACTGTTGGAATTTCAACTTTCGGCTCTCAGTAGACTCCATGGGACTTAACGTAACAGGCGAAATGTGGGTCTACTATAGATACACCTCTGCCCATGGAATGGTGATGAAATAATTTGCAAAAAGTAAAGTACATAATTATTTGATAATGAAATCATACATAGCAAGCATTTCCGTCCAACTATTACAAGAATTCTAAGTTTTCACTAGAAAATCCTAACAATAAGCCGTTGGTTCCCGTATGCTCTGTAACATAGTAATAACAATGATACTGAATAGGAACGTTGCGGTAACGCTTTCGTTTCTCCAAGATAACAACTTCAAATAGAAATGCAAAGGAATATTTTTGAGACAATTTTTTTTGTCACGAAATACCTAGACTTTTCATGATTGCAGCTTTAGTAATGGATATAAGACAGGATAAAAATAATTCTTCTACAATACTAACTTATTAAAAGTAATTATTTAATTTTCTTTTTAATAAAAGTCTCAGTTCCCTCTCTATATTGTTTATTAGTCTCACATTATTATTATTTTTTCCCCTCTAATTCATCATCATCAGCCTATAATGTTCCCACTGCTGGGACACAGGCCTCCTCTCGGTGAGAGGGAGTGGGCCATAATCCACCACGCGGGCCTAGTGCGGGTTGGTAGATGTCACATGTCTTCGAATTTTTGGTTCTAAGACATGCCGGTTTCCTCACGATGTTTTCCTTCACAGTATTGAGAGCAGTGGTGATGAAATAATTTACACAAAGTAAAGCGCCTACTTGGGTTTGAACTCACGACTTACTACTTGTAAGTCGCGGCCGTTACCACTGGGCCACCACTGCTCTCATTAATAATCCCTCTAATTAATATATGTTTAATATCTTTGATCCCACCATCGCTGTTCTACTAACGGACTAGCAGACGTACTGCACTTGGTAGATGGCCCGACCGATGTAACTACTCATCGCTTCTCCTCCACATTCTTTATGCGAACAGCCAAATAGTGGAACTCTTTGCCAGCGTCTGTGGTCCCCTTCCACATTTAACCCGTCTCCCTTAAAAGCAAGAGTCATCAGGCCTCGCCTGGGCACGCTCACGCGCGTTCCATCATGCACCTCTTCAAAGTAAAAGTACTTAATTTACTTAATTTTTAAATAAAAAAGGCCGTAGGTACATCTAAATTAGTTTGATTAATGAAAAAAGTTTAACAAAATAATTCTAGAAGCCACAGCGTACATAATTCAGCAGGTCCATCCATAGGTATTAACGTCACAATTATTTTATATTTGAAACTTCTGCCCGCTGCTTTGCCCGCGCACGCTACCAGGATAAAAAGTAGCTATGTCCTTCTGATGCCATGTATCTCCTTGCCTATTTATATCGAAGTACGTGTCTTGCCAGCTTCCAAACTCCGTGCTGTTACTTAGACCGACCTAGGAATTGAACCCAGGAGATGCTCAGTAGTCACGCTTTTGACCATGAAACCAAAGGCAGTCGCAGTTATGTTGTATCGCAATAAAATCACATCGTGTTATCAAGTTTTATACTGTGCATCAGATACAAGCCGAATTAGTGTACTGATGTTTTTATACTGTGACCAAACAGTTTTATCATTACTATTGCCATTTGTCAGCTAAATTTTTAATGGGCATTATGCCTAATATATTAACTTTCGAGTCCTCGTAAAGTTAAACTAGATTACTGTTTACTTAACTAGATTTATTCGATGAAGTAAAAAACTTATCTGTGGTGGTTTGAATTGACGTGATTTACAACTGATTTATGGATGTTTAAGCGAAGTACCTTCCAGCCTATTATCGTCCCACTGCTGGGCAAAAACCTATTTTCATACTTACAGAGAAGGCAGCAGCATTGAACAACACGCTTGCTTAAGATAGGAAAACCTAACTTTTGACGTTTCATAAGTACCCATGTAGGTTTATGTGAAATGATTTGATAGAAAAATAACAACGCAGGAATCGAACCATTATTCCAAATGACTAGTCTGTAAAATATTTTGTGTAGCTACATAAATAAGTCTTGTACATAATTTAATTTGGTAACCAAATTATCTGTGTACTTACCTTTAATACAAAATGTCACAAACATAAATAAGATACGAAACACAAAGAAAATTTTTCTTCAGGCAAACTTTGTTTTCAGAATAAAAATCTATTAAAGTATCCCAAAATTTCAAGTATATTTAATTTATGCTCCTTAGACTACGTTGGCTACATTTTAAATATAGATAGCGTAACAGAATATGACGCTTGTATTCCTTAAAGAGGTAGGCAGAGGTGTACCTTCGTGTAGTACACTTACATTTCACCAGTTATGTTTAAGTTCCATATAGTAGGGGGCGAACCTATTGCCATCAATCGGGCACCACTGGGCTGCTGCAAAATTCCCAATCACACTTTACCTGGCTTTGGAATCGAACCCAGGACCTCAGACAGCAATTCCAATTACTATTATTACGTCAACTTCGGTGACAAATGTTAAGTAACTTCTTTCATGAAGAAGTAGAAGATAGCCAAACTCATGAAAGAAGTAGACGTAGTAGCAGATCTCAGATGCCCACCTCACTTAGCCCAACTCGCCATCGCCCAGACCGGGCACCGAACCTCATACTCATCAGTGGAATATTTAACCACTAGACCGACGAGGCAGTCTCTCGTTAAACTAGCAAAGTATAACCCGCATAGAACTGTAAATATGGACTGATTGATTGAAGCCTGAACTCAGCAAAATCCTACACTTAAAAACCGTTTTGTAAGCAAAAATAAAAGAGTACCTAGAAAATACCAACCTTGAAAGCTGACGGCTCTAGGGCTAATAATTTCCACATTCTCTAGCAAAATAACATAACTAATTTCGTCTAATAACGGTCAGTTAAATAGCTATTATAGACAGCCCTAATTTCTATGCCCAAAGCATGCATGACGAAGAATTATTTAAAAATAAAAATCACAGGTAAAGGCAGCTACACACGGAACGCTTCCAACCCGCAGTTAAGGGCGAGTCGAGCATAACAGAGTAATTTAAGTAGACAGCCGAGCGTGCCGTCCCGCTGGACTGACGTGCTCGCGCTAGTGACTCGCCTGGCAGTAGTTTGGAGCTAATGTATGGGGAAGCGATGAATGGGCATTGTTGGAGTTAAATAGGAGTGAGACGCGCTGATTTCTCTTGGTTCAGTCAGGTTAAATTGCAGTCACTTCCTTTGTTACAAATTGGGTGCTACCAGCTTATTAAATCAAGAAGGGTGTGTACCCTTCTAGTGGAAATGATGTCTTGAATCTGTATTCTGTGCAGCAGACTATGATAGTATGATGAGGAGTGAAGCTAGGTCATCATCTGCCGAGTCTTTTCCCATCTAGGTTGGGGTCGGCTTCCGGTCTAACCAGATGCAGCTGAATAACAGTATTTTACATGGAGCGACTGCCTATCTGACCCCGAACACGATACCCCTTGTTAAGACTAGTTGTCAGACTTACGGGCTTCTGACGACCGGTAACGACTCTCAAAGAGTCACTAATGACAGCGGACACCAATGGCTCAACGTACTTTCCGAGGCGCGGAGGGGTGTTGGTATGTAAAGATGGAACAACCGCGATAAGCGTAGCTTAACCAGATCGATTGAGCAGTACGGCTGTTATTACTTTAGCCAACACCTCCTCAAGAGCTAAACTGCTTTTTTACTGCTACAGTGAAGTACAAAAATATTGATTACAATAATTTACATAAAATTATAAACAAAACTTAATAACTGTAAACAAATTCTTCATTACATCATCGTAATTTAAGTTGAGAACAACATACGCCCCGCTGCGCTGGACGGATGTACTCGCGCCAGCCACTCGCCCGGGCGCTACTTTAGCCGTAATATATGGCGGACGAGTAATGGATGGTGATTGTTGTTGGCGCTAAATAGTGGCGCAACGTGCCAATTCGTCTCTGATAACGTAAGTCTGGTTTTGTTTGTTGATTTATGATGTGAATGAGGCTAATTTCGTTTCTATGCTAGCATTTACAAAAGATCTAGTATCTGTAGGTTTAGTAATATAGGTAGACTAGAAATGCAGTCCTAGAGCTACTAAATGAGTATATTATTGTGGTTAAACCACATAGCTTCGAAGATAGAGCACGCATGGTACGACGCCAGTGGTCGTGAGTTTTGAGTTCCGCTCGTATTACCTACAGCACAGAAATTGAGAATAGTAACCTATACCTACAGGTGAATTAAAATTAAATAAAAATCTAGACTACACGAATGCTTTTTTTCTCTCAAACCCCATGTAATCTTAACCAGCTAATCAGTACCAACAGTTAATCTATAAATCAACATTAAGCTCGTAAAACCACCACTCACTCAACTTTTACTGGCGCCAGTAACTATCCCAATCAAACACAGCAATAAGGCGCAGTCCCCAAAGAAAGCAATTTACTATAGCGAAGATAAGTGCTGGCTTAATTGCCGCAACTATTGTCTCACTAGTGTTGGCCGTTGCGGTCTGCGGTTCAGTTTACTCCATGTTGCGGAGTTGCGGACCCGTTGCGTTGCGGCCATATGCGTAATCATTGTAATATGGTTTAATTTTATGCAGAGAACGTGTAATTTTGTTTTAGTGTGAGTACTTTTTCGAGTTGTTAAGTAAAAGGATTGTTTTGTTGTTGTAATGTGAGCTTGGTTGTGATGTTGTTAAAAGTTGTTATTTAAATTCTAATTGGCTTGTAGATAGAACAATTATAATTATCGTCGGAAGTCGAAATTGGCTTATTAGTGATTCGAACGAATTTATTCGACCGAATCGGGTGAATGGACACCATTAATTTTTTTGTTTATAGGCTACTCGCATGAAGTTAATTTATTTGTGGACAAATCGACAATTTCAGAAAAACGTATTAGCAATTGTATATTCGTTACTCAGTCATACAACAACGGTAAAACGGATTTGGAGGAAATAAGGGTACTTTTTATTCTCGGTTGTATATACGTTCAATCATTTCCAACTGTCACGCGAAAAAGCCGTGGGCAAAATGCAGTTGTAAATAAAGTAATTATAATAAAACCAATATAAATTCTTGCTTAAATAAACAGCGAAATATTTTAAATAATTTGCCTTATTCCATCTGCAATGCACCCATGGATTTAAAATTAAACTCCGCAATACAAAACCAGCAAACGAAATTGTGCGAAAATTAAATTAATTGTTTTTATTTCATTATTTATTTAAACATAATTTATGTTAATGTAAATTACGGGTTTAATTTCATTGCAGAAACTTTGCTTGGAATCGGCCATATTTAACACTAGCTTCTACCCGTGACTTCGTCCGCGTCTGGTCCTTGCTCCCCTGATCCTTCCCGTCGCATCGAATTGCCTGCCAGTTTTCGTTGCTGCTCCGCCCCTTTTGGTTGTAGCATGATGTTATATAGCCTTCTTCAATAAATAGGCTAGCCAACACAAAAATAATTTTTCAATTCGGACCAGTAGTTCCTGAGATTACCGCGTTCAACCAAACAAACAAACTTTTCAGCTTTATAATGTTAGTATAGATTAAGCATGTTTAAAAATATAATTACAGAAGATTTTAGGGGAGACTTGTGGGCTAATTGCGTCCCACAATAACAGTAGGTATGACTTTCATTTTGACAGGTCAACAACATTCATTGCGGTATTTACGTTGTTGACCTGGCGAATGTTTCGAATATATGAAGCAATGGATCAGTGATATCCGTCAAAAATACTTAGATTGTGATTAATAGTGAATTACGCAGTTACGGTGCAATATCAGTGGTTGCAGGTCGTGAGTTCAGACCCAGATAGGCACTCTATTGTATTTAATTCCATCACCATTGCCCGCAAAACGGTGAAGGAAAAAACATCATGTGGAAATCAACATCCACCATCCTCTCTCAGAGAGGTGGCGTGCGTCCCAGCAGTGGGAACATTATACTCGCACATACCAGGGCAGCATAGCACAAACGAGAGCAGGCTATAATCAACAATGGATGGAACAAGGCTACAAATGGTGACCATGATGTGCAAAAATATTGTAGTGTAGTAACCTACCTATATTTTAATATTGTATTCTGCTTGTAGCTACCGCCTTACTATTTTGCATTCTAAAATCTAGACCTAGCTTTACTCTCGCTATGTTTACTCTGTGCTATCCATAAATTTCATCACTCCTTCTTCTTGATAGGTAACTCTTGTGTGTCAAAACTCTTGGAACCTATGTAATAAAGTTTTCTGTTCTATCTTCATTTACCTATACTTCGGACTTGTTTTCTTCAAACCTCTTCAACCCCACACACACAACCTATCCCACCTACAATATCATCTGGCCCATTTGTAATTGATTATAAATCAATACTTTTTTGATTTATAATCAATTCATCATCATTTTTTATTATAAATCAATTACTTTAGGTACACTTTTATAATTGACATACATAACAAACTATACTGCGATCGCACATCCGGCTGGCAAGCATGGTGATTATCTCAACCCCCCCCCCCCCCCCCCCCGAATTGGAGGAGGCCTATGTCCAGCAAAGGACGTCTTTCCTCTGAAATGATGATGATGATGAGGTACCCTAGTTCCTCTAAACAAAACAGCTAATCACAACGTAAAACCCTTCCATCTCAAAACGTATCAATAAAACCAATAAACTACAAAAACACAGTTTCAGTTCACCACTCCCATCGCTCTCAACAATACAATAATCTCTTTCTCATTTCAGGTAAAATCAACCCTCCAATGAAGCTATCGACAACAATACATAAAGAAACACGAAATCAGAGACAACAGGCAACGCTTGGAGCCTCCAGCTGTATTAATAAGCCGACACGGATTGTCCGGGCGAGACAAATAGACCGATTTATATTATACGCTATTAAAAACTGTACAAGTTATGAGGTGAAAGCGTTTTTATATAAAGAAAAGAAAGAAAGAAATATTGGATTTAATTTTCACAGAAACACGTGCATACAAAAAGATAATTAACTTAAAAAGATCTATTCTACTAATGTCAAAAATTTGAAAGTTTTTATATTTGGATGTTTGTTACTTCATTACGCAAAAACTGGCGAACAGATTTGGGCACACAGAGAGTTCATAACCTGAATTAACACTTAAGGTTTTTTTTATCCCGAAAGTATGTTCCCGTGGCATAATTTTCACCCTCCACGCGGGTGAAGCCACTAGCAAGAGCTAGAAATAAAGAAAGATACAAAGCAGCTGCATGTCGTGACTGACTACGCTTGACGCGGTTGGTCCGTGGTTGGGTGACCATATGTAAATACCAAGACCCCTCAGGGCCTAGAAAAGCACGTTACGCCACTGATCTCGGCTGGCAGTCATGGATCTCTGACAGTCGCAAGAAGCATGATAGTGTGTGACAGTCTTACCTTAATAAAGGGTTACCCAGTAAATAGAGTGTGGAGGTCAGATAGGCAGTCGTTCCACGTAAAATACTGGTATTCTGCTGCATTCGCTTAGACTGGATGCCGACCCCAACAGGGGCTAGAGCCTGGACGGATTGATTGATTGATTGATTGCACTTCGTGCGTGACAGTGACAAGAAGTCGCTGTCGGTCCCCCACAGCACCGCACTGATATTCAGTAGCCTCCCGATATCTTCAAGACACCAGAAGTGTTATAATTTTGGTTTAAAATAAAGTGTAGTACAGTAACTACCCATCTATCTACGACACTTTCTCGTGATTCTAGTCTAACCAGCCTATCTCGTCCCACTGCAGCAGTAAGGCCTAGATTCCTCCCTTTTTTCCACTCAATTCTGTATTTTGCTGCTGGCCAGTCTTTTCAATAGGAGTCAAGCTCGTCCCGCCATCTTTGTCTCGGCCTGCCGCAATGGCGTGCCTTTAGTGGGCACCACCGTTGGTGCTCTAAGCCCATTTGTCATCTGAGATGCGGCGAACTTTCTCGTAATTGCAATTTCTTATTAAGGCCATATTTTTGGAAAGTAAAAGTGTAATTGTCATTTGTGGTAGGTGGGAAATTTGTCAAATGTCACGTGGGACGGTGCGAACTTGATATGTCTGTGATGGCGTTTGTTTTAATATGGTATAGTCATTTTCATTAATCTTCACTTTCTACTACATTTGCCTCTTAAACATACCGTTACTGTTAATTTAGGTATACCGTCTTCACATATTTTTAAATACAAAATATTTTAAAAGAGTAACTAGGGAGTTTCTTTTCCATTCTTCTCCATAAGCATATATCTTCTGAAAGGTGCGTAGAATCAATTATATATCATTGTACATTTTCATGTTAAACAGTGCCTTTTTAACTAACTTTGACGTGGACTGGAGACATCCTTGTTTTCCCGCCCACCGCTTATGCCTTCAATCACCAACATTACACGGACTATTAAAAATATAACACGCGTCCGTTCTACCCCGAGTTAAAACAAAATTGATTGTTTATTACTCTTTTTATTTGCAAAAACAAAATAGAGCAACAAAATTTTTAAAATTCTTTTTATTTTTCTCTTCACGAAAAATTACCGCGGCATTTAAGGGTTAATACATTTATTAACATATTTGCCCGTTTTTAAGTAGGAGCATGAAATTTTTATTATAGTCTGTTTGCTTGCATAATTAATAAATTGCGTCGTCAACCTTTAGCGCTTGGCTTTGTTAATTAAATGAGCTGGTAAATATTATAATTTTGTTTTAAAATTGATGGAACAATAATCGGAAACTGCGGGGTAATTTCTGATTCCTGGAATTTTGAAAGTTGTTAAAAGTCACGACACGACTATTTTTTATTCATTTATTTAAAATTTCGTACATAACACCCTAAGAGCTATAATGTGCCAATGAGATGTTAATACTATATAGATACAAAAAAAATACGATGATATGATTGGGTTACATCTGGCAATATTTTAAAAGCAGTAATAAATATTCTAAATTTGTTTTATAAAACATATTGTAAACATTGAAATGCTAAAATTCTAAAAGCAATTCTAAAAATTTGCATTTGTATGCAAAATATTCTAACGTCTGTGCCTACCCACTATTCATGTTCTGGATTTTTTTTTTCCAAATAATTTCAATGTAGGCACCCCCGACATGCATATTTATTGTAGGGTGGATTGAAGAATAAATTGAGTTAAAATATTCAACGTAGGTATGTTCTGTGGGCAGGTGAAAACCAAACCAACGTATTAACAACTGCAACTTTCTTTCTATGTCGAACTTTTGACTAAAATAGTGCGATAATAATAATAACAGCCTGTTACTTCTCATACTAAGAAGGTACAAGCATTGATCACCACGTTTGCTCAAAATGGGTTGACGATTTCATGGTGCAAGCTTTTGTAAAAACCAAACATACACATACATGAAAAATCAGTCTAACAGTCAGAAAAAAGAGGAAAAGACCAAACCACACAATATTAATAAACATTTCCCTAACAAAACTCACGCCGAAAAATTCAATCCCGGATTCCAGAACGCAAAAAAAAATGCGTTATAACATGCTGAAATTGTCCAATTACGTTGAACAAAAACCACGCAACGCGATCGCACTCGAATCATTCTCTTTGACCGCTAAGCCGGCCGAAAAACATTTAAAAAAAAACCGGCCAAGTGCGAGTCGGACTCGCGCACCGAGGGTTCCGTACAAACCTGCAGGTCATCATCATCATCATTCGTCATCATCGTTTATGAAATGAAATGTTTTTTTTTTTTTAATTTTTATATTTGTGTTGACTGAATGAAAGGTAAATTGTGGTTTACGATTTATGACGTATTAAAAAAAAAACTACTAACTAGATCTCGTTCAAACCAATTTTCGTTGGTAGTTTTAATGGTAATGTACATCATATATTTTTTTTAGTTTTATCATTCCCTTATTTTAGAAGTTACGGGGGGGGGACACACATTTTACCACTTTGGAAGTGTCTCTCGCGCAAACTATTCAGTTTAGAAAAAAATGATATTAGAAACCTCAATTTCATTTTTGAAGACCTATCCATAGATACCCCACACGTAAGGGTTTGATGAAATTTTTTTTTTGTGTTTCAGTTCTATGTATGGGGAACCCCAAATATTATTGTTTTAAAAAAAAATGATATTAGAAACCTCAATATCATTTTTGAAGACCTATCCATAGATACCCCACACGTAAGGCTTTGATGAAAAAAAAAATTTTGAGTTTCAGTTCTATGTATGGGGAACCCCAAATATTATTGTTTTTTTTTCTATTTTTGTGTGAAAATCTTAATGCGGTTCACTGAATACATCTACTTACCAAGTTTCAATAGCACAGCTCTTATAGTTTCGGAGAAAAGTGGCTGCGACATACTCGGACAGACAGACAGACAGACAGACAGACAGACAGACAGACAGACAGACAGACAGACAGACATGGCGAATCTATAAGGGTTCCGTTTTTTGCCATTTGGCAACGGAACCCTAAAAAGAGCTCCGATAGCTACACAGCCCAGCCCTATGACAAATATAGGTTACCAGTGCCCCGCTTGGCTCATGCGGACGTCAAAAACAGCCGGTCGCCGCGAACGGGTTAAAAAAAGATCCGTAATGCCGGTTCCACATGTACGATATTTTCTCTTTTTCTAATAATTCAAAACTCATGTACAGGGGTTTTTAAAAGATAAAACGGCAATAAATTGGGTTGTTTGTTTTCAATTACGCTTGGTAAAGGTTCTTTGATAACGATCGCTATTTTCAAATTTGTAAATCGAATTATGGAACAATTTATTTTTCTTTTTGCATTTAAAATTGTATTTTTTGGATTTCTTTGAGTTTATAGAGAGATTAGCCATGGTATAATTTCTAGATAATTGCTTCCACGATATATCCACATATAATGTATGTACATAATGATATATTAATCAGTCTGTACCCTTATTCCGTTTTTCATAACTATGGAATGAATTTCGTTAATGAACCGATTTTTAAGACATTTGGCAAAATGGCTTCTTTTTTAGGAATGCACTGAAGGCGCAGACTTTACTTTTATATGTGACCAAAGCTTTAGGATATAGGAATGATTTATTTCACTATTCACAAACCAATGTCTGTTTCCACATTACAAAATTGCCAACGATGAATATTCAATGTTCACGAAATATAGTACATAAACATCATCATCATTTCAGCCGAAAGACGTCCACTGCTGGACATAGGCCTCCCCCAAGCTTCGCCACTTCGACCGTGTTGCCAGTGATAACTTAGAGCACTGAGACGTGGTCGCTCACAATGGGCCTCACAAGAAGGCTGACAGTCATCCAAAGGGCATAGGAGAGGGCCATGCTTGGAGTTTCCCTTCGCGATCAAATCAGAAATGAAGAGAACCGTAGGAGAACTAAGGTTACCGACAAAGCCCGAAGAATTGCCAACTTAACTGGTAGTGGGCAGGGCACGTTGCTCGCAGAATATAATACTTACTAAAAATAAATGCACAAAAAATCTTTTATACCTTTTGTGAGCCGACCTTCATTCATCCTCTCAACATGACCAAACCATCTAAGCATACTTTTTTCAATTTTTGTCACTACATCTTCTTTTACACCACACCGTTCTCTTATCACATCATTCCTCAGCCTATCATTCATAGTCACACCACACATGCTTCGCAAGGAACGCATTTCCACAGCATTTATTCTACTTTCATGCTTCTTTTGCCATACCCAACATTCACTTCCATACATAAGCGTAGGCACCAGTACACCATTGTGAACAGCCAGTCGAGCCTTATCGGACATCAACTGGTTGGTCACAATCGCATGTAAAGCACCGTTTACTTTATTTCCCGCATTCACTCTTCGGCTCACAAAAGGTATTTACAAGGCAGATGTGAGTGGAAACACCGGGAGGGGACGCCCTAGGAGGACATATAGGGACCTTATTGGTGATGTTCTTCAGAAAGGTCAGGTGCGTAGTACTCGCAACCGGCGTGTTTGTATGACCAATTGTATGAACCTAAACGAGGCAAAAGAAGTGTGTAGAGATCGTAGCAGGTGGCGTTCCGTGGTTTCTGCCTACCCCCATGGGAAAAAGGCGTGATTCTATGTATGTATGTAAAAAATCTTTTATAACCCAGCATTTAAAAATTACTGAGAAAAAAAAACGGACAGTCCGCATTGAACGGGTTACATTTAAAATCATCGAAATAAATCATTTCGTCCTTATGTTTTAAAGTTGTGGCCAATAAATTCAAGTTTATTCAATAAATCGTGGCATACTTCGAGTTTGTTTGTTTTGTAATACATAAAACATTGTTTTGGTATAATATACATACATATTTGTTTTCGGGTTGTTCGGAACTTGGCGATGTATCCGTTGATTCGGAAGTGTGAGAAAACATTCAATTTGTGAACTGGAAATGTTTTGAAATGTTGCTTCATTTCTTTTGAGGAAAATGTTTTTTTTTTTTAAAAGGTTAAAGGAGATTATGCTTTGATATTAGGGTCATACATTGAACGGTCCAAAAAAGGTAAAAGGTAATTATATACACATCATCATTTCAACCGAAAAACGTCCACTGTTGAACATAATCGTTTGCCATATTCGCTCCGCTTGACAGGCGGGTTGGCGAGCGCAGTATGGTGGTAAAATGCATAGAGAACGCTGCTGCCCATTCTCTAGTAAGTCCCTTAGTCGCCTTTTACAACACCCACGGGAAGAAATGGGGTGGTGTTATTCTTTACATCCAGTACACGGAAAAATATGATATGAATGATATACATGTATTATATACCTACCTAATTGTACGATTTTATTTTATACTTTTTTTTTTCTGGAAGCAATCAGTCTGAGTCACAGCTTAGCATAATGATGTCTAATACGGAACTGATATTGACAATAAGTTATTTATAAAAAGGGTAAAGAAATTACTAAAAGCTTAAAATAAGGTAACTGTAAAACTTGGATAACTCGATCTTATCTGGGTCTCACTACCAGATAATGACATGAAAAACTAGCTTCAACTCCTCCAAAAGACCACAAATCATTCTGGAGATTCCCCGTCTCCTTTTAACACAACCAGTTTCCAGTTAACTACCGCGAAACTGCAAAGCGTGAAGATAAATCCAGCCTTGTTGAAGAAGAAAAAAAGTATGGCGTCGGGCGACAATCCCGCAAAATTTTGTATGTGCGGTCATATCTCAGAACGTTGGGCACACTGCCAAAACTAGTGTTGAGAACGCGTTCGCTGTAACCCTGCCCTGCTGGTATGCAAGCCGGGCTTCGGATAAGTATTATGCTGTTTCGGACCATGTTACGAACGGTTAGGTCATAGATTTATCAGGAATTTCCTCTTATGCTCCTAAGTTTAGAAACGGGGCAAAAAGGAAAGGGTAAAAAATATGACTGCAGTGAGAGGGTTATCTTTTGGGTTGAAGATTTAGTTTTAAATATATTTGAGCTTTTAACTTAACATGGTTACACGATAAGGACTACTATGCTAGCCTTTCTAACTTGTTTTGTCCTACTGCAGTGAAAGTATAAGCTTAGTTTAACTACGAAAACTTCACATACATTTACGAACTTAAAGACTTGCCCACCGTACTCTAAAATAGAGTATTGTACTGTTTTACTTATCTATAAATCTATATAATATTATAAAGCTGAAGAGTTTGTTTGTGTGTTTGTTTGGTTGAACGCGCTAATCTCAGGAACTACTGTTCCAAATTTAAAAATAATTTTTATGTTGGGTAGCCTATTTATTGAGAAAGGCTATAGGCTATATAACATCACGCTACGAATAAAAGGAGCGGAGCAGCAACGAAAAATGGACGAAAACTGGCAGACAATTCGATGCGACGGGAAGGGAGGGTCACGGGATCAAAAATTTGACGCAGACGAAGTCGCGGGCAGATGCTAGTACTTTATTATCTTTAAAACTTATAAAGTTCGCTAATATGCTCTTTTTACATAAATTGACTTTTATGATTGTGTTCGTTTTTCTTCGGTTTTTTTTTAAATGTTTTCCACTGTGAGACTTGACTATTATTTGTCGGTCATGAATGTGAAGTGGTGAGGAGAGAACATGAACAACAGAGCTTTCGCTCATTGAATACAAAAGGGCCACAAATCAAAAAAACATAAATTGTGTAGGACAGCTAAAACAAAATTCAGAACACGATTTTTTTTATATTTTATGTTTTTTTATGATCACATGACGTGTTAATATAATATATTAACACGTCATGTTATGCGATCATGAAAAAAAAAAAATATTTAAGGTAATTTATGTTTTTTTGATTTGTGGCCCTTTTGTATTCAATGAGCGCTTTGTACAAAATTACTCGTCAATCGATAAATCCAATCCTGATTTAAACCTTTCATCACTCAAATAAAAAACCACAACACTAAACTAAACAAAAAAAAAAAAACTAACCCTATTTCATAAAAATAAAAAATAAACTAACACAACAATAACTTATCCGGAGAGGCGTGCACGATAGTGTCACTGGTACAGTCGGCAAAATAGGCCGCGCTCGGCTAACTAGGTTACGAGCCTGACTGTACCTGTATAGTTGACGTGATATCGCGTTTTGTGATAGGGGTCCGTAGTGGAATCAGAAAGGGATAAATTAGGTGAATAGTTGTAATCAAGGAGAAAGGATGATAATATTGGGCAATTGGGTTCAATGAATGTCATGATTGTTGGTGGTTCTTGTTAAGAGACCGTGTAAAATTCGTTTATATGGCCCTATGAATCCGCTGGATGCGGGAAGCACAAAACCGGTCGAAGTGGCGGAGCTTGGGGGAGGCCTATGTCCAGCAGTGGACGTCTTTCGGCTGAAATGATGATGATGATGATGATGATATCGCCCTATACATAGGACAAAATTAAATTCGTTTGCAATACTTTCTTAACCCTCGTGTTGGGTTTCGATGTAAAAAGTAATGCTTTTTTTTTTGTTTTTTTAAATGACACTGACATGGCAACCAAACCTCTCTTATGTTTCGGTTTTTGGTAATTCTAAAAAAAATATCTTTGTTCCATGAAAAAATTCAAAAACAGCTGATTGATTGCGGTAATTGACCTTGATTTGGATAAAATTTGGCACACAGATAGTTCATAACCTAGATTAATACATATTATGATACCTTATCCCGGTTCTCCATTCCTATGGGATAATTTCTGAACTCATACATACATACAATCACGCATTTTTCCCATGGGGGTAGGCAGAAACCACGGAACGCCACCTGCTACGATCTCTACACACTCCTTTTGCCTCGTTTAGGTTTATAGGTACAACACAACACAGCTAGTTTATGTATTATAATATGAGAGATAGTTTATCTGATCATATACTGTCGCCGCTTGTGAGCATTATGCACTTGACCTTTTGCCCCATAAAATCTATAATAAAGTTTCCTTACGTCCAAAATCCTTTATTCACCCAGCAAAGCATACTGACGGATATCCCCCTATTTCCTCAGCTCTTTGAAGGACATCAATAGGTTTCAGGTGTCTGTCGTGTAACGTCAATAGACGTCTGACGTGAACGAACGCAATTTGGCGTCAATTTGACGCGTTATTACGACGTTTTGACGTATCTATGATTGGACTCGATGAAAGGAAATTGTACAGTAAATCCTAGTTGGTTCTTTATGGGAATTATGGCGAAAAGAGGTGACCTTTGAAGGTGAGACTATTATTAAATCTTTTATAAATATTTTTTAGTCTATGCCAAAAATTGTGATTGGAGTTAATGTTTCCAGACCCTAGCTATACAACATGTAACGTAATTAGCGCACAACCTCTTAAGGAGTCATTTTACTCATCATTATGAACAACTTTTACTATGGGACCAAACCTGAAATCGCGAAAAAAAAATCTGCTGTTTCATACATTTTGGTCGAGTAGGTATTGAACTTTTGAATGAAACAGGTGATTTTGTTTTCGCAATTTCAGGTTTGGTCCCATAGTAAAAGTAGTTCATAATGATGAGTACAATGACCCCTTAAGAGGGTGTGCGTTAATTACGTTACATCTATATTTATAAAATTCAAAGTCCTGACTGACTGACTGATGTATCAACGCACAGCCTCAACCGCTGGTCCTAGAGACATGAAATTTGGAGGGTGTATTCTTTGTGAGGAGTAGGTATCCACTAAGAAAGGGTTTTTAGAAATTCCATTCCTAAGGAATGAAATGTGGGGTTGAAATGGTGAATTTTTCGACATCCACGCGGGCGAAGCCGTGGGCAGAAGTTAGTGTTGTATAAAAACGAGAGCAGTGGTGGCCCAGTGGTGTCGCTTCCGACTTACGAGTTGTAGGTCGTGGGTTCGAACCCAGGCAGGCGCTTTACTTTGTGTAAATTATTTCATCACCACTGCTCTCAAAACGATGAAGGTAAACATCGTGAAGATACCTAGATGAGATGTCCTAGAACCTAAATTTCGAAGACATGTGACATCTACCAACCCGCGCGTGGTCCGCGTGGTGAATTACCGCCCACTCCATCTCACCGAGAGGAGGCTTGTGTCCCAGCAGTGGGAACAATATAGGCTGATTGTGACGGTAAGAAATGGTAAGGTGTAATTTTTTACGCCTGGCAACACATGTAACAAGTAAACGATTTAATTGAAATAAATACTTTGAGTATAAGATAGATAAATAATAGTTTAAAAAAATTAAAAAACTCGCTTCCATGGAAAACCAAACTAAAAAGTACAAAATAATGGAAAAAACGCGTGGGGTGCTTTTAAGGTATTTTTTTATTGATATCAGGCACCCCACGCTTTTTTTCCATTATTTTGTACTTTTTAGTTTGGTTTTCCATGGAAGCGTGTTTTTTAATTTTTTTAAACTATTATTTATTTTCTATTTTTTAGGGTATTTCGAATTTTGAGACGTATGTCAGCGTAGTTTGTGACAGTTTTTTTGCTGTCCTGGTAACCCTGGCAAGGATAATGGCACAAATTTATGAAATTATTGCATTGTCATCAGTCCTTGACAGGTGTGCAAAGTTTCGCACTATAAGGAGTCGGTTACAAACAAACATACAAATATACAAACATACAAACATACAAGTGAAGCTAATATAAAGCGTGTAAAAACCAGTTAATTTCATTCTTTTAAAGCTGTCAACAGAATTACAGAACACTGATTTATTCAGCCATTCCTCTCTTTCAAAGCACCAATTCTTAGTAAGACCGTCAACAAAGCTAGAAGCACACTTATTAACATTTGTAGAGTCAGCAAAACTAGGAACAGACACGACATCAAAGTTAATTGGTTTGCTATCATCCATGAAACTCGAAGAGGAAAAGGAATTGTACACATGTATGTGTGTATGATTATACACAGTACATATGTGTGTATTGTTGTGTGCAGACGTACCGTGAACAAGTGGGATTTGTGAGTAAATCACTTTATTTAAGTACGGGTTAACTTTGCTTATCTCTGAGTTGGTCAGCTTTGATGAAGGAAAATAGCTTCTACGGGTGACGATAAATAAGTAGAAGTCAGTTAATATAACATAGTATCGCGCTTGTTTTTCCCAACGGGATAGGTAGAAGATGTACCTTATAGTACAGTCAAATTTCACTAATTGGTAAATCTAGACTTACAAAGGGAAATGTCGTAAAATCGTGCGGGTAAAATCGTTGGTGTCGTACAAGGCGACTAAGGGATTTACTAGAGAATGGGCAGCAGCGTTCTCTATGGATCCTACCACCATACTGCGATCGCCAACCCGCCTACCAAGCGTGGCGATTATGGCAAACCCCCCTTTTGGGGAGGCTTATATCCAGCAGTGGACGTCTGTCGGCTGAAATGATGAATGAATGATTATGAAGGGGAAATGGCTTTCATTTTGACAGTTCAACGACATTCACCGCATCATTTACGTTGTAATTTTTCGCATATATGAAGCAATGGACAAGCAATATACTTCGCAATGATTGAGATTGTGATTGAAAGTGTGTTACGCAATTAGGGTGCAGCTTGGAATTCCTGTAGTGCTTTCTGATATGATATGATTCCCAAGTCGGGTGAACTGCCTGGGCTTTCGATCAGCTGATCTATTCTGTTAAAATCTCACCGTGATAACTTGGGTGAGATGAGCTTAAAGTGACCTATCATTACTGTCACTCCCTAGCAACAGATGCAATGACAGCTCACTTTTAGGTCACTTCACCTAAGTTCTCACGGTGTGATTTTAACAGAATAGTTCAGCTGATCGAAAGCCCAGGCAATTCACCCGACTTGGGAATCATATGGTTGCAGGAAAATACATTCTTCCGCTTGTGACGATTGTTAAATAAAAGCCATCATCATTATTCGTCTAGCCTTTCCACAAATATTGAGGTCGGTTTCCATAATTACCGGATGCAACTGGATGCAAGAATTTTACATGAAACGACTACCTATCTAACCTCCGCAACCTAGTAACTGGACAATAGGATACACTTTGGTAAGACTGACTGTAAGACTTTCGGGTTTATGACGAACCGAAATGACTATCAAAGATCTACGAATGACAGCCGGGACCAACGGCTTGAACGTGCTCTCTAAGGCATGGAGGGCTCTAGATATGTAAGAGATGGTCACCCATCCACGAACTGACCGTGGCAAGCGTAGCTTAACCTTGGATTGACCCGTGCGGTTGTTATTTTTAAGCCCTTTATGATCCTTCTAACCCTCTACTTGTCAATAAGCCTTCCTACTAATATTATAAATGTTAAATTTTGTATATTTAAAAATTTATTACTCAATAACGCAAAAACGACTACACAGATTTGCATAAAATTTGCCAAACAGATGGTTTATAACCTAAATTAACACATATAATACTTTTTATCCCGGTAGTATGTCCCCGTGGGGTAATTTCCAATCTAAACGCGAGCGAAGCCGCTGGCAAAAGCTAGTTCTCACATAATTCGTGCCTATATGAGAGAAGGTTTAGCTCTGTAGAGAGATATCAAATACTGAACATTTGAACAATAGACACTCCATTGGTTACTGAACGGAATTGCGCAGTACCTATGTCTCCTTTAATCCTGGAACATCCAGGAAATTCTGAAACACGCCTGGCTTTACAACTGTAGTGCCTAAACGGCTTTAATTGCTCGCTCCGATACATGAAATATTGTTGTCTAACAAAAGGAACGTAATACACTTTGTAGGTTATCCTTGAATAGAGTGTACGTATAAATGGTACATCCTTGTCAGTTATCATCATCATTTCAGCCGAAAGATGTCCACTGCTATACATAGTCTTTCCCCAAGCTCCGCCTTTTCGACCGGTTCTGTATTTCGCGCTTATTCTTGCAGGTCAATATTCTAATCAAATCATAGAAATACAAGCCATTTGTAGGCCAATGTAGTCCACTGCTGGACTTATGCGGCACAACTTTCATCCAGTCTATCCCAGCCACTTTCTTAAGGTCATCGGTCCATGCAACTGGGGGGCGTCCCACACTCCGCTTGTCGATACGCGGTCTCCACTCCAGGACTCGTCTACTCAATCGGCCATCGGTCCTTCGACGAACATGACCAACCCATTGCCTCTTCAATTTGCTTACTCTGCAAGCTATTATTACTTTAGTTAAAGGTACTTCCTAACAACTTTATTGACATTTCTCAAACGCGTCATCCGAACAATATCCCGAAAAAAATTCTATCAAAAAAGCACTTAAAAAAATACATCCTATATCCCACCTGACAGTAGGTTACCTAAATAAAAAGGCCACGTTCACACGATCGACGAAATTCATTTATTCCCAGCTCCGATAGCGTATCGTTCGCTCCCGAGGGAAATCGACCTCTTATTGTATCGCCAATCTATCTTCCAAACAATATTTGTACGTCACTTGTGCTCTAGGCTTTATTTTTAGGTGTTATTGTAAAGGATGTTGTTTTTATAAATGTTTGTTATTTTTAATTTAATGGCGTCTCTGGATTTTGGAAGGGCAAAAAGTCGACAAAGAAATGTTATGATGTTAGCCGCGGCTGTCTTCCGTAGATCTTTGACAGTCGATACAGGCAGTCAGAAGGTCAAAATACTGACAACCAGCTTTACTAAGGGTTATCATGAAACCCAGTAACTGGGTTGTGGAAGTCAGAAAGACAGTCGCTCTATATAAAATACTGGTATTCAACTGCATCTGATGAGGGTCGACCCTTAGTTGGAAAACGCAAGGCAGATTTATTGATACAAGTTAAAAATATTCTAAAAATTCATTTTTATATTTTTTTTAGATTTGGAAGAAATTACACACGGATAGAACATGACATGGGTTAGAACAAAGGATATTTTTCATCCCGGTAGTACGATCCCGAGGGATAATTTCCGACCTACATGTGGGTCAAGCCAAGGACAAAAGCTAGTGGTGAAGAAAATTTTGCGAACCACGAGATTTGAATTCAAGCTTAACAATTATTAACCGAGCTTACGTTAACACGTTAACTGCCATGTCGGACTATGTGTCCGATATTTTTTGTTCCATTCAGGCCTTGTCGGACTATATGACCGACAAACACGTACAAAATCTGAACATGTCCTTATTGCCTGGCGCCCATGTGACTTTTTCTGATTTTAACCATGGCAGTTAACGTGTTAATTGGATTACTAGTGAAGTTTCTTTTAATGTAGGAAATTCAACTAAAACGCCACTTCCCAAATTTTCATAGTCACGAATATTGGTATCGGTACCAATCTCCATGGACCATGACAAACGCTTAACACTTCCCAAATCTGTTCAAGTTTCCGATCCAAAATTGTCTCCAAACTAGATTTATTGAAGCCTAATAATTTCAGCCACAAGCTCCGAAACAAGCGATTATAACTCTTACTGCAATATAAATAAGCGTTTTAAAACTTCGATATTTCGCCAGTTTGTATTTGTGTGCGAAAATGGGGCATGTGAAACCACCCAGCGGAAAGCGCTTTTCCGCTAATTCAGCAAAAAGCAATAACAATTTAGCTGTGCTGCTAACGCTGTTTTTCATCTTATGTTCGTTCGCATAAATCAAAACCATACGCTCTTTTACAGTTGCGCTTTAAAGCGCTCGAGTTTATGAATATTTTTGGCGTTTATTTTTTAGCTCTCGTTGAGATAAGGATGAGTCTGAAAATTACTGATCATTATAAAAATGGCTGAGAGTTTAGTTTGATAAAATTTTATGTTAGTTTTTATGAAAACAACTTTGTATGAAAATTTGCTTATCACCAAACGGTAGTCGCTCTATAAACATATAGCGACCTGATTCATATTCAGTAAGAGATATTTTATTTCGTTCAATTTAAAAAAAAATCTACTATTCACGCCTTCTTCCTATAGGGATACGGGTAGGTAGATACGACTCACGACCCTACGACCCTTACAAACTCCTTTGAGTTCGTTTACATTCATAGTCTTATGAGGTGTCAAATAACCCCATCAACATACATAATTCATGAGATTAATTTTGCTGTCAAAGAAAACGCTTAAATTGTAATGACAACATTAGAGTATCAATTACACTATACAATGACGTTTCAAGCCGTTTTAAAACAGTGTGTAAGGACAGCCCTCCACAAACTGACAGAGTGCATTCAGCTCCTTATTTTGAATCATATTCCACCGGAATTTTTCTCAGGATTTTTTTTACTTTTTTTCAGATTTTTCAGTTTTATTTCAATGTAAAATTACATTCTCTGAAAGCAGCACTCCATTTATGTAAACAATACAGCTAAAATAAAAAAACCAGCAATGGATATTGAAATACTATAACGAACGTCGCGCAAAATCAGCTGTTCACTTCCTGTCTAAGTACAGAGTTCATCGAACTCGTCGTCAGCGATTGCACAAAGGCGACTTTCCGAATTGATCCGAGATACATTGCGTGTGAAGAAATAAAACAAATCAGGTTTATTGGATTCCCATAACGGTCCTGAAATAATTTCTTGTACTGGTCATCTTAGAAGAATCCACCCCACCAGTCTGCGAAGGGCTATCCCTTACACCCGTTATAGTCAGTAAAGTCAATTAAAATATAACTGTAAATGTAGAGCTCGACACGGTTCAACAGAACCGCCTCCAAAAGCGTTTCAACCGCGTGTTTAAAAAAGCCACTATCATCATTATTTTTCTGCCTTATCCCAATTTATTTGGTGGTGGCGCGACATGTCTTCTTCCATACTTCTCAATTATTCGTCATCTCAGTAGTCATCCTCTTTCTAGCCAGAACATCTTTCATACAGTCCGTTCAACCACTGCGCGTTTAAAAACGCAAGTGTGAAACTGTTAATTCTTTTTAGATAATAAACGGAGCATCGCATTCGCACCAATAACGAACGACAAAACAATACGTGCAAAACATATTTAGTTTATGTATTTTGTACCTAATGTTAAAAGCGTACTAGAAAAATACAGCTCATTTACTAATAATTTTTGCTTATAATTACAACAATTAAAACCAAAAGGAGTATGTAAGGATCGTAGCAGGTGGCGTTCTGTACCTACCCCATAGAAGGGAAGCGTGAGTTTATGTGTATGTAGGTATAACAACAATCTCCAATCTACCAGTTAATTTTCTTTTATCTACCGCACGAACGTGGGCTCCACATGATACGGACTTTCATAGACTTATATAGAATTCTGTCTGTGGAACAAAGCAATGCAGACAAATGTCGGTGTGCCAGAAAAGTCGAAAGTCTGCATGTATGTTTCCGCACTTGTCGAAGCCAAAAAAATAATTATTAAATTAAATTATTCGATTTATTTCATGAATAGTCTACGCACACATTCTATATAGTCCTCCGGATCGTATTTCGGTCACGGCGGCCAATCACAACGGAGACTAGCCTTCGGCGTGGGAGATATTATAGTGCACAAGTTTATGCGCAGACGCAGGGTCACTCACTCTTCTCTCCCTCCTATAGTCCGATGGGACGGCAATGCGATATGACCGGAGAGAGATCAGGCGCAAGAGCAACGACTTAATCTCCATTGGTCCCGTGGTCGTGACGGCGACCACTGAGACCAAAGTGCAACTGGGTTTTTCCATTGAGAATTCTTTTGTAACAGCAGGGAGCTTGGAAGTTGCTGGTGTGATACCCCCGTGCCTCTGAACGCACACCGTCTATGAAGATGTCTGCGACAAATATTATACTTAGACTTTAAAGTCTGTACAGATATCTGTACGACCAGTCTACATAGTGAACCCACCATTATCCATCCGGATCAATGTAATCTTGATCTAAATATCGGTTAGAACTTTTTATCAACATCCAAAATTATAAAAAGGTCTCAATTTTTCAATAAACTTAAAAATTGTTCATTTTTTATGAACTTTTTATCAAGTATTTGATGATCACGAAAATCGATTACCAGATTGATTTGCTGTAGTCACGACACTTTCAACAGTCTGGAATTATGTTTTCTTTGATACATAATAATGATAAATTGAAATATGAATTACATAAAAGTCTTCTTCGAAAAATGCATTAGGCGTGACACCCACCAAAATGTTTTTTTTAGCCTTTATTCAATTATTTTGGGCTATGGGGTCCGAGTGCCGATTTAGTTTATCGAGACATTGCCAAGCAGTTGGTCGATTCTATGAGTGACCACAGGGCTGGCCTATTTATGGCCAATGCTACCAGCCTTTTGGGCAGCTTTCCTGTTGACAACGATGCGGAAGAATTTTTTGATGCCCCATGATCTTTTTTTATACGTATTGTTATTTTAAAACTGTTAGTAAGTTTTTTAAATTATGTAAATACAAGCCTTTGCCACCAAGAAATAGATGTAAAAGTTAAATTTTTAAAACCGCGGACCACAACCAAATCCCTAAACAGTAAAAATAAATAAAAGTATTGGCTCTTAAGAAGTTGTCGGTAATACTTTGATCGTCGTGTCGAAACGGCTAAACCGATGTTGGTAAAACATATCCAAGAACCACCGCTAGAATTCCTTCTTTTTTAATTAATAAATCCGCACACAATTCGGTTCAACCGTTTAAGAGCTACGGTGCCACAGACAGGTGTCTGTATGTGGCAGCGCAAAAAAGTTTCACCGCTATGTGTGTACATAGCGGTGAAACTTACAACACCCCTGTTTTTGCGTCGGGGGTTAAAAACAAAACTCTCCAATTACCATAAAACAAAAAAACCGGCCAAGTGCGAGTCGGACGCGCGCACCGAGGGTTCCGTACAAACCTGTAGGTATAAATTTAAAAATTAAAAAAAAATCTTTTATTATATGATGTAACTAAAAATTTACGGTTTTCGCAATTTTTCCTTTATCTGTGCCATAAGACGTTGCTACGTACCAAATTTCAAAATTTTAGATTTTTAGATCGACTGGAAGTACCCTTTAGGTTTTGATTCCCTTGCGAGTTTCGAAAATTTGCTGTAATTTGCAGCATAAACGGCTATATCTTTTGATTGCGTTAGCTTAGAAGTTTGATTTTTTCACAGCTCCAAGGGACAGTATACTTGAGTATTTAATATAAATTTCAGCTTGATACCTCTACGCGTTCTTGAGAAAAAGGGTCTTGACAGACGGACGGACGGACAACAAAGTGATCCTATAAGGGTACCGCTTTTCCTTTTGAGGTGCGGAACCCTAAAAACTACGAAAGAAATAAAAACTAGAACACTAAAGCGATGAACGAATGAAATATACCTCCAGCTTCCACAAACGTAAGAATTCCTAGCGAAATTCCTAGGAATTCCTCCTCTTTACTAGGAAGAGGAATGGCTAGGTGTTCGAACATAGAATCTTTTTGTTAGACACGTTAAAAACTACACTGTTCGCGTTTTTCCTGTACTTAGCCGGAATTTATATCTGAGAGATAAATTGTGGACTATTCCCGATTGAGTTATATTTAAGATTCTCAGTTCGATTCTGGGATGAAGATTTTATTTTGTTGTTTTTAAGATATGATAAATGGTTTGCAATATCGTGTAGAATGTTGGTAGAAACTTTCAAATTCATTATCACTTATTTGCAAATAAAGTTGAACAATATGTAGATACTTTAAATAAATGTAACAATAATACATCACAGTTAGAGTATCATAATATTTCTTTCAGCATCCCAAGTATCTATGGGGTATTTTATTTACATAAAAATTATTACTTACTTCTACAACTAATTATTAATCATTTATTTCAGAACATTAATAGACATTCCATATAATTGTTAGTAAACATACTTAAAAACTATGTTAGTTACATTATTAATTATTATATAAAATTGTGCTACTTAACGTTATACCGGGCACCCCCGGAGCCGTGAATGGCATTCCAGTGCCTCACAATTGGACAATCCACCCTTCCTAGTAGGGTATTCAGAAGGCCGTTGGTGCTGCCCCGCACGCGGTGCATCATTATGCAGCCATCATCTGCCTTTTCCCAACTATGTTGCAGTTGGCTTCCAGTCTAACCGCATGTAGCCATTTTACATGGAGTGACTGTCTATCCGAACTACTAAGCCCAGTAACTAGATAATTATGATATTGTTTAATAAAACTAGTTGTCTGTTTTTCGGGCTTCTGACAACCTGTAACGACTGTCAAATATGTCACGAATGACAGCCGGGACCAACTACTTAGCGTACTTTCCGACGCTTGGTTTTGGTATGTCAAGATGGTCACTCATCCACGGACCGACCGCAGCAAGTGTCATTATCATCATCATGCATGATGATCATCAGTCTTTAATGTTCCCACTGCTGGGACACAGGCCTCCTCTCGGTGAGAGGGAGTGGGCCATAATCCACCACGCGGGCCCAGTGCGGGTTGGTATATGTCACATGTCTTCGAATATTTGGTTCTAAGACATGCCGGTTTCCTCACGATGTTTTCCTTCACCGTTTTGAGAGCAGTGGCGATGAAATAATTTACACAAAGTAATGCGCCTGCTTGGGTTCGAACTCACGACCTACTACTACTCATGAGTCGCGGCCGTTACCATTGGGCCACCCTGCTCTCAGCAGCAAGTGTAGCTTAACCTAATTGATCGACCGGCTGTTAGTACTTAAGCTACAGGCCCCACGCTACTAATTATGCAGTAATAAGATCAAATTCTACGGTCATAAATAACACTACCAGAGACCAACAAAAATCCTTTTAATACGATACCCATATTTTAGCATTTTCTAAAAACCACTGAGTGTTTAGCTAGGTCAAACCTAGTTTATAAATTCAACCTAAATCCTACTTTCATATCACAAAAATATTTTAAATCTCAAAAGCACTTTTAGTGAAAGACAGATATCATTAACCATGCCCGCTCTGAGGGTCATTTATAACTTCATAAAAAAGTAAAAAAAAGAAAAAAAAATATAAATTAACATTCAGCTAAGCTCCCAGTTTATTAACCCGTTACACGCGGAGGTAACAGGGCGAAACTGAAATCTGAATTTCACGGGACGCCGACCAGCAAATGGGGGTCTTTTGTACCCCGAAATTAAAGACTAAAAATGTGTTGGATTACTAATTACGTAGAACTGAAAATGGAGAGATATGGCTGTGATATCTGACGCCTTGTTTGTTAGTCTGTGTGACGGAATCACGCTCCGGGGTACACAGAAGTTCAAGTGAAAAGATTTTTAGTACGGGGATGTTGACTTTTCCCGAACAAAGTTTTCGTGGCAATATTTTTGGATGCAGGGGAGAATCGGGATGAAACTTTAAAAGAGATTTTAACATCGAAATAATATTGTTTGTCACCAATAAGTACTCTATTGTGTTTACTGTATTTTATATACTGATTTTGTGCAATGGGCAGGAGACATTGATCTCAGAACAGATGGCCGACGGGTCCGGAAGGTTCTGGAGTGGCGAATGGACTGATGACCTGGTGAAGGCCGCAGGAATCCGCTGGATGCGAGAAGCACAGAACCGTTCGAAGTGGCGATGCTTATGTCCAACAGAGGATGTCTCATGGCTGAAATGATTAAGATTATGTGCCCTTACAGGCATAAAACTGTATTGTTTCAACGTTAAAATCCAGTTAGTATATTTTTCCCAAATGCACCCCTGCCAGGGCTGCAGGGGTGCATTTGCACCCACAAAAAAAAAGGCTGCTAATGAACAGGGGTTCAGTACCAGCCTTTTTTTTGTGGATGGGAAATCATCAAATGACGTCTCCCGCTCTTGGGCGGAGCGGGACGACGTGTCAGACTTTTACTGACTAAAACCAACCCATGTTCCTTCAGTTGCCCATGTGCCAGGGTCACGGTATCTCTTTCGAACAAATCTCGCGACCCTGGCAGGCATCAGTCCTAGCAGACCCCTTCAGTACTGCTGACATCGCTTTGAGGCGCGTCTAGATTTGTACCATGACTTAAACATAACTAGGTGTACCCTGCCCGACCCTTTGTGGATTACAAGCTTTATGTTATGTAAGAACGAGATACCCACAGGAAATGAGAATGTTATCATTTCGAAATAATCGTTAATTAAAATTGATTACTATTGAACAAGGAGAGGTAGAATTAGTATCTTTGAAACAATAGGTACTTAAAGCTATTACAATTTCATTGTTATTGACAAAGATCGATGCAGTTACTGACCGTCATCATCATCATCATCATTTCAGCCGTAAGACGTCCACTGCTGGACTTAGGCCTCCCCCAATTTGGGGGGCTTTGCCATAATCGCCACGCTTGGCAGGCGGGTTGGCGATCGCAGTATGGTGGTAAAATGCATAGAGAACGCTGCTGCCCATTCTCTAGTAAGTCCCTTAGTCGCCTTTTACGACACCCACGGGAAGAAATGGGGTGGTGTTATTCTTTACGTCCGGCACCACACGGTACATACTCAGTAGTAGCGCTTGCGATCACTAGACTTACGACTTAATCTAAAGATTATCCCAATAAGATTGTTATTTCACGCTTTATATTAGCTTCACTTGTATGTTTGTATGTTTGTTTATAACCGACTCCTTATAGCTCGATTTTGACCCACTTTAAACGACCAGATTTCATTTAAACTCTGTAGACTTATCGAGGACTGATGACAATACTTTAATTTCATAAATTTGTGCCATTATCCTTGCCAGGGTTACCAGGACAGCAAAAAAACTGTCTTCGAGAACTACGCTGACATACGTCACAAATTACGCTGACATACGTCTCAAAATTCGAAACACCCTAAAAAATAGAAAATAAATAATAGTTTATTCTTTTTGACAAAGACTGATGCAGCGAGTCTTAGTACCTCCCATTCAGTAACAACTAAGTCTTCTTTTCAGAAGTGAAATAAAATAATGTTTTCTATTTTTATGACGAAAACATTCGTCTATCTTCAAACATAAAATATAGAGCGAACGCTTGAAAAATAAATCAATAGACTAGATATTCGTTTGTGGAAAAACAAAGTTTTTCTCCTTTTGTCATGGCCACTTCGGTCCTATCCGTCTGACCGGCTGTTACACCGTTGTGGGAATTTCGATAAATCTGTTGAATTATTATTTTGTTTAAATTTCTCTTTGGCGATTTTCTTGGGCTCGGTATGCGTCCAGCTATAGGTTTTTATGTGTTACAGATGAGTACATAATGTATTATTTCACACAGTCACACCACACTTGCTACGAACGCATTTCCACAACAGTAATTTTGCTTTCATGCTTCTTTTGCCACACCCAACATTCACTTCCATACAGAAGCGTAGTTAATGATTCAAGTTTTAACAATTTTCGGTTCACGATCATTAAACTCTTACTACCTTTCTGGCATCTGTCTTATTAATTTATATATTATCAACATCACTAACAATTTTATTTGACTGGGAAGATGAAATAGTTTTATGATTATTAAATTCAAAGCATAGATTTTAAATAGGCATAATAAATACACATTTACGGAAAACCATACCATAACTATTGAAGACAACTTGTTAGAAAGATAGTTGGATAAACAGCATACCTACTTTTTATTATGTACTCTGTTAATGTAGGAACGCAAAGCCCATAACACATCTTTATCTTGCCTTCTTGTCTTCCAACAGTAACAATTTACTAGATCTACATTGTCGTCTACACAAGTAAACACAGGACGATCAAAGCGGAGATTCATTTCCAGGCGGATCATCCGCGATCCGCGCAACAAACGTTCGCGTCGGTGTGACATCCTGCCGTGCTCCTTGCCCTATTTCCCCTGACGGCAAATAAACAGTCCAGTGAAAACTCTTATCATTGTCGCCGATAATATCTGCCTTAGACAGTGACGTTAGATAAAAGAGACCGCTTTTTGTTACACAAAAAATGTTGTGCAGGATAGAATGATGTTTTTCAAAAATGTGTGTCTGAAGAAGATCTACAAACATAGATTTAAGGTCATCTGCCTAACGTTTTCACAGTGATCGATTTCCAGCCTAACTGCAGCTAAGTTGCGGTATTTTACATGGAACAACTGCCTGTCTGACCTCCACAAACCAGATTCTCGGTAATAGTACGTCTTGGTAAGACTGGTTGTCAGACTTTCGGGCTTCAGACGACCCATTATAACGTGTTGGCCACGGAGACGGACTAGGCGCGGTTGCGGGTGGCGGCGGCGGATGGCTAATTGAACAAATGTATGAGAACGTATAAAACATGCCACGACGCGCGCGCGGCGGGCTAGAGCGGCTGCGGCTGGCGGCGGCGGTCGGCGGCAGCGGTGGCGGGCGAGGCGGGTGGGTGGAAACAATACTATGAGTCAGTTTGAGCCTGGCCACGGTGCACAGCGGTTTTTCGAGCGGTTGAAAAGGGCTACCGCGGGACGGATCGAGTGAAACAATTTTGTTTAGACGAATTGACGAGCGGCGGGATTTTATAATGGACACTGAGGCATTTATTACAGAAATATTAAACCGACCACGTATATGGATGTCCAAGCATCCACAACATAAATATAAAAATGTCCCTTTTGGATTTAACTTCGCATTTTAAATGTACTTCAATATGTTGAAGTATATAATCAAAAGTTTCAATACTCATTCTAGTGTACTCATTAAATTTGTCCGGATACTTCTTATAATCTGCATAAAGATTCAAAAATTCTCCACATTTATGACGATCTTTATTTAAGTCATGCACTCCGTCTCTTGAATTTAAAATGTCGTGCATAAAATACGAACTCCTGGCAAGGCAACTACGCGTCACTTTAGTTATAGGCATCCTCAATACGTCCACTTAGCCAGCCGCTATAGCCGCTACTGAATGTACGTGGCATGCCACCCGCGCCCGCACAAGTCACCCGCGCCCGCGCTTAGCCTAGCCCGTCTACGTGGCCAAGGCGTAACGACTGTTTAAAATCCGCTTATGTCAGCCGTAAACAATGGGTTAACGTGGTGTCCAAGGCACGGAGGGGGGGGGGGGGGTCTTGTGTATATAAAGATGAGGAACTGCAGTGTGTGTAAGTGTACCTTACCCTGATCGGTCAACTCGAGCGGCTCGGCTCGGTGGATCCATACATTTAAGGTAATATACCCGTAATTTAAAAATATATTTTCTTTGATTTTTTTACATCTTTGATTTTTGTTCTGAAAATAGTAGCAATTAATTATTTATAGTTATTATATTCGAATGCATTTCATTTCATTGACAACATCTGACAGATATGTCAGATTTTGTGGAATGAAATGAAATATTTTTTCCAATACGTAAATATTTTTTTCTCAAAGAGTATTTCAGTGTTATTCAATTTCTTATGATATGACGAGTAAATGTAATTTGTATGTTATAAAAATAATAAGCTACTTGTTTATTATTTATTTCAGAAATTGGTATCTATCAAGCTTGAGACTGTAGCTATTACCGCGGCCGGTTCATGGATGGGTGACCATCCAATACATCGAGACGCTCCGTGCCTTGGAAAATCCATTAACTTGTTGGTTCCGGCTAACATTCGTAGGTCTTTGATAATTTTTACGGGTCGACAGAAGCCTGAAAGTCTGACAACCTATCTTACCAAGGGATATCGTGTAACCCAGTAACTGGGTTGTATAGGTCAGATAAGTAGTCGCTCCATGTAAAATACTGGTATTCAGCTGCATTCGGTTAGACTGGAAGCCGACCACACCCTAGTTGTTGTCATACACTCACTTCACTTGCTGCTGATTTCACTAACATGTACTGTGTATAAAATACGTAAGTGGAATGTCGTAGTTGTATTGTATCATATAAAATGGAAGCCGATAAAATGTCTGATTCCTAAGATTGGTGGTGAGCATGGACAAACACAAACACACACACACCACGCACCCAAACACACACACGATATCACACACACCACACATGATATTAACACACCACACCCAATCACACACACACACACTCACGCACACATATTTTTCCTAAATTAAATTTATTTTTATTTAATAAAACGTTTCTAAAACTTAAACTTAATTCTCTGAAATTGTACAGTAACATCAAAAGCACTATATAACTTTACGACATTGTACCTTAGGGGACCGGACTGCTTCTCCTTAACACAGGTTTTCATAACCTAGCTAGGAGAGCAGTGCTCACCCACACGTTTGTATAAATAGTACTTATTTTGTATAACTGTATTGCTAACGTGTACCATAATCCTTTGTTTTGAGTAAATAAATAAATAAATAAGATACAGGTCTGCGTACCTAGTTTAGGGGCCGGAAATCTGTCAATTATGTTAGACTCGATCGTACAACTTACTGTCTACATTTGTAATGAACAGTGTGATATTGGAATTCCTAGTACAAAAGCTAGTGTTACAATGATGTCTGTAACCTGAAGTGATAAACAAATAAATAAAACTAAATAAAATTGTCTCTCTTCTTATGTACAAAATAACAAAATATAAGTATCTAATTATTATTATAGTTGGATATAGACTAAGCAGACTAATTGATCAAAAGTATTAAAATTTTCCTAACTCACTCCAAAATATCTTATAAATAAACAATCTTAACTTCTACTAACAAATCTTATCTAACTATTGGCTTAAGATAAACCGAATCATTGATTATCCCAACAATACCACTAATTAACCCTAACGCTGCCGAACCGAACAGTTTGGGGTACTTGATACCCCCCGATAGCATGCCAAGGGTTTTATTAAGACATCAAAACCAGACGTTATTGTCAAAGGAAAATGGTACCTGACATTAACACGCAAACAAAATTGGCAATACATTTTGTTAATTCGAAAATTACGCATTTTCGTCCTTATGTGGAAGGAATAAGCGATGTTAGTTGTTTGTAGGAATATATTTTTATGTTTGTGTTCGTAACGAAAGAGGCTACTGATTTTATCAAATAATATTTAATTAGGGATGTTGTAAATTACTGCTTTTCGTTGGGAGGTAGCCTGGATTAACTAAATTTGGATGGCAAGCGAATTCCTTTAAATTATTATAAACTAGCTTCTGCCCGCGACTTCGTCCGCGTTAAATTTCTTGTTCCCCCGACCCTTCCCGTGGCGTCGAATCGCCCACCCGTGCGATTTTCCCCGTTTTTGCAACATTTTTCATTACTGCTCCGCTCCTCTTGGTTGTAGCGTGATGTTATATAGCCTATAGCCCTCCTCGATAAATAGGCTACCCAACACAAAAAGATTTTTTCAATTCGGACCAGTAGTTCCTGAGATTAGCGCGTTCAATCAAACAAACAAAGTTTAAGTAGATAGTATACATTTTTGATTTCGATTGAAATTAACACACCTTTTCCAGTATAAATATTTTTGTATTTCAATTCTTGCACACATACACACGGCTACATATCAAAATATAAATTTCCAGTATAAGCTGACTTCTCACACATTTATTGATGTAAACTTATTCAAGAAAACCTCTTGATTTCGACGCTCGAAGGGAATTGACATAGAAAACTAGGCGGAGCTTTCAACATCATATTTTCATTTCTTTACGTTAAACCAGTACCTACACGGTAACTGTCAAATGAAATACTTTTTAAACGTCACTTCATTGATACTAAATCATTTGAGGCAAATTACACACTTTCGATTTTATTAGAAGTATTTAAATTCACTACAGATCATATTAATATTTGAAAATCATAACATGACCAGTCGGTAAAATTGCTGATTTTTATCATTTTAACTACATATTTGGTTAACACTTATTTATTACATTACCCTTTCCAAGCTTGAATAAAGATGAAATAATTTACCTGAAACAAACAAATAATCATTATTAGTTACGCGATTCAATATGAATTAACTTCTATTTACATTAATCTGAAGTTACATTCACTTTAAAACCCACAAAAAACGGGCATTCATTCATATTGCAATTGTTTGTAATTTTTGGTGCCTAAAATATGTGTGCAAATCCAAATTATTCGAATCATTTATCCACCCATATTCTCGAATAAACCTCTTTAACGTAATAAAAAGTACAGTCAACATATTCACGAAATAAAAACAACGTTACCAAAACATCCTTTCAACAGAGTAACTTAACCCTATCAACGCCACGCTCGGAGAAACAGGAAAAATATCCGAATTATTCCAAATCACTCCGAGGGCATCACTCCATTCAGTCAATTTTTTACCCCCGAAAGGAGAGGTCGTGATGATAAATAGGTTTAAAGCCATTCCAAAGGCGAAGGAAAGGGGCGTCGCATAAAAATATTTTTTTTCTTTTTGTATCAAAGACTGCGAGTTCAAGTCGGGTTTTCAACGGATTTCCGCGTTCTATGCGCGGTGGAGGGTTAGGAGAAAAATGGAATTATTTAAATTTTTAAATCATGTAAGGTACGGATTTTTATTAATTAAAATAATGCTAGTTGAACTTATAGACTAGACTAAATAGACACTATTGGATATGTAGCATTTTTTCATAAGAACAAGACTGATTGATTTATTGGCGCTGAAATTAAAAAGTCGTCTATTCACCAAGTAAATGCTGTGTAAATCAAAATGTCATTTTTTGAAAAAAAATTATAGACATGAAATTTTGACATCATTTTTCATACTGTTTGTTACACATTCATAACATGAATAAAAACATAAAGTTATTATTTAAAATTTCAAAATCTAACATCTAAAGACCGAGTCTGCGAACGGTACCTCCCACCTACCCGCGGTAAGCCGCACCGCAGTCGTTCATCTTCCATAAATTCCATAATCATTTGTTACGAGATAACGCGCGCTCCAGACGTACACACTCACTGATTTTAACGGTTAATATTACCGCTTTATGTTCACGCCTTTACTGAAATGTCGGTGAGCAGGAGTTTTTGGAAGACGAAAGGAAGAATCAGCTAAAAAAATCTTCAAAAAAAAACCGGCCAAGTGCGAGTCGGACTCGCGCACCGAGGGTTCCGTACAAACCTGCAGGTCATCATCATCATCATTCGTCATCATCGTTTATGAAATTAAATGTTTTTTTTTAAATTTTTATATTTGAGTTGACTGAATGAAAGGTAAATTGTGGTTTACGATTTATGACGTATTAAAAAAAACTACTTACTAGATCTCGTTCAAACCAATTTTCGTTGGTAGTTTTCATGGTAATGTACATCATATATTTTTTTTAGTTTTATCATTCCCTTATTTTAGAAGTTACGGGGGGGGGGACACACATTTTACCACTTTGGAAGTGTCTCTCGCGCAAACTATTCAGTTTAGAAAAAAATGATATTAGAAACCTCAATTTCATTTTTAAAGACCTATCCATAGATACCCCACACGTAAGGGTTTGATTAAATTTTTTTTTTGTGTTTCAGTTCTATGTATGGGGAACCCCAAATATTATTGTTTAAAAAAAAAATGATATTAGAAACCTCAATATCATTTTTGAAGACCTATCCATAGATACCCCACATGTATGGGTTTGATGAAAAAAAAATTTTTGAGTTTCAATTCTATGTATGGGGAACCCCAAATATTATTGCTTTTTTTCTATTTTTGTGTGAAAATCTTAATGCGGTTCACTGAATACATCCACTTACCAAGTTTCAATAGCACAGCTCTTATAGTTTCGGAGAAAAGTGGCTGTGACATACTCGGACAGACAGACAGACAGACAGACATGGCGAATCTATAAGGGTTCCGTTTTTTGCCATTTGGCAACGGAACCCTAAAAATAATGGCAGAATTTGCTTTTTTTCAGATTTCCAAACCATGGCACAGCCAGGATTAAGATAGCTAAATGACTCATTGTTATGAACACTATAAAAACTTCAGATATAAATGAAGAGATTTTCTACAGGATGTACCAATGGGGGGGGAAATGGGATGGTGCTGATCTTAAAGCTAAAAGCAATCTTTTACAGACCATGGCAGGATTTTTTTCCATCTGAATTTCTCAGTAGCAGCCCGGATTCGTGTAGGGCTGATAGGCAATAGACTCAAACATAAATGGCAAAATGGGTAAAATAAATAAATAAAATAAATATCTTAGGACAACCAACACACTGTTATCTGATCCCAAACTAGGCAGAGCCTGTACTATGGCAACCAGACAACTGATAAACATACTTATATATTTCTAAATACATACATATTATAGAAAAAAACCGGCCAAGTGCGAGTCGGACTCGCGCACCGAGGGTTCCGTACAAACCTGCAGGTCATCATCATCATCATTCGTCATCATCGTTTATGAAATTAAATGTTTTTTTTTTTAATTTTTATATTTGAGTTGACTGAATGAAAGGTAAATTGTGGTTTACGATTTATGACGTATTAAAAAAAAACTACTTACTAGATCTCGTTCAAACCAATTTTCGTTGGTAGTTTTCATGGTAATGTACATCATATATTTTTTTTAGTTTTATCATTCCCTTATTTTAGAAGTTACGGGGGGGGGGACACACATTTTACCACTTTGGAAGTGTCTCTCGCGCAAATTATTCAGTTTAGAAAAAAATGATATTAGAAACCTCAATTTCATTTTTAAAGACCTATCCATAGATACCCCACACGTAAGGGTTTGATTAATTTTTTTTTTTGTGTTTCAGTTCTATGTATGGGGAACCCCAAATATTATTGTTTTAAAAAAAAATGATATTAGAAACCTCAATATCATTTTTGAAGACCTATCCATAGATACCCCACACGTATGGGTTTGATGAAAAAAAAATTTTTGAGTTTCAATTCTATGTATGGGGAACCCCAAATATTATTGCTTTTTTTCTATTTTTGTGTGAAAATCTTAATGCGGTTCACTGAATACATCCACTTACCAAGTTTCAATAGCACAGCTCTTATTGTTTCGGAGAAAAGTGGCTGTGACATACTCGGACAGACAGACAGACAGACAGACAGACAGACATGGCGAATCTATAAGGGTTCCGTTTTTTGCCATTTGGCAACGGAACCCTAATAAATTACACCCAGACACAGAACAAATGATCGTGCTCATCACACAAAGATTTGTCCTGGGTGGGAATGCTATTGGTGCACCTCTGCCTGACCCTTTGAGGAATTAAGGCGTGATGCTGTTAAGGTATTACTTACAATAAAGGTACCAAGTAAGGTCGACAACCTGACTTCTAAGAAGCCATCTTCCGAACACTTCACCCAGCAAGGTATTATTGGTTGCCATGACAACCGGTCCTTTGTTGGCTTCGTCTAACAATTAGTCATAGCTTACCTACTTACTATATAATGAAGTTCTAACAGGTATATAACTGAGGGATTAAGGAGGTAGATTAACTGCACATTAGTTGGTGTATGATAAAATGATTATTTGCACTTGTCAGCGCTACTGCAAAGTATTATTCGGTTTTTCTATCAATAATTTCTAAGAAGTAGCCCAAACACCAGGATTTGTGTCGGGTTGATGACAAAACGCTCGCTCCCTATTCATCATCATCATCATCATTTCAGGCAGCATTTTTGTCCACTGTTGAACATAGGTCTCTGGTGGGGTTTGCCATAATCGCCACGCTTGGCAGGCGGGTTGGCAATCGCGTATGTTGGCAAAATGCAGAGAGAACGCTGCTGCCCATTCTCTAGTAAGACCCTTAGTCGCCTTTTACGACACCCACGTGAAGAAATGGGATGGTGCTGATCTTTACGTCCGGTACCCCACGGAAATCACGCTCTATTAAATAGAACTTAAAAACAACTGGTGGAATGTGGGTGTACTACCTGCCCAACCCTATGGAGAGACAAGGCGCAATGTTTAGGGCACGCCACAATTGCGGCGGTAAGTCCCCTCTTAGAGGAGTGGATAGGGAGGCGTCACGGCGTCCTCACCTTCCGCCTGACGCAGATTCTCACCGGGCATGGTTGCTTCGGGTGGGTTCCTGTTCAGGATAAAGCGGGAGGACACGCCTGGGTGTTTCCATTGTGAGGATCGTCTAGAGGACACGGTGGAGCATACGGTGGAAGAGTGCCCTGCCTGGGCGGAGCACCGCCGTGTCCTCGTGGAGGCGATCGGCGGCAGCGACCTCTCGCGTCCGGCCCTGGTGCGAGCCATGGTACGGAGCGAGAGGGCATGGGAAGCCGTCACCTCCTTCTGCGAAGCAGTAATGCTCGCGAAGGAGTAGGCGGGGCGCGTGAGGGAGTGGCAGTCTCTGCACCCTCGCGTCCCTAGCCGCCGCAGGAGGAGACGCCCCGGGCGTTGGGAGTTGATAGCTGACTCCCGGCCACCGTAGGCGCGAGCTTGCGGGCGGTGAGCAATGGGTAGCTCACCGCCCGGTAAGGACCAAGCTCGGGTGGACGGCGCGTAGTGTTCCACGCGCGCCTCAAAGAGATGTGTCAGCAAAACTGAAGGGGTCTGCTAGGACCGATGCCTGCCAGGGTCGCGAGATTGTTCGAAAGAGATACCGTGACCCTGGCACATAGGCAACTGAAGGAACACGGGTGGGTTTTAGTCAGTAAAGTTCTGACATGCCCTCCCGCTCCGCCCAGAGCGGGAGAAGTCATTTGATGATTTCCCATCCAAAAAAAAAAAGGCGTAATGTTATGTTATGTTACACCTGTAAGCAACACTATACAAATACAATGGTTATGATTCTGTTGGTGCACCAATTAAACTTACTTTTAGTTTTCTATCGAATATAGATTTTCAGCCGAAAACGAAAATGAAGCTTCGGCTTTAGTCTTATTTTCGGCCAAAAACGATGCGCAAAACTAAAATAATTTAGATATTGAATAATAATTGAATATAACGATGGATGAAGTTATGCTCTGAGCGCGCAATTAATTATTTATATCAATTTTCTATGCCGTAATAAAGGGCCCCATAGCAATAGGTAGATTTCACTTCTATACAATTTTCCAAGTTACTTCGTTTAACAATCAAATGCTTTACAAATAATTTACTTCAAAATTACAATCGTGCCTGCAGTCTGATGGTTCATTTAAATGGAATGTTACGAAACATTGGTACCTAGTAAATGGATAGTGGTTAGTTAGTAAGACTGTTGAGGTCAGCAGGCAGTCACTTCTTGTATAATTGCTTCAATGGTGCAGTAGTAGAAAAGATATCTTAAGGAGTAAATGAGGATCGATTACAGTGTGAGGCAAATTTCTACTGACCCACTAACAAGTATATACATGATTTTTAATAATATTACTTAATTATATTTTCAAATCGATACATACATTAAAATCGAAATGAAGTTAAACCCGAAGATTGAATATTAAGCTTACAAACACGTAATTATAAAAACACGAATTTAATTCGCTCGAATCCTGCGAATCGACACCTTAAAATAATATTTTGTTTTCAATAGGTGACTCGCAGCGAGAGCAGTGGTGGCCCAGTAGTAACGACTCCGACTTACGAGTTGTAGGTCGTGGGTTCAAACACAGGCAGGCCCTCTACTTTGTGTTAATAATCTTAGCACCACTGCTCTCAAAACCGTGAAAGAAAATATCGTGAGAAAACCGCTTATGTCAAAAACCCAAAAAATCATTGACTTGTGATATCTACCAAGCAGCGCTGCCCCCGCGTGGTGAATTACAGGCCAATCCCACTCAAAAGTCACTCTGTGTCCCAGTAGGGGTACATTTATTTGGGATTATTAAGCTAATTTAAATTAATGTAAAAAATTTAGTTCGTATTTAATACGTATTTCTTGCGTGCGAGACTAATAAGCAGAATATATATTTACTATGATTTGTAAGACCACATGCTAGACTAACATTTATGCACCTTTCAAAGACAGCTCATACATTAAAATTGCAGCATAAAATCCTTGTCCACTCACTCAAACGTTACCCAAGTGTCCGAGTATTGCAACCATGAATGATGATCTTACGAACGACGTGCCGACACCTGACACCGGCTGACACTGATGTCGGAGTGTCAGATCAGCGTGTCAGATTGCGTCGGCCATGATGGAATGTCGGGGTCCGTACGTGAATATATTATCGGTCGGTATATCGGTTTATTTCCGTGGTCGTGTTTCAGGGTTGGATAGATTTTGAAAAGCATTTTTGCTTTGAATGTAGAAGTATTATTGGGTTTATTGCTTAGCTTGATAAAAAATACGGATATAGATGAAATCTTACAAAATAAATAAATAATGTCAAGGTATTATTGTCATAGTGTGGCTAAGTAAAAAAATAAATAACAACCGAGTTCCTTAAAAAAACACTACAAAGTCAAAAATAACTTTAATTTCGGCATTCGGGTGTTTTTTTAAGGAAGTCGGTTGTAATTTTTTTGTAAAAAGTTTTTATTTTTAACTTTTTAGTTATGGTAGATACCCCGCACTAATCTAATCGCGTTCATTTGTCGCGCAAATACTTAATGAAAATTTAAGACTTATATGGTTTTCACATGGATCCCAGTGTCCGAATGCGTTTGGGAAGCATCAGCTTTCAAATAAAAATTTAAAAAAACATCAAAATCGGTTCACCCAGTCACAAGTTACGATGTAACAAACATTAAAAAAAAATACAGTCGAATTGATAACCTCCTCCTTTTTTTGAAGTCGGTTAAAAACAGCCGCACGTGTCGATCGATCAGGTTAAGCTACGCTTACCGAGGTTGGTCCATGGATGGGTCACCATCTTTACAAACCAAGAAGTTAAGCTGTTGGTACAGTCGTTACGGGTAGTAAGACGCCTTAAAGTCTGACATACCAGTCTTACATAAAGCGTATCGTACTGCCGAGTGGAGGTCAGATGATAGATCGCTCAACAATTGAGTGAAATGTTTACCAGACGGAAACCTTGTTTTTATGTTTTCTAGCTACGTAAAAGTATTACCACAGGAAAGCTCTACTACTCTTACTCTTTAAAGCCCTAAAAAAGCCCTTACAGATTTTGTTATGTTGTTTAATCGTCTTACAACGCGGCAGCCCACTTCATGTATCCAGTGACTACTTCACATCCATAAGAAAAAAAAAACTGGCCAAGTGCGAGTCGGACTCGCGCACCGAGGGTTCCGTACAAACCTGCAGGAATTCACGGTTTATGCATAAGGTTTATGTTTATGATGTTTTTTTTTTTAATTTTATATTTGAGTTGACTGAATGAAAGGTAAATTGTGGTTTACGATTTATGACGTATTAAAAAAAAACTACTTACTAGATCTCGTTCAAACCAATTTTCGGTGGAAGTGTACATCATATATTTTTTTTAATTTTATCATTCCCTTATTTTAGAAGTTACGGGGGGGGGGGGGGGACACACATTTTACCACTTTGGAAGTGTCTCTCGCGCAAACTATTCAGTCTAGAAAAAATGTTATTAGAAACCTCAATATCATTTTTGAAGACCTATCCATGGATACCCCACACGTATGGGTATGATGAAAAAAAAAATTTGAGTTTCAGTTCTATGTATGGGGAACCCCAAATATTATTGTTTTAAAAAAAAATGAAATTAGAAACCTCAATATCATTTTTGAAGACCTATCCATAGATACCCCACACGTATGGGTTTGATGAAAAAAAAAATGTGAGTTTCAGTTCTATGTATGGGGAACCCCAAATATTATTGTTTTTTTTCTATTTTTGTATGAAAATCTTAATGCGGTTCACAGAATACATCTACTTACCAAGTTTCAACAGCATAGCTCTTATAGTTTCGGAAAAAAAATGGCTGTGACATACTCGGACAGACAGACAGACATGACGAATCTATAAGGGTTCCGTTTTTTGCCATTTGGCAACGGAACCCTAAAAATGAACTTTTGAATAACTGAAAAATAAAAATATTATTCATTATGATGACGCAGGACGTAATTTTAAATTGATATTTTGTCTCCTGGAAAATGGAATGATCTAGTCGATTCGTGCACTGGGTAGGTATATTCTCTACCGTATGATACGTAAACATTATTAACATGATGTTTCATAATTCTAATGCATTATTTATTTTTCTTAGTATCTACTATCTTAATTAATGGTAATAATTTTTTCTCACATCTATAGGTATATTATGTCGGATACATTGAGTGGACAACGTTTGTAAGATTACTAAAATGTTACGGTGTATATATTTTGTTGAGAACTGCGACGTGATACCAAAAAAAAAAATGGTCATAACTTTTAAACCCTAAAATTGCAACGACGTTCTCCGGGTTGAAAAGTTTGGAAATTACCATGCCCACGGCCCTATTCGACTTGATTAATACTTCCAGTGACAACCTGTATCTCCTTATATCCATTGGAAAGACGTTGAGGACGACGAAGAAATCGTCAGGTTTGTGATAAATCAAGCCTCATCTTTAAAATAAATCAAAGAAAGAAAGAAAGAAAAATGTGTTTACTGGCATTCATTTTCATCATTCTCCTGCCCTGATCCCAATTTATTTGGGGTCGGTTCAACATGTCTTTTTCTTCCACACTTCTCTATTAGTCCTCATTTCAGTAGTCACCCCCTTTATATCCATATACACACAGTCCATCCATCGTTTCTTTAGTCACCCTCTACTCTTATATTATTTGTATTAACTGTTATTTTATTTTACTCCGGACGTCCTAGTTTAACAATTGTTACTTCAACTTAGCTATATGCATGTATATGTAACATTTTACATTGTTGTGCATGTAAGCGGGCATGTCCTTTTAGCCTGGAGGCTCTTATTTAGGTTTTAAGTTCTATTTACGATTTTATTATTTCAGCTTGAATTTAGTTTTCAATTGTATGTTGGTATATTGCCGTGTGCTAGCTGACATATGACGAATAATTTGCTGTATGTTTTGTTTTATAATATTAATTACTTACATAATACTGTATAGAATCAAGTTCTTCTAACTTAACAGACAGCTGTGCTGCTGGGGAGTTTGTTGCGCCACTTCTTCTTCCCAGCTAAAGCACTAGGAAGTGTCGAAGGGCGGGCGTTTTGGGGGGACAGTCTTATGTAACTTTAACGTTCAAAAAGTGCTGACTCTCAGCCTAGTTTGAATAAATGACTTTTGATTTTATAGCCATTGACAGTCACCCTCAATACTTTCCTCTCGACATTGTATCATTTAAAAAAAAACATTAATACGAATAAAAATAAAGCAGAAAACAATGATAATAAAGTCATTAATTAAGCTAATAATCGTATTATTGTAAATAATTGCCTTTTGTTGCCACTTCACAAATGCCAATGTGAAATAAACTTTCAACGATGTATTTTGCATTTCATATTGAAACTTAATAAACGAAACGTATTGAATGCGACGCCGTCTCGTTATATCATAACGCTTCGTCAAACAGAAGGCAGCAGTTAGCTATTTCAATAATATTTTACTGAATGTTACCTACAATTTCTTGAGTGCGATGTTTGTAAGCTGGTTAGTGTAAATATAAATAAGTTTAAAAAAAAAAAATGTTGGAATGTTGGGTTGGTTTTTAACCGACTTCAAAAAATATTTTTTTGTTACGTATTTTTTTGTTTTTTTAATGTTTGTTACCTTATAACTTTTGACTGGGTGAACCGATTTTTATGATTCTTTTTTATTTGCAAGCTGGTACCTACTTCCCATTTTAATTTGGTTCAATTCGGACAGTGGGATCCATGTGAAAATCATATAAGTCTTAAATTTGCATTAAGTATTTGCGGCGAAAAATGAACAAATAACGCGATTGGATTAGTGCGGGGTATCTACCATAACTAAAAAGTTAAAACTTTTTACAGAAAAAATAACAAAACTTCCTTAAAAATTATATAGTAATCATGAAGATATAATTCATAATAACAGAGCGCATGGGTCGATCGAAGGTTAAGCAACGCGTGTCGAGGTCGTTCCGTGGATGGGTGACCATTGATTACATATTAAGATCCATCTGCGCCTCAGAATTAAACTGTTGGTCCGGGCTGTCAATCATAGATCTTTGACAGTCGTTCCGGTTAATCAGAAGCTTGGAAGTCTACTGGGTTGTGGAGGTCAAATAGGCAGGACAACGACAAACAAAACATGACACATACACACACACACAAAACACACACACATGACAAATAAAACACACACACACAAACACACCCTTGTTTGTACAGACACCCTTACGAGGACCTTGGTAGTTCTTGACCGTACCGAGGACCGTCCAAAAAACTGGTTTTAATACTTCGTTGGCCTTTTTGAATAAGATAGAAAGAGACAGATGACTAAATATATAGTGATAAGCTTATTGGCAAATTGCTATCTCAACATTTTTCTGTATGAATTGCGGCTATCATACCGAGGACCTGAAATACACAGCCAAATGTGACCAGCGATGCACATACGAGGACTTTGTGTATGCCAACCGAGGACCCCTTAAGTCAGCCCTGCGACACCCTTCCGAGGACGTATTTTTACACAATATTTCTTATATCTTGTACTAACTGCGGACGCTGTGTTACACTTTATATCACTAAACTGAGGACAGTTTTCCGAGTAGAACTTGAACACAGCGAGGACATGAAAAAACTTCCTACCTAAATACCATTAGATAATTTATTAATGTAAGTAGAATATTCCGAATTATTCCTTACACACATTTTCTAAAAATGAAGTACCAAGCGAGGACGAGTCGATTATCTTTAAGTTTGTAGGCGCTTTTCAAAGTATTATGTTATACCAACATAACTGGCGAAACGTAGGTGTACTTTTGGTATACCTCTACCAAACCCTTCGGGGAAATAAGGCGTGATGTTATGTTACGATTCAATGTTTATTTACACAATATTTTCACGGAAAGTCTCTTTTCTCTAACATTATACATAAATAAAACAAAAACCGGCCAAGTGCGAGTCGGACTCCCGCACCGAGGGTTCCGTTTGACAAACCTTCAGATATTCACGGTTTATGCTTAAGGTTTATGTTTATGAACATAAATGTTTTTTTTTTTTAATTTTTATATTTGAGTTGACTGAATGAAAGGTAAATTGTGGTTTACGATTTATGACGTATTAAAAAAAAACTACTTACTAGATCTCGTTCAAACCAATTTTCGGTGGAAGTTTACATGGTAATGTACATCATACATGTTTTTTAGTGTTATCATTCCCTTATTTTTGAAGTTACGGGGGGGGGGGGGGGGCCACATTTTACCACTTTGGAAGTGTCTCTCGCGCAAACTATTCAGTTTAGAAAAAAAATATGTTAGAAACCTCAATATCATTTTTGAAGACCTATCCATAGATAGACACGTATGGGTTTGATAAAAAATTTTTTTTTTGAGTTTCAGTTCTATGTATGGGGAACCCCAAATATTATTGTTTTTTTTTTCTATTTTTGTGTGAAAATCTTAATGCGGTTCACAGAATACATCTACTTACCAAGTTTCAATAGCATAGCTCTTATAGTTTCGGAAAAAAGTGGCTGTGACATACTCGGACAGACAGACAGACAGACAGACAGACATGACGAATCTATAAGGGTTCCGTTTTTTTTTTTTACGGAACCCTAAAAAGGAAGAAATTAAGTCACATAATCTCATAAACTTTCTACGAACATATTGTAAACAGAACTGTAATGTTTTCGTCTTTTTTGCGCGAACGAACACAATCTGCCGCGTGCCGCATCAAAGTAAAACCAACTTGTTAGTGCAAACCCTTTGATTATATACAAAGTGCAAACCATAGAAATATATAAAAAACACAGAAGTGGCAAGGGCGCGTGTCTATGTCCGCGCGTCGTGAACACAGTGCTCATGTCACAGACAAACGGCCGTTTCTGCGAACTAGTGCGTGACAACATTTAAGAATAAAGAATACGACGTTGTTCTGTGTTTTTCTGTAAAAACTTAAGCCAAACTAAAAACTTTATAAAGCATGGAATCACTATGAAAACAACAAATCGTAAAATATTTCTTGCTTTGACTACGTTACTTTTATATTCATAAATCACAGCGATAGTATTATTTCTGCAGTAAAACATTGCCTCTTAACCACTACCTAAGTATGTCGCGTAGTGACTGGACAAGCAATGTAAAAATCACAAAACGATGCTTTATGTAGGCGGATGCATCGCGTAGTATCTTGCCAGTTTGTCCCTACAAACTGGTAGAAACTGGAGATACCGGGTTCCGAAACATTTTCAACTACTCTTCTTATTTCATGGAACTATTTTGCAAATATTATATGCATATAATGACCTAATAGTATTTGATATGTGAGCTCCTTAGTGATCAAATTTACGTGCATGGATACCGACAATGAAAAACTGTGAGAGTATGAATGATACACATCTAATTTGGTATCCCTTTCTAACCTGAATAGATGGTAATATTGTCATTAGCTCACTTGCGACTTACGAGTCACTGTAGTTGTTTGTTTTATTTAGTTCTAAAAAGACTTTCATTCAGAGCAATTTCATAAACATAAACCTTATGCATAAACCGTGAATACCTGCAGGTTTGTACGGAACCCTCGGTACGCGAGTCCGACTCGCACTTGGCCGGTTTTTAATAGCAGTAATTTTTGTTTTAATCCGAAAGTTCTTTCTTGTTATCGCTTTCAATATCGCTCAAAGATTTGGTACATTCGTTATCCGAACCTCTTCTATCTAAAGTAGTAGGTACTACAATTATCTTGTCCGGAACTCTCGCTAAAATTCGCGATACGGTCTCCACCAGTTAAATTTAAAACATCGGCTGATGTCAAATCCTACAATAGGATTTGCAAAACTATATAAAGCGTGTTTTCGCCTGTACTGGTCGTTACAAGCAAAAGTGGCTTCTTAAGAGTTTTAACCAGGACTCTTTGAGATTTCTTGGACAATAACACTACTGTGGAATGCCTATATAAATATGTCTAGGTTTAAAACGGCATACGATAAATCGATATAGAGAACAATTTATCCTACCGAGTGCTGCATGCTGTGTAATCTTGGTGATTTATTGTTTTTAAAACATGGATATGAAATTCATTTAACACTTACTTTTAAGCATATGTAAAACCAAACCATAAATGATTTACAATAATTTAACTTTAATTTACTTATATTGGCCATAAAATATTAGCTTATATGAGGTTATAAGTAAAAATAACAAGAGTAATAGCTCCTCAGTGCAAATATTCCTGGAACATGCTCCTACAGGAGTATTAGGATTTAAATGGTCCGCAGATGTTATCTTATAGGCGCATATAAGTCCGTGTTACCGGAGTTATTACTCTTGAGTGCAATTACTCTTGTTTCATGCTTTCATAGGAGTCTAGATCCTATGTTTGCCAGGAAATATGATCCCATATACCGATATAAGTACAAATTATAGGATTATGCGTAGGTACTTGAGTAAAAACAGCATCTATTTATGCTGTTAAAAGCGCAGTAGCAACCACCAAAACCATCATCGGAGCTTTATAAGTCCGCGTAGCATTATAAAATCGCCATCCAGGCTTATTTTGCGAGTTGGGTACTTAATGTTATGTTAAGTTTTTAGCCCAAATTATGTCGATCTAATTATTTTCTCTGTAAGTCGTTTTGTTTGAGTCGAATAGTTTGTTTAATTTTAAAATAAAACTTTCTTTATTTCGTTGTACTTGTTTACTTCAACTTGTTGTTTGTGTCCCATGACCGTAAAATATTTTATGGTTGAAATCATAATGTTCTGTAATCTAGAAGGCCTAGGTAGTTAGCACAAACAGCAGAAGAAACCTCCTTATTCCCCGTGCGCCAAGTAGCTACTAACGATTTGCTGGGTTCAGTATACCTTCGATTTTTTCCTCCATAATTTTATTTAAATGATAGCACATAACTCGTCTTCTACACACGAGGAAAACTGTCTAAACGAGGACTAGAATACACATTGTTCGGAAAATCTAGCAAACCGAGGTCTCAAATACACATTGTTTGGAAAAGCTACCTAACCGAGGTCCTTTGTGTTAAAGTTAACACAAAAGTCCTCGAATAATACAACCAACGTGAAATGAGTGTAAAGAGGCTGTGTATGAGGTGACACAGGCGCCACCTGGTGGATACACAATCCGTGTGTAAGATTATGAAAAATTTTGATCAAACCGAGGTTCAGACAACTTTTTCCTATTAAGTATACAGAAAGGCTCAAAATCGCTTGCAGAATACGAATCTTTGGTCAAATCAAACCGAGGACCCTCGAAAAGGTCCTCGCTTTGAAAAGGTCCTCGGTCGTGCCTTGTGTATTCATACGTACGTCCTCGGATGGTACTTAAAACAAACACACCCTTACACACAAACACACCCTCACACACACACACACACACACATGTAAAATATTGATTTTCAGCTGCATCCGGTTAGACTGGAAAGGCTAGGCAGATAAAGGCCTAATAATATAGAGATCATAGTTACCTGAAAAACCGTGTCTTGTGTTAAAAAAAAACTTTAGAGCTGTCAAGGGACACCCGGATGGAACGAAGTTCCTTTCCAGGATTCATAAATTTTATATATTTTTTTATTATTTATTATGTACAAAAAACCTGTATACACTCAACAAAAATATTCTCTCTCTCTCTCTCTCTCTCTCCCCCTCTCTCGTGCTCTCTCTCTCTCTCTCTCTCCCCCTCTCTCGTGCTCTCTCTCTCCCTAGCTCCCTGTCTCTCTCCCTCTCTCTCTCTCTATCTCTCTGTCTCTCTCTCTCCCTCTCTCCCTCTCTCCCTCTCTCTCTCTCTCTCTCTCTCTCTCTCTCTCTCTCTCTCTCTCTCTCTCTCTACTCACAACAAAAAAAAAACAACAATATTCAAACAAATACAAACAACAAAATATATACAGTCGAATTGAGAATTCTCGTCCTTTTTTTGAAATCGCTTAAAAAGTGTCGTGACAACTTTTCGTAAGAATTTTTTCCGTCTAGCCCCCTTTCACAACGCGCGATAAGGAACTTGGTTCCAATAAGTTTGCAAAATCTACTATTGCAGAAAGTTTACTTTCCTCAAGAAGCCAATTTCGGACGCTATCCTCTATTTAGTTTGTGTGCTTTAAAAGAGACCAGGAACCCTGGAGTTTGTTTAAGCATTTATTTTCAGGTCTAGAATTCCTAGTCAGATAGGAAATGTAGACTCCATCAATATTAAACGTAATTTTAATGCGAAATACAGCTCCCAGGCAACTGTTATCACAAAGTCCTATTTGATTCAAATCAAAAATTCCAAACCCAAATTTTTATCAAAACTTAACACAACTTAACAAGTGTACCAGCACCAAGATATTGCAAGTTTCAGAACTACCAACTGAACGACATTCATCACACAAGGCGGGGCAACATTTTTCATTACATACAAGTTTGCCGTCCGGATTCATTCGCGTTTCGTTATTGCAAAAGTAGTGGTGTTACGTGATAAGTGTAGGAGGGTACTTTTGCACGAACGATGCTGAAAGGGGGATGATTTTGTAAAGAAATAAGAAAGACGCTGAGATTAAGGTGAATGTGTGATCCTTTACGAGCTAAATCGTTATTATTTTGATGAAAGAAACCATATTTCGCGTCTGTTAGCCACAAGATAACTCGACTTTCTTTAATATGTTAATATACATAAAGCTCTTTTCAACTGCCCCGTTGGTTTCGTGGTTGTAAGCGCCAATGCTGAGCGTGGGGTCGATTTCAAGGTGAGGCCAAGTTTTACCTAGCTTTTCCATTAGGAATTTGTTAGTAAAATTAAATGTAATTATTAATTCTGTAAGTAGGACATTGAAATCAGTTTAGCCAAATTGACATATTAGACTGGACCAGTCCAGTCTGTCCAAGCATTTGCCAGTAATCGAGTAGCTCAACTCAGAACTTGCAGATCTCAACGACTCGAAGAACAACGTCAAAGAAAGGAGATTTGGGGCGGCCGCATAAAATACTCAAACTGCCAGACCAACATTAAAAGCAACAGAGAAAAAGAAATGACGCACATGGTCAACTTCTTCACAATAACTACAAAACATACTAAATACCTTCACAAAGTTAGAAGCATAATTAAGAATGGGTATTACTTTAAAAAAATTATACAGCAGCTGCCAGCTGCAAAGCATGAGGTCCTAGGTTCGATTCCCAGGGCGGGAAAAGGGTTATTGGGTCTCTCAATCAGGAATTTCTTAGTACCAGCCCAGAGTCTTTATTTGTGTCCGGTTGATGGCAATAGGCTCGCCCCCTATTACATGGAACTTAAACATAACTGGCGAAATGGGGGTGTAGTATTGATACCCTTCTACGTAAACCTTCGCAACTGCTTCTCTCAACGACCGGCACCAAAAAAGATAACTTCTAAAAAAAGTTAACAATTTGGTGAACAGAATCCCTGCAGAAACCGACAGTTTACTCCGTAATACTGCCTCTACACTGCAATCTTACTGCACCACTCGCTGCCAGGCAATACTTTACTGTTATACTTTTAAAAATCCGCTCCCAAACCAATATTTATGAAGGAAATAAAAAAAGAAGGGCAGGAAAAGTTTTTCGCCACATTTTTCGCGTTTATCACGCAGTGTGCAGTCAAGGCGTAAACGGATTTGGTGCAGAGGAATTCGCTGTTTGTGCTAATTATTTCTGTTAGGGTTGGTTTACAAAGTGGAGGGAAGGGGAGAGTACTAGTTATTTTACAAAGCTGTTGCCTGCAACTTCGTCTTCGTGAATTTTGTATTTTTTATGCATGTGTCAAGGGTGAAAAGTAGCCTATGTACAGACGCCAGTACAAAAAGCTACTACAATCTGACAAATTTCTTTAATAGATTTTCAACTTTCTCGCTACAGTTTTAGGTTCAAGACTGATTTGGAATTTTTGACAGTTTCGGGTAGCTTGTGCTGGCGTCTGTACATCTCCAAGCCCCAGGCTACCTATTTGATTAATTTAATAACGATCAGTTCAGTGCTTCAGGCGTGACAAGGTAAACGTCAAATGGACAGTCAGACTTGTCAATCTTGTAACTCTGTCGAGTTGCTGTCGAATTTATGATATTAGTTAGTTTATATAGCTACAGATTATCATTTCCCTCAGCACACTGCATGTAGCATAGCTACTTACAAAATATATTATATAATAACCTTTTTATAGACCACATTAAAAAGTAAGATGCCAGTATATGTCAGTTAAAAGTAAAAATATATAAGTCAGTTTTTGAGTGATGTGGAATGTCAACCGATTTTAATTCCACAACAACAACACTTGAGCAACAAGTTCTTGTTAAGTAGCTACCTAGCCTATTTTCTACAATGTTGATATTGGCATCCAGTCTTACATCATCAGCAACCTACAGTTATCCCACTGCCTCCTCTCGGTAAGAGGGAGTGGGCCATAATCCACCACGCGGGCCAAGTGCGGGTTGGTAGATGTCAGTCACATCTTACAATTTTTGGTTCTATGACATGCCCGTGTCGTCATGGTGTTTTGAGAGCAGTGGTGCAGGAATAATTTACAAAAAGTAAAGAGCCTGCTTGGTTCGAACCTGCAACCTACAAGTTATAAGTACAGTTTTACTTACACATATACAAGGTGCAACTTTGGATCTGCAAAACATTTCAGGAGGTAATTATGTTAGTGATTCTCGACCCGAATCAACAATAAAATGGGCAGGTATTTTTTTTTTTCATTTTATTCTTATTTACGGAAATCGGTAAGTGTGCACTCCCTTTTTTAAAACGCGGCCAGTCTGTACGTGTCCTCAAACTGCGCTTTCACACACACAAACAAACGCAACCGACATTTCTTTCATAGATCCAAAGCCGCGCTCCCCATCCAGAGTTATTCTGAAAAACAATAAAATTGAAAAATCTAAAATAAAAAGTATTATTGATTATTGACTTGGTATCGTATTGTTATATGATTATTTACGAGTCTCTAACAACCTTCTGAAATGTTTTGTAGGTTTAAAACTGCACCTTGTATACCGTTCCCACTGCTGGCACACGGACTCTCTGTGTGAGGAGAGGGAATGGGCCGTTATCTACCACTGGGCCCAGTGCGGATTGGTCCAGTCTAAAACTAGACTAGACTAAATAGAGCTTGACATCCGCCCTGATTGCATTCAATTTTCAACCAGATTTAATTTTAAAGTCAATTGCCATACTTCCAGACCTGGATTTCCCTTATAAACTTACTATAGAAATTATTTCTGTATACGCAGCGGCACTGTTAATTTCATTGTCATTGGAAGAGAAGAAACTTGAGAATAAGTTTTTTTGGAACGAAGTTCCTTAAGGCGCGTTGCGAAAGGGGGCTAGACGGAAATTAAGAGAAAAAGTTGTAACGACGCTTTTTAACAGACTTCAAAAAAAGGAGGAGGTTTCTCAATTCGACCGTATATATTTTGTTGTGAGGGAGAGAGGGAGAAAGGAAGGGAGAGAGAGAGATAAACAATAAAAACAATCATGAATCCTGGAAAGGAACTTCGTTACATAGGTGTCCCTTGACACCTCTCAAGTTTTTGTTTTTTTTTTTACAAAATAACAGAGAACGACATTGTATGTGGCATTCCATAGTTTTTCTAGAAATCCTAATTAAGATACCACCGTAAAAATTACCACCATAACCGCCTGCTCTATCCTAATATTTTCCCTCGATAATCTGCTCAACTAAGATATTTATTTCCTGTCATATATTTATATCGTGTGTGTCCATATTGTGTCATATATCTTCGAACACATGTTTAGGGCGGGGGGTGCTGAGTTATTGAGCCCACGCCCCCTGTCAAACGTGCAGGGCACGTGGACGCCCGAGATTATGAACTATTATTTGTTTTATACGTTTTTTGGAAGGGAAGGACGTGTTTCGTGAGATAAGGTCTGAAATCGAATGATTTTTTTAAATGAATGATCTATTTCTTAATTAAAATTGTGGTTGATGAACAAAAATAGAGATGGATTGGCCACATGATGAGAGCAATGAAGTAAACTAATAACGCATTGGTATTCAAGAGACAGTAAACGCAGTGAGAGGAAACAAATAAGAACATAGGAAAACAAATTAAACGATACAGCGGGCCCCAACTAGAGGAGAGTGGCTCGAGACAGAACTCTGTGGAAACAGCTTAGGAGGTTTTGCCAAAGGGCACATACATACAGTAACAACAAATAAAAAAATGAAATATAATTCAGAATAAAATGTTTTTTTTTTTTTTAATTTTGTGTATTTTATGAAACAATGCAGGGCTGGCAGGCCTTTAGAACAAAGAGCCGTTGCAACTTTGAGCCGACCTGTTCCAACAGACGGCATGTATCATCTGTAATTTTTTAGCTCAACTCTATTTTCGGGAGCTGAACGACCCGTCAGAAGATACTACCAGAGTTTCGGGATATTTGCCTAGGTCATATAACAAATGTTCAAAATCGACAGACAGTTATCAAGCTAGGTAGTTTGTAGCAATGCTTGGTTGATTGTTTTTGAGGCCTATTTCCTGTGACTTATTTATCTCACTTTGATGATGTCGATGATTAAAAAGAATGTAAAAATTATAAGGTTTTTTAGTTCAAAGAAACGAAAGAAAGCCTAAACATAGATCGTAAATTAGAGTAGGTATAAATATTGCTATTGCTCAGTAATTGAACTGAACAGGTTTTGGACGTCTACCAATAATGAATTACCAAAGAAGATCTATTTCTAGTAAAACTTTAGGAAAAAAACATTTGGCAAAATCCCTGCCTGGAGCCTGGAGCCTAAACAATTTCTTTAACAAGTAGATTGAAATACATGCCCCTCAAAAAAAATCTGTAGATTTTTATAAGTCTACAATATCAAAGGTTTTTCTCTCGCTAACCAAACTTGCCTCAGGTCTTTTAATCATTAAAAATATATCTTAATTGAATCTATTGCCGTCTTTGAAGATATTTTTTTGTGGAGAAGAGGGTTCCTGCGAGATTAGAATTCGGGGTTTTTATGAATTATTTTTATTTGATTAAACATACAATACAAAACCAAGGTCACAGACGTTAGAAAGCTGCTCAGCTTAAGTGGCGCTAGGCCGGACATGTCTGCCGGATGTCAGATGACAAATGGACTAATAGAACCAATTGGGTCCAACTAAACGCATGAAGACATCGCGGCAGGCCGTTTAAGAAGATGGCGGGACGACCTTGACTCCTACCGAGGACTAGCAAAAGACATAATTTCATGGAAAAGGGAGAGGGAGGTCTTTGCCCTGCAATGGGATATTACATGCTAGTTAGTTCAGAATAGAATCATAAAATAACGGTTTGATTATGATATGAATCATACAAGAACAATTGTGCCATTCAACGAAAGACATCATAAAGAGACCAAGAGACTATATCTAGAAGATCGGCAGAAGTGTTCTTCTGTCAGCTTGAGACTGATTCTCAGACTTTCGGGCTTCTGACGACTGTCAAAGATCCACGAGTGACAGGCAGGACCATCAGCGTAATATACTTTCCGAGGCACGCAGGGGCGAAAGGTTGTATGCTTGGCATGTAAAAATGGTCATTCAGACACGGACTGACCGCGACCAGCGGTCAGCTGCTATAGCTTAACCTGATCGTTTAACGCGTCTTAACTTAGCAACGAGATAAAATATGTTCTACTAAACCACAAACCCCGTATTCACGTAACAAACTGTGAATGTGTAAAATTAAGTTTTGTGCAAAATCTGGGGCATCTTTGAGCGTCTCGGCGTATACCGAGGTAAACAAGCGGACGTAGAAACTTGGAGATGTCGTGTTGTGATAAGCACGGCTTGAGTGGAGCGGATCTCTGAATATCTTCACACGATTTTGGATAAGAAAAGAAATTAAAGTAACGCTTTTATTTCTACATAGGATTATGAGCATGATCACCCTAAAATGACCCCACTGCTGAGGGAGTTGTCTGTGAGCTACCACGCGGTCCCAGTGGTTTTTGGTTCTAGGACATGCCGGTTGTTTCCCGCGATGTTTTCCTTCACTGTTTTGAGAGCAGTGGTGATGAAATAGTGGACAAGGAAGAATGCTCCGACCAGAGAGGTCTGGTGTTTGGTGATTGTGTCTGTTGGGCAACTGCCCGACGACTGAGATCGAGACGTTGTATAGCATTTATGCTAGTTGCGCTGTAAACTCTGCATCTTTCACTTCGAACATTTTGTGTTCAGACGTTTTATTTCGATCGGAAGACACCGAATGAAAGACATAAATGAACAAAAAGTCTCTATCTGATGTCATGTCGTTAGTTTCTCTGGTATATCATCAACATTCGTCTAAAGTACACTTAATAATATTCTAATAAAGACAATACCAGTTGGGAGACATTTGTGGTAATTTGGTTCCAAAATGCAGAGAGCCGGATGTCGTGGTACAACTTTGCAGACGTCTGTATCTGGTCGACGGGTAGAAGCTGAGTTCACACAGGCGCTAATTGTCGCTGACTGCAGAAATACTTATTGTATAAAATAACGGTTTACAAAATATAAGCAACCGTCTTAAAAAAAATCAATTACAAAGTGAAAAATAAGTTCAATATCGGAAGTAATTTTTACTCCCTTTTAATTTGCATTTTTTTTTTCATTTTTGAAAAAGTTTAGTTTAATTCCGTATTCGCCCCGCATCTTATTTATTCTCGTTCCTTTATTTTAAACAATTGCATCTCCGAATTGTCTTCTTTTATTGTACTAATATTATAAATGAGAAAATTTGCATACTTGAATGTCTGCTACTCCATCACACGAAAACACCCCAACGGATTTGGATGAAAATTGCCAAGCCGGTAGTTTATAACCTGGATGTGGATGTGTTAACACAGGAAACTATTATCCGATGAGTACATTCCCGTGTGAAAATTTCCGACCTCCAAAAGCTAGAAAAATAAAAACGCCTACCCGCTCTGCTCAACACTGAAGACAAACCCTAACTCGCCCATTGCGAAGCACGTAGGTAAATCGTGATTTCTTCCCGACTAAGCCGGCTGCACTCTCACTACAATTCTAGAACTCAGGTATTTAACTATAAAACACGAAGGATAACGTTTTACAATATAAATACTAGGTTTGCACAGGAGGTATTTAGTATTTCTTGCTAACGTGAGTTGGGAATTCAAGATGGCTTCGCGAAATGAGCAGTTTTGTTAAGGTAATAATTTTGAGCTCTACTTTACGTGTAGGTAATAATTTTAAGAGGTAGAATTTAGGGCTGTGTGCAGAGTGTCAGTTAAGAGTGTCTATAATTTGATATGATATTTGGAGATATGAGGAACAGGGTGTAAAGTTCACTGAACCTCCAAAGAAATGGGAGGATCCCCCCACCAGCCAGGTGTCTTGCCTTGGTCAACTGTCCGACTATTGATATCGGGACGTTGTATATATGCTAGTTGTGCGGTAAACTCTGCTTGCGCGATGCAGGATTCTGCGTGACGGTGCGATGCGTAGCGCGTGAAGTTAACCTGATCGATCGACCCGTGCGTTTGTTAATTACTAAGCCACAACCCCTCAGTGGGCACTCCTCATGTAGGTATTAAAATACCTTAGAAAATTGAGCTGTCTATCTTTATCATTGATTGATAAAGCAAACACATTTTCGACCCCCGCTACTGTTAATAAAACTTAAATTCCTAAAGCAGAAAAAAGGTCCAATTCAAATTTTATTTCCCCATCCAAATCCAAACCTCATGAACCGTAGCTTAACCCCGCAACTTTCCGTATCACGAATTCGAATCGCTGCACAAATCATGTCCATTTCGAACACAGTAGGTAAAATAGATCAGCGATGGTATGTCTAATCAAAAACACCGTTATTTGCTACCATTACTAGCGGCGGCGCACACTCACGATTTGCCTAGGCTTTGATTATTTTGTACGCAACTTTATTTTGCTGTAGAATCCTACTAATATTAAAAAAACCGGCCAAGTGCGAGTCGGACTCGCGCACCGAGGGTTCCGTACAAACCTGCAGGTATTCATGGTTTATGCATAAGGTTTATGTTTATGAAATTAAATGTTTTTTTTTTTTAATTTTTATATTTGAGTTGACTGAGTGAAAGGTAAATTGTGGTTTACGATTTTAGACGTATTAGAAAAGAACTACTTACTAGATCTCGTTCAAACCAATTTTCGGTGGAAGTTTACATGGTAATGTACATCATATTTTTTTTTTAGTTTTATCATTCCCTTATTTTAGAAGTTACGGGGGGGGGACACACATTTTACCACTTTGGAAGTGTCTCTCGCGCAAACTATTCAGTTTAGAAAAAAATGATATTAGAAACCTCAGTATCATTTTTCAAGACCTATCCATAAATACCCCACACGTATCGGTTTGATGAAAATTTTTTTTTGAGTTTCTGTTCTATGTATGGGGAACCCCAAATATTATTGTTTTTTTTTTATTTTTTTGTGAAAATCTTAATGCGGTTAACAGAATACATCTACTTACCAAGTTTCAATAGCATAGCTCTTATAGTTTCGGAAAAAAGTGGCTGTGACATACTCGGACAGACTGACAGACAGACAGACAGACATGACGAAGCTATAAGGGTTCCGTTTTTTGCCATTTGGCAACGGAACCCTAAAAACGTGAAAAGTGTGCTTGTTCATCTCTGTTATCACTTACCTAGCCTTTTTACAATTAAGTTGGGGTCGGCTTGCACACTAACCGAAAGCAGCTTATTAATAGTCATTTATATGGAGGGACTGCCTATCTGACCTCCCAACCCAATTACTGGGTATACGATGCTCCTCCGATGCCTTGTAAAACTAGTTGTTAGCTTCCTGCTTCTGACGACCCGTAATGACAGTCAAATATCTACCAATAACAGCGGAAACTAATAGCTTAACGTGCTTTCCGAAGCAAACAGGGGTCTTGGTTTGTACAGATGGTCACCCATCCATGGACCAACCATGCATGACTGACCGAACCGCACGGCTGTTAATACGTTGCCGCAAGCTCTTCTAACTAGACAGTAAATGAAATATATTTTTTTTTGTAAAAAAACACTAATGACAGTTCAGTTGTTCAGTTGCTAGTCGTCCAATCGCAAGAGTGCGTGCGAACTCAAAGTACAGTTAGGTGAACAATACCTGTTTATAGTTATGATTGAAAATAACATCGCGGTAATGAAGCGGAGCCGTGACCGCGCCGCGCGTGACTGTACGCGGCGGTGACCATGGGTGAGGAGTAAGAAGGATATTTAAGGCTGTATTTTTGAGTTAGGTATTAAGAATGAAGGAAGATTTTGGAGACGATTTGGTAGCAATAAGAGGTACCTTGTAACATGTAGTGTTTTGTGTAGTGTATGTTTGTTTACTCTGTATCCACATTCAGAGTTCAAGGAAGGTCATTCCTAAGATGAAAGTAAATGGAAAAATTATAGAACAATTTAAATTTTCTTTTTTGCAACCTGTTTCCACTATAAGATGAAACTCATAATATCACCTACCACACTCATGTAAATACATACATAAACTCGTCTTTTTCCCATGAGGATAGGCAAAAACTACGGGACGCCACCAGCTACGATCCTTACTTACTCCTTTTGCCTCATACGTGTTGCTTTTACTGACCAATCTGTCAATACTCTATCAAGTCATCATGCCAGCTTTTTCTAGATTGTCTGATTAATTTGAACTATTTATTATAATACCCGTGCCATAAACCATTCTATTCATTGCCGTTGTCTATAAATCTACAAATCTCAGACAAAAATTTTGAACAATAGTAAACACGCTGCCCAATTATGCCGCATACAAAAATCTATCCTAATATTCATCATGACTCATGGCGACCGTACACAGGCAATTGGCCGGTCCAATCTCACTGCTCCCCGGTACATAATAACTATCAGAAAATGGAGTATATTGTGACGAACCTCTGGGATTTGCTCTCATACAAAATATAATTAGACTACAATGGTACGACGGGTGCTTATTTGCGTATCGGATTGGTATTGGGCGAAAATATAGGTTTTAGTGTTGGCTGGTGATCAATTGTTGATTGCCTCGATAGCTACACTTTTGTTCGTCAGAAAGTACCAACGAGGTCCCCATTTGATGTCCAATCATTGTCTCTGCCAGTGTCGCAGAATTGCTCGAAAGAGTTAACGTGGCCCTGGAATATGCAACGAAAGCAATTTGGCTGGGTTTTAGTCAGTAAAAGTCTGACACGCCCTTCCGCTCTACCCTTGGCATCATTTCAGCCGTAAGACGTCCACTGCTGGACTTAGGCCTCCCCCAATTTGGGGGGCTTTGCCATAATCGCCACGCTTGGCAGGCGGGTTAGCGATCGCAGTATGGTGGTAAAATGCATAGGGAACGCTGCTGCCCATTCTCTAGTAAGTCCCTTAGTCGCCTTTTACGACACCCACGGGAAGAAATGGGGTGCTGTTATTCTTTACGTCCGGCACCACACGGTCCCTTAGCGGGAGAAGTCATTTGATGATGTCCCATCCACAAAAAAAGGCTAATCAGTGTTCAGTGTAAAGTTGCTTGGAAGTGATTGCAGAAAGCGATAACGCCGCCCATTGCATATTTTGAAGTGTAAATTGTTTCTCTTTGTGTTAACAAAAAATTTATAACAACAGCAGATCCGAAGCAATTACTACACATATTTTTATTTCTTTTTGTATTAATAAATAAATTTATGAACAACAGCAGATCCGAAGCAATAACCGGATGCACCTGAATACCGGTATTTTAGTCATTAGTTGTAATAATGACTGCCAAGTATTAACAAGTTCATATTATTGAGTTATGTGCATTTCGCGTCAAGAAAGAAGAAGAAGGGAACTCTTCTAAGGTTCTATAGAATATTATTATCATTGAGACAAGCTTGTCAGACAAACTGTAGATTGCAGCCATCGTTAACAAAGTAGAGTAGGCTATTAAATTTCCTCTCAATCTTCAGGTACGCATTGAGCTTTAGGGTTGCAAATTCCCTTTCACATGGACGCCCCACCAGATTGGCCGTTTTACCCAATTCATAACACCTTGGTTTTAAAACAAAAAACAATCCAACTTTAATAATTCGTATAATTTTTCAACACTGATACAAAACTAATTATAATGGAGGACAATGTGATTTGTATCGTAGATTCAATCAGTGCTTATCACGATCTTGCTCAATGGGGCTAAGCACATCAAAAGGTGCACCTTAATGGGTATTCGCGTGGAGGGAGGAGGCGTGAGTGGGCGGTGGATGCGGTATTTTGTGTGCACGTGTATGGTTTAAAGATATGCAGTAGACAAGACATAATTTGTCTGAGAAAGACATTCAGCGACTAGAATAAATTCTATTTCAATGTTGCCTATTTGAATTAAATGTTTTGACTTAGACATTGTAACTTAGATATTCGATCGAGAGCATACTTTTTTATTTTCAGCTGTTTAGCAGCTACCGTGTGGTGCCGGACGTAAAGAATAACACCACCCCATTTCTTCTTCCTTCTTTTGAAATAGATTTTGATTTAATCCAAAACGCAGAGATATTTATTGATAAAAAGAGTCTGAAGAAGTTACACTACATTATTAACGCTTTGAAAACTAAATCAAAATCAAAATCAAGTCATTTATTCAAACTAGGCTGAGAGTCAGCACTTTTTGAACGTCAAAGTCACATAAGACAGTCCCCCCAAAACGCCCGCCCTTCGACACTTCCTAGTGCTTTGGCTGGGAAGAAGAAGTGGCGGAACAAACTCCCCAGCAGCACTGCTGTCTGTTAAGTTAGAAGAACTTGATTCTATACAATATTGTATAAGTTATTAATATAATAAAACAAAACATACATTATTCGCCATATGTCAGCTAGCACACGCCATTATACCAACAAAACATTGAAAACTAAACTCAAGCTGAAATGAATACTGAAACAAAAATCGTAAACAGAACTTAAAATCTTACTAAAGCCTCCAGGCATAAAGGGCGTGCCCGCTTACATATACAACGATGCAAATGATACATAGACACAAAAAATGAAATTAAAAGAAAATAAAAATAAATTAACAAAAACAGTTAAATAAAAAAAAAATAAAAAAAACAATTATATGAACTACCCATATAAACTGTCAGTGTGTGAGTTACAGTAATTACAGAATGTAAAACAGTGTCATAGAAGAAAAAATAAATATTATCTACACAATTAAGTTAGCAACTAGTTTGATAAACTCTAAGACTGTCCTATGGAGCGAGACCAGCATGTTTCCAAGCGTTCTTATCTTGAATGTAGTCCTCTAATTTGTAATAAGCTCGTTTACAAAGTGTACTTTTAATATGACTTTTAAACCTCCTTTCATTTAATTGCAATATATCAGAAGGTATTTTGTTGTAACATTTAACACAGTACCCCATAAAAGATGTATGTACTTTTGCTAATCTGAAAAATGGTTGATCTATCTTGTCTTTATTATTTCTAGTATTAAAATTATGTCTATCGCTTATTTTATTAAAAAGTTGTAGATTTTTTCTTACATACATAATATTTTCGTAAATGAATTGGCAAGGTACCGTCATAATATTAATCCTTTTAAATAGTTCCCTGAGGGATTCGCCGCGACATAGATTATAAATGGCTCTGACAGCTCGCTTTTGCAAAATAAAAATGGATTCAATGTCAGCAGCCCTACCCCACAGTAAAATGCCATACGACATAATGCTGTGGAAGTAGCTAAAATAGACCAAACGCGCGGTTTCTACATCTGTTAACTGTCTTATCTTTCTAACAGCATAAGCGGCCGAGCTTAACCGCCCCGCAAGAGATGTTATATGAGGTCCCCATTGTAATTTCTCGTCTAGCGTGATTCCTAGGAAAACCGTTTGATCAATAAATTCCAGTTTTTCCCCATTCAATAAGATGTCACATTCGCTACCTCTGACATTAGGCAATTGAACCAAGTTATTTACCGTAAACCAGTCTTGGACCTGAAGAATGCAGTTATTGACGTCGTCAAGATTTTGAGACCGTCTGTCGATTTTAAATATCAATGATGTGTCATCTGCAAATAACACCATCTTCGGTTGGTTTGGAAGTAGATGGGGTAGATCAATAATGTACATACTACATTTACACTTTTTCGAATAGACTCAAATATTTTTTTATATTTTAACAGATAAGTACCTATATTCTAAACACTCTATTTACCAATGACAATTATTATCAATCGAATTAAAAAACCATTACAAAATTACTCTTATTAAAAACAACTAGCGAAACTGATAGGGTATCATATTCCTTACCACACAATTCATTCTAAAATTGGCGTTGATAATAACACCAGGTATAGAGCAGTTATCTTATAGATCTAATGAGAAGCGCACAATGAGCTTGTGTGCTGTTGCAACATCCATTACTGGCCGGATCGAATTCACTTCTTGGAGCTGATGTGGGGGGAAAAGGAGGTGGCATTTTAATTAGCAGTTCTTCTACTGGTTTTTGTATCGCATATTGATAACTTTTTGTTGTGATTGGGAAATCATCAAATGATGTCTCCCGCTCTGGGTGGAGTGGAAGGGCATGACAGCTTTTTACTGACTAAAATCCACCCGTGTAGCGGTAGGGCGTATCAGAGTTCTACTGACAAAACCCCACCCGTGTTCCTTCAGTTGCCCATATGCCAGGGTCACGGCATCTCTTTCGAACAAACCTCACGACCCTGGCAGGATAGAGATATGTCGTAAGAAGCTCCTTGTGGTGCCGGACGTAACGAATAGCAACATCCCATTTCTTTCCGTGGGTGTCGTAAAAGGCGACTAAGGGACTTACTAGAGAATGAGCAGCAGCGTTCTCTATGCATTTTACCACCATACTGCGATCGCCAACCCGCCTGCCAAGCGTGGCGATTATGGCAAAGCCCCCCAAATTGGGGGAGGCCTAAGTCCAGCAGTGGACGTCTTACGGCTGAAATGATGAGCAGCTGCCAGAAGCGATGACATTTGAGAAGTCTTTGTTAGACCCTTACTTTGCTGATCATATATTCTAATTTTTTCACCATGTCATGACACGAAGGGAGAAAGTGTGATTAGATGATAAAAACAGTATATCACTTGCTTCTAGCTTCCTAATAATCTAGTTTTTGATCTCGGGCAAATATCAAATGGCCATAAGATACTTATCACATAAAATATTCGCCATCCAAGTGAATTATTCTTTAGTCAGACATAATCATCACCATTTCAGCCAAAAGACGTCCACTGCTGGACTTAGGCCTCCCCCAATTTGGGGGGCTTTGCCATAATCGCCACGCTTGGCAGGCGGGTTGGCGATCGCAGTATGGTGGTAAAATGCATAGAGAACGCTGCTGCTCATTCTCTAGTAAGTCCCTTAGTCACCTTTTACGACACCCACGGAAAGAAATGGGATGGTGCTATTCGTTACGGCACCACAAGGAACTTCTTACGACATATCTCTATCCTGCCAGGGTCGTGAGGTTTGTTCGAAAGAGATGCCGTGACCCTGGCATATGGGCAACTGAAGGAACACGGGTGGGGTTTTGTCAGTAGAACTCTGATACGCCCTACCGCTACACGGGTGGATTTTAGTCAGTAAAAAGCTGACATGGCCTTCCACTCCACCCAGAGCAGGAGACATCATTTGATGATTTCCCAATCACAACAAAAAGTTATCAATATGCGATACAAAAACCAGTAGAAGAACTGCTAATTAAAATGCCACCTCCGTTTCCCCCCACATCAGCTCCAAGAAGTGAATTCGATCCGGCCAGTAATGGACGTTGCAACAGCACACAAGCTCATTGTGCGCTTCTCATTAGATCTATAAGATAACTGCTCTATACCTGGTGTTATTATCAACGCCAATTTTATAATGAATTGTGTGGTAAGGAATATGATCCCCTATCAGTTTCGCTAGTTGTTTTTAATAAGAGTAATTTTGTAATGGTTTTTTAATTCGATTGATAATAATTGTCATTGGTAAATAGAGTGTTTAGAATATAGGTACTTATCTGTTAAAATATAAAAAAATATATTTGAGTCTATTCGAAAAAGTGTAAATGTAGTTTTCAAAGCGTTAATAATGTAGTGTAACTTCTTCAGACTCTTTTTATCAATAAATATCTCTGCGTTTTGGATTAAATCAAAATCTATTTCAAAATCACCGTGCTTTCCCTATAAATTTTGTTTTTTACAATCATAGCCATATTTGGAAATCGGTCGCAATTTTATGAAATGTAGCTGTTGGTAAACATTTTTTCTTATTCCCAAAATATAATACAAAACTGCTTTCTCAAAACATGACGCCAACACCCCAAAAATTCTTTAAATCTTAAGAACTACCTATCCTTCTGCTTAAAAGCAACGCTAAACTGCAGTGGAGACAAGAATTACTTACTATTCATATTTCGTCCACCGACCGTCGCAGGCGCGGTTAAGTGTAAATACTGACAATTCGACTTGGCATCGCCACACTGTAGTTTTCTTAAATTTCTCTCTATTGTTGTTTCATTTTTGAATATTTTCTATTATGTAAAGTTTGTTGGAAGTCGATTTACGGAGTTGTAAGTTGTATCTTTTGCAGAAGACTTGGAGAAAATAGTTGTATTGGATTTTTAAGGCTGAACTGGACTCCCAGAGTACACTATTGTACTACACGGTGTATTAGTTGATTCCCATGAATTTACTGTACAAAATCGGGCGAATCGACACTTTAAATGATATATTATTTTCTCGAAGCGATTTTCCGATGACCTGGTGAAGGCCGCAGGAATCCGCTGGATGCGAGAGGCACAGAACCGGTCGATGTGGAGGTGCTTGGGACCCGTGGTGCGTGGAGGTCTTTCGGTAGAAATGATGATTGGTGACTCGTAATGCTTTTTGCAATACCTGGTGCCTTTCCCAAACCGCAATAATAAAATAAAAAATGCAAACTTATGTTACTACGAATATCTCAAGTCATCTCTCTCAGCGATAGTTAAGCTGAACGTCCAACAGTGAAAAAACATCAACAGTCTTAGAAAAATAACGACCCAACCGTTATACACACATAGCAAAACTATAGTTTCTTGACTGTTAAAATAAAAGATAATGGCGCTAGAGACAATGTCTAACCTTCATGATCTAACACAAGAAACAACATTATTCCACACACTGAAGCCCTCCAAACATCTCATTTAAGCCGACAACGATTTCAATTCAAGCCGCTATAATTTATGTATGTACACGTTTCCAGTCAAATGCTCTTGACTCAAAACAGACAAGTGCAGAAGGTTGGCTCTGAACAACGGGCGAAAACAAGCGCACGCACATATTAAGCGCACGTGCGATGACTTCAAACAAAATGACAGTCGCGAGTGCGCTTGTACTCACTGTATATGAAGCGTGTCTATGTGTGCGTGCGTTTTCGCTCGTTGTATATGGACTTCACACTCAGCCTATAATGTTCCCGTTTAACTGCCTCAATGGTCTCGTGGTCGCAAGCGCTACTGCTAAATATGGCGTTTGGGGTTCGATTCCCAGATCGGGCAAAGGTTATTGGGTATTTCCATTAGGAATTTCATAGTAAAAGCCCAGAGTTTAGAAGTTGGTGGTGTGAGGCCCCTGTGCCTCGGAAAGCACTCTCCGGTCTCTCCGGTCGTGTCGTTTTCCCGTCCCATCGGACTATGAGAGGGAGGGAACAGTGAGTGCTCCTGTGACTGCGCACACACTTGTGCACTACAATAGTTCCCGCGCCGATGGCTACCTTCGTTGGGGTTGGCCGCCATGGCCGAAATACGGTCTGGAGGACTACAAATAATGTTCCCACAGCTGGGAGACATACCTCTTCTCAGCGCAGATTAGTGGAAGTCACAAGTCTTCGAATTTATTGTTCTAGGATATGGCGGTTTCCTCAATATGTTTTTCTTCACCGTTTTGAGAGCAAAGTCAAATACCTTTTGGGTTCTAATTTACAACCAACAAATCGTTAGTGGGGGCCGATACCACTAGACCCCATTGGTCCTATATGAGACTTTACCTTCTGTAAGTGTCTATTCTATGCTCCCGGGCCAAAACTAGGAAATTCCACGTCTCTTTGTCCCCACCTCAAATATTCATAGTATTTCAGTCACTTCTGTTTCAGTATTACTGCATTTCATGTGACCCCTCTCAAAGTTTACTTAGGTATTAATCATTGGGCTGAATATTCCAGCGTTTTCAGTTTACTCGCTTCACTGGTCTTGTGAAAATAGAATTTACGCTATCTACGCTACGGTGATCAAAAAAAAAATATATATTAGCATTCATAAAGTACGACTAAACCGAAATAAATTTGAAATTACATTGTTGTGTCTACTTTAACTAATTAACTACACAGACAGGGAGCCACGACCATCGACGCGTTGTCATAGATTTTGAACCATCTTCGGTTAAACAAAACTGCCGCTTATTTAAAAAATAAATGTTATTCCATACATTTCGACCGCATGGATTATGCATTCTTTTTATATAACCGACAAAAAAAAAATAAGGCTTAGGGAGACGCAGATGGCGGGATAAGCTGGACTCTTTTAATAAAGATTGGTCCTCGGCAGCGCTGGACAGACGAGAAGTGAAAAGAAAGTAGGGAAGCCTCCGCCCAGCAGTGCGACATCATGCGCTAATAAAAAAGGGGGTTCTAGAATGATGTGCTGAATTCGCTGTATATTTCTAAGTACGTATAAGTACAGGTGGACTAGCTTGGGGCATTAAATATTCGTAAGCTTAGTATGCGAGTAACGACAAATGATTTGATATGATTATTTACACCATGTTGGCTTCAAACGTAAATGGGCGACTCAAATAAGCAAGTTCTGCCTCTTTGATTAAAATTCTCAAGGAATAGAGTTACTTCAGAAATTGTGAGATCCGTAGAAAAACCAAGGTAGGTACCCCGAAGAATTGCAAAATGCAAAAGGCAGTGAGCAGCAGGGCATTGCTCACAGAACAGATGACCGATGGAGCCGAAAGGTTCTGGAGTGGCGATCGCGTACAGGAAGATAGCACAAGGCCAATAGGTGGATCGATGACCTGGTAAAGGTCGCAGGAATCCGCTGGATGCGACCAGCACAGAACCGGTCGAAGTGGCGATGCTTGGGGGACTTATTCCACCAGTGAAAGTTTATCGGCTGAACTGATGAGGATCAGAAGTACTTACTATTTTTACCTTCGACATTCAAAGTGAAAATGTCAACAGCCGTTTTATAGCCAAAACCGTCAGGTATAAAGCGACTCATTGTCTGTCTTTAAACTGAAACATACCGACATGTTTTAAACTTACTCGTTTCGACTAGACACACTAGTAAAGTATTCACAGAGACATGTTTTAGCTTGTCTTCGTCACATTAAAGGAAAGGAAAGAAATGCTACTCAGGACGATATTTATGAGAAATCTTTTAAATAGTCTAAACTTACGTTGTAGGGAAGAAATAAGAGCTAAAGAGGGTCATATACAGTACGTGGGTCACACTGAAAGTTTTCAGAAAAAAAAATGGAATGATTTAGAAGCTGCTTAATATTTTTAATGTTCTTCAAAGCAGTCTCCGTTCCTTTCTAAGTAAGCACCGTCGAATGCGATAGAATCATTGACAGAAGCACTGGGCCCATTCTTCTTTAGGGATCTCTTCCACGCCTTTTTCAAACGCAGCCATCTTCAGGGTTCATAAAACGAATTCCTCTAAGTTTGTTTTTTACTAGCTTCTGCCCGCGACTTCGTCCGCATTAAACTTCTTGGTACCCCGACCCTTCCCGTCGCGTCAAATCGCCTACCCGTGCGATTTTCCCCGTTTTTGCAACATTTTTCATTACTGCTCCGCTCCTCTTGGTTGTAGCATGATGTTATATAGCCTATAGCCTTCTTCTTATTGAAGAAGGCTACCCAACACAAAAATATTATTTCAATTCGGACCAGTAATTCCTGAGATTACCGCGTTCAATCAAACAAACAAACAAACTCTTCAGCTTTATACATTTTTGGAAATAAATAAAAGTCACAAGGGGCCATGTCGGGACTGTAAGGTGGATGCCTATCTAACTCCAGCCCTTCAATAGTACGTCTGGCAGAGTGAGTTGGAGCGTTGTTGTGGACGGGTAGGATCCTGCTCCTTGGGAGCCGCTGTCTAACATTTTCCAAGACAACATTATTTAGATTCTGATTGATTGTTACGCAATTAGAGTGCTGTCTCCCTATAGCTGTTTTGCATCTCTTTCTCTTCATTTTATTAAGTAAAATGCTATACCCAAAAAACATTTGGTAAGGAATAAGATTCTGGTGGTCCTTCTGAACTAATTTCTCCACTATTCTAGCCCTATTCACGAATGCACAGACATTTTTCACAAACCTGCAGTCGTGTGAAGTATGGCTTGTGTTAAATTAAGCATAAAATTCGACAATTGCTTGCAACTCTCGTTGAAAGCTCTTTCTAGTGTGTTCATAAAATGTGGGTAGGTACTGGTACGTGTTTGCAGGCTGTCAATATCAAAATATTGGCACATCTATACTAGGCAGACTATCTTTCCTTTACACAGTATAAAATAAAGTCGCATTTCGTGTTTGTACGCTTAGATCTATTAAAATATGGAACGAATTTTATTGCGGTTTTTATCAATAGATAGATTGGTTCAAGTGGAAGGTTTATATGTTTAATACACGGGCAAAGCCACCGGCAAAAGCTGGTAGTATTATAAAGTTGAAGAGTTTGTTTGGTTCAACAAGTTAATCTCAGGAACTAGGTACTGGTTGGAATTTAAAAAAGCTTTTGGTGTTGGATAGCCCATTTATCGAGGAAAGCTATAGGCTGTATAACATAACGCTAGGACCAGTAGGAGCCGAGCAAAAAGGAAAAAAGTCATTTCGTGCGACGGGGAGGTCAGGCGGACGAAGTTACGGGGAGAAGCTAGTTTATCATATTGCTGTTTGCCAATTTGACCTAAAAAAAAATCCTCAGTTGTATCAACATTAATAATAAATAATAAATATATCTTAGGACAACCAACACACCGTTATCTGATCCCAAACTAGGCAGAGCCTGTACTATGGTAACCAAACAACTGATAAACATACTTATATATTTCTAAATACATACATATTATAGACAAATTACACCCAAACACAGAACAAATACTTGCGCTCATCACACAAAGATTTGTCCTGGGTGGGAATCGAACCCACGACCTCAGTCTTAGCAGTCAGGGTCACTAACCACTAGACTAACAGGCCAGTCCATTGAATCGAATATTCGACTTATTAGGGTCTCTTTATAACAGTTGTGAGTATTCGGTCCTCTATAATGCCATATGATAGTAGAGGACCGAATAATACGAATCCTTAGACTTTGAATGTATTTTATTTTATTCATGATATTAGACCATTTCAGACACGAATCTACGTGGCCTTCATTCTTTATGATTTGACCACGTGTGTCTGGGACTTTAAAAGAAACTGAGTTTGTTTCGGCTTTTCTTCATAGAGTAGTCAGATGGGAAACGCCGACCTCGTCTAGTTTCAAAAATATGATTGACGTATAAAAAGGGTTTCTATTTTTTTTGCTTTTTTTGAAATCCATACTTAACTAGCTGACCGTACAGACACTTGTCCTGTTACCTAGAACTCGATAGCAGCGCCACCTACCGGGTCCAATAGTGAATCTAAGCCATCCAGGGTGCCACCCAAACGCATACAAAAAAATTCATTCAAATCGGTCCAGCCGTCTAGGAGGAGTTCAGTGACATACACACTTACAGTGGAATCTATATATATAAAATCTATATATATAAAAATGAATCCCTATTTCCCTTGGTCACGCCATCACGCGTGAACGGCTGGACCGATTTCACTTTTTTTGTTGTTGTTGTGTTTGTAATTGTCAGGAGAAGGTACTTATGAAAAAAAAAAATTAAAAAAGTGCGCGGGAAATTAGAAAATTTAAGAACACTTATTTTAAAATACTTAACAACCATATAATAGGACAATGTAAACTTTTTTAATGAAACATTATGACATTTGACATAGAATTGACAGAATGCGTGCTCAAATATCATCAAAGAGACAGGACAACGTCTGTTGGGTCAGCTAGTTATATATATAAAGATATTATAAAGCTGAAGAGTTTGTTTGTTTGTTTGGTTGAACGCGGTAATCTCAGGAACTACTAGTTCGAATTTAAAAATTATTTTTGTGTTGGGTAGCCTATTTATTAAGAACGACTATAAGCTATATAACATCACGCTACGATCAAAAGCAGCGGAGCAGCAATGAAAAAATGTTCGAAAACTGGCAGGCAATTTGATGCGACGGGAAGGGTCAGGGGAGCAAAAATTTGACGCGGACAAAGTCGCGGTCAGAAGCTACTAAAGTACGATTACTTATTTCATTCTTACTTTCAAATATATTTTCGAGCAACCCAATGATGGCGATCACAGGTATGTATTTCGTTTATACCAGTTCTTTATAAATTCTTTTGCAAGTTTCAACAAATTTTCTAGGAACGTTACACACAACTATGCAATAAGTACACTAATCCACGTTATATATCATCTCTATTCTCTCTCATAAATATATTATCCAACATTTCAACATTATATAACACAGAATTTCGGGTACATAGCCTGCTAATGAAAAGACGAAGCAGCTAAGGTGAGCATACAAACTTAAATGCTCTAACAAAACGTTGTTCTCTTGCATATTTCATGCTTTGGGTACACGTTTTATAATAGTCGGTAACTGGTTACTACCCTTGGGGAACCTTCAGATAGGAACCCTGCTTCGTACAGTTTTTTCAACTTTCAAATTCAGATTAAGTCCTCTCGCAGAAGCTAACATGATAACATTTATAGAAATAAAGGAGCCGGACAATATGAATTGCCTTTGTCCAGCAGTAGACTGCTGTAGAATAATGCCAATTGATATTTATCTCATATAAAGGTTAGAAATCAAGGGAACGTACTACCGAAATAAGAAGTGGGAATGTCCTAGCCCAGAGGGGTAATTGCGGAACTTTTTATCGGTAGGAATTGGTTTAATGTTCATAGTTAAACAGCATTCATTGCGTTATTTACATTGCTGAGCCGACAATTTATTCAAACAAATGACGCAATGGTTTAGAAATAATCTTCATTCCCATTCAGATTCTGATAAATTGTGCGTTTCGCAATTAGGGTGCAGGTCATGGTCTATAGGGGTTTCAAATTTCATCTCAATCCGTACAACCGTTAAGGCGTGGCGGGATCTTCTAGTATGTGTGTAAGCGTGGTTATCAAATTCCGATAGACATGGCCTAAAAGCCTAGGCATTCCATTTGAAACAGGAAAATTTACTTTATGTTTGAACAAATCTAAATGGACAGGTACCGTATACCTACTTGTCAAAGGACTTAACCCTTTGGGATTATTGAAAGGGACGTGATTGCTTCTTGAACGTAGACCCTAGATGGCCACGCCTTAGGCGCCAGGCTTCATGCTTTTGTTCTCAATATATCTATCCTAATATTATAAAGCTGAAGACCTTGTTTGGTTGAAAGCGCTAATCTCAAGAACTACTGGTTCGAATTGAGTAGTTCATTTTGTTATGAATAGCCCATTTATCAAGGAAGGCTCTAGGCTATATAATATCATGTTAGAACACTTAGGAGCCGAGAAAAAGGAAAATAAGTTAAATTTTTCACTTTCTAGTTATGGTTTCTACCCCGAACTAATTCGTATACCAATACTGGCCAGAGGGGTAATTGCGGAACTCTTTATCGGTAGAAATTGGTTTAATATTCATAGTTAAAAAACATCCATTGCGTGATTTACGTTGCTGAGCCGACAATTTATTCGAACAAATGACGCAATGGTTTAGAAATAATCTTCAATCCCATTCGGATTCTGATAAATTGTGCGTTTCGCAATTAGGGTGCAGGTCAATAGCAGTGACAGCAAGTAGTGAAATATAACCACGATGAACAAAGTGTATTAAATACTTATTATCGAAGCCTACGCCAAAACTACGCAAAGCAATAAAAAATATATGGGACCACCCCTGAAGCAAAACCGATCCATAATTTTTTTTGAAGTGAAAACTTCTTTAGCGGCGTTGAGCACTTTTTCTGTAATGGGTATAAAATCTTAAACTCGCGTCAGGACACGTGACCTGATCGAAAAAGCGTAGGACGGATGGAGAGTAGACAGCTATCCCCTCTCTACGGCGCGGCGAAAATGTATGCCTGGGCCTACTGTTTCGTTTAGGCGGCGCAGGGCGCTTGCGCGAATGTTCGTCTATGTTACAGCGTGCCACGCGCATCCATGGATGGTGACAGCTGATGGCTCGACCGTCTGTGTAGTGATCACATTGTTGTGTATTCGTAAAATTCGTGAATATAAAGTGCTTAAAATATGGAAATTGAACAACAAATTATTCCCTAACCATTCCAAAATATCAAACATGCTCAACGTTAATAATCAAGTTTTTTTTTTAAGAAATCGGTTCACAGTACCTAAAACAATACATAGTGGAACATATTACTTCCTCCTTCTTTTGAAGTCTGATAAAAAGCAATTGGTTATAATCCAACAATGACCTTAGAAAGAATTCCGTAAAAAAATAATGGAAGAACAAACAAGTGCCGACCAATATACTAGGTAACAAAGAATAAAGACGCTTCCAATTATAAACAAACCCAACTACAAAACAAAAGACACACAAAAACCACACCTTATTAACAAAGACCTCTAGATCTTCATTAAAAATCGACTTCTAATTGAAACTCCTGAAGAAATAGACAAAGAATATGTCTCGGAGAATTTTCAGTGACTGAAACTTATACGGTCCAGTGGGTAGGTACTTGAAAGATCGGATTATAGCTGAAGTGGGAGCGTGGAGCCTTCTACCTGAGACTTAGGATTCTTCTTCAGGTAAGGCAGGCTAGTCGTGGGACGATTAATCGCAGCGATTATTGTTTGAGATAGTTTCAGTCGCAGCAATGTTTTTATGAGAGCGGTGGTGGCCTGGAGAAAACGACCGCGACTGAAGAGTTGTGAAATCGAAGATACCAGTAACCAGTTTGTGTAAATTATTTCATCAGCACTGGTCTCAAAATGGTTAAGAAAAACATGGTGAGAATTAGTTTGTCCTAGAATCAAACATTTTAAGACATATTACGCCCATCATCTATGCTGGGTCCGCTCTGGTTTCACGTAGTGGATTACAACCCACCTCTCCAGCAAAGAGAAGGCCTGTCTCCCAGCGTTATGGACATTATAGGCTGATAATCTGTCTGCCTTTAAATATTTTTACCATAATCTCGATGTAATTTAAAGTGCGTTTTGTAATTTTTTGTTACAGATTTAAAACAAATATTCTTATTTGACACTTAACCTCTTCAAAAATAAATAAAACAAGAGAGGTTTCCAAAAACCACTAATACACTTCTGTTGTTGATTTACACAACCATTTAAATCGGAAAGCACTACATTTAACACTGCATTTAAATGTAAAACTCTCAACATTTTCCGAAGTCCGCACCATTCAACGGACATAAACAAACAGCTACACAGCTCCATCAATTCAAAGTACAATAATAACAACATTAATAGCATAACATAACAATAATTCACAACAGAACGGCAATACAGACAAAAGGCGTGTGATATGCGACAGTCCCACTTTCCAAAGTTGGTAGCATGGTGAATGGCAAGCTTTATTGTTCCCTCGGCTCTGTCAATAGTCTAGTGAATGAGATTCGTTAGAAATTACGCTGTTACCTGTAAAACATTGTAATTGATTCAATAGGGTTTCTTTGATCTTTTCCATATGTCTCATTTTTTACTGGGTATACTTTTAATTGTCATTAGGACAGGTGTCTGACGTACATAATTGCACCATCCCATTTGTTCGTCGCAAGAGGCGATTAAGGGACTTACTAGAGAATGAGGAGCAGCATTCTCTATGCATTTCGACCAAATTACCACCACCATATTTGCGACCAATATTAAATGTACCTTTCGCAATGACTAATTTTATAGGCGGAATGTTTTCTCAATAAGAAGTGCAGTTAGTTTCAATAGGCTTCCTATGGACCTTAATGTTGACTTGTTCTGCACGAGTGTGGCGACTTTAAGACGGACTTTGGCACAGTCATTTTTCATGGATTCAACTTATTAATATAAAATTACGTACTTTTTTTTTATCGACATCTTCTTGCTATATGTGGAGGCTTGGTATTAGCAATTTTTTTATACAACTTTTTTATATCATTGGTTTATTAGTCTGTAAGCCTTCTTTAAAATAAAATAAATAATAAATAAATTTCACCACCGTACTGCGATCGCCAACCCGCCTGCCAAGCGTGGCGATTATGGAAAATCCCTCCAAACTGGGGGAGGCCTATGTCCAGCAGGCTTCGGCTGAAATTATGATGATGATGAAGAAAGGTGGCAGGGCTATCGACTCAAATTCCCACCATGGATTCAGTACATGCATGGTTCTGAACCCTCTGCGTAGAAATTTTTCGTCGGTTATTCAAAAAACAAAACTGCAGGTTCATAGAAAAGTGCAATACCTAGCGGTCAAAGTATATGAACAAGGAAAAATGTCTACTCTACGGTGAAGGAAAACATCGTGACGAAACCGGCATGTCCTAGAAACAAACATTCAAATACATTTGTGTGTCATCTACTAAACCGCATTGGACCCACATGGTGAATTCCGGTCCACTCCCTCTCAGAGACGACGCCTGTGTCCCAGCAGTGGGAACATTATAGGCTCATTATGTTAAGGGTCTAAAAACATGTGCCGAATTCATGCTTTCGGTTTGCTTGTCAATATCGAGGTATTCCACTAAAAGCACTGATTTGAACAGCACTTGCCCGAACCGCACTTGAGCAGTTCCAACAGGTCCATTTCCTATGAAAAAACACTAACTCATCATCCCTTCTGCTGACCCAAAAACAACCAGGAGTCGTTATACAGCCTCTAATTATCAACCACCATGACTGAGTCCCGTGGCGCCGCAGCCAAACCCAGGGAATACGTTTAAACAGCAGTCGTAACAAATATCGCTTCGGTCTGAAACATCGGTACGCAATTTACAACTAGTGCTGTGACTCTGTTTCAGTGGTTTCAGTTTAAATCGAATATTTAAAGCGAATTTCTCCAATAAAACTGAACGCGACTAACAACTCTAAACCGCTATCAAGAGCTGTCAGTTTCAATATTCCACAGAAAATAACCACCCTGTAGACTAGCATTCTACCTCTGCTCTGCACGGTTTTTACCACTTGAAAAACATCGAAAATAATTTATTTATTATTAGCCATTACTGCCCCACTGCTGGGCGAAGTAATCCTTAATCTCTTTCCATGTCTCTCTGTCCAGAGTTGCCAAGAACAAATCTTTATTAAGAGTCCAGTTCATCCCGCCATCTCTGTCTGGGCCTGCCGCGATGTCGCTTGCCATTAAGCGGGATCCATTGTGTCGTAAGTTTGGTCCATTGATGTTCTGACATGTGGCAGATGTGCCCAGCCCAATTCCATATAGGCATGGCAGCTTTCAGAGTTTCCGAAGCAAGCGTGCCTATTTTACCTCCGCAACAGAGTTACTGGGTAACACGATATCCCTATACAAGACTAGTTGTAAGACTATTAGGCTTCTGACGACGTGCTTTCTAAGGCACGGAGGGATGTCTGTATTTAATGGTCACTTATCCTCGGACTAACCTCACAAGTGCTATACCTTGTAGTTAAACCCTCGTGGCTGTTATCCTATTAATATTATAAACGCGAAAGTTTGTATGTATGGATGTGTGGATGTTTGTTCCTCTTTCACGCAAAAACTACTGACCCGATTTAGATGAAATTTGGCACATAGAGAGTTTATAACCGGGAATAACACATAGGGTACTTTTTATCCCGGTAGTGTGTTCCCGCGGGATAATTTTCGACCTCCACGCGGGCGAAGCCGCTGGCAAAAGCTAGTTACATCTATAGGCGAAGACACCTGAATGGGTACGTTTCTTCCTCAGTCAATACCACGTTGAAAATCAAACAAACTTGGAGCACAACCCACCACTAGCCCAGTTCCACGTGCTGATACGGCGAACATTATTCACGCTTTTAAAATAAATAAAAATATCCCGTGCACTAGTTTTGTATCGGGTTTTCTCGTAAATAAAGAAACGTGGACTACTTGTTATTGTGCTTTTAACTTATAGGGCACATTTGTTCCGAATAAACTCGCCGTTTTCCGAATGGTGTGAAAAATATATAAAAATAATGTATAGCTTGTAATCGGTGCAGTTTTGTTCGAAAATGTGTTTTCAGATTATGGGGAAAATATTGAAGTTTGTTGTGACAAAATTTTAAAACATTTTCCTTTGATTTGGTCATGTTGAAAGGGTGTCTCGATCCCGTTGGAATATCGGGATAAAAGTATCATACCTCCTAATCCAGATTATTGTCTACCTATGAGCCAAAGTTCATCCAAATCCGTTCAAAAAGGTCAGATGCGTAGTACTCACTTGCGTTAGATTTAGTGATCTTTACTTGTAAAAATCTACCCCTATCTAACACCTATGTTATCCTGGTCAAATTTTTATAGAAGCATGAACGCGAACGAAGCAAAAAGATTTTGCAGTGATCATACGTAGCCATATGGAGTTTCTGCCTACCTCAATAGGATCAGGCGATCTCTGTCTCACGATCTAACCACAGTAGCATGATTAGTAGAACAAAATAGCAACAAACCAAGCAGGGTGGCCCTCAGGGTGGTAGACCTCAGTATAGGCCCCGACTTTCGAGTTGTCGAGGCCATTTGTTCAAACCGAGGCGCCTGCTTTACGTTGTGTGACTAATTTCATCACCACTGCTGTTAATACCGTGAAGATTTACCATCGTGAGGAAACCGGCATGTCCTATTACCAAAAATTCGGAGACATGTGACATGGTAGATGTCCCCACCATGAGCTCGGTTCCTTTCGCCAAGAGGTGGCCTGTGTCCTTGCAGTGGGAAAATTATAAACTAAATATGCTTTATTTTGCTTTTATGGCAACCATAAAGAGTTGACATTTGATTTGACCACATTATTGAACGGGCTCCCAGAAATCGAGGATCAAGAAAGAAAGAAAGAAAGAAAGAAAGAAAATACGTTTATTTGCGGCAAACATGACGCACAGAAAGACCAGAAACATACAAAAATAAAAAATAAGGGGTGGGAAAATATGCGTCACATCCACGCAAAACGGCCATCACTCAGCATTATGCTGTGACCCTATGCGAGACAGAGCCCAAGCGCTGGTTTTCAGTGACAGCCGGCGCCGACGTAATAACGTCGACCGGTGCAGCCAACAATCAGTAACATAAGTACTAAAAACACTATTCACTATTCTCTTGTCTTTTGGTGTCTAAAAATAGGGTCTGTAGAAAAATAAGGGTAAGTATTATGCTTGTCCTACCATAAAAAGGTCAGAGAACGTTGAAAAGTAATATATATTTTATTACAGTAAAGTAATTTGTAAAGTGAACCGGTATTTCTAAGTGATCTGTGAATAAAAATATTATTTTGGTGTGGTTCTTCAGAAAGGTCAGGTGCGTAATACTCGCAATCAGCGTGTGTGTATAACCTGCAACTAATTGTCAGACGCTCTTTTAATCACAATCCGAAAGCTCTATGTTACTGGGGAGTTTGTTGCACCACTTCTTCTTTACAACATACTAGCTTTTGCCCGAGACTTCGTCCGCGCAAATGTCAGTTATCACGGACGGAGACCAAATCGCGGAATAAAAATAGGCCAATGGCTTTTCTTCTTGGTTCAAACTTACCCCGTACGAAATTTCATCAAAATCGGTTCAGTGGTTTAGTCATGAAAGCGTAACAGACAGACAGAGTTACTTTCGCATTTATAATATTAGTATACAGGGTGTCCAGTAAATAGCACGACATACTGCAGGGGGTGATAGCTTGGGTACACACAATATATGTTCAGCAAAATCTTACGGATTTACAGTTTTACAAAATTTTCCGAAATACCGAAAAATCTCTACCTTGAAACGGATTTTTAAGCATCTCGTAATGAAAAAGTCCTTTTCTAGTACTTTTTTTTACATCAAATTATTCGTGAATAGTTACTTTACTCATTGATAAGTCTTTTTTCTATCAAAGACAAGAATGTTTTCAAGAAATACTATTTTTTGTTTAAATTTGCACAGAACTATTTTCTTATCACTTAAGTTTAAACTACAGTGGTGAAAAAAAAATAAGTAAGATTTTGCTGAACATATTATTATATTGTGTTGTATTGATAGGTAGTGACCCAAGCTATCACCCCCTGCAGTATGTCGTGCTATTTACTGGACACCCTGTAGAAGTTATTGGTCATCACGCATACAGCCCCCAAAACGGTAACGGAAAAAAATTCGACGACATGTGACATTTACCATCCCGCACTGGGCCTGCGTGGTGGTTTACGGTCCGCTCCCTATCACCTGAGGTGACATGTGTCCCAGCGATGGGCATGGGCCCTGGCTGATTATGCTTAAGTTATGCCAGAGGCAAATTTGTACCTCCTATACACACCCACATTTCACCAGTTCAGTCCAGTCCAGTATCATCTGTTTAAAGATCCAGATTTAATCTTGGTCAGATTATGTGAGGACCAGGTATGTATTTTACAAATGTTCTAGTTGAAATACTTCAGACATTGACAAACACACACTAAATATATGTTCTAAACTCTGTCAAATATATTTAGATGCTGTTAGTTTAACTGAACGGAACCTAATGAAACGTGAATAGGGTTCCGCATAACAGATCGAGTGCGGTTTGTTCGAGACGCTCGCAGCGGCTTCGATTGATGCGACGGAGCTAAACTTAGCCAGTTTCTAGATACTGTAATTGTAGAATTGATATTTTGGACATTTGAAGATATTCTGCAATTGATATTGATAACGTTGGGCATGTTTACTACAACCATAGTTAAAGTAGGGTAGGGTAGTTAAGGTACAAATATATACTTATATCTTAAAATTCAAAGTCTTGAGTGAGTGACTGGCTGATAAATCAACGCACAGCCTAAACCGTTGGTCCTAGAGACATGAAATTTTGAGGGTGTATTCATTGTAAAGAGCAGGTATCTTTTAAGAAAGGGTTTTATGGAATTCCTTCCCTAAGAGGGTGAAATGGGGGTTGATTTTCTGTGAAACTGTTTATTCTCTGGGTCGGATTAGAAAAAGTAAGCAGTGCGTTAAGTTTGTTTACCTGGATTAACACATAGGGTACTTTTTATCCCGGTACTCCGGTCCTATGGGATGTACGACATCCACGCGGGCGAAGCCGTCACATTTCGCCAATTAACACCCATGGAATGGGAGGCGAGTCCATTGCCATCTACCGGGTACAAATCCAGGACCTCATCTACAATGAGGTCCTGGAAATTTACCCGGTCGGGACCACTACATCAACAAGGCAGGACCTACAAATAGCTAACCCGAAATTGGCTTTTAGTATAATGTTTGATTTGTCTTCTAAAAGAACCTACTTTGAGGTGTAGAGGAAATCTATTATATCAAAGCGTTGTATGATTGCTTTTAGATATCAATCCTCATCTTCTAATACAAAACACAAAACAAAAGAGGAGCAATAAATAAAACGACGGAATCGTATAAATAATGAACGACGGAGCGCGACTGCGATTTATAGTCGCAAATGTCGCGGTCGCAACACGTCAACCGCCTATTTTAGGTGTACAAGTCCAATTGTACAGAGTAATCTGTTGAACAGAGACTTTTGGGAAAAGTTGTAAAAAGGAGATTTAAGTGTTTTCTTTTGGGCTGATCTTTGCTTATGGTAAGCATGTGATAAGAATTACTTATATCGGCGGTTTGTGGTAATCCTTTAGATCGACCGCATAAAATTTTGAAGGATGTAACTACTACTTTCATTATGGTCGTGCTTTTTTTACATCAGACGCTATTTAAGTGGGACTTAGACCTTAAAGACTAGGCAGAACTTAATACGAAACAGGGTCATAACAACTAACATAGGCTTAATAATATAATTATCAGTTCAAGTTTCTAGTACTGGTAACTATCCATCGTAACTGCCTCAATACTTCCTTGAAGCAATCAAGAAAGTAGTGACTTTTACATTTTCAAAACCTAAACAAAATTCTACTGAAGCTAATAATTATAGTTGTAACTTCTGGTGAAGCAATAAACATATTCTAAGAAACACAATCTTCGATCTAATCTACACACCACAGAGTAATGCACGAATCGCGTGCCTCTTTTTAGAGAAGTGCGAATACCCTCTTTGTTGAATTACATAGAGTAGCTAAGAGTACAGAGACGGAGGTATAGGCTAACGACTTAAGCAAAAAAAAAAAAGTTTTAATCAGGATGGTGTTATTCACACCATCACGTAACCCTTTATCATACATTCAGCCGATGATTCTGAACACCCTTGCGTTCAAAATCTTCGTCTGTTCTTTGTAAAACAATTACAGTATTATACATTTTCACCAAGTACATATTACACTTTTCCATGATTCAGCAATAGATTTATATCATCTGGCTAGGCTTTTTACAACTATGTTGGTGTTCGTTTCCAGTCTTAGCAGATACAGCTGAATACTAGTATTTGATATGGAACGACTACCTATCTGACCTCCACAAACCAGTTACTGGGTAAATTGATACCTCTTGGTAAGTCTCGTTGTCAGACTTTCGGGCTTCAGAAGACCCGTAACGATAGTCAACGATCTACAAATGACAGCCGGGATCAAGTAGGCCGAAGTAAAGAGAACCTGTTTAAGTGAAAATTCATAGATGGCTCCGCCCTGAAGTGCAAATGTGGGGCTGTCCCACAAACAATGCGGTACTTAATATTTTGTCCAGCATGTCCTGCTGTTTGTACGCCACAGGAGTTGATGGATGCCTCTGAAAGTGCTAAGCTCGTAGCACAATTCTGGGCTGACTATATTTAGATTGCTATCGACACGCTAAGAAAAAGAAGCCGGGACCAACGGCTTAACGTGCTTTCCGAGGCACGGAGAGGTCTTGTATGTAAAGATAGTCACTCATACACGGACCAACAGAGGCAAACGTAGCTTAACTTGGTCGATGGACTGGTGCAGCTGTAATTATTTAGCCACAAATCCCTCATGCACTATTAATAGTTTTATGTTTACTTAGTTTTTTTTTTTTTATCTGTAAGGTATTTTATTTAAGGGTCTTTGTTACCCGAAATAAATGATTTGATTATCTTCATGTGAGTATATTGTGCTCTGTAGTGTCAGTCTCTGTCGCACTATCTACTCATGTGTATATCTACCCTCAGATTAATTCAATACTTTAGTTAGTTTAACGATCGTTAGAGTAGGCGGAGCAGCGTGATTTATGTAGTGTTAATAGACAGTTTTTGGATCGTTCGAATAGTGGCAAATGTTCTGTTGATCTGAATCAAGTGGGTTTGGGATGAGTCAGACTGACAGACGATAGGTAGATAGGATAGGATCTTCAGTTTCCAAATCCAAATAAGGAGTTCAATGTACTTATTTTACCGTAATTTCTGAATTCGAATACGAAAATCAGGTAGGAATTACAGCAAGCCTGGTTATCAATGATGGTTCTTTCTTTCTGTATGTGAGATGTTCTGTAGCGTACTAATTACAAAAAAAAATAACTGCCTTCCAAAACAAAACAAAAATGCTAAAGTGAAAAATTACTGTAATTTCGGAAAGTCGGCGTCTTTTTTTTGGGGTGGGAAATCATCAATTGACGTCTCCGCTCTAGGGTGGAGCGGAAGGGCGTGTCAGACTTTTACTGACTAAAACCCACCCGTGTTCCTTCAGTTGCCCATATGCCAGGGCCACGGTAACTCTTTCGAACAGATCTCACGACCGTGGCAGGAAAGTCGGTGTCTTTGGTTTTGTATTTTCATTATTTGCCACTGACTCCTTAGATTTGTTTTTTTTTTAAAATTTTTTAGGTTTTTTTTTTCAAACTTTTCCTTTCAAGTAAGATAAGAATTTTTCAAATCGGTATAGAAAGGACGAATGTTTGAGAATACAAAAATATTCGGATTGAGAAACTCCTCCTTTTCTTGAATTCGGTTAAAGTGAGTGGTTATATTTTAAAATTATATATCATCAACCTTTTGACTATATATAGAGTCGATATTGGTACGATATTATGACCTAAAAAGGGAACCGAACCTGAGATCTGTACACCATCAGCCACCACAACCTTCAGGAAACAGATGGTCACTCAGAAAAGATAAGTATCGAGTTAAAAGCTTTTTAACCATATAAAACATTAACAAATTGGTTTCTGTTGTGATCTGATGGCCTTCCTATGGCCTCCGACCTTTTGAGAATGGCCCATAGAGTTCTAATGCTTTTCTATTATCATTCTACGATATGCAATACGAGATAACATGTAGATAAGATATATGGCCTCGATATTCATAAAGATACTAAAAACACTACGGGTGTTTAAATTAATTCAATTTGAGGGGCAATATATTGACACTCCCTGAAGCTTGATTGGATAATGGCTCCAAAGAGCATCTAGAAGTGAAGGGCTAAGTAATAACAACCACACGACGATCGATCAGGTTAAGCAACGCTTGCCGCGGTTGGTCCGTGGATGGGTGACCATCTTTGTAGACCAAGATCCCACATTATAATACAATCGAAGCATCCATTGCCTTTTTTTTATTTTTTCTAAGAACTAGCGACCCGCCCCATCTTTACATGGTTTGCGAATTGGTAAAACAACGAGATTTCTTTATTATACATATAAGTAATAACAACTGCACAGGTCCATCGATCGGTAAAGCTACGCTTGACACGGTTGATACGTAGATGGGTGACTATTTTTACATACTAAGACCCCTCCGTGCCTTGGAAAGCACGTTAAGCCTGTGGTCCCGGCTGTCATGCGTAGATCGTTGACAGACGTTACAAGTTATCAGAAAACCCGAAAGTCTGACAACCAAGGGGTTATCATAATACAACACTCCACAACCCAGTTACTGACAATTAAAGTTATTTGTTACTTCAATATTATTGCAGGTCAAAGGGAACTGAAACTTGCTTCAGTAAGTGCGCTGGTGGTAAAGTCTCACGTTTGATTCCCGGGTGACGAATGAGCCATATTTTTTTCTTTATAACAGAAAACTTCTGAGATTAGTCAGGCATTGCTGTGGCTTATCTCCCTATATCTCCTAGGAAGAAACACCCTCAAATGGGGTGCATTACAACTAGTGGTGATACTTAAGTACATGGCAAAGTACATCCGGTGTATTCTAGGGAGTCATCATTGTTAAAAAAACTAGCTTCTTTAGCTAATTTTCTCACCAAGATATGCTCTTATTTCGTGTGAAGTAGATTCTTACGTAACGCATTGTAAATCAAGCCTAATTGTAAGGATAGAAGAAGTTACCTAATCAATATCTCAATTGATTATGTTTAAACATAGACATAATTATTAAAACTTGTCAATTAATCGGTAATACAATAACATAGGTTAGAAAGAGATGTGGCGGAGAAGAAAGGCCGAAACAAACTCAGAGATCAGTCTCGTTTAAAGTTCAGACATAATTTTGGGCCCATCATTTGAAGACCAAGTAGCAAACTACATGGTGGAGACACTAATGTGTCTGAAATTGTATTTTTAGGAAAGAACCACACAGATACAGTGGACCTGTCCAATCAGTGCAGGCCTTTGTCACTAATCGTGCTGATAAACTCAGAACTTAAGAAGCTCAACCATTCGACGAACAATACCAAAGAAAGGACATTTGATTAGGCCGCATAAATAACTCAAACTGCCAGACCATCATCAAAAGTGAAACAATAACCCACATAGTCTTTAAATTCACAATAATTAAAGTATTATAACTTTACAGTATACTTCATATAGTAAATATTCATGTCATTGTATAAAAAAGAAGTAAAATAGCAACATAATATGTAGATACATTTTTGTCAGTCAATATTTACATCGTAAAATAAAATGTTTTTTAATATAACAAACTCTACTACAACTAAATAAAAAATCTGCGTCCCCACACATCTACCTAACCCGTAAAAATTGCAATACACAGCCCAAAAACAAGTCTTCCATGAACAATATGGCCAAAAGTGCCCATTTGTAACCCTGAAGATGCTACATGTGTTTCATTTGACACAATGCGAACCTCCTCAGACGTGTTGAGGGCCCTCCGAGCCCTCCCGATCAGAGGAATAGTGCTGGTGTATTGGATGGGGAAAGGTGAGCTACTGAGGGGACAGGTACGGGATTTATAGCGGAGATAATAGAATTGGGAGTACGTTTCCACATGTGAATGTTCTTGACTACCATCAGCTGATATTATTTTCGTTTTACAGGTTTATATGAACACTAATAGTTCTTGAGATTAGCGCTTTCAACCAAACAAACAAACTCTTCAGCTTTATAATATTAGTACAGATTAGTGGTGGGCTTTTCAATTTTTATTGTGGTCTTAATCGGATTGAGTGTTTTTTTGAAAGATAAGATAAAACTAAATTTTTATTGTAGTCTAAATCGGATTGACGTTTTTTGGAACGATAAGAAAAAAAAATCGGAGATTTCGGGAAGTCCTTAGCTTAGATAAGCCCTAGATAGAATTGGTATTTTTCTATAAATGTATTACCTACGTTTATTGAAGGAGATATTATAGTAAGTTACAAATCATACCTCTGCCAAACCGTTCTTGGAATACAAGTGTGATGTTTATTATGTTTTTTCACGGCTTAATGTTAAGCTCTAAAGGGATTTCGTTTTATGAAATAGAAAGATTAGAAATAGCTATCTTATAAACTCTTGAATGCAATACCTTACATTTTTCATACAGGGCTGAAAAATACAGATATCGTCTTAGCTACTCGTATTACGTGTAGCTAATTTTAACAAAGCAAGAACGATGGTAGCTTAGTGATATTGGCCTCGATTTACAAGTGTTAAGTCGTAAGTTCAAACCCAGGCAGGCACTTTAGTTTGTGTACTTAATTTCATAACCACTGCTGCTCTCAACGAAAACCATTGTGAGGAAACCGGCATGTTTGGTTCTAGAACTAAACATTCAATGACATATACCAACCCGCATCACAGCCCATTCCTTCTCAAAGTGATGAGGCCTGTGTCAAAGCAGTATTAAAATAATATGCTGATTATCTAAGAACGAATAAACAACACATAAATACAACTTAATGCCTACACACACAAAACAACCCTTAATCTTTTTCACATCCCGCTAACTAACTTATCCCGCCAACTTTTTGTACCCAAATTAACCCATTAAGTCCGGACCAATTCCGGGACAGAGCCCATCACTAGCTGAGGGTCTTCAGCAATTCGTGCGTAAGGGCCACGTACAGTTCCGAAGCCTGATTTGAAAGGCTTTGACGGGTCCTGTTTACGGTACCTATGTCTTGTACTATTTGGGAAGATACTTCAACTGTCTGTGAGTTATAATGGACAGGAATAGGGGTGAAAGAAATTGTTATTTTCTTTATTTCTTGTTGTGTACCGTGTGTAAAATTATTGTAAGAGTTTATCTTACACATAGGTACTTGACAATACATACTATAGTGTGCTTCTAAGCTTTTTTTAACCGACTTCAAAAAGGAGGAGGTTCTCAATTCGGATGTTTATATTTTTTTTTTTTTTTTTTATGTATGTTCGGCCATAACTCCGTCATATAAAGACGGATTTGCAAAATTCTTTTTTTGTTTGAAAGCGGTTTATTCCGAAATGGTCCCATATATTTCATATAGATCTGATGATGAACTCCAGAGATAGACACTGGAACTCTTTAAAAAATGACAGCAAATCAACCGCGATTTCTGCTATCGTATAAATATGCATTGTTTGTTTGGAATTAGTGCGGGGTGGATACCACAACTAAAAACTTAAAAATAAAAACTTTTTTACAAAAAAAAAAACAACAGACTTCCTTAAAAACACTACAAATTGAAAAATAACTTTAATTTCGGAAGTCGGTGGCAAAAAAACCATAAATACAGATCCTAAGACACCGACTTCCGAAATTAAAGTTATTTTTCACTTTGTAGTGTTTTTAAGGAAGTCGGTTGTTTTTTTTTTTTGTACAAAAGTTGTATGGAATAGGTTGACTTGCAAGATTTGATATCTTGCAGGTCAACCTATGAGGTTGTAGCCTGCGTAATCAGACTTGCCTGTGGCTACCTTAATAAATTAAGAACTCCAGCCAAAGCTTAATAACTTAAAGCTAGAGCAACAACCGTGTGGTGCCGGACGTAAAGAATAACACCACCCCAATTCTTCCCGTGGGTGTCGTAAAAGGCGACTAAGGGACTTACTAGAGAATGGGCAGCAGCGTTCTCTATGCATTTTACCAACATACTGCGATCGCCAACCCGCCTGCCAAGCGTGGCGATTATGGCAAAGCCCCGCAAATTGGGGGAGGCCTAAGTCCAGCAGTGGACGTCTTACGGCTGAAATGATGATGAGAGCAACAACAAGGTCAGGGCAACGGCGGCAGGATATAAACCTTGGAATTGCTGGTACAGGACACCAAGGGACGGGCTGGATTGAAATGATTATTATTTAGGGGCGAATTTAATGTTATAGGCTCAGCAGCACGCGCTGGCTCAAGCAAGGGACGGGACGGACATAGATTGGAACGTCGCGGCGTCGCTGGGACGCTATATCTTGAGAGCAACTTTTTCTTAACGTGTCAAAAGCATTCGAAATACAGTCAGCCCAGAATTTAGCTACGAACTTGGCACTTTCAGCAGCGTCCATCAACTTATGTAGCAAGCAGACAACATAACACTTTGATCAAGATATTAAGTGTGTTTCTTATTTAATAAATTTAACATAAATCAGCCTATGATGTTCCCACTGCTGGGACATAAGCGTCATGTCTTCAAGAAGCTGTAATCTAAGAGGCGGGGCCAGTGCGAATTGACACATGTCACAAGTCTTCGATGTTTTGGTTCTAGGACATGCCGGTCTCCCCACGATATTTTTCTTCACCGTTCTTGAGAGCGGTGGTGATGAAATTATTGACTACTGACTTTTTTTTACCGATGTTTTTTTAGCTAGAGGGTCTAGAATAATGTACTGAATTCGTTGGTTTTAGCGTCTGCGTGGATGGCACTGCCATCCTGTATAATAGGGGGCGAGCCTATTGTCATCTATAAGACACAGTCCCAGACGCCAACTGATCATATAACTCTTCTCATTGATGTCTATTAATATATTTCAATGAGCTGAAGATATTGATTAAGTATCTAATTCCATTCAGTGGTTTTGCTTCAATTGTGAATTAATTGAGAATAATGCTATTTAGTAGGTGCTAGTTAGGTTCTACATTAGATGATAAATGGCTTCGTTTTAATTAATTAATTACCGTGTTACGATGGACGAACAAGTAACCTATACATAACATACAACAATATACATCAAATTCTTAAGAAATAAGCAGTACATTTGCACTCATTTGTCTATATGCCGTATCACTTTATATTTTACTGTGTGTACATACATAATTAAATAAATAAATAACATGACGCCTATTGTCTCCGAAGAGATATAGTACCCACATTTCACCAGTTATGTTTCAGTCCCAAGTAAGAGGCGAACCTATTGCTATCAATCGGGCAGAGATTCAGCCTCAGAGCTGCTATTGAAAAATTCCTCATCGAAGCCACTATAAAACGTTACCTGACTTGGGAATCAATCGAACACGTGACTATATTATTCATATTATTTAACTAAACTTACTTTAAGTAACTATTACTCTTCCTGATCAACTTCTTTGTCAAATATTAAGTAGAAACATACCTGAAACAAAAAATAATAATTAAAAAATGTCGTGACATATTGTGGAGAAGGTTTAAGCCCCGCTCAGAAAAGCGCGACACGACACAAGTACGTCTTTTTTTTTATTAAAACTTCATGGAATTGGTCCACCAGAATCGCATAGCACCGTAGCGTCACCCCCGTCTGTCGGAGCCTTTTACAAGATATATACTTTGGCTTCCTGCCCGTCATTATAGGAAGGGCACTCGAAACTTTTACCCACTTCTCATGGTGTTGCAGGTGTCTGTAAGCAAGGGTAACTACCCACTTTACATTTACATAAAGTTTGTAAGATGAGAGCAGTGGCCCAACGGTAACGGCTGATAATGATTCTTCTCCCGCTCTAAACGGAGCGGGAGGGCGTGTCAGACTTTTGCTGACTAAAACCAAACCGTGTTCCATCAGCTGCCTATGCCAGAGCCGCGGTGTAGGTTTGAACTCTTAACAGGCGCTTTTCATCAGCATCATCAATTCATCCGAAATACGTCCACTGTTGGACATACGCCTCATCCAAGCACCGCCACTTTGACCGGTTTTGTGCTTCTTGCAACCAGCGGATTCCTACGGCCTTCACCTTCACAGGCGCTTCTACTTCTTGTAAATTATTTCATCACTACTGATCTCAAAACGGTGAAGGAAGATATCGCGTGGAAACTGGCATGATGCACTGGAATGCGCTCTGTTGGATTCTCAACGCTCCACTCAACCTCGACAGTTGAAAATCCAGTGCAAACCTGGGCAAACAGTCTCGAAGACTGAACCTTATACTCAGCAGTCGCGCTTGCTAATACTAGACCAACAAGGTACTCCACACATCATTGTAAAAAGACATCTGTCTCGCCATATTAAAGACAGAGACACACTTAGAGCCAACTTCATAAATTGTCACATAAGTTTTCGTCAATATTCTACAACTATGGCAACACTGACAGCCCTTGAACGCGGTTTAGATGTGCTAATCGCGTTTAGTTTATTCGGTGGAATTCACCCCAAGATGTGTTAGGGAACACACCTCGTACCGTCCTACCTACCCAAACTCCGGACCATACTAACCCAAATTTACCATAAACATACTTTATTAGCCATGTTAGCGAACACAAATGCCTTTAACCCTCCAATATCAATCGGCAGCGTACAAACGGAACACGATAATGGGTTCCGTACCGTAATTTAGGGTTACCGATCACCGATAGAATTGCAAACCTCAATCTTGGCACGCCTGCTTCGAACGGGTTGAGTGTACAACGGTAGCTATTAGCATTTGTGATGTTTTGAGGGTACGAAGGTAGTTTAGATACTCCGTTCTTGTGTGCGGTTATGGATTTTTAGTTGCGGCTATGAAATTGGAAAACCTAATTGACTTTGGATGAGGGAGATGATTTGGACCAAGAAGGAACTACTAACACAAATTATCTTGTTTAAATTCAGTTATGCATTTATTTATAATTTTATTTATTAACACCTCTCATTAAAACGGTAAAAAATTAAAAAGCATTATTCGGGACCTTATTCGTCTGTTGATAAGATAGTCTAAAAAAATTAAAGTATATAACAGGTATAATAACATTACATGCTAGATAAAGTTGTTGTTAATGTTTGTTCTTAGTTGTTTGACAAAATAATAATGACATTTCTCGGCAACTAGTTGACTTCGTTTTGATGAAAGCAATAACTGAAATTTGTGAAAAGCTGTTGTAGAACTTCTATTAAAAAGCAACAAGAAATTAAAAAAAAAAACAACAATACAATCATTTAATAATACCTACTACTATTTTTGTTCTCACTGTACCCCCATCTTTAACGAACAGATAGTTAACCATACGTCTATTTCGTAGCAACACCCTTTTCTACCACCTTCGTTAAATTAACACGCCGTTTGGGGGTTGATTGATCTTTGACAAATCGAGAGTCGAATTCAAACCCTCGATGGTGGGCAAACAGGTTGGCAAACACATGGACGCGCAAACTATAACTATTGTCATTGGTACCGATTCCCTTGTTCACAAACTAAATTAAATTTAAGTACAGTGCATCTTTTTCTTTGTATTTCATTAAGAAGAGGACAAAAGAAAAATTTTAGTTTAGTCCTGTCAAATTAATCAGCGCCTGTCACTACTCCATACAAGTTTAGACGTGATTAAAAACTTGCCTACTAAAATTACGTCAATTTACGTCAAGCGCTGATTAATTTGACAGGACTAAACTAAAATTTATCTTCTGTCCTTTCCTTAATGAAATAGAAAGAAAAAGATGCACTGAACTTAAATTTAGTTTAGTTTGTGAATAAGGGAATCGGCACCATTGTAGTCAAAAGAGGTCCACTACTGGACATAGGCCTGCGCCAATATGGCAGGGTTTGCCCTAAGGGGCCATCCAGAAATTACGTCACACAAATTGAGCATGAGTTTTTGACCCCCGTCCTTGTCACAGCTGGTCACATTTGTGAGACCCTAGTGTGACGTCACATATTTTGGAATTTTACATCTAGACATTGAATTTTTTTAAATTTTTCTTTCATATTTCCTATTTCGTGTTTTAATAGTACTTTAAATATGTATATTCAATTTTGAAATGTGACGTCACAAAATTTAGGGTCCCTCCCACCCCCTTGTCACACAATTTCACAATTCGTCGACCCCCTCCCCCCCTTAACGTGTGACGTAATTTATGGAATGGCCCCTAACTGCCAGCCACGCTTGGCAGGCGGGTTGGCGATTGCAGTATAGTGGTAAAATACATAGAGAACGCTGCTGCCCATTCTCTAGTAAGTCCCTTAGTCGCCTCTTACGACACTCATGAGAAGAAATGGGAGCTGTGACTATGAATTCAGTCAATGATTCTGGATCTCCCTACGTTGAAATTTTGCGTCGGTTATGAACGAAAAATTTCAACCCAGAGTTCAGATCATTTACTAAATCCGTGATAATCGTTGCGCGACTATGTTCCAAGCATCCTGTATATCGTAGGTACTGCACCCTCATTGCGTACCACACTATTATTAATCAGAATTTGAATAATTTTGTAGGTTATTGCTAAACAATTATTTCATATGTTCGAAAAAAATCTGCTTAGCAACGTAAACAACGCCATGAATGTTGTGGAACTGTCAAAATGAAAGTGATTCCTACCGATAGTGTATGACGCAATTACCCATCTGATCAGTGCCCACTGGTGCTAATGAAAATTTATTTGTGATTTTCATTTCTAAGCTGTAAGTAACTTCGCGACCGACATTTTTACCTTAAAAAAATGATAACGTAAACAATTAATAGCAACTTTTATTAAGCCTAATTTCAAGTTGAAAAATATACGTAAGCAAGTGTTGTTTTATTAACAAGCTCAAAAAAAAGTTGGACGTCCAAATTAGAATAAGTCGGGAAGTCGGACTTTCAATGGACTCCTTGACAATCCAATCTAAGCATGTTAATTTATTTTTACAGGGAAGTTGTAGGAAGAGTCCGGAAATTTGAGGAAACTCGACTGTTTATTAGGGAAATAAGTAAGATGATTTTGGTTAAAATAAACTTTGGGAAGATTTTAATGAACATCGAAAATATTTTTTTTTTGTTGTGAAATTACTACGGATCGGATCTGTGCCGATCGTATTTATTGATTGCAAAATTTATTATGGTGTTTTAAATTAATGTTTGGAAAAAAAAAACATATGTAAATCCATACTAATATTATAAATAGGAAAGTGTGTGTGTCAGTTTGTCCATCTTTCACGGTAAAACGGAGCGACGAATTGACGGGGTTTTTAAGAGGAGATAGTTGAAGGGATGGCAAGTGACATAGGCTACTTTTTGTCTCTTTCTAACCCCCCACTTTCCTAAAATCACCCCCCGGTGGAATTTAACGCGAGCGAAGCCGCAGGCAAGATCTAGTGCTACATAAACTCACGTCTTTCATAAAGGCAGAAACTACAGAACGCCACTTGCTACAATTCTTACATGCTCTTTTGCTTCATTTATATTCATATGTCTAGTCATACATGCATGCCGCTGGTTGCCAGAAAAAAATGATTAAGGGATAAAATAATTTTAATGATCAATCTGTTACTGCACTAACTACTAACTACAAATAAATTACAAATGGCTGTTACAAACAGAAAAAAAAAAACACTTAAAAATCCCCCTTACAAAAAGCACTTAGTCGACCATCGAACTCAAAAGAAAACATATCTAAAATTAATTGCACAAAATACTAAAAAGCTCGAGACAAAACATCATTAATCTTCCTTCTCTTTCCCTCATCAGGGGTTGGAAAGGGCAGAGTGATTTATTTGCGCAGTTTTTTTGCCACGATTTTTATGTTGCCTGTCTGCTAAGCCCCCTGGTTTTAAAGACTTATTGATTCAGGGCTGCTGGAAGGGACAGCGAATGACGAAAATTGAAGATATGTTTTTTTCGAATTAAAAGACGGTCTAAAAGACGTAGTGCCAGAAATTTAAAAGAGTATGCTTGAACGGTTTAGTCGTGTTGAGAAGATGAATAAAGGGCGGCTAACAAAAGGTAGGTAGCATCTGCACTGTGAGTGAAGACAATGGGAGGGGACGCTCTAGGAGGACATATAGTGACCTTATTGGTGATGTTTTTCAGAAAGGTCAGGTGCGTAGTATCCAGTCGCAACGGGCGTGCTTGATGACCGTAAAGGAAGCAAGCTGTTCTTTATTTTCTGCCTACTCCCATAGGAAGGTGTGATTTTACGTATATACTTATGTCTGTAAAAAAAAGCAATCTCACATCAAGCTCTATACCATGGCTTTTCTGATTTAAAAGTAAAATGGGCAAGAAATTTCTAGACCTTACGGGTATAAAAAGTCCTATGGGGTGTGACTGCCCATAGTTGTGCCCGGACGCTTGAACAACTAATCTTTGGCAAATATAGCAAAGAACAATATTACACATTAGAGTATGCAGTTACATTTACTTAGAAGAAGGTCAATTGTCAAAGAACACTGACTCCTAGGTCACAGGGTTTCCCTAGTTTAGGAGGCAGGGTTTTCCACTATTTGTGCAGCCTTTTTCCAAAAACCAATTTAACTACCTATGTGAATTGTTATTGTTATTGTATACAAAGGTTTTTTGTGTCAATAAAGTTATTTTATTTATTATTATTATTATTATAATTAAAATTTTCCCCTTATGTTATAGTACGTATGAAATACTTACCACGTATCACTGGTCATATCAATTTTAAGTCAGTCTGGCAGAGACCGCAGACTATTAATTGCCAGACAACCCTATATGCGATTATTTTACTACGATACACCGGCTTAGGTAGGTATATAAATGACCCTAAGAGGACATAATATATAGTGACCTTATTGGTGATGTTCTTCAGAAAGGTCAGATGCGTAGTACTTGAAACCACCCTGCGTGTAAACAAAATAGTAGGAGTATGTGAGTATACCAGGTTTTTGCATGGAGTGACTGCCCTATCTGACCTCCACAGCCCAGTTACTAGGCAATAGGCTAGGTACCTCTTGGTTAGACTGATTATCAGACCTAAGGGATTTTACTATTCATAATGACTATAAAGATCTTCAAATTACAAATCCACGGTTTAACGTGCTTTCCGAGGCCCGGAGAGGTCTCAGTCGGTATGTAATGAGTCACCCATCTGCACACTGACCTCGGAAAACGTTGCTTAACCTTGAAGATCACATCGACCAAAAGTCTGTAAAATGTCATAAAACATTTGACATAGCACTTTCAAAAAATAATATCTTTCTAATATGTCGTCTCAGAATGCCTCTTGCCTCTTCAGCCCACTCTACATCCTTGTCAGACAGTGGGCAAGTGGGTAAAAGAACTGATTAGTCCTTTATCCGGAGCCGAACGACTTCTTAAAAAGGTTGGCGATATCTGGATTCAGTATACTTAAATATATAAGAGGCGATGAGGAAAATCATTGTTTTGTTCACGACAATAATGTACTTTGGAAATGGCATGACGTAGGTATCTGCCAGAAATAGAATGGAGAAACATCTATACTAATATTAAAAGCTGAAGAGTTAGTTTGTTTGGTTGAACGCGGTAATCTCAGGAACTACCAGTCCGAATTGAATCATTCGTTTTGTGTTGGGTAGCCTATTTATTGAGGAAGGCTATAGGCTATATAACATCACGCTACATTCAAAAGGAGCGGAGCAGCAACGAAAAATGCACGAAAACTGATAGGCAATTCGATGCGACGGGAAGCAACGGGAGCAAAAATTTGTCGCGCATGAAGTCGCGGAGTAGAAGATAAAAATCGTACGTTTAGATGTTTGTCACCCAGTCACGCAAAAATAGCTGAATGGATTTGGTTGAAATTTGGCGCACTGGTAGATTGTAACCTGGATAACACATAGGATATTTTTTATCTCGGCAGTACGTTTCTGTAAGATAATTTCCGACTTCCGCGCGGGCGAAGGTGCAAAGACTAGATTTAATAATGAAATAGTATAATAAAAAATCTGTGATAATAATAAGCAAATGGCTCTGTTGTGAATGAAAATATTTAATGTCGTTTGTTTAATTAGTAACTCCTTTGGCTTCGTTCACGTTCATACATCTTGAAAAACATCAGAAATAGGTTAAATTGGCATTTTTTTTTAAAGGTAATACAGTAGCCCACTTGTTCACGTGTGCTGCTGTGGAAATAAAAGAAAAGTTAATTGAATCCAGCAATCTGCAGAAGCTCAGTCGCTAAAATGGTATCCAACCATTTTGCTTACAAGGGTTTTTTAGAAAAATAATGATTAAATAATTATAATAGTCAGGAAGTGAACACATATTTTACAACACAAATATCATGAGATTATCCGTCACCACTGGCTAAAGCCAACGAGGCATCAGGTTGTTTCCCCGAACGGTTGGGCAGAGGTGGTGGTGGCCTGACAAAATGGGTGCACACTCATATTTCGTCAGTTATGTTCAAGTCCCATGCAATACGGGGCGAGCCTATTGCCATCAACCGGGAATAAATTCATTCTCCTAATAAATTCCAGATAAAAAAAAACCTAACAACACTGCCCGACCTGATAATTGAACCTAGGACCTCATGATCTTGTGACTAATCGCCGAACGAGGCAGAACAAAATGCGTTTTTTTACGAAGCATTTTTCATATGACTGACGAAGTAGATAATAAGTAGATGACATACATCACCAAGCTCACAGCCGCAAAATTTTCATAATAATCATTAAATAAACGAAGGCGCAGATTGCATAACATTAGGGTTACGCAAATGCGCGAAAAAATTAGACTAAGACGAAACGGTATAACAGCGAAATAAGAATTTACATAAGGAACATTTTTATAGCATTAAAACATAAACTTTTATGAGCTACTCTTGGTGTAGGCCGGGAGATGGGCTTGTAAATTGAACCTTGTCTTTTAAGGGTAAACGCAACGAAACAGTGCGGGAGCCCGCAACGTTAAAGTCATATGCCGCTCATGCGTTGCCGAACTACAGTGCAGTCTACGTGGGATGGTCCGGTATCGCCACCCAGATGTTATGATGATTTCGCGTTGCTTTGTCACACCGTAAAAAATACATAGTTCGAATTCAAAGCAGCGTTCTCTACACATTTTACCACCATACTGCGATCGCCATTAGCAAGCTGAAGTGGCAATGGTCCCGGCGACATTAACCGTAGACCCGATGACGGCTGGGGCAGACGTGTTCTTGAGTGGAGACCGCGAATCGGCAAACGTAAGGTAGGACGCTCTGAGGCTAGATGGAGCCATGATCTTCACAAGGTGGCTGGTGGCAGCTGGATTAGACGTGCCGAGAATCGAGCTGAATGGCGTGCAATTGGAGAGGCCTGTGTTCAGCAGTGGACTGCTATAGGCTGATGATGATGATGACTGCGATCGCCAACCCGCCTAACAAGCGTGGCGAGCGATTATAGCCCCCCCCTCGAATTGGGGGTGGCCTATGGCCAGAAGTGGACGTCTTTCGGTTGAAATGGTGATGTCGATGATGCATGCGTCTGCGATGACATAATCTGGAACATTCTTGCGTTTTGACGCGACACCGCACTTAACACATTGAACGCCGTGGTGGTCACCGGTGACCACCGCTATACTTTCCATATGGGCTGACGACAATTTGCGATTTCAACAAATTTTACACATTAAATTTTATTGGCTCATATGATTCAAAATAGCCAAAAACCTCAATCTAAATAATTATTTCTTATTACTATCCAAAGAATTAACAAAATAATTGCTGACGCACACCGGTGACCACCACGAGTCCGTCGCGCGGTTACCGGTGAGCCCCACGGCCTGAACGGGTAGTATTGCTGTCGCTCACCGGTGAGCCCCACGGCCGAAACGGAACAACCACTAAATTTGAGTCGGCGTTAAATGTGTTAAACAGACGTGACATTGAAATGATCATTCATGCGTTATATTGCGTCGTACCGCAGACTACTGCGTTATGACGCACGTACTTGTTTTCGCCACTGAATTTAAAATTTTAATTACTCCGCCCTCTGAAGTAATTCAAGTAGCTCTCAATTTTACTAATAGTTTATAACGTTGCTCTACATTTATTAAGTTTCGTAGAACTGGATATCGAATTCCTTCATTAGCAGAATGATTTGAAATATGAGGCTCTTAATTAAATGTTTTAGGCTGAAATTAATACCTAGTTTTATAATTGCGTAGTAACTAAAATTTGGAAGTTCATGTCTTGAGTTCAATTCCCTTAAGACACAAGCAGATACAGGTTCCTGTTCTTGTCCGTCTGGTGCCGGAGGTAAAGAATAGCACCATCTCATTTCTTCCCGTGAGTGTTGTAACAGGCGACAAAGGGACTTGCTAGAGAACGGGCAGCAGTGTTCCCTATGCATTTTACTACCATACTGCGATCGCAAACCCGCCAGCCAAGCGTGGCGATTATGGCAAATCCCTCCAAATTGGGAGAGGCCCTGAGGCTAGATGGAGCCATGATCTTCACAAGGTGGCTGGTGGCAGCTGGATTACAGTTGCCGTGAATCGAGCTGAATGGCGTGCAATTGGAGAGTCCTATGTCCAGCAGTGGACTGCTATAGGCTGATGATGATGATGACTGCAATCGCCAACCCGCCTAACAAGAGTGGCGAGCGATTATGCCCCCCTCGAATTGGGGGTGGCCTATGGCCAGCAGTGGATGTCTTTCGGCTGAAATCATGATGATATGTTCCTGGTGCATGTGAGATACGTTGGTATTTTTTGTGGGTTGATTGCACTTTCGATTTCTGACATAATATCTTGTGTGGGGCAGTTTTTTACAAAGAGAGAGAGAGAGAGAGATATGAGAATAATACCAATTGCTCCTTTGGTCAAGCACAGTTGACCATAGAACCATTTGTTTACTGGATTTGATAACAGGTCGGACAAAGATTTATTAAGATTTTCTATTTGGAATTTCTCAATAGCTGTCTGGAGTATGGATTTCGTGTTAAGGCTAGGCTTTACCTCAGTTACATGGAAGAACAATTATAACTAGCTAAATGTGCAGAACTATACATTTTTTAATATCTTAGGACAACCAACACACCGTTATCTGATCCCAAACTAGGCAGAGCCTGTACTATGGTAACCAGACAACTGATAAATATACTTATATATTTCTAAATACATACATATTATAGATAAATTACACCCAGACACAGAACAAATGATTGTGCTCATCACACAAAGATTTGTCCTGGGTGGGAATCGAACCCACGACCTCAGTCTTAACAGTCAGGGTCACTAACCACTAGACTAACAGGCAAGTCAATATATCTCTGCCTACCGCTTTGAAGACTACAGATGTATGTGTATACTGTATTCTACTAATTGTAGTGATAAATGTTGGAATTAAATTAAACACCCTAACTCCCCGACTATGTCCCAAGATGTCTGCAAAACAACAGAAAACTTAAGCAGAACATTTATTTAAAAACATCCATTTTTGTTTTGCACGGGTTTTGCCGCACATAAAACAAAATTTACTCGCTAGCCCAGTTCCCGACAGGGAATTTTTTGCGCAGTGTACTTTCGACGCTCTGCTGAGCGCAGAGAGTTGGAATTCCTAGAGTGTGTTGTCTTGACACATCGGGGTGCATTCAGTCCTGCCAGGGTCGCGAGATCTGTTCGAAAGAGCCGAGTACCGTGGCTTTGGCATATGGGCAACTGAAGGAACACGGGTGGGTTTTAGTCAGTAAAAGTTTGACCCAAACCCGACCCAACCCACCCTAGAGTGGGAGACGTCATTTGATGATTTCCCACCCACAAAAAAAGGGGTTGCATTCAGTTAGCTCACATTCCCACGGACATAATAAAGTCGTGGTGGAATTTTTTTCGCGCACTGGAATTTCAACTCATAGCTTAGCGCCTAGAGTTTAAAATTGAACACTGGTTTTCGACGCGCAAGCATGCACTCAATTGAGCCATCCTAAGTGTATTTGCAAATAGGTTTGACTGTCAGTACATTAACCATTGTTATATGATTAATGTACTAACCAACAAACAAATGACCCAGAGGTAGCATTTTTAATTATTTTATTTTATTGTGCTTTTTTATTTTTATTTAATTAAGTACATTCATTTTAATTTTGATTTTTATTATTTAATATATATATATATATATATTTTTAATTATATTTGTTGTAATTAAATTAAATTGTAACATTATGATGTCGATGTAGATTAAAATTAATTATATTCATTCATTCATTGGATTCTCAATGCTCAGCTCAAGACCGAAAGTCGAAAAACCAGTGCAAGATAAAATCCCGCCACGATATTTTTACGGCCGTGTGAAGTGTATAAACTTCGACTTTAATTCTCAGTTCTCAGCTCAACACCGAGAGTTGAAAAACAGTAACCGCAAGAAAAATCGTTGCGTTAAAAAATCACCCGTTCATACCTAGGCGGGTCTGTAAAAGTATGAACACAAGTGTGTAAGCTTGGTACGATTTCAATAGCATTTTGCCGCTTACCTGGGTTTGTATGTTAAGTGTTAAATTAGTTTTATTTTCTTTGCTGAATGCAGGGAAATATGGAGAAAGGTCATGTTCAAAGTACGCATTTTTAATGAGACTAAAACAAATGAATACTTTGACTTACATAATGTGATTGTGCGTTTTTATTGCTGCATTGAAAATGGGACTCTACATTAAGTACTATTTTTTAATCGACTAGCTTTTGCCAACGGATTCGCCCGCGACGAGGTCGAAAATTATCCCAAGGGACCGTACTACCGGGATAACGGTTTATAACCTGGATTAACATCCTGGGTATAAACTGTCTGTAAGCCAATTTTCATCAACAGCAGCAGCAGCAGCATTTTCAGCAGTTTTGGCGTGGGTAAAAACATCCAAACACCTATGTTAAAGTTTTGACTTCATATAAAAGGTACTTTTGAACGTCCATATTTACATTACTTTAAATGGAATTGATTCTAGTCGCCCCTTCCAAAAGGTAGATTCGTATGGAGAAGAGTGGGCAAGAAGCTCCACGGTTACTCTTTTAAAAAAGCCGTTAATCTGTCTTCGAAACATACAGGCTTACATTTATAGGTAATATTTGCGGGAGCCTTAATACGGAATATTAATACCACGAGATAGCATCACAGAATGCCACTGCCTACAGCCAGAAATCAACATGAACAGATAAGATAATACCTACGTTATATATACAAAGGTATGTTCGCATAATTTCGGCAATTACCAAGGGAGAAAAAAAACCCATGCATTTATTAAAACAACCCATATACACATCCAAGCTTACGCAGCAAAAATATCCAACCCTAAATTGCCGTGCAAAAAACCGCGCGCGTCGAAACACAAACGGGGGTGTCTCTCAGACCCCGTCATTTACACTGATGACATACAATATTAGCACAAATTAAACTGAAGCTTTTTCACTGAAGATTGCGACTGTCGGAGACAGTGTTAAATAGCCCGGTTATTTCGGCCATCCGGCTTTTAACCCCACGGGGTCCTCGGTACCCGCCTTGAGTCGCGATAACAGTTTAATTAAGTTTTCGAGTTCGGAGTTTGGACGTATTGCGTTGTTTTCTTGTAGCTTTTTGCAAACAACATTAATGACTGCCGGTACTCTTGGTCACAGTGGTGGGTTAATTTAAATAGAAAAGTTTTATACACAAATTCGAGGAAGAAGTTGAGGCCTTTGCCAAGCCTTGAGCCTTAAATTAGCCCCCGCTTATACAATTTTCAGGCCAAGTTTTGGTTGATTTTATGTACCACTTCAGTTATTTCGAGTTTTTAGTTCCCTTTGTTCTGTTCTGTGGAATAAACATTTAATGGAGCGGACAATTCAGAGTCTAGACGTACGTAAGTCATACATTTTTTAATAAAATACTGAACTACAATGAAAATCAAATGGACCTTAAAAAACCGGCCAAGTGTGAGTCGGACTCGCGCACCGAGGGTTCCGTACAAACCTTCAGGTATTCACGGTTTATGGATAAGGTTTATGTTTATGAAATTATTTATATGGGAAACACAGACTTTTCTCCTATTCTACAGTGTAATGACCCAGACCGTGCTACTGAAAGTCTGATATCGGTATTGTCGATCTCCATAAAAACCCACACTCACTCTTCAATCATCCCTAGTAGAATGCGTATTTTGAAGCCCTGGATTACTCCTGGCCTTCTGAGATGTATACGTCATAGAGACAAACTGTCTAAGACCGTCTTGAAAGATCCTGATAACGAGTCTCATAGACATGTCTTCCTCCGCTATCGTAATTACTGTAATAATCTTCTCAAAAAACTCAGGCAAGACTATGAAAGCGCCGAGTTTCAGAGGGCCAGGAATTGCCCGAAGGAGACTTGGCGACTAATCAAGCAAGTGACGAACTTGAATTCGGCTAGCAAAACACCTGCCTCGGAGCTGCTGAAGTGCTGTGACGATCCCACTCAGTCAGTTGACGAGGTAAATCATTATTTCGCTAGTGTCGGCAGTAGTTTAGCTTCTAAAATCCGCCAACATATTTCACCCTCAGCAAGATCAGATATTCAAACAGAATCTGCAGTACTGAGCTCTGGCATGCCATCTCCTTCGGGATCCATGGTTATGTATGACGTGGATGAAGAAGAAATCGACCAAATCATCCTAAACCTAAAGGACAAGTGTGCTGTGGGTTGTGATGGCATTTCGGCGTCCGTTATTAAGGCTACTAGGCACTCTATCATACCAGCTCTTGTCCACATTTTTAACCTGTGCCTATCTTTAGGTATATTTCCGAGTGCTTTTAAAACGGCTATAGTTCACCCAATATTCAAAACTGGGGACAGGGACAGTGTCTCCAACTACAGACCTATATCTGTACTTACAACATTGTCCAAAATTTTTGAAAAGGTGCTGAATGTTCGACTTGTGAATTTTCTTACTAAAAACAATATTTTAGCTTCCAACCAATTTGGCTTTAGAATCGGAAAATCAACAGACGACGCAGTTCAGGAACTCACAGACATAATAATTAGTCACCTGAACAATAAAGAAAAATCTATTGGTATCTTTCTAGACTTGTCCAAAGCTTTCGACACCGTCTCTGTCCCCAAATTGCTGTCCAAGCTGGAAAGCATTGGCATTCGTGGTATAGCTCACGACATTTTCCGTAGCTACCTGAAAGACCGCCACCAGGTAGTTAAAATAGATAACTACACGAGCAAAATAGAGAATGTTGTCTTTGGCGTCCCTCAGGGAAGTGTTCTTGGACCAACACTCTTCCTCATTTACGTGAACGAGCTGTGCCAATTGTCTTCTCCTAACTGTAAAGTAGTAACATATGCAGATGACACAGCTCTTGTAATTCACGGTAAAGATTGGCGCGAAACTTTCTGTAAAGCGGAGATGGCTTTCGGTACGGTCAGGAAATGGTTGAATACAAACCTCCTCACACTCAATATCAGCAAGACTAAATTTATTGCCTTTACCCCAGGCATTTTAAGCCAGCCCCCCATTTCCTTGACAATTAAAGCTCATGAGTGCTCACTCACCGACCTTTCCAACTGTAACTGTACACCCATCGACTCAACCGACAACATACGCTATCTCGGAGTAATCATTGACCAACATTTAAATTGGAAAAAGCAGATCAACTCTTCGGTGACACGAGTACGAAGATTGATTTACATTTTTAAAAAGCTTCGGGCGGTTGCTGACTTCAAATGCCTGATAACTGTATACCTTGCTCTCGCTCAATCAGTCCTTGGGTATTGCGTGACCACGTGGGGCGGTGCTCATAAAACAACCATGCTGCGACTAGAAAGGGCGCAGAGGGCCGTGCTGAAGGTCCTTTCTAAGAAACCAATCCGCTATCCGACACTCGATCTTTACTCTCTATGCAAAGTTCTCACGGTGAGGCAGCTCTTCGTACTACAGACTGTACTCAAAAAACACAAGCTCGTGCCGTTCGACCCAACCTATAGTACAGCGAAACGCCTCTCTGATAGAGTCTGCAAAATAACTCCTTGTAGAGCAGCAGTGGCGAGAAGACACTTTAGGTTCATTAGCCCTAAGATCTATAATAAAGTAAACAAAAGTATCGAAATTTACCGGTTAACTCGTAAAATCGTAAGAGTTAAATTGACCGAATGGTTGAAATCTCTATCATATGATAAAACTGAAGAAATTGTGAAAACTTGAAACTTACCCAGAACATGCACCCTTACACATAGTCTCACTCACACACACTTACACACCTACACTCACACACCCACTCACACATATCCTCATTCACTCCACATTACACCACTACTCAAAATATACACATTTAGTTTTTCTTTTGTATATTTTTAAAAATTTTCTTTTTTTACTTAAATTCGAATTCTGAGCCAAACTGTAGCCAATATCATGTGTCTGGAACAATGAGTTTCATATGTTTAGACGGGCGTTGATAGCTGCGACACAGTTTATAACTTTTGTAGCTATCATCGTTTCTATTGTAATTTTATGTCAATGTGTTTTTGTTCCTAAATAATAAACTAATAAACTAATAATAATAATATTTTTTTTTAAATTTTATATTTGAGTTGACTGAATGAAAGGTAAATTGTGGTTTACGATTTATGACGTCATCATTTTTTCAGCCGAAAGACGTCCACTGCTGGACATAGGCCTCCCCCAAGCATCGCCACTTCGACCTATTCTGTGCTTCTCGCATCCAACGTATTCCTGCGGCCTTCACCAGGTCATCGGTCCATTTATGACGTATTAAAAAAAAAAAAACTACTACTAGATCTCGTTCAAACCAATTTTCGGTGGAAGTTTACATAGTAATGTACATCATATATTTTTTTTAGTTTTATCATTCCCTTATTTTAGAAGTTACGGGGAAGGGGGGGGGACACATTTTACCACTTTGGAAGTGTCTCTCGCGCAAACTATTCAGTTTAGAAAAAAATGATATTAGAAACCTCAATATCATTTTTAAACACCTATCCATAGATACCCCTCACATATGGGTTTGATGAAAAATTTTTTTTTCAGTTTCAGTACTGTGTATGGGGAACCCCAAATATTATTGTTTTTTTTTCTATTTTTGTGTGAAAATCTTAATGCGGTTCACAGAATACATCTACTTACCAAGTTTCAATAGCATAGCTCTAATATTTTCGGAAAAAAGTGGCTGTGACATACTCGTACAGACAGACAGACATGACGAATCTATAAGGGTTCCGTTTTTTGCCATTTGGCAACGGAACCCTAAAAAGGCGACTTAGTAAAAAGGTAAATCTTTAATATTATATTGAGGTAAATTCTCATTTCTTCCCGTGGGTATCGTAGAAGGCGACTAAGGGACTTACTAGAGAATGGGCAGCTGCGTTCTCTAAACATTTTACCAACATACTGCGATCGCCAATACGCCTGCCAAGCGAGGCAATTATGTCAAAGCCACCCTAATTGGGGGAGGCCTATGTCCAGCAGTGGACGTCTTTCGGTTGAAATGATGATGAAAGAAGTAAAATATGAAAATTTGTGAGGGGTAATCTTCGGCAATTACTGATACGATTCAGAAAAATGCGGACAAAAACGCGGGCAGAACCTAGTAAATAATAAATGTAAAAAATCTGCTCACAATAGGTTTGAGTTGGCACGAAACCCTGAGTTTTTCTTTGTTAACAACAAGTATAGAAAACAATCTGATCATGACTTTTTAGGTCGTAACAAAATGAGCTCTAATTGAATACTTAAGGTGAATGCTTCAACCAGCCCGCAAAATTCAAATTTTCTTACGTTTTTTGCAATTTGCAGGCCAGTGCTAGGTTGTATGTTGATTAAAATATTATTCGCGCCTGTAAGACATATGTAGTTACAGAATTATAATCATCAAAATCATCAATACAACGCTCTAAGTTCATAAAGCTGTAGGAATGACTTTTTCTGTTTTTTTTTTTTTTTTGTTTATAAGCCTTTATGAACTTGGAGGGTTGTATTGGCGATTTTGATGGTTCTAATTCTGTAACTACATACGTCTTACAGGCGCGAATAATATTTTAATCAACATACAACCTAGCACTGGCCTGCAAATTGTAAAAAATGCAAGAAATTTTGAATTTCGCGTACTGGTTGTAGCATTCACCTTAAGGAGCTTCATTTCTACTTAATTTTTACTCGTTTTTCAGTAGATGTGTACAAGTGATTAATTTGATTTTTTTGGGAATAAAAGACCTTATTATACCATTCATTAACTATACTGTTTTATTGTGATAATTATGTTTACCATAAATTTTTACTAATTTCAAAAAGCTGAAGAGTTTTTTTTGTTTGAACGCCCTAACTACTAGTCGGTACCGTGTGGTGCCGAACCCAAAGAATAGCAGTATTCGATTTCTTCTTGTAGATGTCGTAAGAGGCGAATGAGAGACTTACTAGAGAATGGGAAGCAGCGTTCTCTATGTATTTTACCAACATACTGCGGTCGCTAACCCGCCTGTCAAGTGTGAGTAGTGACGATGACCAGTCGGATATGAAAAAATAGTTTCTATTCCTGAGGAAAGTTATAGGCGATGTTACATCACGCTACGGGCCGGGAAAAATACAAGAAAAGTCCAAAAAACGCTAAGCAAAAGCGAAATAAAAGCGCGGGCTTGTGAATATTTTTCTTTCTGTCTTTGATGCGAAAACGACGCAGTATATCTGGAAAACCCGAAATTTCACGCGGACAGAAACTAGTTTCCAATAAAACCATTTTACAAAAGCACTTACATTAAATTAAGCCTAGAATTCCAGTCCAAAATAACCGATCCTACTACACACGAACCACACAATAAACGAGGCCTTTTCAGCCGGAGAGTTCACGTGAAAGCGACGCAAAATAAACGTTATGTTATCTAAATAGGCCCAAATGTAGCCTGATGTAATATACTCGGAAACGCTTATGACGTCGATAGCACTGAGAGGGTTAAAAGTAGGTTAGCACTTTGATTGTTTACGTATAAATCGTTTGATTTATTGGTATTTTCATTACGAAAGAAACTAAATTGTCGTAGATACAAAACATACGTAAGCCGCCTATAACTTTCCCAATGCTGGGACACAGGCCTCCTCTCAGTGAGCGGGAGTGGGTCGTAATATACCACGCGGACTTAGTGCGGGCTGGTAGATGTCTCATGTCTTCGAATTTTTGGTTCTAGGACATGTCGGTTTCCTTACGATGTTTACCTTCACCATTTTGAGAGTAGTGGTGATGAAATTATTTAATCAAAGTAAAGTCTGTGATCGAACCCACGATCTACAACTCGTAAGTCGGGGCCGATACCACTGCTCCCTCCTTGATACTTTAGGGGCCATCTATAAATTACGTCACACGAATTTCATGATTTTTGACCCCCTCCCCCGTCCTTGTCACAGCTGGTCACATTTATGAGACCCCCCTCCCTAGTGTGACGTCACATATTTTACATATAAAAATAATTATTTAATTAAAACAGCAGTTCCGAAATTAGTTTTATTTCAATTTAAATGCTTTTTTAATAAAATTAACATCAAATCAAACATTGTAAGTTTGAACCTTATTGCTCTACAGATAGAGTCGCAAATGTTTTTGAGTTTTTCGTTAATAGTTCAAAGTTCGTGTTTAACTTAACACTTGAGATAAAAATAAATTTTAAAACGTGAAGTCACGAAATTTAGGACCCCTCCCACCCCCTTGTCACACAATGTCACACTTCGTCAACCCCCTCCCTCCCCCTTAACGTGTGACGTAATTTATGGATGGCCCTTACTTATTTTAAATGGTTCTTTAAAATATACCTAATAGCTATTGAACCTTATTTAAGTAAGACCTTGTTTTCATATCTAGAACATTTTAAATATCTAAGATAGAATCGTTAAGAAATAGTAAAACTGCTAAGTGATCTTATAAAAGCTTGGAAATCGCCACATGGTCGTAATAATAGCTTAGATTCTCATAGTCTATAAGACTGGCCATTGGATACAGGCCAAGATAACCTAAAGTAACCTATTTAAATAATTCCTGTTATATCAGGAGAACATAAAATCTGTGTTTTACTTCCTATTTGTATTATTTTATCTCGTTTTCTTATCTTTCGACATTGAAACTAAGGGACCTGATAATATAGATCATCATCATCATCAGTAGCCTTTTAACGTTCCCACAGCTGGGACACAGGCCTCCTCTCGGTGAGAGGGAGCGTGCCATAATCCACCACACGGGCCCAGTGCGGGTTGGTAGATGTCACATGTCTTCGAATTTTTTGTTCTAAGACATACCGGTTTCGTCACGATGTTTTCCTTCACCGTTTTGAGAGCAGTGGTGATGAAATAATTTACACAAAGTAATGCGCCTGCTTGGGTTCGAACTCACGACCTACTATTCGTAAGTCAGGGTCGTTACCACTGGGCCACCACTACCCTCCTGATCGATTAGGACCTGCTCTCCTAATCCTAATGATCGATTCCTTATATCGTTTCCTGATAATATAGATACCAACAAGAAACCAAATGATAATTGAATAAATTGCCTTAAAACACATCTTCACGCCTGTGAACACTAAAGGGTAGGACAGAGTGTACTTACAGTACATCACTTCCACATTTCGTCAGTTATGTTTAAATCCCATGTAATAGGAGCGTCTACAGCCATCAGTCCGACATAAATCCAGACTAGGGCTGTTACTGAGAAATTCCTGGTGGAAAACTCCAAAAACACTGCCCGGCCCGGAAGTCAAACCAGGTCCTCATGTTAAAACGCTTTCAGTGCCCAGTCGAAAAAAGAATTATTCAAAAACTTTTTAACAAAAAATTAAACCGCCGAAAAAACAGAAAAGCAAAAAATAATAATCCTTAAAATTATGAGTCGGCACTTTGAGTGATCTTTGTTCATTGATTTTTCAGCGCCGACTCAAAATTTTAAAGTTTATTATTTTTTGCTTTTCTGTTTTTTCGGCGGTTAAAGTTTTTGGTAAAAAGTTTTTATTTTATACTTTTTTGTGGCTTTAATGTATTTATAATACTTGGCAAGGTATACCCTATCCAATGAATAAAGAATTATCAAAATCGGACTACTCTGTATAAAGTTATGCATGGTTAAACATTACAATCAGTGAGTGAACAATCAATCATCCCCTGTTTTCCGACCCTTAGGGTTCGATTTTGTTTTCCAAATTTATATGGGACCACTCTCGGAGTATACCCTTTCCAATAAAAAAAGAATTATCAAAATCGGACTACTCTGTATAAAGTTATGCGTGGTTAAACATTACAATCAGTGAGTGAACAATCAATCATCCCCTGTTTTCCGACCCTTAGGGTTCGATTTTGTTTTCCAAATTTATATGGGACCACCCTCGGAGTATACCCTTTCCAATAAAAAAAGAATTATCACAATCGGACTACTATGTAAAAAGTTATGCGTGGTCATACATACAAAAAAACAAAAAAAATATATATATATACGCGTCGAATTGATAACCTCCTCCGTTTTTTTTCGTCGGTTAAAAAGTAGACTCTATTCACAACTAGCTTATTTTTGTGATTTGCACTCGGTAGGCGGGTGGACGGCATGGTCGCAAGGTACATAACTACTTATACGTAGGACTCGGATGCGAGTCGTGGGCATGCGAACGAATTACCGTTGGACCCGGATCCGGGTTCTTGGCACTGAAAGTGCGACAGCGACCACTAGACCAACGAGGCATACAAATATACCTGCCTAAATGTTGTGTGGTGTACATAAACACACATACTACATACAAAAAGTCGGTACTATATATATTCAAAAACCTGACGCAAATTTTTGCAGTTGCTTGTGCATTACATTTATCTTTTGTAGAATTTATATCTTGCATAGGACAGTATACAGTTTATCAAATGCATTTAATTAATTATCCAAATAAAGTAAAATAAATGAAGAAAAAAAAAAAAAATGAAGTCTCTAAAAATGCAGAACAAAGAACAATTTTTATTAATAAATCGTTCGAACAAATGAATGACTTGCCGATTCGACCCGTTCATTCATTCACTCACTTAATCTAATTACACAGTGCGCGCTTGAAACGAATGAATCAAATCAAATCAAATCAAATCATTTTATTTGCATAATATGGGTTTTTCAGGAGATGTTACATTGTTTGTTGTTTCACCATACTCAGCCTATATATAAGCATGCAAAATTTGGTTAATCTTACACTTATGTTACAGTCCTTCAATTGCATTAGATTAGTCATAAGATTAAAATTAAATTAAAATTAAATTAAGATGAATTTAGATTATAAGGTATACATATTTAAAATAAAATGATGGTGAGTTTTACATTACATTACATTTACATTAATCCTTTACATTTTTCTGTCTTTATCATTCATAAATTCGCTTAAAGTATAATATGCTTTATCTATGAGAAAACAGTGTAGTTTCTTCTTGAATAGCCTAACCTGATTGATATTTCGGATGTTTAGGGGTATATTGTTATAAATTTTTGGTCCCATACAAACAAAACTTTTGTATAAGAGCGCTGTTTTGGAATGTAGAACGCACAGCTGGTCTGCATGACGACGCCTTGTACGGTACTCAAATAATTCTGGGTGTGATTTAATAAATGCTGCAGTTTCATATATATAGATACAGGGCAGAGTCAGTATTTTTAGTTTTCTAAAATAAGGTTTGCATGAATCAGTTTGTATTAAGTTGCATATAGCCCTAATGCATCTCTTTTGCGCTCTAAACGCACGTTCCAATTCAGTGGAGTTTCCCCAAAAAATAACTCCATATCTGAGAGTAGACGATACATAACCATGGTATGCTGTCATCACAGTTGTTATATCAACGATTTTTCTGAGATTACGCAGCGCAAAGGAATATCTATTTAGTTTATTACATAAGAACTCTATATGTTGTTTCCATGTCATTTTGTTGTCTAGATATAATCCTAGAAACTTAGTTGATTCTACTACTTCTATTGATTGGTTATCATAATTTATGTTTAAATTTTCTAGCGGAAGTCTTTGTCTAAAGTTTATAGCTTTAGTTTTACTGACATTAATTTTTAAATTGTTTCTTGTTAGCCAGTCAATCACATTTTTTAAAGTCAAATTTATGTTCTCATTAATGTCATTCTTATTATAAGCGTCAAAAAGGATAGTACTGTCGTCAGCAAAAAGAGTCATAGGATTGTTAGTAACAGTTGGAAAGTCATTAATATATATTAGGAACATAGGTGCTCCAAGCACACTGCCCTGTGGCACGCCATATTTAACATATCTCATGTCCGATTTGTATGTTGTCAAGGTTTTTGTTTTAGGACAGATTTTGGATATCTCAGTTAGTTGTATTCTGTCAGTTAAATATGATTTAAGTAGTTTATGTACATTACCCCTAAGGCCAGTTGCATATAGTTTGTCCAAAAGAATTTCAATTTTTACGCGGTCAAAGGCTTTTGTCATGTCCATGAACAGGGCAACCGTTGGAGATCGCTTATCCATATTTATTAGTACCCGATTACAAAATTGATATATTGCTAAGTTAATTGATTTATTTTTTCTGAAACCCATTTGTTCTTTGGCAAAAAGATTATTATTCTCAAGGTAGTTGCATACGCGGTTATAGATAACTCTTTCAAAAATCTTAGAAAAAATAGATAGCAATGCAATTGGGCGATAATTGTTCATATTATCTTTCTCTCCTTTTTTATGTATAGGTTTAATTATTGCAGTTTTAAGTAACTTTGGAAATATACCTGTTTGAATAGATAAGTTTATTAGATGTGATAGTACGGGTGAGATTATATGAGCAACTCTTTTTATAATATTAGTATTAAATCCGTCGTACCCTACACTCGAGGTGTTTTTTAATGAGAGGATGATCTTGTTTATTTCATTAGGGTCAGTAGGTGACATAAACATTGAGTTGTTGACGGATGGTGGGCATTTATGTGCAGGTGTGGAATCTTCAGGTTGTATCTGATCAATGAAATAATTATTAAATTGCGTTGCTATATTAATTGGGTCATAAATTAGAGTGTCATTAATTTTAATATTATGAATATATTCTCGAGGTTGGTTGTATTATTTTTATTTATTATTTTCCAGGCTGTTTTAGATTTATTGTTCGAGGTTTTAATGTCGTATGTATTTTGAGCTTTTTGTGTTAGCTTTATAATGGCTTTTACTTTTTTGGCATATTGCTTAAATATTAATTTATTATCAAGTGACCGTTTTTTCCTATAATTCCATAATAGAGCTCTTTTACGTATACAGCAGGTTTTAATGCCTTTCGAGATCCATTTTGGCTTTTTGGTTTTTGACATCTTTATTTTTTTGAGGGGGTAGGATGAATTGTAAAGTATAGTGAGGTTTCTGTGGAATTCATTGTACCCCTCATTTACATCATTAGAGTCATAGACTTCCTTAAAACTTAGTTGGCTTAAGTTCTCAATAAATTTTTTGATGTTGTCTTCCGAGTAGTCACGTTTAAGCTCATACCAATGATCAATATCGTATACTCTCTCTACTGGATATTGCAAAATTTGGGCTGTGTGGTCAGATAAAGCTAGTTCCACGACATGTGTTTTGCATCCTTGGATATTGTGTAAAATGTTATCTATGCAAGATTGGCTAGCAAGTCTGGTAGGTTGCTGAATTGCAAGCTGTATATTATTACTTGCACATATTTCTTTGAATTTAGAAGATTGACTCGATTTCTTTAGCAGGTCTATATTGAAGTCACCACATATTACAAGGCTCTTATTTTTCGTGATTTTAATAATCATACATAATCGATCAAAAAATATACTGTAATTATTACTATTTGGAACTCTGTATACACACACAATAATTGTTTTATATTTTACAAGCTCAATTGCACAACATTCTATTACATGACTAATGGACAAATTAAGAATCTCAGGAACTTCTTTCCATTCATGCTTATTTTTAAGGAGAATACATGACCCACCCCTTTTGGAGTCATTTCTACTGAAAGTAGTTGCTAATGAGTAGTTCGGAACTGTTAGATAACGTTCATAGCCTGACATCATAAAGTGTTCTGATACACAGATGACGTCAATATTCAATTCACATTTTAATAATTGCTCCAAACAAACAGAAATAGAATAAAACAAATGAACATAGAATGATTTGCATTTTTATACAGTTTTTTGTTCTTTTCTTATTATTTTTATCCGTTGTATAAAAGTTTAATTGTGAATGAGTTAATGAAGATTTATTTTCTTGGAAAATATTTCGAGCTTAATGCGGGGACTACAAGATTTTTTTGACAGTATCTAAGTCATTTAATATAATTTGATAAAGTCATATTTTCGTATACAAGTTGCCACAATGATTAATAAGTTTCGTTTTTCCGTGGCAATCTATTATCTTATCCCAATAGACTTCTGAATAACTACACTTAGGGTCTAAGCATACATAATGATGGGAAACCGCTTAAAGAATTCGGCTTAGAAACATATGATCATGCTTAGTTTCCACGAAGGGTTAGTCAGAGGTGTACTTCTAGCAGTACCCACATTTCGACAGTTATGATGTTAAATCCCATATTATAGGGGTAAATCCAGAATCCGGGCTGCTGCTGAGAAATTTCCTATGGATAACCCAAATAACAGTTAGCCCAGCCTATCCCAAAGTGGACGATAACGCCCCCCTTGTGGGCGCTGCAGGCCTAAAGGGGGTGGTAAGAGACCCAGAAAAAAAATTTGGGGCGTTGTGTAGAGTCTACACACCCCACACAGTCGTTTCTGGGTCTCTTAAAGGGGGGTGCCCCTTTAGGCCTGCAGCGCCCACAATTGGGGCGTTATCGCCCACTTTGGGAAAGGCTGAGTTAGCCCGAATATAACCCAGAACCGCATTCTCTGCAGTAGCACTTGCGACCACTGGACTAACAAGTTAATTGAGGATTAAAAAGAGTCCTTTTTCCTAAAATAGGCCAATTCCAAGCAGCCAATGTTATGTAATTAATTTTAATCCCATTATCACAAGAAAACACATTGAACCTCCCATTTCCCAAAACCTGATCCAATTTCATAGCAGAAACTCCACTATGCGCGTCCACAGATAAACCGCGGTTAAATTTAAACAATCACACATATACAATAACATTTGATCGCTCTATGGGATCGGTAACGCTTGTTACATCTAAAGGAGATTAGCCCCAAATCCCATAAAGATTGTAGGAGATGCCTCCGGATCAAAATCCCTTGTTGAGTGTGGTGCAAGACATAAGCAAAACGAGAAATTGAAGAAGAAACGTTCTTCATTCACTCATTCATTCATTCACATGTTGCGCCGATGAATAACATGACGATCATTTGATCATTCATTATTCATTCCTTTTTTTTAACCTTTGCTTTCTTAATGAGATACTGCAGATTTGGTGTGGAGTGGTACTGTCGCGTATATATCCTTGAGGGAAATTCCATGTGGAATTGCCAACCTTAGAGTCTTATTATAAAAACACAGCAATATAAGCCGTATTGCTGTAACTTTACCGACCCATCCTTAAATCTAGAACACATCAATGCGGATTCCGTGAATTCCAGTATAGCGGCATCTATCTACATATCCACATGTGACCTATGCATCGCCCTGACGTCACGTAAAACGCAGTACTTATTAGTATACATACAACATCGCGACATCAATCGTCAGGCAATAGCCCATCAGACATAGTACCCGGGTGGTCGGAGTATCCCCCCTTTTCTATAGAGGATGAATGAACTTTTTGCAACCTGTCCTCATACCTGTATACCAGAAAACCCTATAACAAGGCATTACTACAAAACCGTACAACAAATTCTCAAAAAAAAGAAAAAGAACTTGAGTCCAGTGAATGACCAGTGACTAGACATCCTCATATTGAGAAAATATGTTTCTAAGAAGAAATCTAGTAAAGCACTGTTATTAAAGAATATGATTTGAAAACATATATTTCAATGTTAGTTCCCCGTAAATTTTCTACAACAAATGATAATGATACCTATTGACAAATTTAACCATTATTTCATACACGCTGTCACCTTCATCTTAAACCACCAGAACTCAGCGACATTCTACATTTAGTTGACAATAATCCAATTTATCTGAGGACTTGGAAGACTCGTAAATTTGCTTCAGAACTTTGTTCCAAGGCCCTAGAACTTGGCTGACCTCGTTATTGTAACTGCCGGTATAGCGCGGTTCCGCCCATTTTTGAAGAGGAAACTTAACTAATGGAGTGCTCAAAGTGATGTTCAAAAGGGGAATGGCCATTGTGACGTCATTCGACCTTATTCTGTAATAAAGTCGCGATTCCAAAGTAAAGTTTACCTCACCTTCAATTTCGAATGTCGCGGTGTGAATTCGAGATAATTTTGTATTTTTGTTTGACTGGTCTGAGTGCTTCGGCTGTAATTCAAAGATCTTTGACAGTCATTAAGGGTATTCGGAAAATTTAGATTGACAACCAGTCTTACCAAAGGGTATCGTATTACCCAGTAACTGAATTGTGTAGGTCGGAGAGGCAGTACCTACCCGTGGTGATACACCTAGTGTTGTCAACTGATATTATGCTGAACTGAGGACCTTTTGGCATTATTATCATTTTTTTATGTTTTTTATAGTTTTATTTTGAATGATATAATGATATTTTTCTATTTTCTTTCCAGCTCAATGTAAAACACTGCTGTTCAACTGAAACCAGTTAGACTGGAAGCTGACCCCAAGTGTTAGTTGGTAAAAGGCTCGGTAAATTGATTGAAGAAATAGAGTGATGTTCGGAATGGATTTAACAGAATACTACTGTTTTTAATACTTACGAATAATTAAATTCAGTTATAAATTATAACACGTAAAATCGTAAATACAAGCTTCACAATTTTGCAAAACTAATTAGGATTTTATACGAATTTAATATTGTATTGAATGTCACAAACATTCAACATAGTAATAAATTCATATGAAAATCATATTGTTTGATTTATTGAATTTAATTTGAATTTGTGCCATGTTCCATATTCCATTCAATGAATGAGTGTTGGGATTTATTCATTTAATATTCTGTGTAAATTAATATTAAAAGTGTAGGTACATTTCATCTGTTACATTAACAATTATGTACATTTACCACATTGCTCGCGGAAAAGATGGTTTGGCACATTGTTCGTAGGCCAATGAGGCTGACAGAATCTGGAGTGACAACCGCGTACTGGAAGACGTAGCGTTGGAAGACCTACAAGGACCGATCACCAAGTGAAGGCCGTAGAAATCCGCTGGATGCGAAATAGTTAAGCGATCGTTATCTAAAACTATTCCAATTTTTTTGTTAATGACATCAGTAGTTCTTGAGATATTCAGCTGTGACAGACAGACGGACAGACATACTGAGTTGCACTATAAGAGTTCTGTTTTCCCGATTTGGTACAGAACCCAAAAAATAGTGTAACATCGAATTATACTTTAGCTGGATGTATCATTCTCTGCCTAGCCTTTTCGTTGGGGTCAGCTTCCAGTCTAACCGGTTGCAGCTAAGTACAGTTTACATAGAACGACTGCCTTTCTGACGTCTACCCAGTTACTGTATTGCCCTTTGGTTAGACTGCTTGTCAAATTTGCGGGCTTCTTATGACTCGTAAAGTCTGTCAAAGATCCACATTAGCCAGAATGGTAAAAAAACTTCCAGTTTTACAAGATCAATTTTTAGAATTAGATTTTTTTTATACTTTTGTAGGTAAAGATAGGTCCTCTTTACCTACAAAAGCATTGAAAAAGTAGGTATATCGCTATTCTAAAATATAATGCAAAAATTGTGTAAAATTATATTGTAATTCAATTGAATCTATATTGTATATGAGGACCAAAAGAAATGATCAATGGACTCGGAAGACTGCTTCCACCATTTACTCATGCTGGTCAAACATACGGCTAACAATCCGAAATTCCACAACCTATAAGCCCTTAACCGACTTAGAAAAGCTTAACCATAAAATAATCGCCTCTGACAACTCCTGATAGCAGTAACTTAGTTAAGTTATTACTTACTTCTACTTAACCAAGTTTAAGTTAATAACTAAGCGCTTAAAACGCCCTTCTAAAGATGTTGACACTTTAAGACGAAGGAAACTTTAACTTAAGTGTTTTAAGTTAGAGTAAAATGTCTAAGTTGAGATATGCCTATAGTTTTAAGTTTTAGGGAACTGGGATTTTGTGGATAAGTTATAGTGCGTTTTGATGTTTTGGGATTAAGTGAGAGTTAAGTAACAAATTATCAATGTTTCCTCTAGAATTGAGATTAGTGTTTTTTTTTTATTGCAACTTTGAAAAACGTTTTAAGTAAATAAAGGCAGTCGCTACATGTTAAATACTTAGTATTCAGCTGCATCTCCCCTTCATCTAGCCTGAAGCACAGGTTCAACCTAGTTCAGGCAAATGAGCAACTGTGCCCTATTTTAATTATTAAGTTACTTTGTTAATGTGCCCCTTTTTATAAATAAACGATATTATTATTATTTATTATTAAATCTGGTTAGACTAGAAGCTGACCGCAACATAATTGGGAAAAGGCTAGGCAGATGGCGATAGGTAAAGGATTCGGCAGAGTTATACCTACAGTACACCTACATTTCACCAGTTACGTTTATGTCCCGGTGGCGAGCCTACCTTCCACTGGGCACAAGTCCAGACTCATCATCATCAGCAGCCTATAACATTCCCACTGCTGGGACACAGGCGTCCTCTGGAGTCTGTAAGAGGGAGAGGACCATAATTCTCCATGCGAGCCCAGTACTGGTTAGTGGATGTCACAGGTCTTCCAATATTTGGTTCTTAGAAGTTTCCTCGCGATGTTTTCCTTCACCGTTTTGAGAGAAGTGACGAGGAAATAATTTACTCAAAGTAAAGAGCTGCTTGGGTTCGAACCGACGACCCACAACTCGCAACTCGTAAATCCAGACTGCTACTGAGAAATTCCAAATCGAAAAACCAAATAACACTTAACCCAACATGGGAATCACGATCACTAGACCAAAAAGGCAGTTGTAGAAAATATTCAAAAAAAGAACAAAAGACGCCCAATCAACCTCGATAGGGAAATGGTAAGTACACATCGATTGAAATCAATCGGCAGTTCATAAAAACGTCGCCCGGCCAATAGGAGTCGTAAGTGACAATTGTTGAACTGATGCGACAGAATGCACTCGGCAATTGGACGTCTTCGTGTGGATGTCAAAGTTTTGGAAATATATTTTTCATTATAAGAAGGAGCTTGTGGTTAAGTAATAACAGCCTCACGGTTCAATCGATGAGGTTAAGTTACCTTTGCCACGGTTGGTCCGTGGATGGGTGACCATCTTTACGTACCAAAAACCTCTCCGTGCCTCAGAAAGCACGTTGAACCGTTGGTTCCAGCAGTCATTCGTTGATATTTGAAGTCGTTACGGGTCATCATAGTCATAGTCATAATTAGCCTATAATGTTCCCACTGCTGGGACACAGGCCTACTCTTGGTAAGGGGGAGTGGGCTGTAATTCATCACGCTGGCCCAGGTGTGTGGGTCTAGGGTGGGCAGCATTGATTCTAGGTCATGCCGGTGTCCTCAGGATTTTTTTATTACGGGCGTCAAAAGCGAAAATCTGACAACTAGTCTTCTTAATTATAGGTTCCTGAGTACCCAGTGATTGGGTTGTGGAGGTCAGATAGGCAGTCGTTCCATGTTAAATACTGGTACTCAGCTACATCCGGTAAGACTGGAAGCCGACTTCAACATAGTTGGAAAAAGGCTAAGCAACTGATGTATTGTAGAGATGTGATAATTATGTTAAGCTCCATAAATCTTACTGTGATCTACTTTATCGCCAATAAGCATTTAATCACTATCTGAACTCAATAAATAATTGAATAAGTACTGAAACGATTGATGAACAAATGTGTCAATTTATTACGGTCATGTTAACTAGAGCAGAACTACGACAAATAAGTAAATAAAGGTGAGTATTCTTTGTAACAGCCATTTTTGTGGGTAGGAAATCATCAAATGACGTCTCCCGTTCTGGGCGGAGCGGGAGGGCGTGTCAGACTTTTATTGACTAAAACCCACCCGTGTTCCTTCAGTTGCCTATATGCCAGGGCCACGGTAACTCTTTCGAACAAATCTCGCGACCCTAGCAGGATTATTAAACAGCCTTGGGCTACATTTCCATTCACAAAATTGATTTTAGTTGATGACAATGGTAAACAGTCGGTGCCAGAATTTTAAAGAGATCACACTTCACTATCGTAATAATTCGCGGATAGTATTAGTGAATGTTCTAAGAAACGACTTAGATTCGAGAATGAATAATTAAATAGTGAAAAAAAGGCTTTTTGAAACTCATTGTTTCAACATTAGTTACCTACTAATATTAAAATGTTGTTATATTTCATGTTCTGTGTTCATAACTACGCTAACAGTGGCCGTTGACCCCGCAATCAGCTGTTATAACATCAACTAGATAGCTGTCCAATTTTGACTGGCAGATGCCAATGAAAGTCCTGTGAAATCGGTCTCTCCATTCCGGAGATAAGCCGGATCTAACTACTCACATATGCATTAAGTTAAAACTTGTTATTTTACTATTACAAACAAACACTTTAAGTTGTTTAGATTACATTAAATATCGGTGGTTTTCAAAGCCAAATGCAGCTGTACTAAACAAAACACAAAATTATCGAAAATCTTTGAGCACCACACTCTAGGCCTCAAACGGTGCTAGCGCCGTGATTGAACAGAATTGACGCCGTGTCGCCTCGTCACAACTAATAAATGGAGTTCGTCTGCCTGCTGTGGGCCTATTGATAGATGTAACACTTATTTATAGTGTTATACATGTTGTATAATAGTGTTACATGTAGTACAACAATGATTTATTGTGACATTAAACACCCTATACTCCATACCCGATGCTGAGGCAGCATCATCAACGAAATTTCTATGTTATTTTTTTATTTAAAGTATTTAACTTATCTAGTTGTCGCCCAGTGGTCGACATTCGATCATAATTTTAATCCACAACGATATTGTTATATCTAAAAAAAACTAGTTTTCTGGACTCTTAACTGCGCCAAATTTCATAATCCTACGGATGCGTAATTTTCGTAAAAATATGTCTTATAAAGTTTTTACATCCCGTATTAATGTATAGATGTTACTAGTCTTAAAGCTAAACAATTTCTTTGTTTAAACGCGTTAATGTCTGGAACTTCTTCTCAGCCGAATGACGTCCACTGCTGGACATACGTCTCGGCGTATGGTGGTAAAAGACACAGAGAACGCTGCTGCCTATTCTCTAGTAAGTCCCTTAGTCACCTTTTTCGACACCCTCGGGAAGAACGTTAACCCAATTGCTTAAATCTAAATGCTGTTCCATAGTTATATTTTCAATGGAAAAAATTGCTCGAATTTCCGTTACAACACAATACTTTATTAAGGTCTATTATTTCGGTAAATTTTAAAATCTGCCATCAAAGATGTGGGCGACAACTAGTTCAACATTCGGCTATACAAAAACAGGTTAGATCATAGTCGAAACTAGTTCTTGATGTAGGCCTCTGGGTAGCAAAGATTAAGATGTGTTATTTAAATATCATCAAGAAATAACACGGATCTTAACAATGCCTACGTCAATGAATGCCATAACCGTTGGACTATATTGCCCCTTAAGTGTTTTGTCTCTTCCAGAGAGCTAAACAAGAATAATCAGCATTTAATATTCTCACTGCTAGGAAAGTCACCTTCTCTTTGTGAGAAGAAGGGGACGTTATTTGGCTCCATAGTCAAACAATAGATTTCCAAGTGAGCCATGGCAATTGGTGGCCCGCCTAAAGCCTTTCTGCAGACTCAACATAGAGAGCTGACCAGACCGATCGTCGCTTACCATCAAGTGAGAAATTGGCCACATCTTAAAAAACCAAAAATGTTTTATTTCATTATTACACGTTGTACATTAGACAGTTGGTGGCGTCTCCTTTTAAGCATATAGATGCCTGTGCCAGGAGGCGCCGCTCTTTTATATCCTTAAATTAGTGTAACATGTTACTAAACAAAATTTTATGAATAAGTAATTTTTATTTATAATCATTAGACTGTTGGTGGGTGTGTATATGTGTGCGTGTAAGCGTGTGTATGTGTGTACGTGAGTGTGTGTGTGAGATTGTTTTATTCGTAAGCGATTTTACTTTATATTTAATAGAAGATTCTTCCACATGCTACCTTATCTTATCATCATTTCAACCGTAAGACGTCCACTGTTGGACATAGACCTCCATCAATTCGAGGGGTTTGCCAAAATCGCCACGCTTGACAGGCAGGTTGGCGATCGCAGTATAGTGGTAAAATGCATCGAGAACGTTGCTGCCCATTATCGTAAGTTCCTTACTGGCTGACGCGACACCCACGAGAAGCCTTATTGCCTATCAAATATTACACAAAAATATGAAGATACTTTTTACAAAACACGAACTCAACGCATACCAAATCAATTCCCCGGTATTGTTATTTTTCTAATGACACGCCATTAACACAGAGTACTGCAATTAATATAAGGCATAGTTTATGGGACATTAAAAGCCATGGATTATGGCTTTCTACTGCGTAGGAGGGGTCAGCGAACCGTATCATTATTGTATTCGTTATTGATGACTTCGACTTTTTCGTTAAGTGTTATTTTTCTTGAAATATTAATATTATTGTTTACAATAGTTTGAGAATTCCGATCAGTGATTTGTTTCGTAACCGTTTGACGTTTATTTTGTTGTACCAAAACATATGAAACAGGCAAACAGTAATTTGAGGTATCTACCTCCCATATGCTCCAAAATTTTGTCAAACAAATGAAGTAGAACAATAATAGTCGAAGTTTGAAAAAAGTTAAACATTTCAAGTCCTTCCCAGAAGCTCGTACCTGGCGGAAAAAATAGGTGTGATGGTACAATATTTGTCCAAAGCTTCTTACAAGCAATTTTATCATCTACCTACCTTTTTTCCAAATATGTCGGGTCAGCTTCTAGTCAATTCGAATGCAGCTAAATACCAATATTTTACATGAAGCTACTGCCTATCTGACAAAACAGTTACTGGTCATCAAATCAAATCACAATATTTTTATAACTACATGGACACTTATGAAACGTCAGAAGCTAGGTGCACGATTCCAATTTTTTGATTCCTATGGACAATAAGTATACCATGTAGACTGAATCCACAAATGACAGTCGGGACTGTTGAACTCGGCTTTACGTGCTCTCCGAGGCACAGAGAGATCTCGATTTAATAATGAATGGCTACCCATCCACGAACTATCAAATTGAAGACTACCAATCATGAGTTTAAAACAAAATAAATTTAAATGCATTCCACAGCAACTCTTTATTAAAATACTAAAGAAAAAAATCAATCGACACATAAAAACCTGTCAATAAGATTTATTGCAATCAATTTCTTACTAAAATATCACAATGGAAAAACCACTTTTTTCTATAAAACATAATATTTAATCTAAACATACATAAAGTCGCCTTCCATGTCTGTCTGTCTGACCACCGTGTTTTTCTAAATTAAACTATGGATTTATTGGCAGGGTTTTTACCATAATTTAAAAAAGGAACGTAGGAACCTTACCCATAATAAAAAAAACCCGCAGGAACCACCAATATAAACGGGCAGTGGGCAGGGCACATTGCTCGCAGAAAAGATGGCCGATGGGGTCTAAAGGTTCTGGAGTGGCGACCGCGTAGCGAAAGACGTAGACTAGGAAGGCCTCGACACACAAGGTGCACCGATGACCTTATGAAGCTGCAGGAATCCGCTGGATGCGGAAAGCACATAACCGGTCGAAGTGGCGGAGCTTCGGGGAGGCCTATGCCCAACAGTGGATGTATTTCGGCTAAAATGTTGAGTCCAGAAGGTTTATGTATAGTTTATGGTACATAATGTATAGCTGTCTTTCATGGACATCTTAACTGTCATTTTTTGAATCTTTAACAGTCGTTACGGGTCGTCAAAAGCCAGAAAGTCTAACAACCAGCCTTACCAAGGGGTATTTATATCGTATGACCCAGTAACTAGGTGGTGGAGGTCAGAGTCATCGGTCAGCAGTCGCTCTGTGTAAAATACTGGTATTTAGCTGGATCCGATTTGGCCGGACCTCAACATAGTTGGGAAAACGCTAGGCAGATGATAAAACTGCCTGTAAGAAAATTTGGACAACCAAAACAGCGCACACTCCATTGAGATTGGCCGCCGTGGTCGAAATACGGTCTGGAGGACTATATGTACTATACATGCAGATTAATTTAAGCAGACGATACCAGGTAGTGCTTCGAATGACATTTTAGAAGGATGAAGAAACATCCGCAGTGGGTTCTCTATTCCGAATCTATTACTAAACACCTATTCCTATCGCCATGAGGGAACTTCAGGAAATGAGTTCAATTGTTTACCTGTTTTTTGGTTTTCAATTATTATTGTTCTTCTTTATTTGTTTGACAAAATTTTGGAGTAGGTGGGAGGTTAATACCTCAAAGTAATGTTTTCCAGTTTGATTGGCATCTGTGGGGTAAATGTTAATGATATAGGCATACGTCCCAGATTAGCATAATTCTTCTCAACTTGGTTGGGAAATGGATAGGATGATAAAAATTACATTTATAACAAAAAATCTTGATGTTTTGTCAAGTCGCAGAAGCCATGTAAAACAGGGGCGGGTCGCTAGTTCCATTAAAAAAAAAAATAGTTTAAAAAAAACTAAAAAACACGCTTCCATGGAAAACCAAACTAAAAAGTACAAAATAATGGAAAAAAAGCGTGGGGTGCTTTTAAGGTATTTTTTTATTGATATCAGGCACCCCACGCTTTTTTTCCATTATTTTGTACTTTTTAGTTTGGTTTTCCATGGAAGCGTGTTTTTTAGTTTTTTTTAAACTATTATTTATTTTCTATTTTTTAGGGTATTTCGAATTTTGAGACGTATGTCAGCGTAGTTTGTGACAGTTTTTTTGCTGTCCTGGTAACCCTGGCAAGGATAATGGCACAAATTTATGAAATTATTGCATTGTCATCAGTCCTTGACAGGTGTGCAAAGTTTGAATGAAATCTGGTCGTTTAAAGTGGGTCAAAATCGCACTATAAGGAGTCGGTTACAAACAAACATACAAATATACAAACATACAAATATACAAACATACAAATATACAAACATACAAGTGAAGCTAATATAAAGCGTGTAATAAAAAAGCAATGAAATATGAGAGTTACTTCGACTTATTATTTCTTGAGCTGGGATACATCTGTCGATTGTATTATAATGTGACGTCGATAAATATTCATAGGTGGAAGCTATTTTTATCGATGTCGATATTTTTAGTAGTAAGTTGGGAAGTTTTGCTACATTTTTATTCAATGTTTAAATTGGCTTTCTGAATTTTAATATTTATTTAAGCAACAGTTCGAAATGATAAGGTCATATTATGTCCTGTTTGTTAATAAAATTCTTTTTTTTCTTCTTAGGTTTATTCGCCCATTAATCTCTGATTGAATTTTATATATATAGATAAGAAGACGATTCATTTTTATCTAGTTGCCCGAATAAGGCTGACATTATTTTTTGATTACTTCGACAGTGCCCCATTGAATCGACTTATGAGTACCAAATTACAGGCCGCAGTTAATTCACCAAAGGACCTCCCAGTTAGGACCCACCGAGAAGCGTATTTTAATTAAAAATTAAAAAAAAAACAAAAATGTGCGAAAACGTGTTAAGTCGAGAGGGCCAGTATATTCAATTAAAACCGAAAAGGTTTTGCGAACACAGAACAAAAAAATCAGTTTTGGGGATATACGCGTTACGCATACAAAAATATGCAAAAATTTTCAAGCAGTTTTAAAATTATACGAGAATTTGACATTCAAATTAAAGTGAGGTGTCAACATGCGAACGGGCTCGGGTTCCGTAAATATAATTATTATTCGTCTATTCAAAAGTGAAATTAAAAATGTTGTACTAAAAAAGGTTGGCATTGTTTTTTTTTGGCTATCCTCTCTTGACATATTTAGCCTGAAATTGGGATAACAATACATTGCCACAGCCTTTCCATTCCAACCTGATTTTTGAACTAATTAAGAGGAAACAGACGATCAATGGACCAAACTGGGTAGTACGCAAAGAGCTTAGTGGCAAAAGACATCGCGTCAGGCCTAGACGGAGATGGCGGGACGAGTTGGACTCTCTTAATAAAGATTGGTCCTTGGAAGATCTTGACAGAAGGACTTAGAGAGAGAATAGGGAGGCCTTCGCCCAGCAGAGGGAAATCAACGGCAATTTTTTTTTAAAGAGGAAACGCAGTCACGTGATCGTTACCATTTTTTTTCTTAATGTTTTTTCTTTCATTAGTTTCCGCCATCGATACCCAATACGTGGGTAAAGTATTGGTAATTTAATTTAACCCCGCTTGTGTAACCCCCGACATCAATCGTCAGGCACTAGCCCACTAGACGCAACACCCAGGATGACTGAATATTACACCCCGTTCCTCATACCTCAATATACCGTATGCAGAACACAAACAAAATTGATGGTACAGAAGGTCAGGACTATATAACAAGCGAACCCGCGTACACATAGACACGTTTCATGTACAGTAAGTACAAGCGCACTCGTGACTGGTATTCGTTTGAGGTTGCCACACGTACGCGTCTATGTGAGCGTGACCTTGTTTTCGCTTGTTGTACGAAGCCGGCCTTCTGTACCTATCTATTTTATGTCCATAGTTATACTTTGAGTAATTAGTATGTTATGATTAATTAATTTTAATAACAAATTAATTTGGTTAATTATGGTTGTCAACCGCTCCTGGTTGATTTACTTGCTGTATTATTAATTAATGTCATTTATGCACTAATTGATATACCTAACAGTGACATGAAACCACATCTAGTAAAAAGCTGAAGCGACTGATTAATTTCCTGCCAAAGACTGAGTTTAGTTTTATTATTTAAAACTGCGTTATTTCATCTATAGAAAAATATTTTTTTGAAAATTCAACTGCAAGATTAAGTTTTTAAATTGTCACATTTTCTGATTTTTTTATGTCAACTTCAAAGCTGAGGCACTGTTTTCCGTATAACCCGAAAATGTTATCCACTCTAACACACATAAGCATCTTTCCAGTAATGAAAGAATTTTGAAATAGGATCTGCAGTACTATAGTCACTATGGCTTTCGCTAAACTTGTACTATAATCATCATCATTATTAGCGTATTATGTTCCCACAGCTGGGATACAGGCCTCCTCTCGGTCAGAGGGGCCATAATCCACCACGTGAGCCCAGTGTGGGTTGGTGTATTAATAAAAATAATTAAATTATCACGAAAAAATAAATATCGTCATCTGACATCGATAATGTCACATCACTACAGTCCTCCACTATGCTAATAAGAGCCAATTGATTTGCATGAAACAAATCTACTGTCAGGCAATTATTGTTATTGGCCATTAATTAAAATAAATCACTATGCGTGAGGTCTCCTTCTTTAGTTTTATTGTTTAATTATTTATTGATATCGCTGTTCCGTGATGATCTGGTATTATTGAACGGAAAATGTAAGGTTACTAAAATAAAGTCCTTAAAATTTTGCACACCACGCTGCGTTCCACAACAAGTATGACAGACGTAGGCAAAAACGTTGCCAGACTCAAATGGGATCGGGCGGGTCACATCAGCCGCATGCAGGATGACCGCTGGGCAATGGTCTCCACATACAGGATGCCTAAAGATGGACGACGCCGCCTCGTTCGCCTAGAAAGCGGTGGCGAGACGATCTAAGCGCGTACCGCGAGTGCTGGTTTAAGGTGGCGCGGGAAAAGAGTTCCTGGAAGGACTTGGGGGAGAACTTTGCCCAGCTGTGGGAAAACATACCTAGGCTAAACAAAAACACAATATTGCTGCATTCACTATTAGGTTATATTGCGTGTATGTCGGAATATATCCCATGAGAACGTAATACCGGGATTGAAAGTATCCTATGTGCAGGTCCAGGTCTGTGTGTGTCCAGGTTATAAACTAAATGTGTGCCAAATTTCATCCAGATTCGTTCAGTCATTTTAGTACCAATTCGAAAAATACATCCAGACAAAAAGACAACACTCTTCGTTATTATCTTATTACAATACAACATCATGTATAGATGTAAAGATAGTGCAATTTATTACTTTTCGTTTAGGGTTCCGCAGACTGACGCTACTCTAATCGTCATCAATTTGTATGAAGTTTTTATTTAAATTCTTCCAGTCTGTGGGCGCCTTTTATCTACGTCATGTCACTAAAATAATCTTTTTAACGCGAATAAACAGTTTTATGAAAAAGGCCAAGCCAGCTATAGACTCACGAAATAAGGATATCGTACCACGAAAACTATTATAATCGCCTAACAATTTTTCCTTAACAACGATTCACGGGAACCTAACAATGAACGAACAAAAAAGCACAAAAGGCGGCTATTTATAGTGCACCTAAGATCTCCAGAACAATTTACCTCCTATATTTAGCATACACAAAGAAACTTTATTACTTATATCGTTTTTTCCTTCTTTTGATCTCAGAGATAAAGCGTTATTATTTAAGTTTATTCTTTCGAGATAACGTTACAATAAATTGAGATAATCTCATCGCTACAAAGTCTAAAGAGTGTGTTTTCTCTGCCTTATCGCTGTGGTTTAAAACAGGGTTTAAGCATTAAATTGATAAGGGACATGGATTCCGCATTTATCTTCGTTACTTGTGTTTGTGGTAATAGTTTTGCTTTTTTGTTAATTAAGTTTCAGGTGAAAAAAAGAGTCTGTAAAGCCTTATGTGACCTTATGGTCAGTCAGTAAGTGGAAATAATGATTGTTGGTAGGCATGTCGTTAGAGTCAACCAGGATTTAACAGTCGGAAATCATAAAGCATTGGACAAGCGTGGGAATTAATTAAGAGACACTTATCATACCTAGAAAGCAGTGATGACCCGCCCAGTAGTTACCCCGCAACTGACGAGTTGTATAGGAAATCGAACCCAAGGAGGTACTTTGTGTAAATTATTTCATCACCACATCTCTCAAAACGGTGAAGGAAAACATCGTGAGGAAACTGGCATGTTCTAGACCTAAAATTCGAGGACGTGTGACATTCGCTTATCAACACTGGGCCCACGTGGTGGATTATGGCCCAATTCCCACAGAGAAGAAGCCTTTGTTACAGCACTGGGAACATCAAAGGCCAATTATGCTATGCTTATGCTATCATACCTGTCGGTTATATATTTACATTTGGTATACGTATACGTACATGAGGATGAAGGAAACAGATATGGACAAAGAGAGCTAGGCCAAAGAATTTATGGATAGATTGTGTGAGGAATGATATGAAAGAGAAGGAAGTGTGAGGGTTGACAGGGGCGAATGGATGAAAAAAAGTATTCCACCGACCCCAAGTAACATGGGAGAAGGTCAGGAGGTACCAGTTAGACGAGAAGATATAACATAGGAAATGTGACCAGCTGGCAATTCTCAATATCAAACCAAAACTATCTACCAATTAATTTACTTCCTACACTCGAAATGCTATCAAAACATTACACCTCAATTTCAAACGTAAACGTCCCTAATTGTTTTAATACCGACCTTCAGGGCAAAACGGATCCCAGGCCAAACGGATCGCAGCCCAAAACGGGTCCCGACTACCCAACAATAGCACACGGAGTCCCTTTGAACCATATAAATCATAGAATTAATTATTATTGGCCTACAATTGTAGCAATGTTTGTGTAAGTAACGTAGGGCTATGAATTATGTATGTGGCATAGCGTAAGATAATATTATTTCTCAGCAGAATTCAGCAAATCTTTGTTTCTAGCTGTTAGATGCTTGAAAAAACTTAGTTAACTTTTTATATTTAGTTGATGTAAGTTTATTATGGAAAATAAACAGAAACGTTCTGGAATATTTTTTTAAAATTATGTTTCAAACTGCATAATATCGAATATGCAGTTTTGGAGAGCAACGCGGTCAACCATGCAAACACGAAGTGACTTTAAATTATAATTACGCTGAAACTAAATAGTTTTTAGATTTGATTGAATGCGCTAATATCTGGATTCGTTGAAACCCTTTGACATGACGGCATTGATAGCCCATGTCTTGGGGAAGATTACAAGCTATTTAACATTGCGCTACGACTACCTGGAGCCGAGAAAAAAACAAAAAAAATCTGAAGGAACGCTAAGCGGGGCGATGCAATGCGAAACGAAGTCGTGAGCACAAGCTAGTATCTATAGAGAAAATATGGTTTTGGTTTGTCATTCAAACAAATCCAGTCGCAACTTTATTTAGCCGTTTAAATGTCTACTAAATTAACGTACATTTATTAGAAACCACCGACATTTTCCAACGAGACCACACAAGGAAATATAAATTAAGCAAAGACCGATTGAACGAATGAATGAATGAAGTGAACATAAATCCGATTGACATTAAATTACTGACGCACGTTTCTTACATCGATGTAAGAAGAGTTATTACAAACTAAATAGCTGGTATGAATATGCAGTTGACTGTACCGGGAGGTCTAATAGTACATTTATATTTACTGCTGACTGTACGTGGGTAGGAGATATAAATTATAGTGATAGGTTGTAAATGTGGTTTGTGGGCATTCAATTTTGATGTTGAGGAAAGTAAAGTAAACTTGGTTCATTTAAAAAAAGTTTCGTGGCTAAATGATGACAGCCGCATGGGACAATCGAAGGTTAAGCTACACTTCTTGCGGTCGGTTCATGGATGGGTGACCATCCATTACATATCGAGACATGCCATCAACCGGGCAAAGTTCCAGACTCCAGGCTACTGAGAAATTCCAGATAAAAAAACTCTATAACAATTTGGTCGACCTGGAATTTGAATCTTAAACAATTTCAGATTTTCTTTCCGATGTGGTTCTTCCCCTAACTAGAGTATCTCTAGAGATCTAACTAGAGTACTATGTACTACTTAATTCCGGCAGTGTGTACAAGCGTTAAAGAATCGCTGATTCCTTAGCGCCGCACAGTTCACGCCCTCGAACAGAATTTCTAATAAATCTTGTAACAGACCAGCGGGTGTCTTCTACTTTTGTGAGACACATCTTATATTGTGTATGTATGTGTGTAAGGTTCTACATGGATGTGTGTAATCTGTACTACACTATAGAACCACTGAAAAGTTTGTTTGTTTGAACGCGATGATCTACGGAACTCATCATCTGCCTAGCCTTTTCCCAAATATGCTGGGGTCAGCTTCCAGTCTAACCGAATGCAGCTGAGTACCAGTATTTTATATGGAGCGACTGCCTATCTGACCTTCATAACCCAGTTAATGGGTAATACGATAACTCTTGGTAAGACTGGTTGTCAGACTTTCGGGCTTCTGACGACCCGTAACGACTGTCTAAGATCTACGAAAGACAGCCGAAACCAACGGCAACGGCACGTTAGTGCTCTCTGAGGCACGGAAGGGTCTTGATATGTAAAGATGGTCACCCATCCACGGACCAACCGCGGCAAGCGTAGCTTAACCTGAACGATCAACTCGTGCGGAAGTTATTACTTAGCCACAAGCCCAGTTGGATTTGAAAAGTTATTTTCAATTGATACCCAAAATTCTTGAAGAAGGTTATATAGGCTGTTGAAATCACGCTACAACCCTTAGGAACCAAGTAAAAAGAATCATAAGCGAAAATGAATGATGACCACGTTCTCACGGACGTACAAACGGCTAGATATCAAGCTACACACACACATACATACATAGTTTACACATACATTACACACATACATTTTTACATACATTACATACATTTCCAGTTTAAGCTGACCTCTCATTATATGGAAATCCTATACAATGTGAGGTCAGTGTATACTGGACATGCACAGCTTGCCTTTGTACCCAGACATATCGTGACAGGATTTTTGGTGCACTGGATTTTCACCTTTCGGTGTTGAACCGAGCATTGAGAATTCAACAGAGTTCATAGCATCGAAAAAATACACTGTTCGATTTTCGACTCTAGACGTTAAGCATTACGTTGAAGACCAAATGCGCGACCAAAATTCGACGTATTTATTCGTCGATGTAATTGGCGCGGGCAGGTTGATAATTTCACGCGGACGAAGTCGCGGGCAGAAACTAGTGTATACAGTGACACACATGTGTGTGTATAAAGAATAAAGCGTGTAGCTTTGCGAATACGGATTCTAAGAAGAAAACTTAGTAGGCGTAGCGAACGTTTCTTAAATTTCCGAATCTTGTGGATTGAAAAGGATTCTACTTACGAAACAAATATCTAAATGCCAAAGGCTTAGGAATCTAAAAACCGTTATGATCTTTATAATTTCATGGAGTCTTAAGGATTTCGTACGTTAAACAATTTCATGAAGTCCTAACGATTTGGTACTTTAACAAAATTGTTGGCAAAACGTGGTGATTATGTAAACTGTAAATGATCACTCTTTGAAAGAATTAGAAGACCAGAGGGGTAACTTGCTATTGATAGTACCTAATCGGTTTCATTTTCATAAACAACAATCATTGTGTTATTTACGTTGCTGAGCCGACAATTTATTCGAACAAATGACGCAATGGTTTAGAAATAATCTTCAATACAATTCAGATTCTGAATGATAGTGTGTTACATAATTAGGGTGCTGGTTCTCATAGATTTTTACAGGATGTCCAAGAGTCACTAACCTACATAAGCCTTGAAGTTCCAATTTTTTATATTTTTTTATTAGCCGTTGCTGTCCCACTACTGGGCGAAGTCCTCCCCTTTCCACGTCTCTCTGTCTAGAGTCCAGGTCATCCCAAATTTCCAATACAAAAAAATATTTACAAACTGAAATTCCGTCACAAAGAATAAAAAACCAATTTATTTCGGGTACCACGAAACGTAATTAGACAATCGCTGACATAAGACAGACCGAAGATTGCTCGTTGACGTTTTATTTTAATAGACTTCCAGGCTTTTATTAAGTTTGCAAATTAAATTATCTACACTCAATATAGGATAGGACACAAACGAAGTCTATGGCTGATTTTGGGTTCTTGTAAAAGTATTGTCATGATGTACATTATTAATAAGATTTGTAGTGATTTTAAGTACGGTAAATTTAAAATGAATTAAAAAATAAAAAATTACGGTTTTCGGTTTCTGGCTTTACTTGAGTTACATACTCATAGCATTGCTTCTTGCCTAATTATATCGGGAAGATCCCTATAGGTTCTGATTCCCTTGCAAGCGTCAAATTATCCGCCAAAAATGGCCTTACATAGATTACATTGATTTAGAACTTTGATTTTATCACTGCAGTGCTTTCCACAAGTTAAGCACGTGTCGCATCGTGAGTTAAAAAATACTATACTATCTTCACCTGTGCGGTGTTTATATTCCGAAGAATAGTCATGTTTGTGCCGATACCAACTTTCAGTAATGACTTAAGAAGTTGAGACAATGTTACACGCATTTGGGTTTTCAAGTATTATCGAATTAATGATCCTCGTTCATGTCAAGTTCTTAAAGAATGCGGATCCTGGCATCCTTCCAGGGAAACTCTAGAATAAAAGGAAAGTCAGCGAAGTGAAAACTTGGCACTAGACTGTTGCTTCGTTAAGTCTGTTAATTAATATGCAATGATTAGATTTAATTTTGTTTTCTCGAAGGTCAACGCTGCACCCAATTTGTGTAACATACTTTCTATCACACATACACGCCTCACGCCTTTTTCCCATAGGGGTAAGCAGAAACTACAGAAGGCAATCTGTTACGATCCTCACATACCTACTCCTTTTGCTTTTGCGATGTCGCGTGATCGGCCATAATGCAGAGCCGACCAATCACGCGATATCGCGTGATCGGCACTCAACGTGTTAAGAGGGCCTTGTAGCTAAGTAATAACAGCCACACGGGTCGATCGTACCTAGTGGTGCCGGACGTAAAGAATAAAACCACCCCATTTCTTCCCGAGGGTGTCGTAAAAGACGACTAAGGGACTTACTAGAGAATGGGCAGCAGCGTTCTCTGTGCATTTTGCCACCATACTGCGATCGCCAACCCGCCTGCCAAGCGTGGCAATTATGGCAAAGCCCCCCAAATTGGGGGAGGTCTAAGTCCAGCAGTGGACGTCTTACGGCTGAAATGATGATGATGATGATGGGTCGATCAATAAGGTTAAGCTACGCTTACCGCGGTTGGTTCATGGATGGGCGACCATCTTTACTTGCCAAGGCCCTTCTATGCCTCGGAAAGCATTAAGCCGTTGGTCCCAGCTGTCATTTTAGGATCTTTGACAGTCGGTACGGGTCTGACAACTAGTATCACCCAGTTACTATGTTGTGGAGGTCGATTCCTGTAAAATACTGGTATTCCACTGCATCCGGTCTGACTGGAACCTGACCCTTTTGGATAAATATCACAACATTTATATCATAACACGACTGGCCTGTTAGTCTAGTGGTTAGTGACCCTGACTGCTAAGACTGAGGTCGTGGGTTAGATTCCCACACAGGACAAATGTTTGTGTGATGAGCACAATCATTTGTTTTCTGTGTCTGGGTGTAATTTATCTATTATACATATGTATGTATGTAGAAATATATAAGTATATTTATCAGTTATCTGGTTACCATAGTATAGGCTCTGCCTAGTTTGGGGTCAAAGATATTATTATTACTTATGATGTTCCTTCCACAAAGTAGGAGCTTCTGGGAAAGACTTCAATTGTTTTTCTTCATTGGTTTTCGGATTTAACTATTGTACTTTTTTTATATGTTTCACAACATTTTCAAGCATATAGGAGATAGATACTTCAAAGTACTGTGTTCTAGTTTGAAGGGCCTAGGGTGTTAATGATATAGGCATTTTCAGTCTCTAATTGGCATAATTCTGAGCGAGCCCAATTAGTATTGTTATGATGTTATGTGTCATAATGTGTCTTAGTGTAAACTGATCCTTACGATCAACAATTTCAAGGTACCTAAGTAATTAAGGATGGAACACATAAAAGGCAACGCCTAAAGCCTAATTCAGAAGGAAGGTTCCAAATAGGACCCTCTAACTATATCAGCAAGTTGTTCTCCATACATAATATATTGACCTAATATCGTTTTGTCCTAATATCGGCGATCCATCGCGCTGTTGGGCGCCCCAGGCTCCTTTTACCGTCCATTGGGCTCTGCCGGGTCAAGGGCGTTATCATAAGCAGATCCTAACCGTGTGTGTGTTGTAATGTTATGGTGATTAATTAAAATAAACTAGCTTTTGCCGTGCCTTTTTCAACTAGGTACCATGTCTCCTCTATAATAGATTAAACTCTATAGCAAAATTTTTTTCACTGAACTATACAAATTGTAAGAGAACTCTCAATGACGCTCTCCAAAGTATGTCTTACGAAGAAACAGAGAATTTACTAACTGTGTTAAAGTAAGTATTCACCTACGTTAAGTATTTAATTCTATAAAATTTTAGAAACTATTTTATAAGCTACTCAACATTAATACAATAATTTGTCTATTCACAACTTTTGGTTATTTATTTATTTTATAAGACTATTTAGGCTCTTCTTGCCTGAAACGCAGGATTACCTAGTTCAGGCACGTAAATATTAGAATATAATTTACATATAAGCAAACTGTACATATTTTGAAGCCTTTTATTTTTTGAATAAATATTATGTTTTGTTATGCTATGTAGAAGTGACATTCATATCACAGCTTGATTTCTCGATAGTTTACCAGTTATGTTTAAGTCCTTGGGGGCTTATAGGGGGCGAGCCTATTGCCGTCAATTGGGCACAAATCCGGAGTCCGGACTGCTACTGAGAAATTCCAGATAGGAAAACCATATAACAGTTTGCTCGACCTTCGAAACGAACTCAGAGCCTTATGCTCAGCAGCAGCGCTTGCGACCACCAGACCAACGACGCAGTCTAACAATTAAGCAGAAATAATAAATAAATAACGTTTGTTTGCGGTAAGTAGGACGTAAACTAAAGACCAAACACAGCAAAAATAAAAGAAAAAGCTGGAGGGAAAACATGCGTCACATACACGCAAAACGGCCATCGCTCAGCATAATGCTGCGACCCTATGCGAGACAGAGCCACAGCGCTGGCAGGTGTGGTAAAAATTAAGGGTGTGGTACAGATCATCTAACTGAACTGTCTCTATTAACCCAACATCGGAATCGCGAAAAAAAAGCATTACTCCAATACATGCTTGTGAATGTAGACACTTTAAAAAAATATAATGTCGATGTGCTTACAAAAATCAATGTGTAGTTATCACACAACGGATTTTACAGCCTGCACATATTGAAAGATCAAAAGTGCATAAAAACCAAAAGTCAGTGAAGTAAATAGTTGGCTAAAAAGCCCATATTATGGAACTATTTTCGATTCTGACAGATATCATGATACTCTAATTTCGAATCGTGAGTCATGTTCTATAAAAAAGTTCGCGAATAGGGACATTGACACATATATCTTATTTTCTTGACACATTCTCCATAAAATAGTGAAAAGAGCTACCAATAAGCCAAATGAAAGTTGTGTATCACAAATCTATACGGGAGGTCGGGTCAAAATGGACACTTGATAAATAGCACGTCTTTACAACAATATTGGGTTACAAACGCGACCCTTTGTCGCCGTATTAGGGCGGAAAGCCCTCAAAAGGGCCAAATTTTCCCACCTTTTCTCAAAAGATCGAGATTGAGATTACATATTGCTTCTATTACTTAAAATCGGGAGCAAATTTTGTTTGTTGACTGAAAACGGCTGGCAAACATGTATGTCGATTCGTCAACTTGTTTATTTATGTCGTCTTCGATATTGCTTGGTATTGTTAAAATATTTTAGTATTTCGTTTTCGGGAAAATGTTTATTTTGGTGCTGTAAAAATATGTGGATGATATACGAAGTGAATGTATTATTTATGCGATGTATTTTACACAAAATATATTCATAGATAACATAATGATATTTTCAAAGTAAACAGCAGAAAACTGTTTGACTTGTGCCTAAAGGTTTATTAGAAAACCAACTTCAGACAGCATCTGTCTGACATAACGTATTAACATAACTATTTATATCGCGCTGAGTCCCAATAAAAGTTATTCTTCCTTTCAATGTTTATTAACTCCTTGACAATTTTTTGTAACATTTCTTTTGTCTAATAATGTACAGTAAAAATGTGGAGAATTTTCTAAAGCAACGAGACTAAGCCCATAATAATAGAACATAAAATTACTATCAAACCAATAAATAACCGTGCTAAATCGTTTACAATCGACGCCTAATAAGAGCAATAAGTTCCCGCATGAAATAAGCGTTAGTCTTTGACAGATAGACCGACCAACGTCACTAGACCTCTTAGGCCTACAACTTTAACTTGAAATGTATTCTGCCCTACTTAGAACAGTCGTGTCAGGACAAAATGGTCGTTTTTGTACACAATGCGAACGCCTATGATATACGGTGGAGAATTTTATTTAATATCGTCTTATTGATTTATTACTTTAGTCGAGTGAGCGTTGTGTCCTATATTGGCCCAGTTTCCCCTAAATTGTGTTTAGTGACGTGTGTTTGTATGAATGTCGCCATTTTTCGTTTTAACTTATTGTTATTTGTATATGTAATATGGGGTTATGGCGCGGGTATTAGAGTTAAATGTATTGTTTCCAATTGATAGGGTTTTGTTGAAGGAATGTTAGGATTTCATAGTCGGCACTATTCATTTTCTATATTATTGCTGCTCATTTACAGTACATACATAACCCAGTGTTAATGGCTGTACGAGTTGTAGGTCGTAGGATCGAACTTGACCCTATCAGGGTAGCGAATTTGTTCGAGAGAGTTAACGTGGCCCTGGCACAGGCAACTGAAGGAACACGGGTGGGTTTTAGTCAGGAGAAGTCTGACACGCCCGCCCGCTGCGCCCAGAGCGGGCGACGTCATTTGATGATTTCCCACACAGAAAAAAAAACCGGCCAAGTGCGAGTCGGACTCGCGCACTGAGGGTTCCGTACACACCTGTAGGTATTCACGGTTTATGCATAAGGTTTATGTTTATGAAATTAAATGTTTTTTTTTTTAATTTTTATATTTGAGTTAATTGAATGAAAGGTAAATTGCGGTTTACGATTTATGACGTATTAAAAAAAAAAAACTACTTGCTAGATCTCGTTCAAACCAATTTTCGGTGGAAGTTTACATGGTAATGTACATCATATATTTTTTTTTAGTTTTATCATTCTCTTATTTTAGAAGTTACGTGGGGGATACAGACACATTTTAACACTTTGGAAGTGTCTCTCGCGCAAACCATTCAGTTTAGAAAAAAAATATATTAGAAACCTCAATATCATTTTCGATTTTCTATTTTTGTGTGAAAATCTTAATGCGGTTCACAGAACACATCTACTTATCAAGTTTCAACATAGCTCTTATAGTTTCGGAAAAAAGTGGCTGTGATATACTCGGACAGACAGACATACAGACATGACGAATCTATAAGGGTTCCGTTTTTTGCCATTTGGCAACGAAACCCTAAAAAAGGATCGAACTCAGACAGGCGTTTTGCATAGTGTAAATTATTTCATCACCACTGCGCTTAATGGTCCATTTCCTTTCGCAACGAGGAGGCTTGTGACTCAGCAGTGGAAACATTATATGCTGAATTACTATACTCCGTTGTTCCTGGGTTGTGGAGTTGCTACATGTAGTTTGCAAATTTTCTTAGGTAGATGACGACGATAGAACAGTCTCTATTTTTTTTTTTTTTTTTACTTAAGCGAGGTCGAGAGCCGCCTACTCTTGACCTCAATCACGCCTAATGATGAGGTCTATGACGGAATAAGCGTCCCCAGGAGATACTTGTTCACTCTAGTTTTAAAGGTAGAGTCGGTCAAATGGAAAACTTAATTACATTTTCCAAACTACATAGTACTTAAATATGTATACCTATAGAAATAGGCAATTCAACAATTTCTGAATGTTTCAGAGAAAAACGGATTGACGGCCGACAAAAATAGAGAAAAGACGTTAATGTTGCGTAAAAGTGCCACAATGGGAGGTCCTTCAATTCAGTGGTCTAAATAAAATAAGTCTTAAATATCAATAAGTCATTTTATGCTCGCACTGATATTAACATTATGAGATGCAAGTAAATATACGATTAAAACAGATAGTTAAATTACTTACCGAATGATTAAAAAAGTGTCCCAGTGTCACAAAATGGATAATAATAATTATTATTTACCTGAAACAAATAAAAAAATACATCATTAGTAATTTTATCCGATACAAACAAGCATCTTAGGATCCTTCAGATGATAACTAGGAATCGCGACTTTAAGGAAACTACAATCCTTTCACCGGTTATTTTTTTTTACCTTTGATTTTGTATCTCAGTAATCTTTATTCTTGTTGCCATAAGGTTGCTATTTGATCGCTGTCAGAGGTAAATTGAACTAAATTCAATCGACCCTTGAGTCTATTAGTCAACTTTCACGCGAACGTAATAATATCGCAGCGGGGTTTTTTCGCGTATCGTATTTTCAACGCTCGGTGTTAAACTGAGTATTGAGAATGCAACAGAGTATATACATCTCATCGCGTCGAAAATCTAGCACTATGTTTAAGTGTTCGGTTTTCCAAGTAGCAAATGCGATACCGATTTGATACCCTTGGTTGATAGACTTTCAGACATCTGACTGCCCGTAACGACTACCTTCAGAGGTACGGTAGGATCTTGGTATATAAAGATGGTCTCCCATCCACGGACCAACCGCAGCAAGTGTAGCTTAACCTGATCGATCAAACCGTGTAGCTGTTATTACTTAGCCACAATCCCCTCTTACAAGCCAGATTACCGTGCAACACAACAGTAAAACTAAAAATCAAGTTACACTTAGTGTAACTTATCTGAACAAGGTCTGTAAACGTGGTCTGCCCACGCAAGGTTCAGAGTCAAAGTTCTGGTAAACGACTTCTCTTTAATGTATTTTACAAAAGCGGTTGATATTCTGTGAAAATACGGGTTTTTGTGGTGTGAGGTTGTAGTAGTACAGTTGACTACATGTTCCATGGTGACCTTGAGCTGGTCTAGCGTATAAGAGAGGAGTTTCAATAGAATAAGAGAGTTTGACTGGCCTGTTAGTCTAGTGGTAAGTGACCATGACTGCTAAGACTGAGGTCGTGGGTTCGATTCGCACCCAGGACAAATCTTTGTCTGACGAGCACAATCATTTGTTCTGTGTCTGGGTGTAATTTATCAATAATATGTATGTATTTAGAAATAATGAGTATGTTTATCAGTTGTCTGGTTACCTTAGTACAGGCTCTGCTTAGTTTGGAATCAGATAACGGTGTGTTGGTTGTCTTAAGATATTATTAGTAGTATCCTAATTGCATAACCCACAAACATACATAATCAGCCTGTAATGTTCCCACAGCTGGGACACAGGTCTCCTGTCTGTGAGTGGGAGTGGGTATCCACCACGCGGGCCCGGCGGCTTCGAATTTTTGGTTCTTGGACATGCCGGTTACTTCACTGTTTTGAGAGCAGTGGTGGTGAAATAATTTACACAAAGTAAAGTGCTGGTCTGGGTGTGAAGCTACGACCTATACAACTCCTTAGTCGTGGCCGCTGCCACTAGGCCACCACTGCTCAAACATAGTCAAAATCTTTGTTGACTAGATTGCTACTACATCTATACTAATATTATAAAGCTGAAGAGTTTGTTTGATTGAACGCGGTAATCTCAGGAACTACTGGTCCGAATTGAAAAAATCTGTATGTGTTGAGTAGCCTATTTATCGAGAAAGGCTATAGGCTATATAACATCACGCTAAAACTAAGAGGAGCGGAGCAGTAATGAAGAATGTTGTAAAAACGGGGAAAATCGCACGGGTAGGCGATTCGACGCGACGGGAAGGGTCGGGGGAACAAGAAATTTAACGCGGACGAAGTCGCGGGCAGAAGCTAGTTGTTTCATATGTTCGAAAAAATTTCAACTCTATCTGCTCAAATAACACAATGAATGTAGTTGAGGCAAAATGAAATCCATTCCTACTGTAAGTGTTTATCTCTTATAGCTTCTGCCTTCCTCAATATATAGGCTACTCAACACAAAAAAAAAAACAATTCGAACCAGTAGTTCCTGAGATTACCGCTTTCAACCAAACAAACAAACGGCAGCTTTATAATAACAATATTAGTATAGATAATCCTTAGCTTGCTTGCTTAGCTTTGTTATAATGTTATGGTACAGGCTGATCGTTCAAAAACAGCACAAAATACTACAAAAACACTATATCAAACGAACTCCACATTAACCCTGCGAAGCGTACGTCTCAATTTGCCCATATCAGGGCACAGTAGTACAAAAACTAGTGTCGCGGCTGCAGGGGGCAAAAAAGGTGCAAAAACTCCCATGTGTGTTGAGCAAACAGTTCTATATGGGGTAAGAAAGTGAGCAACGTCGAAGAATGAACTGCCCGCGGCGTTGGAGGTTTGGGTGGGGCTAGAGGAGTAGCGGTTTTGAGTGTGATGATAATTAGTGAAAGAATTTTATTAGTAACTAACAAAAGTTATGTCGATCTTCGAACGGACGTGAAAATTAGCGGCGGGATTTTCTCGCACACTAGGTCGTGTTTTCTTCTTCTGGTTCATGATTAGTTAAATACTATTAAGAAGAGGGGAGTTAAGGTAAAAGGAACGATTTCAAAAATCCCTGGAAGTTAACTAAATCGTATTCGTTCATATTCGTTGTTGAAGGACAAACACCTTTAATAATATTGAATGTCTCAAACTGTTATTGACAGTTTTTTGACGTAACAACCGGCAGACTTTATTCACTGATTAAAATACTAAGATTCCTATGCTAAACGTAAATAATGTATACTACATAAAAAATAATAGTTTAAAAAACTAAAAAACACGCTTCCATTGAAAACCAAACCAAAAAGTACAAGTTTTTTAGTTTTTTTAAACTATTATTTATTTTCTATTTTTTAGGGTGTTTCGAATTTTGAGACGTATGTCAGCGTAGTTTTCGAAGACAGTTTTCTTTGCTGTCCTGGTAACCCTGGCAAGGATAATGGCACAAATTAGTTTGTGACGTATGTCAGCGTAGTTTTCGAAGACAGTTTTTTTGCTGTCCTGGTAACCCTGGCAAGGATAATGACACAAATTTATGAAATTATTGCATTGTCATCGGTCTTTGACTTGTGTGCAAAGTTTGAATGAAATCTGTTCGTTTAAAGTGGGTTAAAATCGCGCTATAAGAGGTCGGTTACAAACAAACATACAAACATACAAGTGAAGCTAATATAAAGCATGTAAAAATGGACTGTCTAAGTATCTGTAATGTCAAAATATCTGTAATGTCAAAATAACAAATGTTTATATTATGTATATAAATTATGCCTGCCCACGACTTTGGCCGCGCCAAATTTTTGCTCCCGTGACCCTTCCCGTCGCATCGAATTGCCTGCTAGTTTTCGTTCATTTTTCGTTGTTGCTGTGCTCCTTTTGATTGCAGCGTGATGTTATATAACCAATATTCTTCCTCAATAAATAGGATACCCAACACAAAAAGATTTTTTCCATTCAGACCAGTAGTTCCTGAGATTACCGCGTTCAACCAAACAAACAAACTCTTCAGCTTTACAATATTAGTATAGATATACGGCACCTACTTTGAACAAAAACGCTTTTTTTTTTATTTTGTCGGTCTACCTGTTTTTTCCAGCTAATCTCCGAAACGGCTGGACCGATTTTGACACGACTAACCCTAGGAGATCTTATGTCTTGGTAGCACGTACCCGTGGGATAGTTTCCAACATACATGCGGGTAAAACCGCGGGCACAGCTAGTATTCTATGTTCTTGGCTTGTTAAATAAACGTATTATGAGCAAAAACAGTGTGAACCTTGAATTAAAACAGACATTTCATGTTACAATTAACCCCAACAAGGCATACTAGTCTATAAAACTCAAACCTTTATAAGAAACTGCATTTACAGCGACAAGAGTCTCGTTTGTGATTGAGATCGAGTGAGTGAACAGAATGAACGAGTGAACAGAATGAACGCTAGATGAAATAAAATAGTAGAATTAAACACACATCGCGTGGGATGGTGAGTGGGGCCATAAAAAGCGCGTTTAGATCGGATCATGTTTCTTGGAGTGTTCATGTTGTGAGAGATAATAAGACCATACCTCTTTAAGTGTTGATGATTACCTAGGTTTGTTCACTAAGGCTATTGCGAATTATGAAGAGGTGTTGTCCTTTAAGGATGGGTCAATAAAGGAATTCTGAAGGAAGATTGTCTTTAAAAGATCGCTTACGATTACCATTGCGATTGTCCATTGTATTTTTTTTACATTTTCATACAGGGTGTCAGAGACGTCGACGCGCATACTGTAACCATGAATTCACATTTCAACATGACTTTAGACGCTGAATCTAAGCAATCGGAATTGTACGCTTCTCCTAGCGTCGATTTTTTTGTCAGAAATTTAAAAAGCATAGTTTTTCCATACATTATGAAAGCGTATTTGGTGTGTGACACAGCAGATTTGTTTTTGATAACAGACGAAAAATTGCAACACGTTTCAGAAGAATTTAATTTAGATAAAGGGTTAGTCGCTTGACTTGTATATTATTTCTTCACCACTCTATTTATTCACTCAAAACGGTGAAGGAAAACATTGCGATGAAACCAGCATGACCTAGAACCACAAAATTCGAAGACATGTGCTATCTACCAACCCGTATTGGGCAGGCGTGGTAGATTACAGCCCACTTGCTCACACCAAGGAGGAATGGGTAGCTCGCCGCCCGGTAAGGACCAGGCTCGGGTCGACGGCGTGTAGTGTTCCACGCGCGCCTCAAAGAAATGTCAGCAGCACTGAAGGGGTCTGCTAGGACCGATGCCTGCCTAGTCGCGAGATTGTTCGAAAGAGATACCGTGACCCTGGCACAAGGGCAACTGAAGGAACACGGGTGGGTTTTAGTCAGTAAAAGTCTGACAGACTGACTGACTGACTGACCGGACTGACTGTCCGTCCAGAGCGGGAGAATGATTTCCCATCCAAAAAAAAAAGGGAGGCCTGTATTTCAGCAACATTATAGGCAGGTAAGGCTATATCGCACGAGTTGGAAAGAAAAACTTCGAAAAAAAAACTCTCCTGTTTGAAAGTCAGTAAATAAGTTTTTTTCTGGTTACTGTGTTCAAATTCACAAGTTTCCGTGCCTGGTTTTAACCCAGTAAGTAATCTTGAACTTACGAAGCCGATTCCTTAACCTATGTAGGGGAGGGCGGGGCTGGTACTAACAAATTTTGTATTATGGTTTATATTTTCATTGATAATCAACTTTTTCATTTTATTTTTTATTGAAAACATGCTTCGGTTATTCAGCTATGATCTTAGTAACAAAAACCATCAGGTAAATAAGTGCTTTCAGAAAGAGAGCCATAAAAACCAAAAAAGTCATTTGTTAATACATACCCCGCATCTGGGGCAAATATTAACCGAGCTGGGGTAAGTATTAACGTAAGGGGTAATTATTAACAGAGACTAAAATTTTATAAAATACTTAAATAAAATGTCACTTAAATTAATGAAAATGTTTTATTGTCTTTAATGTTAAACAAATCAGTATTTTTTATGATAGAAATTGAAAGAATATAGAAAATTCTTTTGAATCTACACTTAATAACAATCATTGCTACATATTGAATATATTTAAGCCTAAAAAAAATGAAACTCACTCTTTAAACTTAATGCTTTAAAGTTACATAAACTTTTTAGGTTCAACAGTCTTAAGTTTTTTAACGAGATAGGAAAAATAGTATTATCTTATAAATCTGCACTAATTAACAACAATTGAGCATTAGGGTTTTTCTAACCTACAAACATTTGGTTTCTATAGTTTAAACTTAATAATTAAGTAATAAGTCACATAAACCTTTAGTATCAACAGTCTTAAAGAATCTCAATGAGTTACACTAAACAATACAGTATTTTAAATCTACTTAGTATTTATAAACAATTGTCCCAGTGTTAATACTTTTTAGTATCAGTCTTTAGCTATATTAATAAGGTAACTAGTTTAATCAATCTTAATCTAATTTGTACTTAAAATTAGACAGGAAATAGATACTCCATATAAGGCTATAATTAATCAGAATAGGAATTCTCATCATCTGAGTAACAGTTAAGGCATATGTATTTTCTGGTATCACCTCTAATACAGGTGATATGAGCCCATCCTTTGCATAAAATACATTGTATCCAGTCAAGTCCAGATGTGTCTTCATTGTAAGACTCGGCGCAAACTAAACAGAAGCAGGTATCTTCTTCACTAACATCCTGCAGAATATGCTTATTAACCTTTTCAACTTCAACTCTCCGGGTTACTTTACCTTTACCTTTCCCCTTTCCTTTGCCTTTACCCTTATTTTTAGTTTCAGACAGACTAGTTTTTATCTTTTTTGAAGATTTTAATTTTGCTTCCTCCTCTAAGGCCAATTTTTCGGGAGTGTCAGTGAGAATCGTTGATTTTCTTGAACGCTTGCGTTTGGATTCGACACGTGGAGGTGCTTTTGGAAGCGGTCTTACTGTTTCTACGTTAAACTTTTCTGTAGGCTTTATATTTGACGGTCTTCGTTCATTTGACGGTCGCTGCACATTTGATGGTCCCGGCTCATTTGATGGAACGTGTGATATTTGATCAATAACCTCTGAAATACTTATGTCAATATCAGGCATGTTATCCATAATTTCATTTTGGATTGAAGATTCTAAATTTAGTGATACTTCTTCTGGGTTGACAGAACTATCTCCGGGCTGAAGTGATCCCTGGTTTTCCATCGAAGCAGTATTTGGATCGGGACGATCAGTAACAAATGATGGTTGAAAGTCACAGTCTTGAAAGACATCTTCATTGCACGGCCAAATGCCAGCTTTTTTAAATGAGTTGGTGATATTGTTTTGAGTGAATGCCAGAGGAAATGCTTCTTTGACAATTCCAGGGAGATCATAGATCGTCATGGTCTTCCCAGGATGATTAATCATCCAGTTTGTTTGCTGCCGGCTTATATAATTTTTAAATGGACCATACACACCAACATCTAGCGGTTGGAGGTTATGGGAGCAATGTGGAGGGAAAGACAAAAGAATGATGTGGTTGTTTTTTGCCTTGGTGACGACCGCCACAGTAACATGAGAATGATGATTATCTAACAGCAATAAAACTGGTTCATGCTCTGATGTTTTAACATGTTTTAGAAAGTGGTCAATAAATTTCGAAAATTCTTTTTCAGTCATCCATCCGGAACTATTTCCTACACCTATAGACCCGAGTGGCCCATTTTGGACGAATAAATCACTATATCTGATCCGTGGAAAAATGAACATACATGGTATGAAATTACCAATAGCATTTGCCGCTGCCGTAATTGTCACTAGAGTACCCCGTTCAGCAGATGTAACTGCCCCTACCTGCTTGGAACCTCGTTGAGCTACCACTTTCTTGGGTTTTTGTACCGTTGTGACTCCAGTCTCGTCTACGTTCCAGATTCTACTCGGAGAAAAATTGTATCTTTGAAGCACTTCTTGATATTTTTCGAAAAATGAATGAACATTAGTACGGTTAAAGGATGTTGCTCTGCTTAAGCTGGTCGCCTCAGGACTCCGAATAGACAAGGATGCGTTGCGCTTCATAAAACCAGCAAACCAATCTTTGCCAGCCTTACCGTCTCTTTTCCAAGATTCTGGAATATTATCTATCTTGTATCGAATGGCAAGCTCGTAAGCTAATTTTTTTACATCGTCTGGTAGCAGTCCAAAATAGATATTAGAACATTTTACTAAATAATCTGCTATCATTGTTTCTTGCTCAGAATTGAAAACTAGACGATTTTTTTTATAACCCACTTCAACAGAAGTTCCCTCTTTTTTTTTCTTCACATATTTAAATAGCGTTACATGACAAATATCATATTCCTTAGCAACATCTCTATATTTCCTGTTTTTATTCAGAACTTCTTCCGCTGCCAGCTCAAATACTTCTTGAGACGTAGACCCCCTTGTGCTCTTCCTTTTGTAATGCCTCATTCTATAAAAAACATACTTATTGCAAAAAACACTCGTTTAATATCGCATACCTACATGTGGGGTAAGTATTAACATGTTAATACTTACCCCGCTCAATTTGTTAATTTTAGCCCCGAGGTTACTATTTATACTTTATCAATTACAGAAAATAATCTATTCAAAATAATTACAAATGACTATAATAGTTTAAAAGTCAATAAAATAGAATTTCACTGAGGATAAACTTTGATTGAATTTAACGAAAAAATAAATCTTAAATCAAATTATTACGTAGTATGAAAAGTTTGATTACCTGTCAATTCGAGGTTATTGCGCACAACTATCACTAGCGACGGCCAGTCGACAACTGACAAGTCAGGACACGTTCGGCTGTGTTTATAGTTATCCTAAACGGAGTTTCATATTTTACACACTTTACGTTTGGCAGGAATAAGCTTGTTAATTCTTACCTCCGTTAAAACCAGCCCCGCTCTCCCCTACCATTTCTACATTTCCATGTTTCCTTCGCCTTCTTATATAAAAAAAAAAATCAAATTGAATCCAATACCTGACAGATCTTCAATAACTTTCTGATATTGGTATTGAAATTCGAATCTCCAACTCCCTTTTGTACACCGTCCCAAAACTAACCTTATTTCTTGGAAGATTAGGTTGATTTTCGTGGATACGGGGTGGAAGGTCAAGGTGAAAGGAGTCAGAAGGTCGGAAATATTAAATGGGGTTTTCAGGTTCACGTAAATGTAATAATGTGAATGTGTGTCAGTGAAAATGTATGATAATTGTTTTGATAAGGTTTTAATTTTGCTGGTAGTATTAAGTCTTTTTTTTTTTTCAAAAAAAGGAGGAGGTTATCAATTCGACTGTTTTTTTTATATGTTTGTTACCTCATAACTTGTGACTGGGTGAATCGATTTTGATGATTCTTTTTTTATTTGAAAGCTGGTGCTTTTCGAATGGTCCCATTTTAATTTGGTTCCATTCGGACAATGGGATCCATGTGAAACCATATAAGTCTTAAATTTGCATTAAGTATTTGCGCGACAAATGAACGAATAACGCGATTAGATTAGTGATATATTAGATTAGAGATACCCCATCTACCATAACTCAAAAGTTAAAAACCGACTTCCTTAAAAAACAATACAAAATCAAAAATAACTTTAATTTCGGAAGTCGGTGGCAAAAAACCTTAAATACAGATCCTAAGACACCGACTTACAAAATTAAAGTAATTTTTGACTTTGTAGTGTTTTTTTAGGAAGTCGGTTGTTATTTTTTTTTTTTTTGTAAAAAGTTAAAAAAAAAGTAAAGATGGCAAATTACTTTGTTGTGAAATGTTAAGCGCAACTGAGGTAAGCTTGAGGCTTAATAATAACAGCCGCATGTATTAATCGATCAGGTTAAGCTACGCTTGCCGCGGTTGGTCCGTGGATGGGTGACCGTCTTAACATTACAACACTCCTGTCATTCGTAGATCTTTGAAAGTCGTTACGAGTTGTCAGAAGCCCGAAAGTTGACAACCAGTCTTACCAAAGGGCTATCGTGTAACCGAGTAACTAGATAATGGCGTTCAGATTGGTAGTCGCTCCGTGTAAAATATTTTCATTCAGCGGCATCTGGTTAGACTGGAAGCCAACCCCAAATATAGTTGGGAAAAGGCTAGGCAGATTATCATGTTAAGCCCAAAATTCAGCCACAAAACTCTGTTCGCTGACACAGTCATAAGATCTAAAAAATGAACTTAGAGGAATTCGTTTTATGAACCCTGAAGATGCAGTGGCTGTGATTGAAAAAGGCGTGGAAGAGATTCCTAAAGAAGTGTTAGCATACACAATTTATAAGTTATTTTATAAGTTATTTATTTATTGTTCACTTCAGGTTATATACATCATTGTAGCCCTGGCTCTTGTACTAGCAGTTCCTGAATAAAAAATACAATAATCGACTATTTAAAAAATATTATTTGTGTGTTGCAACATTGTTATTTTGAAATATTTTACACTTTAAGTTGTGGCAACAGATCACTTTTGAAGTAAAACGGCGCGAAAATACTCTCTTGCATTCTAAGCTACAGACGATGAAGGTGATTTTGAGTTACGAATTGAAGGTGTAAAGGACTACTGCACCTTCAATTCGTAACTCACTTGTAGTTCGTAAGTGACTTGTACTGGTATTCGTTGGTACAATTTTATCAGAAGAGTGGGCCCACGGCTTCAGTAAATGGTTCCATCGCATGCGAAGTTGCTTAGTAAGAAACGGAGACTACTTCGAAAACCACTACAAATATTAACAGGCAACATCATTCCATTTTTATTTTCTTACAACTTTTAGAGTGACCCACGTATTGAATAAAATAATCAGTCTCTCATGGTACTTAATACAGTTTAGCTTAGATATTAGTCTAACTCTATAGCGATGGCGCTTTACGGACCTTCACAGTGTTGCGGCGCTGTAAATGATAATCCTATGGTTTCAAGTTAAGTCCCATTTTCTTTTCATAACATTTTTCTTTTTTCCACAAACAAACCTGTACTCCGCAACACGCACTTGCACTAATGCACTCAAAAGCACTCACTTTCCTCCGAACAGCCACCCACCCTTCAGTGAGCCCCCTTCAGTCAGCCCCCCAGTCTGGTTCGGTCTAGCACGCACCACAATTATTTTTAATCGCAATATAAGTGCAAAGAACAATTCGCTCAACAAATCTTTCCTATTATTTTTGTAACTTCGAAAGTTTGTATGTTTGGGTGTTTGTCACGCAAAAGTGGCTGGACAGATTTGGATGAAATTGCACACACAGATAGTTACAACATAGATTAACACATAGGACTTTATAGTACATTCCCGTAGTTTAATACTCGGCATCCACAAAGGGGAAGCTAAAGTTAGTCACCAAACCTACTGAAGGTTCCGTAGTCATTATATTAAAAAAAATATTAGTAAAATTTTATTTTCTTGCTAGTTTATGCAGTTAAAAGAATAAGCGTTAAGTAGTTAAGTTCTTCTAAATAAAGAGACAGCTATGCTGCTGTGGAGTTGGTTGCGCCACTTCTTACTCCTGGCTAAAACACTGGAAAGTGGTGAAGAGTGGGCGTTTTGGAAGACTGTGTTATGTAATTTTATCATTTCAAAAACTCCTGAGCCTCAGTCTTGAATACCTTCGGTAGTCCGTGCCTCAGAAAGTACGAAAAACCGTTGGACTCGGCTGTCCTTCGTAGATCTTTGACAGTTGTAATGGATAGTCAGAAACTCAAAACTCTGCGGTGGTAAGAAGCCCAAAAGTCCTGATAAGGCAGCTGGTGAGTCAGCAAGCTGGACGCGAGACTGTCGGCCCAGAGTGCACTCGACATAAACAAGTTTCTTGTGCACATTGTTTTAACTCGTGGAAAACGTCATTTAAAAAAAAAAAAACTTCATGATGCTGGCTGATGGACAAAATTGATGGACGCTGCTTTAATTATTTTATTTATTTTTACCACGGAACCCTAAACCCCTTAATGCGTGGGGGTTTATAATGTTTCCCCTTCAGGCTATTAATGCGGATTTGAGCTCGTGATTTTAATAATTAAATCATCAATGTATCGGCAAAAACATTTTCTGTCCGCTTTTGGCTTAATTAGGTCGTTTTAATAAAGCCGATATAGCCGGGATACGCGAGGGCTGTTTTTCATAGGTAAGATAGGAAGCTAGAACCTCTGTTTACTGTCCTGGCTTGGCAGAAGCTAGACCTGTTTATATGAGGCCAGATAATTTGAAGCTTATAATTTTACAATTGCAGTGACAAAAGTCCGTAAAGTAAAATTAACTGCATTCTTAAAATCACCCTCTAAAAAATATGGAACAAGAAAATAATCTCATCTGAAAAGTGGTGTAGCACTTAATATAGTGTCCAGCGTGTTCTGTTGTCTGCACGCTACAGGAGTTGATGGACGTGACTGAAAGTGGCAAGCTCGTAGCCAAATTCTGGGCTGACTGTATTTAGATTGCTATCGACACGCTAGGAAGAATAAGAAGAACTAAAGCTGAAGTTTGATATTACGTAACTTTTTATTGTTTTTTTGCAAGTCATAGTGCATATTTTAGGCATGACTTTATTATTTTAACACAGAAAAACCACAGAACCATTAAATAACTTTTTGTCAGCCCGTCTGTCACAGAGGTTTTACTCAAAAACAGCAAAACATAGCAACATGAAAATGCGCTCCATCTAAATAATTATTTCGCTATAAATTCACGTCTAAATCTAGCATTTGGCAACAAGAACTAATAAGTCTTTGAGTACCAACGTTTCCTGATAAGTTCTGTTCAATTAGAACTTACATTTCGTACAATTTGCACGAAAGAGAGATAACTTGCCGACATGTTGACAGCAAGTTGTGTTTCACAAATCTTGATAACAAACTTGATTTGGTTTAAAGGTGCGTCTATACTAGCATTCGTGTAATGGGAATTTGGCTACGTACATCTGAGTAAAATTAATCTGCCTTTTCCTAATTATGTTGGAATCGTCTGAATGACGTCTCCCGCTCTGGGTGGAGCGGGAGGGCGTGTCAGACTTTTACTGACTAAAATCCACCCGTGTTCCTTCAGTTGCCCATATGCCAGTGCCCCGGTAACTCTTTCGAAATCCATGATCCGTGTGGGGTCGGACGTAAGGAATAGCTCCACCCCATTTCTATATGCGTTCGACGCAAATATGCATTTTTGCTGAATGTTAATTAATACACGAACAACAACAAAATCATCGGCTTTTCAGTAAAGTTTTTTTTTTCAAAAAACGAAAAGTCATGTCAATCACTCTACCAATAACTGGCTGATATGAAACAATACAATATTGGTGGATAACCTTTCCCCCCTTTCCCCTCTATTCCCTAAGGCCACGGAAACACACGAGAGCCCCCGAGAGCTTACGAAGTACGCATACGAATTTGTCGTTCTTTTCACCAACTGTTTTTTTCTTTTATTTGATTCTTGCGTTACGTTACGGAGTAGAGAATATTATATTAGATCGAAGATTGGGAGGTGTTTTTGGGTTTGAGGAAAAAGAAGACAAGGTGGGCAATATTGATCAAGCTAAGATAATATTTATCAGACAGAAAACAAGAGACGACGAGATTTTTTTCATGAAATAGTCATACAATGGGATTATATAAATTCAGATGTAACTATTGATGAATTTATTGATTGTAATTCCATAAAGCCATATTTCTCAAGGTCATCATAATGAGCCTATAAGAGAAGAGGCCTGTGGAACACCACAGGCTTCTTCTCGTCGAGCGGGAGTGGGCCATAATCCACCACGCGGGCTCAGTACGGGTTGATAGATGTGTAATGTCTTTGAATTTTCGGTGGAAGGGGTGAAGGGCGGGCGTTTTGGGGGACTGTCTTATATAACTATGACGTTCCGACTCTCATCATCATCATCAACAGCCTAAACTGTTCCCACTGCTGGGACATAGGCCTCCTCCTCCTTGAAATAAATAAACTTATAAGCATTAACGTTTTGATCAACATAAACTAATCACTACTTCTGTGTTCCAAAAAATCAACCAAAATAAAAAACTCTTTGTATGAGTGGGCTACATATGTAGTCCACGCGACTACTCCAGGGTTAAATAATTTACACATGGTAAAGCGCCTGCCTGGGTTGGAACCCACGACTTACGACTAGTAAGTCAGGGCTGTTTCCACTGGGCCACTGCTCTCATTTGTTACGGTCATCCTCATCATCATCATTTCAGCCGTAACACGTCCACTGCTGGACATAGGCCTCCCTCAATTTGGGGGTCTTTCCCATAATCGCCCCGCTTAGCAGGCGGGTTGGCGATCGCAGTATGGAGATGGTATGCAAAGAGAACGCTGCTGCCCGTTCTCTAGTAAGTCTCTTAGTCGCCTTTTACAATACCCGCGGGAAGAAATCAGATTGTGCTATTCTTGTTCTTGTTACGGTCGCGGATTATATTTTAAGCAATATACAACCTGAGACTGACTTGCAAAATGTACCTTGGCGGATCTTTCTTAAGTAACTTGCTAATATTTCATTAGTATCAGCAAGCGAAGCGTGGGACGCCCTACAGCTAGATGAACCGACAGCCTGAAGTAAGTGGTTGGGACAGACTGGATGCGGAAGGCGGAGGACAGGGTGTTGTGGCGCAGCATGGGAGAGGTCTAAGTCCAGCAGTGGACTTCGATAGGCTGAGTTGATTGATTGTTTTCATTCACAAACTTAAGAAAGAATAAAAAAGAAAATTTGTTTATTCTGTACAAACAAAACGCACAATATGAAATATAAAATACATAGTTACAACAAAAGAAAAATGCACACGTATTCAAGCAAAAAAAAAGTTGTACAATATTATCCATGGATTGTTACTAAATTATATCTTTTCGACATTCAATAATATAAATATATCAGCTCTCATACCTCTCCTTACTCAAACTTTTTAACTTCCAGTAGCAATTCAAGACAAGCAAATAGACACGAGGTTGAAACGCATTTTCACATATTGACACACGGCTTTTAGCCATGTTTGTTTAGTCACAAACAAACATACTTTAATGTATCTCTTCTAAGTTTCAGGTAGGTTAGGGTGAGAGGGGGCTGTTGACCTTACCCTGCCTTGCTTCCATTGTGGATGTGTTTTGAAATTTGATGAGAGTTCAATCTATAGTGTAAATATCGACTCTTAGTTATTTAAAACAAAAATCACTGACGAAGAAAATACAATTTTCAAGAAAAATAATTATTATAAGGTTGACTCGCAAATACCTAACAATAATAAAAACAAGAATACGAAACTTCTCGATTCCTGGTATTGTGTAAGCAAAACAAATGAAAACTCAATGGATCAGGTTCCAGAGCCAATAAACAGCCCAATTGGGACCAGCCCGAATTTATAAGACAAACAGAAAACTAGTGCGAACTAAGTTTTTGATATGACATGACAGCAGAGTTGTTTGTCTTGTAAAAGCTAATATAATAATTCTATTAGAAATGGCTTATTTCAGACTGCTTTCCAACTCTGAGTCAGGCATTTTTTTTCGGGAATGCAATCAAGCTATGAGGTTGTCGGCTGCTTAACCGGACTTGTCTGTAGCTACCTTGATAAATTAAGTCCTCCAGCCAGGGCTTAAAAAATTAAAACTAGAGCGACTACTCGCTAAGGGGGTACGGACCTCGGCTTAGGGTGATTATCTGGAAAAGGTAACTGATATTAATACAATAAAGATAGATACATAGTATGAGACTGTACCGTGTGGTGCCTGACCGGACCGGAAAAGGCGACTTAGGGACTTACTAGAGAATTAGCAGCCGCGTCCTCAATGCATTTTACCACCATACTGCGATCGCCAACCCGCCTGCCAAGCGTGGCGATTATGGCAAAGCCCCCGAAATTGGGGGAGGCCTAAGTCCAGCATTGGACGTCTTACGGCTGAAATGATGATGATGAGACTTTAATCTTTTGCCTAGCCTTTTCCCAACTATGTTGGGGTCAGCTTCCAGCCTTACTAGCTTCACCTGAATACCAGGCTTTGACTTGGAGCGACTACTTATCTGACCTCCAAAATCCAGTTATTAGGTTAACATGATATGCCTTGGCAAGCTTTTACGTAATTAGTTCTAAAGGAGATAGGATAAGAAAATTTATGGCATAGATATGACAGTAATTATCAGAAAACGTGAAATGGCGGAATGAGGGTGAACTGATATTTGTCTGTATTTATGCAAAATGGAACCACACGACAAAGGAGACGGATACGCTTTCATACAATCTTGGGCCTGGATGTACAAAAATGAAATTGGTATCTATTGATAGGTACTATATTATTAAAAAATCACTGAAAATTTTGCAGGTTTTGGCAATCTGAGAACCGAGTTAATTAAGATTTAGGAAAAGTGAGGTTACGTAACAATCTACACTTAACAGCTGATTTTTGAAGTGCTATTCTCATTCTTTAAAATACAGTTGGGGTGTTAAATATAAAGAATATTATTATAATTCATCATCATCATCATCATTTTAGCCGAAAGACGTTTACTGCTGGTCATAAGTCTTCCCCGATTCGGGGGGGTTTGCCATAATCGCAACGCTTAGCAGGCGGGTTGGCGATCGCAGTGTGGTTGCAAAATGCATAGAGAACGCTGTTGCCAATTCTAAGTCCCTTAGTCGCCTCTTACGACATCCACAGGAAGAAATAGGGTGTTGCTATTCTTTACTATTCTCTCTATTCTTGATCATTATATAAGTATTTATAGAAGGGCTGGTGGCTAAGTAATAACAGCCGCACGGGTTAACCGATCAGGTTAAGCTACGCTTGCCGCGGTTGGTCCGTGGATGGGTGACCATCTTTACATACCAAGACCCTTCCGCGCCTCGGAAAGCATGTTAAGCCGTTGGTCCCAGCTATCTTTCGTAGATCTTAGACAGTCGTTACGGGTCATCAGAAGCCCAGTCTGACAACCAGTCTTACCAAGGGATATCATATTACCCAGTAACTGGATTGTGGAACTCAGATAGGCAGTCACTCCGTGTAAAATACTGGTACCCAGCTGCATCCGGTTAGACAGGACGCCGACCTCAACATAATTGGGGAAAGGCTAAGCAGATGATAATTTATATAGGTATTTCTAGAGTGAGGGAGAGAAAATAAAATGTTCTTTAGTAATATTTTTTATTTATCTTCAATTATGATTAAATTGTCATCTAGAAACTGTGCAGGTGGTACTATATTATCTTGGTACCTAGCCCAACTAAGGTATCATATTATTTTCATAACAAGAGGTGGTCTTTGATCCAACTCCGAGCAAGCTTGGCAAACATGGTCACTGCATTTTACCTGAAAGATGTAAAAAGTGATTAATAACAGATAACATGATTAAGTACTTTAAAAAATCTTGGTCTGATAGTTACTTTGTTCTAGATAATGTATCTACATGGGCCTTTTAAATGTTTACCTATACTTTATCATATCAATTCATACCGAACTACCTGCTAAATATCTCAAATATTATGTTCACTGAATACATGTGTGATTATTGGAGAGCGGGGAATACTGTCCTACCGTGATACAGTTTATACTATGTAGTACAGAGGTCAGTGTGAATTACTCACTAACAACCAAACAACCATTTACGTTTGATATGAGATCTTATTTGTTTGTTTTTTATACATACATATAACTCATTGTACCTAAGGTTGTTATTGTGCTACTAGAAATAAAAATGTTTTATTTTTTATTATTATTTTGTTAGTATAATGGTGCTATGAGAGTGAGGGAAGAGTGAGTGCTCCTGTGTCTGCGCATACACTTGACCACTTGACTATAATATCTCCCGCGCCGATGGCTAGTCTCCGTTGAGATTGGCCGCCGTGGCCGAAATTCGGTCTGGAGGACTATATATATATAATGGTGAAGAAAAAAATATTGTAAAGATTGCAAGCCAGCGTGGTAGAAGTTGGTGAGGTAAACAGGAAGTGAGTAAGTACTTACAGATTGTGGTTGACGCCATTGACGAATTACTGCTAATATCATTTACATTCATTCATTTTTATTTCGACAATTTACACAACGATCCAAGGAGTCAGTTTCCAATCGGTAGGCTGTTCGTAGATTCCAAAATGACAAGTCCAAGTCCAACGTTTAAGCGGGGTTCTTCGTGTCGGTTATAGTAGCAAGACCAGGGTCATACAAGAAGGTCGCTCCGAAGTCCGTAGAATAAAAACAGGGGTTGAGGAAACATCAATAAAACTATGGGAGGAAACACGATACGCACATGCACTAAACAATATGAAACGTGTCAGTGTTATGTCATGCATGTCATGTCAGAGTTAGCACAGACTAAACACACATTAATCGATTAACAAACGTGGATCAATTTAATGTTTTAATGTTAATTATATTTAAAATATTTAATTGGTTTAAGCTGTGCAGTATGTTATTTCTAATAGATTTAATTATTTTAATTGAATTAATCATCTGGTGAAGGCATCTTCTTAAATAGTATAAACGTTAATCGATTATAATTTAATCGATATTCCATTTACTTGGAAACCTTAACTTAATTTTAGGATATCTCATTTTCCAGATTGTAAATTGAGTTGATTTTTCAGATTTTGATATAGAAAAATATAAGCTTTTTTTAAAATCATTTCTCCACTTATTACATTTTGGCCCAGAAATGCCCGTCTCCTTTAATTTTATACTTTTTTTGAAGAATACTAATTTAAAAGTGGTCTAATTTCTTATACAAAAAAAAAAAACACATGATTTTTCCCTTGGAAACAAGGTATACTAAAAGCAGAATGGAACCAACAGCAACAATAAATATTACATATAAAGCAAAACCGAACCACAGCACAACGGACTCGATTGTTGTGTAGTCGATAAACGATATTATTACTATGTCATTTTATACAAAACAGATCCACACATACTTGGTACCATTATAAATTACACATATTTCTATTATTAATAATTATTTTGAATACAGCAAATGGAAACAAGTTACATAGTTTCATTGATATCAGTAAATCCCTGGGTTATGGTTCTTTTTAGGGTTCCGCACCTCAAAAGGAAAAAGCGGAACCCTTATAGGATCACTTTGTTGTCCGTCCGTCCGTCTGTCAAGACCCTTTTTCTCAGGAACGCGTGAAGGTATCAAGCTGAAATTTATACCAAGTACTCAAGTCTACTGTCCCTTGGAGCTGTGAAAAAATCAAACTTCTAAGCTAACGCAATCAAAAGATATAGCCGTTTATGCCGCAAATTTCCACAAATTTTCGAAACTCGCAAGGGAATCAAAACCTAAAGGGTACTTCCAGTCGATCTAGAATTTTGAAATTTGGTTCGAAGCAACGTCTTATAGCACACATAAAGGAAAAATTGCGAAAACCATAAATTTTTAATTACATCATATAATAAAAATATTTTTAATAATTTTAAAGATACTACAACGTTTTTACGGAACCCTCGGTGCGCGAGTCCGACTCGCACTTGGCCGGTTTTTTTGTATGAGAAAACCTATCAATTAATAAATGTTAAAAGGAACCACATGCACATTTTCATAATTATCTAGTATGTTTAAGAGTATTCAGAGCAAATTTATATAAACATACTTAAAAAAGTAATTTATCAACAAATTTAAATAAAATAAATAGTAATTATACTTCATATAGCAGAGCTGCACATGTTTTTGAAAATCCTTTTGATTACTCAGAAGTGTGTTTTGCTGGGTGGTTCCTTTTTGCATAAATACGGACATTTACAGCATTTATTTCAATTAAAATCATTCATAGGCACTTTTGAATCGTCAGTCAGAAATATGAAGCTAATTGCCCAATCCAAAGCATAGTAGGAACATAACCTAAGTAGTAGAACGGACAAAAATCTCAATGGACACTCTTTAATGTTGAATTTATAATTGTATGTGAGATCTATGGAAAAAACTTCCCGAGTACAGCAAATAGAAAAAAACCGGCAAAGTACGAGTCGGATTCGTCCACCGAGGGTTCCGTACAAACCTGTAAGTATAAAGTATTTTTTTTTTCAATATTTTTTTTATATGATGTAACAAAAAATTTACGGTTTTCGCAATTTTTCCTTTATCTGTGCTATAATACGGTGCTTCGTACCAAATTTCAAAATTCTAGATTGACTGGAAGTACCCTTTAGGTTTTGATTCCCTTGCGAGTTTCGAAAATTTGCGGTAATTTGTGGCATAAATGGCTATATCTTTTGATTGCGTTAGCTTAGAAGTTTGATTTTTTCACAGCTTCAAGGGACAGTAGATTTGAGTATTTGATATAAATTTCAGCTTGATACCTCAACGCGTTCCTGAGAAAAAGGGTATTGACAGATGGACGGACGGACGGACGGACAACAAAGTGATCCTATAAGGGTTTCGCTTTTTCCTTTTGAGGTGCGGAACCCTAAAAAATAAAAAAAAATTGGGCCAACTCTGCCCAACCCCTCGTGGATTACAAGCTTAATGTTATGTTACCAGAGGAGTAATTGCGTAACTTATTATCGGTAGGAATTTGTTTAAGATTGATAGTTAAACAACATTCATTGCGTTATTTACGTTGCTGAGCCACAATTTTGTTAGAATAACTTTAATACTAAAGAACTGGATCGAATAAACTACAAGTAGGCAAATATACTCACACTGCACATTACGGGAACATTACAGATGGAACAATAACACTCACTTTAAAAAGGACTAACTCGTTTATTTCTCAATAATTATTACTTATTCACTATCCACAGTACAATAACTTTGTTCAGCACACTTAAGAAGTACTAGAGGGTTATGTCCAAACTAGGCCAGAGTTGGAATCCGACTCCCAGTCCCCAATCCCCCCAATCATGTCCCCATCCATAATATTTTAAACGTTTCTTTTTTAATATTACTTCCGGTGAAGCACGTGTTCAAATGTTGCCCGAAAAACAACTTTTAAATCAAATTAAATACTGCCATTCTTAAAAGCCATAATATTTTAAACGTTATTTTCTATTACTTCCGGTCAAGTACGTGTTCAAATATTACCACAAAAACAACTTTTAAATCAAATTAAATACTGAAATTCTTAAAAACCTAACATTCGACCATCCTGACCCCGTGCATGTCCTCATGCACGCAGTCACGATGACCCGTCATGGCTGTGAATTGTTACCTAACATTCGGCTAGTACGACAGTCTGACTCCACATAAAATTACAATATCTCAATACAATTAAACAAATCGCAATAAAATCAGAAAGAACAAAAAAAAAACAAACATAACATGAATTTGAAGAAAATCTTATTTTGTGAGCCTTTTCATTATCCAATATTTAACATTAAATGCATTGTCTGCGAACCCTTCCTTCTCGCAGACAATACACGTCTCTCATATCATGTGCTATTGTGAACCCTTCCTTCTCACGAATAGCACATTCTAGGTCAATCAGTGATCGTAAACCCTTCTTTCTTACGAATCACATATCGTAAAATAATCACTTTCCAACATCATAAACAAATAATCCAACATCACAAACAAATAATACAACATCACAAACATAAATTAACAGAATTCTATAAACCTATTTCTCTTATTCCAATCTTTTCGAAACTATTTGAGAAATTCATTCAAAATGAACTAAATGGTTCAATCGAAAAAAAAAGTTATTATGTAATGAGCAAAAGGGATTTCGCGAAAATATGAATATAAACATGGCGATCTACGACTTTTTATACTGTATTGATGAAAGTGGACAAAACACCTGTATATGCTATCTTCTACCGATATGACTCAAGCATTTGACTACGTAAACCATGTCATTTTAATAAAAAAAAACTTGACGCATATGGTATGAGAGGTAATGTTCTTAATCTAATTAAACCCTATTTAGACAATAGAAATCAGAAGACAAAAATCACTAGAATTAATATAACCACTAAAAATGGAGAGATATACTTATCAGAAGAACGTTAAACTAATTTTTGTGTGCCACAAGGTAGTGTATTGAGACCTCTACTTTTTACGATATACATTAATGAATTGCCAAAATCAATTCCACACCCTATGACTCTATTTGCAGATGATAGCACGGTGACAATTTCTAGTAATAGCAATCATCATCATCACCATCAACCTATAATGTTACACAGGCCTCCTCTCAGTGAGAGGGAGTGGGCCATAATCCACCACGCAGGCCCAGTGCGAGCTGGTAGATGTCACATGTCTTCAAATTTATGGTTTTAAGACATGCCGGTTTCCTCACGATGTTTTCCTTCACCGTTATAGCAATAAGATGATCCAATATAAACTTGACATTCACAATACCTCAACATCAATAATAGAATGGGTAAATAATAATAATTTTAAAGATTAATTTAGATAAATATAAAATCATACATTTTAGCCAACGACTGACTATAGAAAATATGGACATAAATATAGATAATAAAATTGTTGAAATCGTAAATAGGTACGACTAAATTCCTTGAACAAATAATTGGACAAAATTCTTAACTGGAAATTACAAATCGAGAACCTCTGCACAAAAAATTGTAGTTCTGTGTTTACATTGCACTCTATCTACAGTTGTGAATGTACCTGATATGATACCTTGATTGCTGCTTACCATGGTATAGTTGTGACTCACTTAAGATACAATATTATACTTTGGGGAAATTCTACCACCACTGACTTGCATTAATTAATGTAGAACAGTGACATTTAAATCGAGTGTATTTGATATTGGAATTAAAATCTATAACAAACTCCCAAACTGTATTAAGAATAAATCATCAACAAATATGTTTAAATTAAAGCTAAAAGAATTTCTCATATATAAACGTATTATTTAATTAGCGAATTTCTGAATTACCGAATTACTGAATAAAATTGTTTTGACTCATTTATTGTAAATTAAATGACCGTAATAATTATATCTAACCAGCTTTTGCCAGCGGCTTTGCCCGCAAATTATACATATGAACCTTCCTGTTGAATCACTATCTATTAAAAAAAACCACATCAAAATCCCTTGCGTAGTTTTAAAGATCTAAGCATACATAGGGACAGACAGAGGGAAGTGACTTTGGTTTACACTATGTAGATAATTAATATAGTATGAAATTTACTAAAACTTGACATGTTAAACTTTTTTTTTTTTAATTATCTAATGTAAATTGCGTGACTGTAACAATCATCTATATGAATCAATTTAAGATGAGATCGACTAAAAATTTACACGTTAAACATAATAACGAATGTAAAATGAGGTTGCCTAAAACAGCCAATGCAATGGATAATAACCGGCAACAATTAAGAGAGTATCTGTATTATTATTAATAATTTTTGACATAGCCAATTATATAACATTGACTAACAGACAAATATTGTATACTCCATGAGTATGTTTCAGTGATACTATCATGCTAATTATAAGAACTGTATCCGTGTCCCTTCTATATCTGTGTATACCTGTGACAAAAAATAAATAAATGAATATGAAGAGCTAAATACTAAGGCACTCAAACGTCGATTGAAAATGTTTCTTCTGGAAAAAGTATATTATAGTGTTTCCCTTTTTTATTTTTAGGGACTGAATAATTTTATCAATCTCCTGACACTAATAATGAATGTATTTGAATGTGGTATTTTGACATTAAAACATAAAAAGAATGTCTAATTTATAAACTTTATCTTTGTCCATTTTATGTAATTCTTTTTCATTTTTGTTGTTGTTAGCTCTTTTAATATTATGGAAATATTTGTACGCCGATACTTATGGCTAAACATGACTGGACTTAAACCTTGTAACATCTGTTGTATGTTTGGTGTAAATAAATAAATATAAATAAAATCTTGCATGTAAACAATGTTTACACAAATAAAGAAATCGTATCTTAAAGACTAAGCATTGTCTGCGAACCCATCCTTCTCGCAGACAATACTCGTATCTTCTATCATGTGCTTTCGTGAACCCTTCATTCTCACTAATAGCACAATCAAGGTCAAGCAGTGATCGTGAACCCTTCCTTCTCACGAATCACATCATCATTCATTGCATTGCATTGCCTGCGAACCCATCCTTCTCGCAGACAATACTCGTATCTCCTATCATGTGCTTTCGTGAACCCTTCATTCTCACTAATAGCACAATCAAGGTCAAGCAGTGATCGTGAACCCTTCCTTCTCACGAATCACATCATCATTCATTGCATTGCATTGCCTGCGAACCCTTCCTTCTCGCAGACAATACACATATATCCTATCATGTGCTATCGTGAACCCTTCATTCTCACTAATAGCACATTCAAGGTCAAGCAGTGATCGTGAACCCTTCCTTCTCACGAATCACATCATCATTCATTGCATTGTCCGCGACCCCCTTCTTCTCGCAGACAATACAATGAAAGATCTTATTGTTTCAAAAAGTCGTACAAAAGCCGCTCACTAGTTTTTTTTCATTCAACGCTTTTTGGCTCTATTAGCATATCTAGTTCAATAAGTAAATAATATGTATACATGATTTAAACACTTAACAAACGAAGAGTGATCAAATATTACTAGCGCGGGTTCTGTAGTAAATATTCACGTTTCTACTGATTATGGAATTCGAAAACTTGTTTATACTTGGTAAGTATTACATTATATTACATTAAATCTTTGCGTTTTATTTACCTTAAATCACAGAGAATATTGATTGTAGTGGTAACTAGGTACTGAGAATTAAACGAGGAAAAAAAAAATAGAAGCCTGTCTGAACCTACAGATCACTTCTAGACCTAAATTACTGTACATTCTTCTGGAGTATGGAGGACAGTATTTTATTCTAATAACAATGATTAACATTTTGCGCTAAGGACCCCTGAACTGTCTGCAATGGCGATTCTAAAAGCCGTAAATGAAAGCATCATTTCTATTTCGCGGCTAAAAGCAGAGTAAATGTTTAGTGATAATAAGTGAGTTGATATTAATGGCGAATAAATTTTAACTATTATACTAATATTATTTGTGATTCGCTATTTATTAAGAAATCTTGTGGCCTTTAAAAATATTTACTAAAATGTAAGAATCATAGACGATAATATTAATTGAGAGTAAGACTTATAAGCTAACTTCAATAAGTCTCAAATTGTCATTATGGCTGTGAAATTGTATGGCATAATACTTTATTTATTTTCATTTCTTTCCACAAACAAAACAGCAAAGCGATATGGTTTTAAGATAAATAAAACGTTTTATGAGCATTGCTTGGTTGCATTCACACGATCATAGAGTTTCATTCGAGTGATTGCAACCACATTGCTATATTACTATGAATAAGTCGAAAAAAACGGGGTTCTATCGTTTTAAAAGAGCTGATGTGTAGAATGGCATTCAGAAAATCATCTTACGATATTTACATCACCTAACGCAGAGAAAAGTGTGCCCAAATCGCGTTGAGTGAACGTGAACAGATCAGTTAAACGACATTCCGAAGATCCTTCTTACCACCTTTGGCTTCCTCCGGATACATGTTGGCCATGGCTTCCAATATTGTTTTGATCATGATGCCTGCTATGCACCGTTGGATTGCCAGCCCGACGATCGCTGCACACGGCCGCTGATCACCACTCGTGCTCAGCTTTCCGGGAGCGGCACGTTGCGACAGGCTACGCCACATGTGCACTTCTTCCTCGAGCACACGATTGCGAGCTCTCTCGTTCCAGCTTGCACTCCGCATCCGGCTTCGGCTGCAGTCATCGCAGGTCTCCTGCCGAGTGCGACTATGCCGGGGCCAGGCTCTGTTCAGGCTCGATCGGCGCCATCCAGGTGTTGATAGTCGACACTGCAATGAGCTACCATCACGTGGCATTTTTCTGGAACTCACACACAAGGGCACCTATGTATTTATTCAAAAATAAAAGCACGAACTCGAGAAAACAATGAATCAAAGCTATAACGACCAAATATTTAAAGAACAGACTATGCGTTGTAGGCCAAAAAATAAGAATATTATCACCCTACCCAAGGTACATATAAGGGCTATGCAGGATTGTATTAGCAGAGATAACTATTCAATTTCAGCCCTTAAAATAAAATTCAAACCAGACAAGCACGTGGGTTTATGTCACTTCTGAATTGTTAGAATAACTTTAATACTAAAGAACTGGATCGAATAAACTACAAGTAGGCAAATATACTCACACTGCACATTACGGGAACATTACAGATGGAACAATAACACTCACTTTAAAAAGGACTAACTCGTTTATTTCTCAATAATTATTACTTATTCACTATCCACAGTACAATAACTTTGTTCAGCACACTTAAGAAGTACTAGAGGGTTTATTTTATTTTATTTTATTTATTAGGGACAAAAAACAGTTACATGCTAAGAGCAATACAATACATCCATAACCTAGAATTACAAACATGTAACCCACACCATTGTCCACATATTAATAAAAAGAATAATAAGAAGTGAAAGACAAAATGTATACAAAGAAAAATATGCGTGTGATAGCTATAACATAAATTAATTTAAACTAGCCTCCATTAATATTACTATTATTACACCATTTTAGTCAGTATATCTATAGCGTTATGTCCAAACTAGGCCAGAGTTGGAATCCGACTCCCAGTCCCCAATCCCCCCAATCATGTCCCCATCCATAATATTTTAAACGTTTCTTTTTTAATATTACTTCCGGTGAAGCACGTGTTCAAATGTTGCCCGAAAAACAACTTTTAAATCAAATTAAATACTGCCATTCTTAAAAGCCATAATATTTTAAACGTTATTTTCTATTACTTCCGGTCAAGTACGTGTTCAAATATTACCACAAAAACAACTTTTAAATCAAATTAAATACTGAAATTCTTAAAAACCTAACAATTTATTCAACCAAATGTAGCAACGGTTAAGAAATAATCTTCAATCCCATTCAGATTCTGATAAATTGTGCGTTTCGCCATTAGGGTGCTGGAAAGAACCAACCAAATACGGTGGCGCTGTACAGGTTTCTTCAAGACTTGCTACCGTATTTCTTTGCAGAAGCCAACAAAAAGCAAAAATTTAATCTAGACCTTTAAAATATGGTTTTTCTAATCACAAGAATCTTGTAACTCGAAGTCCTTCTCGAACGATAAAATCGATTGAAATCGCCCGAATCCTTAACTAAGGGAAGTAAGTTCGAATTAACTCGATAATGAGCGTCTATCAGTTCCTTTAAGAAGAAAATCCTGATTAAACGAGAGAGATCACAGAATCACAGGATACAGAGAAGATGTAATCCCGTTATCACATTGAACCAGAACGCACAAATAACATAAAACGGGCTAAAACATTGAAAATCATTAAACCACTTTTCAAAACCTGAGATATTGGCGATATAACCTTAGGCATTAATTCCAATTTATTACTTGAAAACACGACCCAAAAATATACCTTAATACAAGGAGCTAAAGTTAAATTTGATTTGAAAGGAATAGGGTCGTTGAATACCAAATTTACAACTACCGTCATAAGTAAAATGTCTTAAGGAATGAGATATGGGGTCTATCTTTATTCATACTGACACACCGCATCGGATCGGTCGTAATATTTGTCAGAATGTGTTTTATGGAGCTAAGAGGGGCTGTTTTAAAGTTTTGTGAGTACTTTCATGGGCAATTTGACATAATTTTCTCTGTATAATGTTCTTTTACCTACTTCTTTCCAATCCCTGAAAGAGGCCTTTATATTTTTTTACTAAAAACATATTTGGGCGCACTGCGTTTTTTTTTAAAGAAAACGAAAATTAAACCGCCACTCGTGGGGCGATAAATCGGGCATACTCGACTACAGTCGGTAAGTGAAGCTGAATTGGGTACCTACACTCATCAAGTCGGTAAGTGACGCTGAATTGGGTACACTCATCGAGTCGGTAAGTCACGCTGAATTGGGTACACTCATCTAGTAGGTAAGTGACGCTGAATTGGGTAAACTCATAGTCCACCTTTATACCTTTTGTGTGCGAGAAGTTTAAATAAATAAATAATACAATCGGCAGGTGGCGCTAAATGCGTATACTCGGCCCTATTTAAAAATAAATACTGCTTCTTGAAGTTGAAACCCTGATGGCAACCATCTGAATTTTACGGTTGACAGCTCAAACCTCAAAAAAGCACTAAGTCTTTAAAAATATTTCGACAGTTTTTAAAATGAAAAAATGGTTTTCACTTTCGACCAAATTCATCTATTCTTTCCCAGTTAAGTACCACTTAACTTCCACTCAAAATATTTTAAAACCCTTTCTAAATAAGACTGACAACAACAAACCATTATTTCACCAAAAATGGTGGAGCCTATTCTCAACACCGCTCGAGAACTTTTCGAACGGAAAATTATCGAGTACATTGCGCATGAAATAATAAAACTGATTTCGTAACCGAAACAAGACTATGGTAACAAACCGTAAGTAATTACGAGAATAATAATTATTAATAGTCGATCAGAGGAGCATTAAGTTCTCCCTTCTGTCTCCTAATTGCAGTTCGGAACAACAATGGAGGGCGGAGCAAATGGTTCGAAAAATTACGCACTATTGTACAGGCGTTACTTCTTGGGTCCCTATGGAGGAAGGACTCGATAATGTATCCGGTGGTCTCTTGTCGAATGGTTTTAAAGACGTTGTATTTTGTAGTCAACTAAACTAAATGGCTAGGGGTATTTTGAACTACGGGTACGTGTTGACAGTGAACACTTTTATTGGTAGTTTTATTATAATTTTATTTTCCCACAGATATTGAGTAAATTATTTTGATTTGCTGACATTTAATTATAAAATATCTTCGCTTTGATATACAGAGAAAAACTTCAACAAAAACACGACAGAATATCAAGGTTGTCTTTAGTTAATTTGAAAAAACTTTTTTACAAAAAAAAAACAACCGACTTCCTTAAAAGCACTACAAAGTGAAAAATAACTTTAATTTCGGAAGTCGGTGTCTTAGGATCTGTATTTATGGTTTTTTTGCCACCGACTTCCGAAATTAAAGTTATTTTTCACTTTGTAGTGCTTTTAAGGAAGTCGGTTGTTTTTTTTTTTGTAAAAAAGTTTTTATTTTTAAATTTTTAGTTGTAGTATTCACCCCGCACTCATTCCAAACAAAAAATGCATATTTATGCGATAGCAGAAATCGCGGTTGATTTGCTATCATTTTTTAAAGAGTTCCGGTGTCTGTCTCCGGAACTCATCATCAGATCTATATGAAAATTATATGGGACCATTTCGGAATAAACCCCTTTCGAACAAAAAATATTCAAAGAATTATCCCCTAACCTTCTAACCTTTCACTGTAAGTTCCTATATGTACTGTTCACCGATGAGGAGTTCCATGCGGTATCTTCGAAGACTATAATTAGTTCACCACGGATGGATAGATAGAACCAGCAATTATTTTTGATCTTTAGTACAATAGCCAAATCACATTACGTGTACTGTTTGTTTTTGAGGAGTTCCTTCGTTTATCTCCCAAAGTATACATCAAATCTTCACAAAATTAATATGGGACCACCTCAGGAGTATACCCTTACGAATAAAAAAAGAATTTTCAAAATCGGTTGACAATTGGCGGAGAAATCGGTGAACATACATAAAAAAAAATAAAAAAAAATACATACAGTCGAACATATAACCTCCTCCTTTTTTTGAAGTCGGTTAATAAAAATATTATGGTCCGTTACCAAATTACCGGAAAGACTTAAGTAGGTATTTATTTAGACACTGCAAATCATTTGCTCTAAAGCCAATCGATATACTTTGAAATAATACAATTTCTATCTATTTTGAGAATAACACCGACGACTTAGCATTGTTAATTGCACGACACAGATGGGGCCAAGAATTCATCAATGGGGATTCACTCAAGACAAAGCAAAATATGCTTTAAAATTACCTTCACAAAGTTAACTTTCGTTTACATGTATAAAATCAGTGTAAATTACTTGACAGACAAATAGGAAACTCGAGTGTTTACGGAACAGTAGCGAAATTAGAGAAATGTTAAAAGATCAGTTATGAGAACGAGGGTTTAAATATAATTGTGGAAAGAAGAAAATAGGACGACACTTCGGTATTATTAATTTTTTTATTCAAGGAACAGGCCTTTGAACAATGAGTGTTTCCGAGTAGATTTGTACACTGGGTACAGTGTACTAATCTACTGGAAGCTAGAGAAATCAAGCGAAACTTATTTATTTATTTAGGATATCCAAAAAAACATTTACGCAAGGTTTAATATATTAAATATTGGTCAAAAAATTGCAACGTGTGTATACGGCTTATAAGTCGATTCGCACGAATTTACTCGCCCGATGCGGGCGAATTGGCAATTTAGATAATATATTATTTTCCGTAGGCGACTCACACTAAGTTGATTTTTTTGTGGGCATGTCGAAAATTCCAGAAAAATGTATTAGAGATGATTGGCACGTATTGAATTTTATGCAATTAAGTACTAACTTTAGTTCAATTTTCTCTTATTTTCTCTTAATAACTGGTAAGAAAAAAAATATCTTATCATTTTTTTTCTTTTACTAGCCTTCACTGTCTAACCCCTGGGCAAAGGTCTCCAATCTTTCCATCTTTCGCGAGCTCTTGCGTCCTTCGGAACTATATTCCAGAAAATTAAAAAAAAAAAATGTTACCTATATTCAACCTGGTTATTAAAATTAAACATGTACTGGTGGCTTTTAAGCCAATGCTCAGTTATACAAAAAATACAGATATTTTTAAAATTCATAAATAATTCTACTTCTAAACCTTTGTTCATATTAATTCATTGAATATTTTGATGTACCAGGTTCATACTATTTACGCATTTTAAACTTATGTTTGCAATTATTTCTTACGAACGCCGTCATTGTTTTACTTTCATATTTAACTTAATTTTTGCTACCAAATTATTGGCTGATTTATTTAACATCTCAATCTCTGCCTACCCATTTTTCCATTAAAGTCGTAAACGTTATATCACATTATTGTGTAATGAGATTCCTGCCCGAAGCACATAGCTTGTTATTCATAAAAGGTTTCAGTTTCTTTGTTCCAACAATTTTCGCCGTTTCATGCGGAATTTTTCAGTTGTACATATGTATATGAAAACAATATAATTCCGAAACATGGTTTCGGGAATGAAGGATACTTCACTTGGGAAATTCGAGCAAAAAGCTTGGGTGGAGGTATTCAAAATGGAACAGGTATGCGAGTGTTAAGTTGCTTTGTAAAACAGAAGAAAATAAATGATAAAATATTATTATTTCATTTGTTGTGTATCTACCATTCAACGCCCACACATAAGGCGGGCACTGACTTGCAACATTTGTCTGTAATGTATCAAGTTTTTGTAACGTGTTACAGTAGTCATGTTACGAAGGTACGGGAAGGGATGCAGATCACAGTTTGGATGGTAAATGCGTAGAATTTCTTCTCAGGGATCAGACAGCTAGGAATTGATGGGGACATCTAGTTTTAAGATACATGACGTCGTTCGCTTATAATGTTCCCACTGCTGGGACACAGGCTTGGGAGTGACCCGTAGTCCACTCCGCGGGCCCGGCTGGTTGGTAGATGTCACATGCCTTCGTTTTTTTTGTTCTAAGACATGTCGGTTTCTTCACGATGTTTTCCTTCATCGTTTTGAGAGAAATGGTGGTGAAATAATTTACACAAAGTCTAGATTTGAAGCGACGACCAACAACTCGTAAGTCGAGGCCGCTTCTACTGGGCCACCACTGCTTTTTAAAAAAATATTGACGAGTAAGTGTCTTAAAAAATATACTTATATAGATAAACATTTAATTTCATTGCATTGCAATTTTAAGCATGGTAGACTGTGAATGTGTACTGTTTATGATATTCACTTCTGCCTACTTCTACTTCCGAATATCGTGATACAGGCATCACCTACGGATTATTCACCATCATAATCAGCCTATAATGATCCCACTGCTGGGACACAGGCCTCCGCTTGGTGAGAGGGAGTGGGCTATAATCCACCACGGGGCCCCAGTGCGGGTTGGTAGGTGTCACGTGTTCGAATTTTTAGTTCTAGTACAAACCAGTTTCTAATACTTTATGTTATCATGTTTATTGTATTGTACATTCGTTGATTTACAGATTCAAGAAGCGATTGCGTGTTAATATAACCCTTTTCGCGTCTTACGACACCGCTGCCGCTGGCTAAATGGCAGATGCCACGATACACCCAGCCTACGGGCGTGGCTGTGTGGCATTGTTTGTTATTCCTAGTAATTGCAAGATGCATGAAGCGTGAGAAATAGGTGGGTATAGTGAATAGGACGGCATATAATAAATAAGATTTCCCCCGATTTGGGGGGCTTTTGCCATAATCGCCTCGCTTGGTAAGCGGGTCGGCGATCGCAGTATGGTATGGTAAATGCATAGAGAACGTTGCTTCCCTTTCTGTAGTAAGTCGCTAAGTCGCCTCTAACCATACCCACGGGAAGAAGGGATTGGATTGGCACTATTATTCAAGTCCGATCTCATGGAAACACACACTAGATACTAACGTTAAATTAAATTCTAGGTGTCGACCTACGGGAAGAAAATTAAATGGGATGGTGTTTTCAAGAGTTCCTACTAAATATAAAGCGATCCGTTATTCGCATAAAATAAATACAAATACATGCATTAAGTCATGTCTTCTTCCCGTGAGACTAGGCACAAACTACAGAACACACCTTCTAGGATCCCTAGATACTCCTTTTCTACGTTCCTCGTTTACGTTCATAAATCTGGTCATAAAAGGAATTCTGTTGCGAGTACTGCACACCTGATCTTTCTGAAGAACATACCAATATTTTTTAATCACATACAAAATAGATAATAGTTTAAAAAAACTAAAAAACACGCTTCCATTGAACACATTGTTCACATTGTTTTTTTAAACTATTATTTATTTTCTATTTTTTAGGGTGTTTCGAATTTTGAGACGTATGTCAGCGTAGTTTGTGACAGTTTTTTGCTGTCCTGGTAACCCTGGCAAGGATAATGGCACAAATTTATGAAATTATTGCATTGTCATCGGTCCTTGACAGGTGTGCAAAGTTTGAATGAAATCTGGTCATTTAAAGTGGGTCAAAATCGCGCTATAAGGAGTCGGTTACAAACAAACATACAAATATACAAACATTCAAGTGAAGCTAATATAAAGCGTGTAAAAAAGAATCTGCTTGAGCACGTAAATTATAATTCTACCAGTTACACTCATTATATAAAATTAAACTTCCCTGGTTGTGCACTTTGGTAAACACGATGTATTTCATTGCCATAAAATTATATCATAAAGAATCTAAAAGTATTCCTGACATGACTATGCACTTCTTGAATATCAACTATTCTGAATTCCTATGTATCCGCCCCATGGCGTCCAGAATAAGCTTGATCTATTATGGAGGCGCCACTTGCTTACAATCTGACTTATAACTTGTTGAAATGTTCGGGAATTCGTATACTTGCCTTTGTAAATATGTGACCACAATATACCTATCATATAATTAAATATTCAATTTCCTATCACATTACTTCAGTTTCAATTATTTTACATGTTGTCGTATGGTAATTGTATTCTAGGTACATCGTCTTCACATAAAATTATACAAACTATTGCAGACTAACATTGGAAACATTTTAAAAGATTAACGGTGGAGCTTCTTGCGCATTCGTCTCTATAGGAATCTACCTTTTGGAAGGGACGACTAGATCAATTCTATTTTAATTTAAATGTTGACGTTCAAGTGCTTTTTTTTTGTGAATTCAGCCTATTTGAATTGCTGACTTTGACTTTGTTCCAAAACTTTTTGATGGAAGAGTAAACCCCGTTCAAGTTCAATTTTTACACAATCACTCACTTAAGGTAATTATTTAGTAACACATTTATTTGTAAGTAGAAAGTTTCAACGTTATAACTCTGTAATGTTTTCAACAGTTTTTGTTTAAATTAAATTAATAAAGTGTAATAAAAATCGTCGAGGATTATTAAATTAAACTTATAAAAATTACCTCAATTGTCAAGTCACAAACGTTCGTGTTTTCAATAAATATAATTAAATAATTCGATTAGTAAGTGGTACTACAAATTGACATCTAGGTGGTGCACAATCTGATCTCAGTCTCAATATGTCAAAAATATCTTTAGTTTCGCTTACACATTTTTGTCAAATTTTTGACATTTTTATGGCGCCAAAATGACACTGCGAGTCTGCGACTAGATTTGGAACGTTTTCAATTTCGTGAATTGGGCTTCAGGTGATTTATGACCCATTTATTTACATTTACACCAAACTGTTTTGGAACAGACTATACTACCTGTCTTGTCAAATTCAGAACATTTCATTTTAATTCTTTCTTACGACATGCCTCATGTTTACTGGGCGGTCAGTGTGCGATTACAAGTTATTTCGCAACCCAGTCACATAAGCTAGGCGATGCAGATTTATCTGTTAGTTAAATATTAACTAGGAAGCCGCTCCTTAGTGATGTCACTGAGGTGAATAGTTGTTAATTACGTCAGGAGGCTTTAGTTTAGTAGGTACTTCACTGGTAGGCCATAGAACGTTATCATTAACATAATTGGGCGAGACGGACTTACTGAGAAATCTGCATAAAAATGAAAGCATCTCTCTCTATTGATCTATTTGTGATAATGAAAATTTTCACAGCTAATCGGCTGCACAGATTTGGATGCAAAATATATCGACGGGCCATTCCCTGGGTCAGCACATAGTATACAGATTATTATATTTTCTATCTCGGAAGTACGTTGTCGAAGTATGATTTTGGATCCACGTGGGAGAAGCCTTGGGCAAAAGCTAGTTTCTAATATCAACAACAAATAATGTACCTATCTGACAAGAGGGGCGTTTTTTTTTTTTGTGAAGGTGTCGCGGAGGTCATCCTAGAAGCTTGTCACCAAAAGCCTCCTAACAGTTAGGAGAACTTTGGTTAGTATTGAAGCCTACGCAGTCTACGGAGCAGGTCCTACTGATTAAGTTACCGCAGTGGTTCTCTTGCGCATACATACAGCTACAGGATTCAGTGGCCTATTGTCAAGTTGAGGCCACAAGGTGTCTGCGAGTTATGACTACAACTCTAATGAGATAAATATTAATTAGTGAGCCACACCTGGGTGGTGTCAGTGAGGTTAATGACCGTTAATTATGTTAGTTAGTACCCATACGCCTTTATTGTGAAATAGCTAGGATCTATTCGTGTTCAAATTTGGCACAGCCTGTGTAGTATGCACGTTTTGTATATCCAGCGTATTCTATCATCATCATCATCATTTCAGCCGTAAAAGGTCCACTCCTGGACATAGGTTTCCCCCAATTTGGGGGGGCTTTGCAATAATCGCCATGTTTGAATGAAATCTGGTCATTTAAAGTGGGTCAAAATCGCGCTATAAGGAGTCGGTTACAAACAAACATACAAATATACAAACATTCAAGTGAAGCTAATATAAAGCGTGTAAAAAAGAATCTGCTTGAGCACGTAAATTATAATTCTACCAGTTACACTCATTATATAAAATTAAACTTCCCTGGTTGTGCACTTTGGTAAACACGATGTATTTCATTGCCATAAAATTATATCATAAAGAATCTAAAAGTATTCCTGACATGACTATGCACTTCTTGAATATCAACTATTCTGAATTCCTATGTATCCGCCCCATGGCGTCCAGAATAAGCTTGATCTATTATGGAGGCGCCACTTGCTTACAATCTGACTTATAACTTGTTGAAATGTTCGGGAATTCGTATACTTGCCTTTGTAAATATGTGACCACAATATACCTATCATATAATTAAATATTCAATTTCCTATCACATTACTTCAGTTTCAATTATTTTACATGTTGTCGTATGGTAATTGTATTCTAGGTACATCGTCTTCACATAAAATTATACAAACTATTGCAGACTAACATTGGAAACATTTTAAAAGATTAACGGTGGAGCTTCTTGCGCATTCGTCTCTATAGGAATCTACCTTTTGGAAGGGACGACTAGATCAATTCTATTTTAATTTAAATGTTGACGTTCAAGTGCTTTTTTTTTGTGAATTCAGCCTATTTGAATTGCTGACTTTGACTTTGTTCCAAAACTTTTTGATGGAAGAGTAAACCCCGTTCAAGTTCAATTTTTACACAATCACTCACTTAAGGTAATTATTTAGTAACACATTTATTTGTAAGTAGAAAGTTTCAACGTTATAACTCTGTAATGTTTTCAACAGTTTTTGTTTAAATTAAATTAATAAAGTGTAATAAAAATCGTCGAGGATTATTAAATTAAACTTATAAAAATTACCTCAATTGTCAAGTCACAAACGTTCGTGTTTTCAATAAATATAATTAAATAATTCGATTAGTAAGTGGTACTACAAATTGACATCTAGGTGGTGCACAATCTGATCTCAGTCTCAATATGTCAAAAATATCTTTAGTTTCGCTTACACATTTTTGTCAAATTTTTGACATTTTTATGGCGCCAAAATGACACTGCGAGTCTGCGACTAGATTTGGAACGTTTTCAATTTCGTGAATTGGGCTTCAGGTGATTTATGACCCATTTATTTACATTTACACCAAACTGTTTTGGAACAGACTATACTACCTGTCTTGTCAAATTCAGAACATTTCATTTTAATTCTTTCTTACGACATGCCTCATGTTTACTGGGCGGTCAGTGTGCGATTACAAGTTATTTCGCAACCCAGTCACATAAGCTAGGCGATGCAGATTTATCTGTTAGTTAAATATTAACTAGGAAGCCGCTCCTTAGTGATGTCACTGAGGTGAATAGTTGTTAATTACGTCAGGAGGCTTTAGTTTAGTAGGTACTTCACTGGTAGGCCATAGAACGTTATCATTAACATAATTGGGCGAGACGGACTTACTGAGAAATCTGCATAAAAATGAAAGCATCTCTCTCTATTGATCTATTTGTGATAATGAAAATTTTCACAGCTAATCGGCTGCACAGATTTGGATGCAAAATATATCGACGGGCCATTCCCTGGGTCAGCACATAGTATACAGATTATTATATTTTCTATCTCGGAAGTACGTTGTCGAAGTATGATTTTGGATCCACGTGGGAGAAGCCTTGGGCAAAAGCTAGTTTCTAATATCAACAACAAATAATGTACCTATCTGACAAGAGGGGCGTTTTTTTTTTTTGTGAAGGTGTCGCGGAGGTCATCCTAGAAGCTTGTCACCAAAAGCCTCCTAACAGTTAGGAGAACTTTGGTTAGTATTGAAGCCTACGCAGTCTACGGAGCAGGTCCTACTGATTAAGTTACCGCAGTGGTTCTCTTGCGCATACATACAGCTACAGGATTCAGTGGCCTATTGTCAAGTTGAGGCCACAAGGTGTCTGCGAGTTATGACTACAACTCTAATGAGATAAATATTAATTAGTGAGCCACACCTGGGTGGTGTCAGTGAGGTTAATGACCGTTAATTATGTTAGTTAGTACCCATACGCCTTTATTGTGAAATAGCTAGGATCTATTCGTGTTCAAATTTGGCACAGCCTGTGTAGTATGCACGTTTTGTATATCCAGCGTATTCTATCATCATCATCATCATTTCAGCCGTAAAAGGTCCACTCCTGGACATAGGTTTCCCCCAATTTGGGGGGGCTTTGCAATAATCGCCATGCTTGGCAGGCGGGTTGACGATCGCAGTACGGTGGTAAAATGCATAGAGAACGCTGCTGCCCATTCTCTAGTAAATCCCTTAGTCGCCTTGTACGACACCCTCGGGAAGATGATGCTATTCTTTACGTTCGCGCCACATGGAACAAATATTCTATGCAGACAGCTACTATATCTTGCAGGCTGGTTAAGACAGTGTATCCCTGGATAAAAAACACACACAAAAGTGGGTAAAACTAGACCATTTTTCATCGACAAAAGAATACTATTTAAAAAAACTGAAAAGCAAGTCGGCGCTAAACAAGTAAATTAACTAATTTGGTTTGGTTATTTCTATTAATGTAAAGTAATTTAGTGATCCTTGGTCATTAGTCAAAACTACTTAGGCTTCTTATTTTTTGCTTTTCTGTTTTTTCGACAGTTTAATTTTTTGTTAAAAAGTTTTTATTTTAAATTTTTTTGTGGTTATAGTCTACGAATTACTACATGCTTGCAAAATCGGACTATTCTGTAAGAAGTTATGCATTACAATCAATGAGTGAACAATCAATCATCCCCTGTTTTCCTACGCTTAGGGTTGGAATTTTCTTTCCAAATTTACATGGGACCACTTTCGGGATATACGCTTTTCAATAAAAAAAGAATTATCAAAATCGGTCCACTCTGTAAAAAGTTATGCGTCGACTTGAGAACCTCCTCCGTTTTTTTTTTCTTCGGTAAAAAAATCAGTCGAAATGTTTCATAATATATTCAAAAAAGCGTGTTTGCGTGTTTTGTGACTAAATGTGTTTAAGTGATTCTTTTTATCTACCATGCTACATTAATTTTAGATAAATAATGCTGTGCTGATTTTCACCAAACTGATTAGTTCATGACCTTAAGTTTAATGACCTAAGTCTCCTATAATAAATTCATTCGTTATTTCGGACACAATATTCAGACAAATTGAATGATAATAAAACTAATACAGTCCAATATATCATTCGCAGATCAAAGATAATAAATCACGGAACTGTGTAGTTGTTATACCAGTTTATTTGATTACATTTTGACAGAATAGTCTCTAAAATGCAATTCTTAAGGCTAGGCAATGAATTTATTTGTTCGAAAGAATTACCGTGGCCCTGGCATAGTCAACTGAAGGAACACGGGTGGGTTTTAGTCAGTAAAAGTCTGACACGCCCTTTCGCACTACCCAGAACGGGAGACGTCATTATGATTTCCCACTCAATAAAAAAGTCAATGAATTTATGCCATATGATTCAATTATTAATTAAAATAAATTTGTTTTTTCATCACAAATGTTGCAGGAGGTACATAAAGATCTTAAACTATAAAAAAAAAAAATATAATAACATTTTTGAGAGACTGGAGCCGGAAGAAGGCACTGAATACCTGTTCATTATTGTTTGGGTCAGAATTTTGGGCCACAAAAGGCATGAATGAAAGACAATTGCATGCAGCTGAGACGAGAATGTTAAGAGGGATGTGTGGTGTTACACGAATGGATAGAATAAGAAATGAGTACATAAGAGGAAGTCTGAAAGTGGCACCGGTAACTGACAAGTTGTGAGGAAATCGGTTGACACGGTATGGTTACGTGATACGGAGGAATGAGGGAAATGTCGTGAGGAAAGTTTTGAGTATGAATCTCACCACCACTGCTAAAGTGTACATTAATTCATCACATCTGCCCTCAAAATCGGTGATGAAAAACATTGGGAGCAAACCGGCAAATCCCAGAACCAAACGTGAGATATAGTTACTAATTGAAAAGGCCCGCGTGCTGGATTACAGCTATTTCATGGAGAGAAGTTCGAACCCCAAGAGTGAGGTTGATTATGCAAACACTTTCTTCATAATTTCAGCCGAAAGACGTCCACTGCTGGACATAGGCCTCCCCCAAGCACCGCCACTTCGATCTGTTCTGTGCTTCTCGCATCCAACGTATTCCTGCGGCCTTCACCAGGTCATCAGTCCATCTTGTGGGAGGCCTTCCAACGCTCCGTCTGGAAAGGGGCTGGCATCAACATCAATGGCGAGTACATCACTCACCTTCGATTTTTCGACGATATAGTATTCATGGCTGAGACTATGGAGGACCTCAGTACAATGCTCGATGACCTTAGTAGAGCTTCCGAAAGAGTGGGTCTTAGGATGAACATGGACAAGACAAAGGTCATGTCCAATGCTCGTGAGATACCCACTCCAATGAAGATCGGAGGCGCTACACACGAAGTTGTGGACGAATATGTGTACCTAGGACAGGCTGTCCTGTTAGGTAGGTCCAACACCTTCTTAATACCTTGAAAATATATTCAATAGGTGGATTCAAGAGATGGTTCTTATTTCCATCAAAATAGAAATAAAATTAAACCAAAGGCCCAAGCAGAACCTCCAAACAACTACATATAAACAACTACAAACACACAGACAAACACAAAGCATTAACGTAATAACATGGCCGCTTACATAAGAGAAGTGAAAGGACCGGGTCGGGACTCGACCCTGCGACCTCGCGCACTTCATCACTGAGTACTCAACACCACGAGTACAGATTAGAGAAGAATGGATGTGGCGATTTGTGAGGTTTGAAAGGAAATATGTTGTCTATGAATTGCAAGAGTTGAATGTGTAAAGATTATTTTGTTGACAAGATACTTGATATTTCATTCGTTTTGTAAATAGTATATCGCGCTATAATTATGAAAATCAAAATCAAAAGTCATTTAATCAAACTAGGCTGAGAGTTCGCACTTTTTGAACGTCATAGTTACATAAGACAGTTCCCAAAACGTCCGCCCTTCAACACTTCCTAGTGCTTTAGCTGGGACGAAGTGGCGCAACAAACTCCCCAGCAGCACAGCTGTCTGTTGAGTTAGAAGAACTTGATTCTATACAATAATATGTAAGTAATTAATATTACGAAAAACAAAACCTACATTAAATTATTTGCCATATGTCAGCTAGCACACGCCAATATACCAACAAAACATATTTAAATCGAGATCTCTAGACACCTTTACACATTTTGTTTATACTTATGCAAATGCTAATTATTGTTAATTAAAATAAATAGCTTTGTAAAGAGCATTGGGCCCGTTAAAGCTCTTTAACCGACTCCCAAAAGGAAGAGGTTCTCAATTCACCTGCAGGTTTTTTTAAATTGTATGATCTTACGGTCATCTCCGGCAATTGAGGATCAGTTACGAAAATTCTGACTCTGGCTTGGTCCCATATAAATTAAATTAACTTTCTTGGGTATTTTTTGAGTAAGCTGCAATACTACGTAATACTATGTAGCGTTTTTTGGAAGTTGATAATATTTTTTGTTTCTAGAAAAATTTTATGAAGGGTAATTTTTTTTACTTTTACAAGGTACCTTCTTTTAGTAGGTACCTACTTTTTTTTGGGTGGGAAATCTTCATATGACGGAGGGCATGTCAGACTTTTACTGACTAAAACCCACCCGTGTCCCTTCACTTGCCTGTGCCAGGGCCACCGTAACTCTATGGAACGAATCCGCAACCCTGGTAGGAGCAGATACCTACTTGAATTTTCAGGGACTTATTGTAAGCTTATTGTATAATAGTCAAATCACGTCATAAAAGCGATGAGATGATAATTTTGATATTGTCATAATTCTAGGACCGAGTACGATCTATCTTCGTTATGCACTGAGACTGCGCCTACGCCGCGCGCCGGGTACACAGTGAAAGTTGTATCCAGTTCTGCATAGGGTCATACTATTAATTTTATGTCTGTATGTGCATAATATTATCATCATCCTTTTGTAGAAAGTCTAGTATTGTTTTATTTATTTTTTATTTGTTTATTTATTTAAACATTTTGAATCAATCTATAAGTACTAATATTATTTGTAAGTTTGTATGTAAGGGGTAAACTTTGGAACTAACAGTCAGATTTTTAAAAAATTATTACAATTGACAGCCTAATTCTTAAGTTAGGCTCTAATAATCTTACCCATAACCTTTAAACATAATACTATGACCTAAGGAGCAGAGTTAAAAACATTTAAAAAAAAAAGAACGCTAAGAGAAAACGAATAATTCGCAGGCGATACGATGGTACCCGGTGGTGCCGGACGTAAAGAATAACACCACCCCATTTCTTCCCGTGGGTGTCGTAAAAGGCGACTACGGGACTTACTAGAGAATGGGCAGCAGCGTTCTCTAAGCATTTTACCACCATAATGCAATCGCCAATCCGCCTGCCAAGCGTGACGATTATGGCAAAGCCCCCTAATTGGGGGAGGCCTATGTCCAGCAGTGGACGTATTGCGGCTGAAATGATGATACGATGTTATATGGTATATTCTAGATAAAAAACCGGCCAAGTGCGAGTCGGACTCGCGCACCGAGGGTTCCGTACAATCCTGTAGGTATAAAGTATAAAATTTAAAAAAATATATTTTTATTATATGATGTAACAAAAAATTTACTGTTTTCGCAATTTTTCCCTTATCTGTGCTATAAGACGTTACTTCGTACCAAATTTCAAAATTCTAGATCGACTGGAAGTACCCTTTTTAGGTTTTGATTCCCTTGTGAGTTTCGAAAATTTGCGGAAATTTGCGGCATAAACGGCTATATCTTTTGATTGCGTTAGCTTAGAAGTTTGATTTTTTCACAGCTTTAAAGGACAGTAGACTTGAGTATTTGATATAAATTTCAACTTGATACCTCCACGCGTTCCTGAGAAAAAGGGTCTTGACAGACAGACGGACGGACGGACGGACGGACGGACGGACAACAAAGTGATCCTATAAGGGTTCCGCTTTTTCCTTTTGAGGTGCGGAACCCTAAAAACGAGAAATTCCATACGGAAGAAGTCGCAGGCAGCAACTACTATTCAGCCTGCGACTTCCTCCGTATGAAATTTCTCGTTTTGAACTAAAATATAATCTCTCGTTGCTAAGCTTCTAACTACCAGTAACGACTGTCTGACTAAAAATGGTCAACCATCCAAGGACTGACCGCGGCAAGAGCAGCTTAACTTGATCGCCAAACCCGTGCGGCTATTATTACTTACCCACGAGCTAGCCTCGTGTTCCCTCGCACACTTGCACCGGAGGCTACGGGGGCACTTACGGACTCTTCAACGCTGCCCTCCACTGCTGCCGGCCCGCCTCTGTGGGCCCCTATTGGTCAAACGAGTCAAGCAGAAAGTGTTTGACTCCCCCGTGACGTCTTCTCACTCATCTGTGCCTCATAGAGGTTTTATCTGCGATAGCAACAATGTAATACCAATATGAACAATTATTAGCAATAGTATCAAAGTCTTATTACCGCCAAATCGGTGCACAATAAAATCAGTGACGTAAAACAAAAGCTCTTCAAAATCATCATTATAGAACAAAACCTCAGAACTCATATAACTCCAATATAATACCAAGATAATACCTCATCGTAACACATTAAGCGAACAATGACTATAATTACGGCGTAACCACATAGGACCGGGTATTCTTCATCTTCATGGTTGTCCAATTACGTACAATGTCTTTGTGTGTCTTCGAATGAAACTTTTGATCTTTGTTGTTGGCCGCGAATTTATAGCAAATGTTTTTATTTTTGTATAATTTGTTGATTTGATTTGTGTTTGATAAAGGTAAAATTTAAAAATTACGTGGTTCTGTGTGGTGCCGTACGTAAAGAATACCAGCATCCCATTTCTTCCCGTGGGTGTCGTAAGAGGCGACTACGGGATTTACTAGAAAATGGGCAGCAGCGTTCTCTATGCGTTTTTCCACCTTACTGCGATTGCCAACCCGCCTGCCAAGCGTGGCGATTATGGCTAACTCACATAAATTGTGGGAGGCTCATGTTCAGCAGTGGACGTCTATCGGCTGAAACGATGATGATGATGCCGAAATTTTTATGGGCTCGATCGTCTAAATAATAACAGCTCGTTTGATCACCGAGGTTAAGCTACGCTTGCCGCGGTCTGTTCGTGGATGGGTGATAATCCATCTATATATATAAAATTCAAAGTCCTGAGTGACTGACTGACTGATATATCAACGCACAGCCTAAACCGCTGGTCCTAGAGACATGAAATTTGGAGGGTGTATTCTTTGTGAAGAGTAGGTATCCACTAAGAAAGGGTTTTTTTGAAATTCCATCCCTAAGAGGGTGAATTGGGGGGTTGAATTTTCACGCGGGCGAAGCCGCTGGCGGAAGCTAGTTACATATATGATAAATGATTTTATTTCTTTACGTAGGTAGACCTGTCCGTGCTTCGGCAAGCACGCGATACTCAACTCTGGACTCGACTTTGGCAGTCATTACAAGTAGTCAGAAGTCCGAAAATCTAACAACCAGTCTTACCAAAGGGAATCGTATTACCTAGTAGTTTGGGTTGTGGAGGTCAGATAGTCAGTCGCTCCATAGAAAATACTGGTACTCAGCTGCATCAGGTTTAACTGGAAACCGACCCCAACTTAGGAAAAGGGTAGGCTAGTCTGATAAGTAACTTTTAAAATGAAGATTAAGTAGAGCCGTTGCTGGACCTTCCGAAGTCCGTAAGCAGCCTATAATGTTCCCACTGCTGCGACACTGGCCTCCTTTCAGCGAGAGGGCATGGGCCATAATATACCACGCAGGTCCAGTGCGCGTTGGTAAATATCACATGTCTTCGAATTTTTGGTTCTTGGACATGTCGGTTTCCTCACGATGTTTTCCTTCGCCGTTTTGAGAGCAGTGGTGATGAAACAATTAACGCCAAGTAAAGCGCAGGGTTGTAGCTCGCCGCCCGGTAAGGACCAGGCTCGGGTCGACGGCGCGTAGTGTTCCACGCGCGCCTCAAAGAGGTGTCAGCAGCACTGAAGGGGTCTGCCAGGACCGATGCCTGCCAGGGTCGCGAGATTCGTTCGTAAGAGCGTGGCCTTGTCACATGGGCAACTGAAGGAACACGGGTGGGTTTTTGTCAGTAAAAGTCTGGCACGCCCTCCCGCTCCGCCGGGAGAGAGCGGGAGAAGACATTTGATGATTTCCTATCCAAAAAAAAAAAAAGGGTTTCACCTACCAATCGTAAGTCGAAGCCGATTCCACTGGGCCTCCACAGCTCTCAATTGCTAGTTGATAGGTCAAAATAAATACCTACTAATTTTAAAGTTATTTTGTGTATTCTCCTTTGATGAATTAAACAATAGTTCCATGAAACTTTGCTAACCGAAAAAATACACTATCAAAAGTCAAACTAAGTTAAACCTTTGTAGCTTGAACTATTTATTTTTTAAACAAGTTAGTTAATTAACGTTATTTTTCCGTTCTGTAACAAAGGTCTGTTAAATAAACGAGGAGAAAATAGTTAAAAAAAAAATGCAAGTCTTGTATTTAACTATCAATGTTTCTTTTAGAGCTGAGATTCACAATGCAATGATAGGATTGTTGCTTATGATATACAGGCGGGCAGAGACTGTAACCATGAATTCAGCAAATGATTCTTCTAGACCCACTTGAATAAAATTTGTTCGTAGTTTCTCATCAAAAAAATCTGCGGTTTCATAGAACAAAATGCACTGAACCAATTAGCTTTTTAATTTAAAAAAATCGTGAAATGAAATTGTTTATTCTGTAAATAGGAATCCGAAATCACTTTTACACGTCATATTATTAAATAAAAAACAAACTAGATGGAGTCGACATTTTCTATCTGATTACCCCTGAGAATAAATGTAAAAAAAAATTAGGTATAAGCTCCCTATTGCAGTCCAATCTTGGTCAGATCATGTGAAGACAATGTAAATTAGCACCTGAAATGGTATTTTGAGAAAAGAACCAAACAGATTTGAATGGCCCAGTCCAGTCAGTGCAAGCATTTGTTAATAGTCGTGTCACTAACAACTTTGAAAGACTATAATTACCAATTCCAAGAGCTTTATGTGTTGAACTGTGACATAAAAACACCACACGTATTCTCTAATATGTTGAGAAGACAGTGCAATAGCCAGCCGGCCATGTTTCTCACGAAATGTTACGAAATCGATACATCGAGTTCAGAGGGTCAATCTCGCAATGAAGCTTAGCGATTTGTATCTGTTGCTGGCGATGTGCGAAATTGGTGGAGTCGAGGAATTGCTAATGAAAGCTCTGAAGTCCAAAGGCCAATTCTCCTGTTTAAAATCTTTCTAAATCTAGTAGCTATCGCATCCGGGCGACCATCAATGTCAACATTTTCAAAAATGTGGGTAATTTCGTGGTATTTTTGACAGATTAAGACTTAGATTGGAATGTACAGAATTTGGAATGGACAGAACTTGGTCTACTTTCTTTACCTGCTCATTTTCTTTCTACCAGCTAAGTTTAAGTGATCATTTTGAACTGATGAGACCTACCAAGGGTGGGGTGAAGATAATATATGGTGATATGTAGAGAAGGAAGAAAAACACATGTTGCTCCGACCTCAAAAAAATTGGGATAAATTACGGACGTTTCCAAATACAATATGCAATACAGGCAAGCATTTAGTTCAATTTAATTTATTCCAATACACAGGCAATAACTTTGATGCCATAAATGTTTTACAGTTTTTTTTTAACACATTTCTGGGCGCTTGCGTGGGCTAACGTTGGCCAAACCTTACGGGATAGATACAAAATAATCTACTACGAAATTGTAAATCTTAAGAAAGGCTACAGAAAAGTTAGCGATGGTATATGCCTATCTCCTAAGTATACAACCACATTAACCATTTTTACCTGTTACATAATTATTTCACTATACCAACCGATGTCGAAGATAGTAAGAGTACGGGAAGTCCAAAGAAACGATGGATGGCCTGTGAGATGTGGATAGAAAGGGGGTGACTACCGAGATGACGACTAACAGAGAAATGTGGAAGAAAAAGTTATTTGCGCCGTACCCAAATAAATTGGGATAAGGCAGGATACTGGTGATCCCCCCCAGTGGGTTCCCGCATTGACGAGGCGGGGGGGCTCAGTAGCCGTGGTTTAGAACCCCACGGTGAAGCTAAGAGGAACCCGAGGAGGGGCCGCTCGTCAGGGCTTTTCCGCTCAAAGCCGACGACGTAGCGGCCAACGCGGTGTCGTTTGGCGACATCGCGTGGGTTGGAGGCCGCGGTGGGAGAGGATTGCCGGTATTGAGGTGCGCCGCTCTCCCTACCTTCCGCGGCCTAAACGGGGTCGCCACCGTCCGATGGCGAACGCGGTGGGGCCGCAGGAGAAGAGGAGTGTTGGTATAGCGTTAGCCACTCTCCCTATCCCCTGCGGCCGAAAACTGGTAGGCGGCGGGGCCAAAGTCCTGACCCGTCGCAGGGGGACCAAGGGTGCCATTCAAGGGGTCGTCTGGCGCCCATGTGCTAATTGGTCCCCGGGGTGGTCACGGCGTGTTATGTGTCATGTGCGCCGTGAATGGGGGTATCCCCCAGAGGTGGGTCCGGCGACGGACAGCCGCGGCGGGTTCGCGGAAGAGTTTTTTTTCGTTCCCGTGTTCCCGCCATAAGCGGTGCAGGAGGACACCGTGGAGTTTTAGTGGGTTGAAGTCCCACATAACTGCGCTATTTCCCCTTAGTAGCGCAGTATGCATGAGCATTTCTCCACGATAAAAAAAAAAAAAAAAAAAAAAAAAAAAAAGGATACTGGTGATGAAGACCCTTGGAGGACCTTGATGGACACCTGAACGCGAAACCAGGGCGGGTTGCCAGTTGACTCCAGGTTTCCTGACAATATTTTATTTGTCAAATGTAACTCTTTAACTACAGATGCATATATTCTAACCGAGAATTATGACCAATATTTTAAAAGAATTGTATTGTATTGTACTGGCATTTTTTTTTTTTTTGTAATAATCTTAATCCTTATTTGTGATAATAAGGGCCAATTCTATTTTTTTTTAATTATATCAAAATTCATGTATTTTAACTGTACCTATTGTATTTAAATAATCAATAAAAAATATAATTTATATATCCGAGTATTGCTAATCTAGTGGCACTTTATACCTTATTTTAATTGTGTAAACATGCCGATAATGTAATGGGCTGCAGTATTGTTAATACTACTTATGAGCCCATATTATTGTTATATGTAAACATTTGATATTGTAGCTGTTTATTGTCCCATAATAATTAAAATAAAGTAAAAAAAGAAGGTGACCTAAATGTTACTTACAAACGATAGTCACTTAGCGAATAGTCCGATTTCACAAACTCACAGTCACACAAAATACGCAATACATAGCAATGCTCTCGACTTATTAAACGAATGAATTCTTTTAGTTTATTAAGAAGTATTAGTAAAGGTTATCGTGATTGATTGAAAGATTTGTTTATTGCTTATAAAAGCGTTTTGGAACGTTTATTAATATTAGCTGTGCTATCAATTTTTGCATCTAAGTATTAAAGATTAGAGATAAGTCATCTGTTTTAAATACTTTTACTGCCCCGTTGGTCTAGTGGTCGCAGGTGCTGCTGCTGAGCCTTAGGTTTTGGGTTCAATTCCCGGGTCGGGAAAAGTGTTACTGGGTTATTACGTCTAGAATTCCTCTGGAACTCTGATTTCTCCCACTCTGGGGGAAGTTTGGAGTGTTTTTTCATCAGCACTTTCTCAGTACTAGCACGGAGTTTGGATTTTTACCCAGTTGATGGCAATAGGCTCGCGCTTCTTATTACGTGGTCATCATTATCAGCAGCCTATAATGTCCCCACTGCTGGGACACAGGCCTCCTCTCGGTGAGAGGGAGCGGGCCATAATCCACCACGCGGGCCCAGTGCGGGTTGGTAGATGTCACATGTCTTCGAATTTTTGGTTCCAAGACATGCCGGTTTCCTCACGATGTTTTCCTTCACCGTTTATATTACGTGGTACTTAATCATAACTGGCGAAATGTACCTGCATTTCACCAGGACAAGAGGTTACATTTCGGGAAACCAATGCGCGAAGTAATGGTTTTAGGTGATATTTTTTGCACTGCAAGTGAATATTTTAAGTTTCAGTCGATGCCGAAATGGTGCCAACAGAACCAATATGCCCACTATGTATGTGTTTGTCATGAGGATATGTATATCTGAATAACACGGAACAGATTTCTCTTTTTTACACGCTTTATATTAGCTTCACTTGTATGTTTGTATGTTTGTTTGTAACCGACTCCTTATAGCGCAATTTTGACCCACTTTAAATGACCAGATTTCATTCAAACTTTGCACACCTGTCAAGGACCAATGACAATGCAATAATTTCATAAATTTGTGCCATTATCCTTGCCAGGGTTACCAGGACAGCAAAAAAACTGTCTTCGAAAACTACGCTGACATACGTCACAAACTAATTTGTGCCATTATCCTTGCCAGGGTTACCAGGACAGCAAAAAAAAACTGTCTTCGAAAACTACGCTGACATACGTCTCAAAATTCGAAACACCCTAAAAAATAGAAAATAAATAATAGTTTAATAAAACTAAACAAAAGTTACATAAATTACACATTTTATGTTCATTGTTTTATTATAAAACATATGAATCTAAAAGAATACATAAAGTATGAATAGACAATAGTCTACTTAAGTGTGACAAAGAATCACCAGATGTCTAACAAAGAAAAATCTAAGAATCAGATTCTTATCTCCCCAAACAATACGCAAGAATCTTTTAACTGCAAAAGTTCACTTTCCCTTCTTCAAATATAACTATTGTATTAGAAAGTAAGTATTAAACTACTACGTGCCTTCACGATTACCTCATACAACGTGTAACATAATTAACGCAAGAATATTATACCGCAATTAGAGTATTGAGTTAAAAGCATATTAAGGGGCCATCCATAAATTACGTCACACGTTAAGGGGGTGGGGTCGAGGGGGTCGACGAAGTGTGACATTGTGTGACAAAAGGGTGGGAGGGCCCCTAAATTTTGTGACGTCATATTTCAAATTTGAATATACAATACATATTTAAAGTACTATTAAAAAACGAAATATGAACTATGAAAGAAATTAGAAAAAAAAAATCAATATCTTGATGTAAAATTGCAAAATATGTGATGTCACACTAGGGAGGGGGGGGGGGGGGGTTTGGCAATCGCAGTAAGATGACAAAATGCATAGAGAACGCTGCTGCCCATTCTCTAGTAAGTTCCTTAGTCGTCTCTTACGACACCCACGGGAAGAAATGGGATGGTGCTATTGTTTATGTCCGGCACCACACGGCACACTTTTTGAGTATTGAGTATTGTAACTGTTATAATTAAGAAAAATAAAACGTGTTGTCCCAATCATTGCTTTATACATTTAAAATTGAATACTTTGGAAAAATATCTATATTGAAAGTTATTGAAATCAATTCAGTATTCAGTTATGTATTTCTTCCTGTGGGTGTCGTAAAAGGCGACTAAGAGACTTACTAGAGAATGGGCAGCAGCGTTCTCTATGCATTTTACCACCATACTGCGATCGCCAACCCGCCTGCCAACGCCAAGTGTGGCGATTATGGTAAAGCCCCCCAAATTAGCGGAGGCCTAAGTCCAGCAGTGGACGTCTTACGGCTGAAATGATGATTCAGTTATGAAAAAAACTACTTTCGTTTTAGGGCAACCAGAACGTGGGTCATCTTTACAGCTTAATCTACCTTTATCAAATACAATCACCCAGTATACAATCGTACAATGGGGTATTATTTATTGCATTATCCTCTAATATCTTCTGAATGTCCAGATAAAATATCTTCGTATACATTTTTTTCACACCGAGGTACTTTATCAATACTCAATACTTTAATTGCATTCCACATGTATTCTTAGGTGGTAAACTTATAATTAGATCACATGGACCCTGTCGGGCACAGCAAAATAAGTGAGTTAGGAGAGAGGAAGCATTTGTTAATTTTGTAGCATTAGGAAACTTATTATGTAAAATAATATAAAAATAATGATTAAAGATAAAATAATGATTAAGATATTATAATTATGATAAACTAATAGCAATATTAAATACAAGATACAAAATATGATTGCAAATGTAATAAAAAATAAATAAAATAAAAAAAGAGATGAAATAAAATGATGGTAATGATTTAAATATAGTTTAAAGTCGAGTACCAGTAAGTAAATACACAAGTACAAGTAAATACAGAGTAAGTTATGAGTTTATCATTTAGGTATTCGTTTATTGAGTAAATTCGCTTTTCTTTATCAAAAATAGTCTAAGTTTTTTTAGGAATATGTTTATTTTGTCTTCTCCTTTTATTGCTGCCTGTAGTTTATTATATAATTTAATAGATATTACGTAGGGACTTTTACAGTGCATTTTTAATGGAGAGCTTGGTAAGTTAAGCCTTGATGGGTGTCTGAGTAGATAGCGTGTCTGTATGTCTTCGCGTTTTGAATACAGTTCTGGATGTTTCCGAACAAATTTACAAGTTTCTAAAATGTATATACATATATCACCGCACTTTACTTTATTTTCTGCCTTGGACTGCCTCGTTGGTCTAATGGTAGCAATGCTTGACATGAGGTCGGGTTCGATTCCCAGGTCATGCAAAGTGTTATTGGGTTTTTCATCTGGAATTTTAAGTAGCAGCCCAGAGTCTGTATTTGTGCCCGGTTGTTGGCAATAGGCTCGCCTCCTATTACATGGGACTTAACATAACAGGCGAAATGTGGGTGTACTATTGGTAGGGTTGCCAGGTCTTACAACCGAAAAGCCGGACAGACTTGCCAGTTTAGCCGGACAATTTGGGTAAAAAGGCCAGACATTTTTAATTGTTTAGTCTTAGTCTTAGTAAACATACTAATGAACTAAATACACTTTAAAATCTTTGTAACATACCTAAACTAATTAACTAACTAATTAATCAATTTTAAATGCTGATTTTCCTTTAAAATTGAGTAGTCATAACGTGGGGAGGACAGTTTTAGTTCGCTCACTTGCGCTATCAATACAAGGTGAGGTTAAGGTAAAAATGATCATATTTTAAAAAACCTACCAAATAGGCGGACAGGCCGGACACCACCTAATTTAGCCGGACATGCAACTAAAAAGACTGACTGTGTCCGGCTTTATCCGGACGCCTGGCAACCCTAACTATTGGTACACCTCTGCCCAATCCTTCGTAGAAACTGTGATCAACTCAAGACAATGTTTATGTTCTTTCAATCCAGAATTAGTCTTCCTACTGACAGTTTATATGGGTAGTTCAAGTAATTGTTTTTTTTTTTTGGTTTTATTCAACTACTTTTGTTAATTTATTTTTATTTTCTTTTAATTTCATTTATTGTGTATATGCATCATTCGCATCGTTGTATATGTAAGCGGACACGCCCATTATGCCTGGAGGCTTTATTAAGGTTTTAAGTTCTGTTTACGATTTTGTTTTATTATTTATTTCAGCTTGAGTTTAGTTTTCAATGTTTTGTTGGTATTGGCGTGTGCTAGCTGACATATGGCGAATAATGTATGTTTTGTTTTATAATATTAATAACTTACACAATTTTGTATAGAATCAAGTTCTTCTAACTTAACCGACAGCTGTGCTGTTGGGGAGTTTGTTGCGCCACTTCTTCTTCCCAGCTAAAGCACTAGGAAGTGTCGAAGGGCGAGCGTTTTGGGGGGACTGTCTTATGTAACTTTGACGTTCAAAAAGTGCTGACTCTCAGCCTAGTTTGAATAAATGACTTTTGATTTTGATTTTGAAATAAGGCGTACTCACTTTTCTACATAATTTTGTGTTATTAAAAACACGCTGTACAAAAAAAAATGTATTGCATGCGAATTAATTGGAGAAATGAAAAGACACTTGGCCATACTTTTGGTGACCAAATTTATGTCGGGACTTTAAAAGAGACTGTGACCTCTGAGTTTGTTTCAGCCTTTCTTCTCAGAGTAGTTAGGAAACGCCGACCTCATCTAGTTTAAAAAAATATTATTGTCATGTAAAAGTGTACAAACCTACTTACAGGAAATTGAGTGTAATTGACTTTCTTTAAAAGGAATATCGAAGTTTCTCCAATTTTTTTTTTCTAATATGCTTTTAACAGAAGTTTTTGAGAATACTATTTCAGAATACCTAAAAACGATACTCATCCGAATAATACCAACCATATGAAAGGAACAACCGGGGCTTCCTAAAATCCTTGGACTATATAGTACATCCTTTGTGCTATGCACCCCTCTTCATCGTCATACCATTTCCGATAATGCACTATTATATTGTACACAAAAGGTGCACCAATATGTTGGCCAAGAAATTTAATATCTGCGCCGGTATGACAAAGCGTTACTGATGCACGGATGACATGATGTCGGAATGTAGATGGATTCTGTTTATGGACGTGGCATAGATTTTGTTTTTTTTTACCAAGTTTAAAAAGGAGGAGGTTCTCAATTCGTAGGTTTCTTTTTACACGCTTTATATTAGCTTCACTTGTATGTATGTTAGTATGTTTTTTTGTATGTATGTTCTACGATTGTCCGTTACTCGGGGATCGATTTAGTTTTTTCTATGTGACTATACCTCTCAGGGTAGTCACGTATAAATTTTACTAACTTTGCTGTGGTAGTTTTAGCGTTAGCTTCAATAATATATATTTGATACACTTTGTCACAGTTGTATACATTGCAAGTAGTGAAATACGAATTGGTGTGGACATAATTTTAATACTAGAAATAAAGACAAGATAGATCAACCATTTTTCAGATTAGCAAAAGTACATACATCTTTTATGGGGTACTGTGTTAAATGTTACAACAAAATACCTTCTGATATATTGCAATTAAATGAAAGGAGGTTTAAAAGTCATATTAAAAGTACACTTTGTAAACGAGCTTATTACAAATTAGAGGACTACATCCAAGATAAGAACGCTTGGAAACATGCTGGTCTCGCTCCATAGGACAGTCTTAGAGTTTATCAAACTAGTTGCTCACTTAATTGTGTAGATAATATTTATTTTTTCTTCTATGACACTGTTTTACATTCTGTAATTACTGTAACTCACACACTGACAGTTTATATGGGTAGTTCATATAATTGTTTTTTATTTAACTGCTTTTGTTAATTTATTTTTATTTTCTTTTAATTTCATTTGTTGTGTATATGTATCATTTGCATCGTTTTATATGTAAGCGGGCACGCCCTTTATGCCTGGAGGCTTTAGTAAGGTTTTAAGTTCTGTTTACGATTTTGTTTCATTATTCATTTCAGCTTGAGTTTAGTTTTCAATGTTTTGTTGGTATAATGGCGTGTGCTAGCTGACATATGGCGAATAATGTATGTTTTGTTTTATTATATTAATAACTTATACAATATTGTATAGAATCAAGTTCTTCTAACTTAACAGACAGCAGTGCTGCTGGGGAGTTTGTTCCGCCACTTCTTCTTCCCAGCCAAAGCACTAGGAAGTGTCGAAGGGCGGGCGTTTTGGGGGGACTGTCTTATGTGACTTTGACGTTCAAAAAGTGCTGACTCTCAGCCTAGTTTGAATAAATGACTTTTGATTTTTTTTTTGTGTGAGGTAGGAATCATAAAAAAAACTTTGATTACGGAAGTCGGTGGCAAATAAAATAAAGCACCTACTCATCCAAAGACGGGTTGATTTTTTGGGAAGATTGACGTGCAAAGGAGGAGACGTACACTCAGCATTGGAAGGAGTTCCAATAACAGACCAAGAAACAGAGAGTTATAAAAAAACCTATTCAAAATGGCGTATCCTAATGTAATCATTAGGATACGCCATTCTGAATAGGTTTTTACGCACTGCAATAATTTGCAGTGCTATTGAAATTCTGACAGCAAGACCTCGTAAATCCATGATGATATCATACAATATCCTACTCATGAGCTCCATAAGAATTTCCCAAATCTCCCCAAGACCACCTCCTCCACAAATTCGTATCTCCAAAACCGATCCCTAGGATATTGTTGGCCCGAGTATCGTCTATATTAATCTCGGGGTAATCCCCCATGTCCCCGTAATTAAATTCACGTACAACATTACGTACATGTCGCGTATTATCGTACGGAATCGGTGTCTTGTGACGTCATTCGGGTTTTTGGTTTGCGTCAGTATCTTCAAAGAATTTTATGTTAACGTTCTCATAGAGACATTTATACAGGGAGTTCATTCAAGACTTATTTATAACTTAAAACTAGTTTCAATCAATCAAAGCTAAGCTAGTTTTAAATAATGCTCAACAACTTACTCACTGCTGAACCTCACTCAAGACTCAAGTCTTAGGCTTAAGTAAGACACTTCAATGTTTTCAAGAATTATTCAACTTAAGAAAAAACAGGAGTCCATATGCATATTATATATAATATATAAAAAATCAATTGCCGTGCGTTGGTCTCGCAAAAACTCAAAAATGGCTCGATCGATTGTAAAGAAACTTAGATAAGTTCTTATGTGCGCAGTGAAATATTTTCATATCACAACAACGTTACCTAAAGTACCTGTAGTAAATTCAACTTGAGTAAATGGCTAAGCTGATCTGACGCTATTTAAGTGCTCAAAAGCGAATGCAAACCAAAAACTATTTCAACACATAACGAAACAGCCGATGCAAATTGTCAATAAATTGTATACCATTGATACAGTGACAACTGATTTACTGTATTGTTGTCAACATACGTCTTCCAATCATCACGACATACTGGTTCCAACTATTTCGAAATGTTCATTGCTTTTTGTGTACTTTGTCACTAGCATTATAGACTTTTGTATTTGAATATGAAGTTTTTTTTTGCGATCTTCATCACTAAGTTGCATATGGAGATGAACGTAGTGAGAAGGACACCTCTCTTAGTCATCATCATTTCAGCCGAAAGACGTCCACTGCTGGACATAGGCCTCCCCCAAGCTCCGCCACTTCGACCGGTTTTGTGCTTCCCGCATCCAGCGGATTCCTCCGGCCTTCACAAGGTCATCGGTCCACCTTGTTGGCGGCCTTCCAACTCTACGTCTTCCGGTACGCGGTCGCCTTTCCAGAACCTTTCGGCCCCATCGGCCATCTGTTCTGCGAGCAATGTGCCCTGCCCACTGCCACTTCAGTTTAGCAATTAGAAGCAATTAGAAGGCTGAAAGTCACCCAAAGGGCGATGGAGAGGGCTATGCTTGGAGTTTCCCTACGCGATCGAATCAGAAATGAAGAGATCCGTAGGAGAACCAAGATAACCCACATAGCCTCTCTTAGTATCATCATTATTTTAGCAGAAAGACGTCCACTGTTGGAGATATGCCACCCCCAAGCACCGCCACTTCAACAGATTCTATGCTTCTCGCATCGTCTCCTCATCGATCTACCTTGTGGGAGGGCTTCCAACGCTACGTCTTCCAGTACGCGGTCGCTACTCCAGAATCCTTCGCCCCCATCGGTCATCTGTTCTGCGGGCAATGTGCCTTACCCATTGCTACTACCTAAATCAATCTGCCTAGTGTTTTACTAAATATGCTGAGGTTGGTTTTTAGTCTAACTAAATACAGCTGAAAACCAGTAAGCAACCATTAATCAGGCAATCTAGTGACTGGGTAACACGATACCCTTGGTAAGACGTAGTCAGACTTTTGGGTTTCTAACTACCCGTAAAGATTATCAAAAATACTACCCGTAAAGATTGACAGCTGGGACAAATGGTTTGACGTGTTTAGCGAGCCACGGAGTGGCACGGAGGGTCTAAATATGTAACAAAAGGTCTCCCACCCACGAACCTGGTACATACACTTACCAATTTATAAAAATGAGCTTGGGGATGTTTCCAGTTGAGTTTCGTAAGAGATCTTAATAGTAGCCCGGATTTATAAAATAACTAAGAAATTGTGGGTGTACGTCACACATCTGCCTACCTACCCCTTCGTAAAATAAAACCGAGATGTTAAGCAAGATCAGACTAAACATCAATCCACACATACTCACTGACAGACAGACAAACAATACAGACATGTTTATCCAATAGTTAGCATATCGAAAGTGACTACACACTCTCGATGTAAGGTCATAGATAAGTTTGGGCGTAAATATTATTGTATTATTATCTGTGGCTTGGGCGTAGACCTTGCGTTTCACTTGCGCTTGCGCGCAATCAATCGTGTATTGTTTTGTGCTATGAATATTACGAGTTGTATAGATTGAGTGGGTAAACTGTGGACTTGGAAAATATTTTATTTTAGAGAATAACAAAAATTCTTACCACGATAAAGGTGGTGTGAAGAACTGATATGAGTTGCAGGGCTAATATGGCCATATAACGCACAAGATAAGGAGATTCGGAACGAAAAAGGGGAGGCTTTTACCCTTTAGAGGGACTCAATATAGGCTAACAAAATAGAAATAATTTTCACTGCTAATCTTTCTTATTTCTTAAATCTTCTTAAATGTATCGATTATATAAAAAGAAAGGAAAAATGTATTTTTAGCGAATCTTGAGATGTGACAATTTCTTATAAAAAGGGGTTATTGGAGGGAGACGGTAAAACATATTTTTCGCAGAATTTTAAGCTTATGTGACACGGAAAGTCCACTTGCGCAAATGCTACCAAATAGTAATATTACTATAATATTAAATACTACTACTACTATCGTCACTACCATTTCGACACGAAAGAAAGAGATGTTTGTGTTAAACGCTTGATCCAAATATTCGAACTGACTATTGTAAGTTTAGAAGTTTCGCCACTGAACTATTTGGGTCATCATAGATTATCCCATTCTTTATAAAGAAAGCAATCCTTTAAAATGTCGTCTCGAGACGGAAATTCCGACCTAGAATCGAGTTTGAAATAATTCAATTAATTAATTATTTTTTCCTAATAACAACAGACATTCGAATCGTATTTCTAGATTATTTACAATCTAAATCAACCCTATTCTCCCACTCTTATCCCAGTTTATATGGGGTCGGCGCATTGTCATTTTCTTCCATGCTTTTCTATTAGTCGTCATTTCTGTAGCTTTTATCCTCACATTAAATTTTATTACCAATTTCTTTATAATAATCTATACATAGTATAAAACAAAGTCGCTTCCCGCGTCTGTACGCTTAGATCTTTTAAAGTATGCAACGGATTTCAATGTAGTTTTCATCAATAGATAGAGTAATTAAAGCGAAAGGTTCATATGTATCATTGGCGGGCAAATCCGCTAGCAAAAGGTAAGTAATAAATAAAATTAAACAGTTCGGCTCAGTGCCCGGTTCATGGCAATAAGCTCGCCCCGGCACTTAAACATAACTGGCGAAATGTGGTTGTACGACCTACACCTCTACCCAACTCTTCGGGGCAACAAAACGTGATGTTTATATTATATCATACTAGCTTTTGCCAGCGGCTTCGCCCGCGTGGAGGTCGGAAAATATCCCGCGGGAACGTACTACCGGGATAAAAAGTAGCCTATGTCCTTTCTCAGGCTCTAAACTATCTGTGTACCAAATTTCATTTAAATCGGTTGAGTAGTTTTAACAGGAAAGCGAGACAGACAGACAGACAGACAGATAGACAGAGTTACTTTTGCATTTATAATATTAGTGTGGATTATATATGTTTATATTATATAAGTATTTTTAGGACTTCAAAATTGGGATTATATAAAGTTCCAAAAAAAATAAGTGCAAGGTACATATTAGAGTGTTCTATAATAGTTTTAGGAGCGCAAAGAAAGAAAGAAAGAAAAATATTTTATTTGGGACAAGCACAGGACATAAAAACAATAAGATTACAACAAAAAATCGTTTAAATACATGCCTAAAAATTATATTCGGTATTTCTGATAAGTTTGATCCCTGGTAGTTACTAGAGGAATGGGCAGCATTCTCTATACATTATCCCTCCATACTGCGATTGCCAACCCGCCTGTAAGTCGTGGCGATTGTGTCGTGGTGGTGTGGTGGCCGTCGCTGACTCGACACCGGTCGAGGTAGTGACTCGTGTAGGTACGTCGACCCCTAAACGTGCTTACGCTGCTATCGTTGCCACGCACAAACCTGTGTCGCGAACCAGGAAGGGGGATGAGAAGAGCTGCTGTAAACCTGACAACAGGGGCTCGAAACAGTTAGGCCCGGCTTCAGGCACGTGTGATAAGGATGGCTTCGTGAAGGTGGAGAGGAAGAAGAGGAGGAAGCCTCCTAGTCGGAACCAGTGCGGGACCGCGCTTGCAGGACCCAATATGCTGCTGCGTCCAGCTACACCGACGACGCAGCTCTATGTGTCCCGTCTACATTACACCACGAAGGTTGAGGAGATCGTGGAGTATGTACAGTCACCACCAAAAGTCGATGAACAGAATCAAAAGCTAAATAATTAATATTAATTATTTAGCTTTTGAAATAGTCGTGTTTAACGACTTTTGTAAATTTCTGGTGTACAGGCTATTTTGTTTCCTAGTTGCGACTATAACTTATGGCATTTTATTGTGAACAGGTGTTTTGTTATGTTGATTCTGTTCATCGACTTTTGGTGGTGACTGTACGAGTGAAGACCTTGAGGGTCGAGAAGTTGGAACCACGCCATAACACGAACTTCAAGTCTTTTGTAGTGCGAGTTCCAACTCTTCAAATCGAGACCTTCCTCAAGGAAGAGTTTTGGCCGAAGGGTGTCGTGTATCGGCGATTCCGCGGAAGGCTACGCGACACCACGCAGCGCAACACGACGCCGTCACTTCGTGTACAATAGTTTTATGTTTACATTGTTTTTATTTGTATGTATGTTAGTCTGTAGGGTATTTATGATATGGGTCTTTGTAGCCCGAAATAAATTGATTTGATTGATTGATTGATTGATAGCAAGGTCCATGGATGCCTATGGCCAGCAGTGGACGTCTTTTGGCTGACATGCTGATGATGCCCTGATATTTATTGCATGGTCTTATTTTTTCAATGTTGGGTTGTTTTTAAATATTTCGTAGGAGTTTCAAAAATGTCTTAAGTCCTCACTCTCAGCACCCATTTAGTTAATGCATCTGACCTTTTAATAACGAAACTCAACTTCATAGTTTGAGGTCGGCGATAACATCGGCACAATACAAGCAAGTCATTGATGGTCTGGCCTTACGACTATGTGGGAAACTTGGACCATAAGCATGTGTTATTGTTGTTATGTTGGTAGTGATGATAAGATTTGTCTCTGGTTAAACCTCTGGGTAAGTAGAAGCGACTCTTACGCGGATTCATCAGCAGTCTATAATGTTTCCACTGCTGGGACACAGGCCTCCTCTCGGTGAGAGGGAGTGGGCCATAATCCACAACGCGGGCCCAGTACAGGTTGGTAGATGTCATATGTCTTCGAATATTTGCTTCTAAGACATGCCGGTTTCCTTATGGGTTTACCCGGAATCCTGGACAAAAATCGCCCGCCTCGTTGTATGGAGGTGTTTCTATTCACCTCAGAAAGGCCAGAACTTAAAACAGCTAAGTATAGTTTTATTATATTGTGTTTGAGCTTTGAATTCTTGGAATGATAAATGGTGGCAAGTTAACAGTGCTTCGTGAGCGGCCAAAGGTGTTCTCAGGCCTTCCATCAGCAAAAGGAACTGAACTATTTGGCCAAACTGCTATAATGTTACTTGCTTTCAAGCCTATACTAGCCTCCCATACCTATTGACATTGTAATTTGAAAACATTGCAAAAGTCAATTATTTTAGTACCTACCCGTGGAGTATCTTGCTGGCTCCTCTCCATCACATTTGCGCAACCGCGCACTTAGCTTCCGATGTTTCACAAGTTCCCATGTTTAGCATAATCAGCCTATAATGTTCCCACTGCTGGGACACAAGCCTCCACTCTTCAAGAAAGTGTGGGCTGAAACTACCATGCGGGCCCAGTGCGGGAGTGTCTTCGAATTTAATTTCTAGGACCTAGCGATGATATAATTTTCACAAATTAAAGCCCCTGCCTGTTTTATGGGTGGGTAATTATCAAATGACGTCTCCCTCACGTTCATTTATTTCATTTATTAGTCTCCGCTGTCCCACTCCTGGGCAAAGGCCTTCCACCCACTTCTTATATATTTCACGAGCCCGCACGTCCTCCTTCCGCTTTTGACAGGACCTATCCAGCTCTTCCCGCCATCTCCTGCGTGGTCTGCCGCGAACCCGCCTCACTGTCTCAGGGCACCAGTTCTGTGCTACTTGGGCCTAGATTTTGTTCGGCATGCAGCAAACATGTCCTGCCTAATTCCATTTAAGTTGAGCCAGCCGAGCAGCCTTTTGAGCCATCTCAGGTATCTTTGTTTTGAAGACATTATTCATCAGGACAAAACAATAACCAACTTTTGAAGTCCCACTTAGAAATCTTACGCATCGCTTAAGCAGCTATGAATGCAGCCTAGTGTTGCAAATATTCATGCACAGCATCGTAATTCCTCACCATCAAATGACGAAAGTACGAAAACAAAATTTCTCAAAAACCGTATGATTCACATGTTTTTATTATTCCATCCAAAAATCGTTCTACAAAGATAAGAAAACCAGACTAGATATTAACTGCGTACACCGCCAGCGGTGCATACAAAGAGTTTGTTTTCGAGAAATTTTGACACGTACATACTTACACACAGTTATCTTGCAACATTAAATTCGTTCCACAATTTTATCAGAGCGACGGAATACCGTTTTTTCTGAGTACAAAATAAAGATGTGCTCGTTGACTAGAAACTGGTAACATTAGAAATGTGTTGTTATGTTTTATTATCTGTGATATTAAACGTCAATGACATGTCACTGTCATAATGTTATAATCATTAAAAATAATAGCATAGACTTTAAGGAGAAATGCGTAGAATGCAGTCTTTTCTTAATTTACAGATCCTGAAACTGTATTGGTGATCGTAGTTTGTTTAGAAAATGGTCGCTGCTTTTCATTGCTGTGTGTCGTGAATATTATAGGTCGCGATTTTGCTTTAACTATTCTTCCCTGTTTGACATTTCCCTTAACTTTTTCATGACAACAAACTCGTCACTTGTGGCCATTATCCGCCCTTTCCTTGCCAGGAAAAGGAACAACCACAATCTCAGCTCTTACCGCAAAATATTTTTAAATATGCACACCACGAATCATATTCACGCAGCCCCAAGCGACAGACATATCGAATTTTAAATAAGATTCAAAATTCCCGCTCAAATGAGCACCTCCTATAAATCATGACAGCTAAAAGGAATCGCAGTTCAAATTTCGAATTTAGAAAAAAAAAATGTGATGCGTTCGATATAGGGTTGCAATATTGGCAATTTGTGGTTCCCAGAAATATTTGCGTGGGGTTTCAATATGGGAAATGTTATTCGTATTATGTTGGCAATTTGTGGTTGGATTGTTGGTATATTGGTCTATTGGAAATGGAATATATTCATAAATAATAATAGTAATACTAGAGAAATGTCCCGCTGTATTGTATCTCCACGCTTCTATTATGTTTTTTTTTTTTATGCAGCTATTCGATGAGTTAGTAACTAACTTCGTACAATTAGCGTACTGTGTATGTAGGTTACTCGTTAGAATCAGAAAGGAAACTTAATAAGAAACCTTGGAGTGATGCACGACCGACATACAACACTAACGTTTACGTTTAAATGGGTAATGTTCCACAGACTCCGCCATTATCTACAAACACTATAATAAACCGCTTCCCTCGGTTAACTTTAACTAGAACACTGCACTTTAGAATAACAGAAGTATAAAAGATTTTGAATGTCGATCAAAATTCTGCAAAAGCAATAAAAAAAATCCTAGCATTCGAAGTTCGAAATCACAGTCACCAGCCCTATACGATTGCTTTCGCGTGGCTTCGGCTCCACTCGGGGCTCGCGACGTGTCCCGAATACGTGTGTTCGTAATAAAAATCTGGCCGAACGGTGTCGCGACTTCGTGCTGGTTTGCACGACGTATCCAATTTTATGGTTCCTGATTTGAAAATTTATGGAAGTGACTTGATTCCTTTTTCAATCGGTTCAGTGTTTTGTCTTCTTTGCAGCTGATTTGAGAGTACTTATTGCATTTGTAACAGTTATAGCTTAGAAGATTGATTTTTCCCTGAAGTGGGACAATTCCCTTAATTTCGACTACACAAGGCGAAATTTGTGGCTAAGTAATAACAACCGTACAGGTCGATCGACTAGGTTAAGCTACGCTTGCCGCAGGTGGTCCGAAGATAGGTGACCATCTTAACAAAACCCCTACGTGCCTCGGAAAGCACGTTAAGCTATTCCCTGCTGTTCTTCTTTGATCTCTGAAAGTCGTTACGGGCCGTTAGAAGCCCGAAAATCTGACAACCATTGTTATCAAGGAGTATCGTATTACCCAGTTACTGGGTTAGTTTGGAAGCTGACACAAACTTATTTGGAAAAAGGCAAGGCAGATGATGAGTTTCGACTACACAATAAAAAATATGCAAAAGGTAAAAAAGAAAGTAAAATCATGCGCAACTCAATCACGATTCATGATGCACTTATGCTTCTAAAATAAACAGTTTCAACCTAAAATGTAAACATCATGTTAATTTATGATCACGATTCTACACGGAGTATTGAGTTAATGGAGTCTTCACAAACTTCATCATTTCAGCCGAAAGACGTCCACTGCTGGATATAGGTCTCCCCTAATTTGGGGGGCTTTGCCATAATCGCCACGCTTGGCGGCGGGTTGGAGATCGAAGTATGATGGTAAAATACATAGAGAACGCTGCTGCCCATTCTCTAGTAAGCCCCTTAGTAACAAACTTATCATAGAAGAATGCCTTTTAGGTTTATGATTATCGAATCATTCTATAAACGCACTTTATCAAACATGATCTTCTTCTTGTTCGCGTAATTAAAGTCACTCCCTTTTATTAACAAAACCAAGTTTATCTACAATTCAAGATTAGAGCTACGAGCACATTTTTGAATTTCGACCTTTATTTACAAAAGTAAAAAAAAAAAACCGTTAGAATCACATTAATCAATTTCGTTGGAGATGCAAAAACTTTCTCATAGGTTTGAAATTAGAATAACAAAACAAACTCGTTCCGAAATAAGATATACTTTAACGCCTCGATTTTCATTGCTGCATTCTGCAATCAAATTGCAGACCAAACACAAAGTTTAAATCTTTTCTATGTCTCGACTAACACTTAAAATGCAACGCACATGCCACAGATTACCTTCTATCATAACCGGAGTATTATGCGGACATCGATAGCGCCATTCACCTGCATATTAAGCTCTCCATTTAATACTTATTCGTGTGTCAGCGTGAATAATCTACGAAACTGATGATATCATTGCATTAGTATGAACTGCTGGCCATCCATCTGATGTTTTATGCAAGCGTTGACTACAATGCATGTTTTTGCATAATTCACTGTAAATGTTCATTATAAATTGTTGACCGCAAAGTAGGGTGGCTAGGTTTGGTAAATTTTTGGGTAAAATGAAATTCGTTTTTATTTTTGTAACAAAAAAACGAAGAAAAAAAACCAAACTCAAAGCACTGGCATTTTCTAGCTCACCTGAGAAGAAATGCTAAAACAAACTCAAGACGTCATGGTCTCTTTTAAACTCCAAACATTATGTTAATAGAATTTTGTTCGAGTCTAAAAATGTTAGGGCCAAGTCTGCAAAGGCTTTTTCTAGAATGAGCCATTGCAGCTGACCTGTCCCAACAGACGAACGCATGCATCAAACACCGTGTAGCTCAACCATATTTTAGGGAGACGCCCCGGGCGTCGGGAGTCAATAGCGGACTCCAGGCCACCCTAGGCGCGAGCTTGCGGGCGGCGAGCAATGGGTAGCTCGCCGCCCGCTAAGGACCAGGCTCGGGTCGACGGCGCGTAGTGTTCCACGCGCGCCTCAAAGAGATGTCAGCAGCACTGAAGGGGTCTGCTAGGATAGGACCGATGCCTGCCAGGGTCGCGAGATTCGTTCGAAAGAGTTACCGTGGCCTTGGCATATGGGCAACTGAAGGGCCACGGGTGGGTTTTAGTCAGTAAAAGTCTGACACGCCCTCCCGCTCCGCCCAGAGCGGGAGAAGTCATTTGATGATTTCTCATCCAAAAAAAAGGGAGCTCAATGTGCAATAGAGTATAGTATTCTAGGCGTTAAATAACAGACTATATTCGATACACCCCACTTCGCCCCATTGAGCTGTATTACGAAAATAGCCACTATGGACACAGGTTGAAGACGTCGCGGTAGACCCCGTGGAAGTGGTCCACGTTAACCATGGATCGAATGCAGTGGTCGTCATGGGGAGAGGCCTTTGCCCAGCAATGGTTATGATAAAGGCTAACAGTAACAAATTAACTTTCATACAAATTTCTAATCTAAATTAACTCACGATAATTAAAAAAAACAAAAGCTTACTGTGTCTACGACAAAGACGCCACCTCATCTAATTGTTATGGACACATAAAACATAACATAGACCAACAAGGCAGTTATCCGCATAACTGCCTTGTTGGTCTAATGGTCATTATCCTCAAAAACTCGAAACAACAGTCTCCCTACTCCAGACGAACTTAGAATGACTAACTTCATTACGCAAACACTCTTAAAGTTTTTTTAAGAATAAACTTAAACACTCGAAATTCTTAACAAACATTGACTGAACTCTGAATCATTGAAATTACAACAAAACACTCATTTTCCTTATTACTGTCGTGACATTTAAAATGAGTAATGGTCGATTCCAGTAATGTGCAAAAAAACTTTCTCAAATGATTCGCCTTGAATAAACATTTAAGTTTGTCGTACGACTCATGATAATACCTCTTGACATGTTGAAAAGTCTGAAGAATTTAGTCTTCAGTACTGAGTCATAAAAGAGGTTGTATTGAAGGGGCCTAAATAACTGATAACTGAATAGACAACTGTGCTGCTGGGGAGTTTGTTGTGGCACTTCTTCTTCCCAGCTAAAGCACTAGGAAGTGGTGCACGGCGTACGTATTCGGAGACCTGTATTATGCAATTTTGGGGTTCGAAAAGTGCTGATTCGCGGCCAAGTTTGAATAAATAACCCTTAATTATGATTGTTGTACCGTGTGGTGCCGGACGTAAAGAATAGCACCACCCCATTTCTTCCTGTGGGTGTCGTAAAAGGCGACTAAGGGACTTACTAGAGAATGGAAAGCAGCGTTCTCTATGCATTTTTACCACCATACTGCGATCGCCAACCCGCCTGCCAAGCGTGGCGATTATGGAAAAGCCCCCCAAATTGGGGGAGGCCTAAGTCCAGCAGTGGACGTCTTACGGCTGAAATGATTATGAATGATGAATTATGATTGGGGTAAAGTGATCGTTATATGAATAACTGTGTATGTCAATAACGATGGCTAAAGACAAAAGTATGGCTGAAAATGTCGCCAGCGTTTGCTTGGCTTGTTTTATTTCATTCTAATGCAGCCCTTCACTTGCTGCCCTCTTCTAGCGATGCCCTAAGCCGAGGTCCGTATCCCACAGGGCACCCCCTTAGCGTGTAGTCGCTTTAGTTTTAAGTGTTTAAGCCCTGGCTAGAGGCCTTAATTTATTAAGGTAACCACAGGCCAGTCCGGTTAAGTAGCTGACAACCTCGTAGGGTGACCTGCGAAAGGACATTACCAAAAAAAAATAAGCTTGGCTTGTGACGTGTTCGCTGACCTGCGAAAGGACATTCCCAAAAAAAATAAGCTTGGCTTGTGACGTGTTCGCTGACCTGCGAAAGGACATTCCCAAAAAAAAATAAGCTTGGCTTGTGACGTGTTCGCCTTAACTAGTTTGACCGATGACCTTGTGAACTGCACAGGAATCTGCTGGATGCGAGAAGCATAGAACAGATCCAGCAGTGGACGTCTTTCGGCCGAAATAATGTTGTTGATGAATTTAGGGCATGACTGCCTTTCGTTGAAAATATTATGAGAAAATCATGACTACATTTTCTGAAGCTGTCAACTCGCAATGATTGCTTCATTGCGAGTTGACACCTTCAGAATATGTAGTCCTAGTTCTTTTTGAGTATATCAAACAAAACTGAACCTAAACGAGGAGAGTAATTAAAAATTTCGAGCTGAATTCGCTTGCCTTTGCATTCAACAATCTCATAGTTGCTAGGGCTATTCTGGCATAAGTCAACAATTTAACTCCTATCTCTGTTTGAAAACATAAAAAAAACCTAACTTGAACGAGGCGGGTTGTTAAAATTTTCTAACTACATATTCTGAAGGTGTCAACTCGCAATGAAGCAATTGTCATCAAGGCTCGTTCCATCTCTCTATGAGAAGAGGCCTTTCAACAACTCAGACTATTGCAGTCCCCTGCTAGATATTGGCCTCACTCATGTTACGTTACGACACCCTGTCCTCCGCCTTCCGCATCCAGTCAGTTCCAGCCACTTTCTGTAGGAAGGGCCTTTGCCCAACAATAAAACCATAACAGGTTTGATATCATTCACATTCAGGAACATATCGTAAATAATGATCAACATACTGAAAGCTCCATCCACATGCAACATCAACATTGTACAATCATCCACAAATTACTGTATAATAAAACGCATAAATAATTCTGTCCAGTACACTCGCGTGCACACGTAGCTAATGATAGGCGCACACTTAATACTTCTGACGTCGACTATTTGCTCACCAGAATTACTTAAAATATTGAACATAACACTCCTCGAAGTGGAGCGTCATGAAACGTCAGTGTTCAAACAAACTCCGAGCTTATGCTCAGAGTTGTTGTTGTTTGTTAAGGACAGGCAGGCCATGTTTGTCGAAGGACCTATGGCCGACTGGAGTGAAGATCGCATATGGGCAAGCGTAGGATGGAACGTTCCCCAGCTAGATGGAACGACGACCTGAAAAAGTAGCTGGGAGAGACTGGATTTCCACATCCATCCGTTGGTGGCAGAGGACAGGGAGTTGTGGTGCCTGGAAGAGGCCTATGTCCAGCTGGACTGCAATAGGCTGAGTTGGTCGACTCCTCAAAGATGACAAGGCTAGAAACGCTCTTTAACAAAGAGATGTAAGAAAATAAATAGGTACGCCCCGTCATCAAAGTCTCTAAATTAATTAAAATGAGGGTAACAGTCGCTAGAAGACAGCAATCGTCATCATTTTCTATTATTTCTTGCTAGTCACCCACTAAGCAAATACATATGTCAATTAAGTTTATCATCTTATAACTAGCGTAAATTCTTGGAAATACACGATTTTATTACTGTGATTTGACTCAACACGATGTAACACCGTACACTTCATACTGGTGCCGATTCTGTTCTACAAAATTCTCTAAACTAAACTAAAAATCACTAAAATTTGGTTTATTCCTGTCAAACGACGATTTCCTATTCTGAAATAGACTAAAGTGACACAACTTAACCATATTTTAGTTTGACAGCAATAAGATTGCACTGAGTTATTAGTTTAGTGAAAATGACAATTTTGCTATTCTGAGTTTGCCGGTTTTCACCAAAAATTTAGACTATAATAATTTATTTTGACTAAATCTGACTATTTTTAATCGCGATTAAAAAATTGTGGAATAAAACTAGTGGTCTTGAACAAAATCTCACACCAACGCCTCGCCTTCACGTGCAAAAACAGTGCTGTATTTTTAATTTTTTCTTTTGCTTATATCTCGAAAATGACGTGTCCTATCGCAAAAATAATGAAATTTTCGACCCCCTTTGTTAAATCCGGACACATATAAATCCCAACACGTGGGTAATATTTTTTTTTTATTTTTCAAACAAAAAGTGAAAAATTCCATATAAAACACGTCCAGGCTGCCGCCTTGCGCGCGCCTTCGTCTCTAAAAAAATTCATTGCGTAGCGCACACAAGTACCACGTTGCGAAACCAAAAGACAAAAAAAACCACGTTGATTGTCAAATTCGTTTTTAGTCGTGTCAAAATAATTTTTAAATTTAGAGATTTTTTCTTGCAGAATAGCGTTAAAATTCTCATAGCCAAAAGTAAGGAATTTTAGAGATAGTTCGGTGTACAACAGAATCGGCACCACTTTTAGCCACAACGACTAACGTTAGTTGCTAGTCGTAGAAACTAAAAGTATCAAGTGTACGCCGCACGTTATAACCGTACGCATTTATTCCTCATCGTTTATTTCAGTTAATTTCCATCGAATCCGATACTGTTGGAACTCATTACGCCGTACAGACAACAACAAAAAGGTAGGTTTCGCGCTTTACCGCTAAATACGTATTTAGCACTTTCGTGCACGGATGTACGCGACTATAAATGCATTAAAGGGCAGTGTACATGAATGGCAATGTCTCTATTTTAGTGGACGTGACTAAATTGAATTATTTTGTGGCGAGCGCGAAATGGTTTATAAATGGAAAATAGACTCGGGAGAATTCTTGTTTGTTTCAAGTTTGAGATGTAGGTACACGTATTTGATATCCTTGTAGAATATTGAAAGAGGAGTTATTATTTAAAATGTCTAAGGTACGGGAGTACGTACCTATGTTTCCTTTGAAATGAAAATAAATATTGATATTAATCCGAATCGTTGGAAGTGAACTAATTTTTTATATGTTTCAAGCCTACACGTGTTTTGGTGGAAATGTACATACATTTAAATTACGTAAAAAAAAACCATCAAAATAATTGTTCGTATAAAAAAACAAGTAATAAATACGTCGAGTGATTTTACAGTAGCTGTTGTACTGATACTACTTCTTACTTGGACTGCTTTAACGTATATTTTCATTTCTAGATTAACAATTTAATATGAGAAACAATGTTTTTTTTTTTAAATAATAAACACATATCCTGAAATTTTGGATAATTTTGTCGGTTAAATCCACAAATTATATGGCCACAAGGACAGCTTATAATTTAAAATAATTCAGTCTATCACAAACACTAAAACCGACTAGAGAGCCTGTATGCCCACAGCCTAACGCGCTGTCGACGCTAAATAGTGAGGTGCAATGATTTATTCATAGTCCCGGGTTATTCAAAACTAAATTTAGATAGACCAGTAGACGCGTTGAATATTTAAATACATTTTAAGCTGCGAATTAAAAAATAAATTTTAAAATGGACGCCAGTAAGTATTTTTATGCGGTTTTTTAAAATACATTGTTAATGTGAAAATGTTCCGGGGATGGCTCCGTGATGTTGGACATCTATTTTTATTTTCGAGTCTACTGAAGCTTGGCAGTTGGATGGAAATGGAGTTTTAAATTGGTCCATTGTCGAATGATTTAATTTAAAGTCTAGCCGGCTGTCACTGATTTAATTATGGGTTTTTAGTTCACTTAGTTTGTATTTTAACGACAAGAATAATCATTTAATTTTTGTTTACTGAGGGCAAGCTATGTATTGTGTCAAATAACAATGATCTTTTGGTGCAGATAATGATATTAGGACCAGAACCAGATTTGATATTAGGGCGATAACCTAAATAATTATGATATGAAGTTAAAATAACGTTAACCTTTTAATTTCATATCATTTCTTAGAGTTGGGGGGCCTCCTACGAGATGAAACGATGACTTTGTGAAAGCCGCAGGAATCAGCTGTATGTGAGAAGCCCGGAACCGTTCGAACTGGCGGAGCTTTGGGCAGGCTTACATACGTCCAGCTGTATACTTCTTATGGCTGAAGAGTGACGTATGCATTAAAAGACAGTACTAAAATAACCTAATAATAAAAACACCTCTACAAAGCAAAATTCTTAAAGTTTCCAAAAGTCCAACCCAAACATTAGCACAGCACTAACAATGCTAACTACAATTAACGGGAGCAAGCGATCGTTACCACCGAAACAATTGGTACGGGGTCTCAGATGTGCCAAATGACGTCACGGAACTATCGGTTCGACAGCAAAGTTCGGGAACTTGCAGGTGGGAGCAAGTGGCGCTTACACGAGCGCTGACAATCTGACAAACATCCCTAGCGGGTAGTCTGGGAGCTAGGGCGCAACATTTTTGTAACAATTTAGAAATACTTTTATTTATGTAGAATTTTATCCGAAAATTGCAAAAGTTAAGATCAGAGCACGTTGATCGCAGAACAGATGGCAAATAGGGCCGAATGGTTCTGGAGTAGAGACCGCGTACAAGGAGACGTAACGTTGTATTGGAAGGACTTCTTCAAGGACCGAAGACCTCGTGAAGGCCGCAGGATTCCGCTAGATGTGAGAAGCACACAACTTCTTATATCTAAAACTGTTTGCTTTACTCTACGATGCTTGTCTCTCTCGATTTCTGATAACTTACGTCAGAACCTAAGGCATACATTTTAAAATAGATAAAATCTTTAGGTTCATTAAATATAATAATTTATCGTTAAACTGCTTGGTGTATTTCATTTATACTACTTTAGCGTTTCCCATGTTTAATTCTATCATACAATATAAATTAATTTGATTATAGCAAGCAGACAGAAGGCAAATCGTTACGCACGATTTGAACTCTTGAACTACTACCGTCTTAACGCTACTGCTATTACATGTAATAGTCTGTCTAACAGTGATTGTTTTTTGCTCTATGTGAAGGATAAGAACTGGCATGTATGTTATTTTTTATTGATAATTAAAAAACACCATCCGTACTTTTCTGTCAAACTAAAACTGACATGTGTGTTACTTTTATATTGACATTTAAAAAAAAACACTACCCGTACCTTTCTGTAAAATTTGGTAATTATTATTAATATCTAATTATTATTATCTATATCTTAATACGTTAACTTTACACCCCTTTTTTAGGAAAATTACGCGGGCGAAGGTTTATATGGAGAAGGAGTGCAGAAAGCTATTTTTTTTTATTATTGTTGATCAAAATTTAACTGACTTTTATGGTCGAACCTTGACCTCTGGCGGCCCTTGTATTTTAAATTTTTTTTGTATGTTTTTTAAAGATATAGTTAAGAATGAACTTATTAAGTAAGAAAATAAATAAATGGAATTATATTAAATATCTTTAAACAAAAATTAAACAATTCGTTACATAAAAATTGCAACATAAACCTATCAAAGATGCAGAACGCAAGGCGCGGTACTATACAATAAATTGCCAGAGACAACTGTGAATGCAAAAACTGGAAATATTTTTAAAAAGACGTTAAAAAATCATGTTCAACATAAAGTAACCTTTAATTGGATAATAAAAATAAAAAATGTGTATATGTATTTGCTTACGATAGTAAAATAACTTATTGTATAGATTTTAAGTATTTAGAACAATAATATAAAATACTCTGTTTACATTCTGTCGACTTATGGAGTCATTATGTTATTTTAAAACTACATGCTTTATTTTTATATCTCATATTGTAAGTGAACTGTTTGTGTTCTTTGTGAGAATAAATTCTTTAAACCGAAGATGAAATATTGTTTTCGCAACTCGTCTCCTGTACTACAGAATGCACCTACACGTCCCGTCGGAGTTGCGATCGTGTCTCGCAAACTACCCAAATGTGTTTATCAAGAAACAAATTTAGTTTGCCTTTGAAAATGCAATAAACTTTTTATTATTCAGTTTTGAGACACTTTGGGAACTATTCACAAAGAGCCATGTTTTTTTATTAAGAGGTTGACATTAAGTATGGAAAGATGTTCTTAGTACATTCATACTTGAGACTAGGGAGTCATAAATAAGATCTTAAGTATTGTGTGAAAATCTGGAAAAGACATCATAGAAGAGAGAAAAAGCAAAAATACAGCAATAAAATGAAAAAGTTTCGTGCTTTACATTTCTATTGTAAAATAATAAGATACGAGTGTCATTCACCTTTATCGATAAACTATTTTGAACAAAAGCGTTTTGTTGAAATTTTTATTTCACAATACAAACACAAAACAGACTCATTGGTAAGATACAGATTTATAGATTTATTGCTTTTATACAAAACGACTCTTCAATTTTAAATGAACATTATTTAAGCTAAAACTTTTCAACACTAAGTTTACAGACCATCCCGTATTGGGATGGGACCCCGGTAAAATATGTATCAATTTTGATTGCAGTCCCCACACTAGCGAAAACTAAAGCACACACCACACTAAAGATAAGGCACGGTCTACACTCAAACTTTAATTAATTGGAACCATATAGTCGGTTATGCAAGGAAAAAACGGTCGGTACGTGACCTAAGGGCGGCGTAGTGTGTGCGGTTTTATAGTTATTTGTCGATCGTGTACGTGGCCCAAATACCCTTTTTCAAATAAGTGATGTTCGGTATTGATAGACGATCGTCGGTTGTATAAAGTCTAATAAATGTAATGCTAAAGATATGAAAAGAAATATCAAATAATTGGAAACGTTTATTTTTCCATTGATATTTCATCATCATTTCAGCCGAAAGACGTCCACTGCTGGTCTAAGCCCTCTCCCAATTTGGGTGGGTTAGCCAACTGAGCCATAATCGCCACACCTTGCAGGCGGTTTGGCGATCGCAGTATAGTGGTAAAATGCATAGAGAACGCTGCTGCACATTCTCTAGTAAGTCCCTTAGTCGCCTCTTACGACACCCACGGGAAGAAATGGGATGGTGCTATTCATCACGTCCGGAACAGCACAGTACGATAAACGATGGTTCGAGTGATATTTAGACAGACCCAAAGCTTGCTAAATGTTACCTAATTCATTACGTCTCGAAGGTGGAATTTTCCATGTACCCACTCCATGCCAAAAATGGCATTAATTAATCATTCTACAGTAACACTGGAATTACATAAACCCAAAATGTTTCTACACCTTTAGCAACTGACCCGTTAAGATACTGTCCCTCAAAAAAAAAAAGCACAAAAGTTACAAAACCAGTATGAGTAATGGTCCACAGTCGCATGATACGCAGACAGACAACACGACTGATTAACGACTAAGTTCCCGAGATCACAGCCTCCACAGATGGATAGCATAGGGGTCATTGCTCATTTATTTTGTACCTGGCTATTTGCACATAGATTAAGTGTCACCCTGTATTCGTGTACTTTATGTCAAATAAATTCTATTCTATTCTATTCTATTCTATAGATAAGGCTAACAGGTTCTCAGCTGTCAAAGTGACAGTTAGAAACGTCAGTGTCACCGTTGTGGAGTGTCGTGACTGAGTGCTGAAGTGTGTAGCAATATTGTTGTGTTGTGACATTAGTTCAATTGTTGAATTTTGAGAGAAATTCTTTGAAAAAGAAATACTGTTAAAATAAATGATACAGTCATTGTTTCTTTATATTCTTTCTCTAATAGCCTTCCACAACCTAAATATAAATTTAGTACTCTAGACCGTATTTTGGTCACGACGGCCAATCATAACGGACACCAGCCTTCGACGCGGGAGATACAAGATACCTATATTGCACAAGTGTGTGCGCAGACGCAGTTGAACTCGTTCTTCTTTTCTCATAGTTCGATGAGCCGCACGCAATCTGACACGACCGGAGAGAGATCAGGCGCAAGACCATCGACTCACGTGCCTGTCGCGGCACGGAGGAGTATTGATATGGTCACCCATCTGCGGACCAACCGCGGCAAGCATAACATAACCTGATCGATCGACCCGTGCAGCTGTTATTACTTAGCCACAAGCCTGTCAACATCATGTCACTATCATCCTGATACTTCTTACTAAAATTCACAACTAGGACATTTCGCATATCAATAGCTCCTATGTATCACAAACAACTATAATTTCTGTGCTTCACACTACTGTACCCCAATAGATACACTCTGCCTATGCCATCGAGGATTTCCCCGCAAGCGTAACGTCATAGCGTTGTTTATAATTTCTATGTGTCTATACTTAATGTTATAAAGCTGAAGAATTTGTTTGTTTGATTGAACGCGCTAATCTCAGGAACTACTGGTCCGAATCGAAAAATTATTTTTGTGTTGGGTAGCCTATTTATCGAGGAAGGATATAGGCTATATAAAATCACGCTACAACCAAGAGGAGCGGAGCAGTAATAAAAACTGTTGCAAAAACGGGGAAAATCGCACGGGTAGGCGATTCGGCGCGACGGGAAGGGTCGGGGAAACAAGAAATTTAACGCGGACGAAGTCGCGGGCAGAAGCTTAATTGTATAAACCTAAACAAGGCCAAAGGAGTATGTAAGGATCGTAGCAGGTGGCGTTCTGTAGTTTCTACCTAGCCCCATGGGAAAAAGGCGTGAATATATGTAAGTATGTATGTGATTTCTATGTCGAAAAGCCTCAACGTGTGAACACACAACGCGAGAAATCGATTATATCATGTAATATGTAGTACATAATGTTTATATATTGGTCACGCTTTTCCCTTCACTATTGCAACGGAGCAAAAAAAGGTAAACACACTTGTTCTGACAGGTTGATTACCGATGTGTCGGAAAACCGATTAAGTTTTATATGTTGTTGTCAGTGAAGATATCTTCAATTTTATGATGAAATGTTACATAGTTATAATGTAATAGCTTCTGTCCGCATCAAATTTCTTACTGTTCAACCCACCCCGTCGCATCGAATCGCCTGCCCATGCGAGTACGTCGTATTTGTGACTTTTTTCTTTTTGCTTTACCTCTAAGGGTCCAAGCGTTACGTTATATAGCCTGCCTTCTTAGATAAATGGTTATCTAACACTATAATATTTTTTTCAATTCGAACCAGTCTTTTCTGAGATTAGTTCGTACAACCAAACAAACTCTTCAGCTTTATAATTTTACTAGCTTTTGCCCGCGGCTCCGCTTGCGTTAAATTCGGGGTAACACAGTTCCCCTTTCCAGATTTAGAACATAGAAGAGGAACCTGTACTAATTTTGCGGAGAGTCTCACACAAATTTCCATCAACTACTAAATTTTTTTTTGTTTCATACCAACTTCCACCCCCTATTTTAGGGAAGTGGGGGATAAGAAAGAGACAAAAAGTAGCCTATTTCACTCTCCATCCCTTCAAATATCTCTACTTAAAAAATGACGTCAATTCGTTGCTCCCTTTTGCCGTGAAAGACAGACAAACAGACACACACACTTTCCCATTTATAATATTAATATGGATTAATATATACATATTACTAGTAGATTGTCTTGGTCTAGCTGCTTTCCAACGGAGTAAGGATTTTTACCGGACGTAAAGAATAACACCACCCCATTTCTTCCCGTGGGTGTCGTAAAAGGCGACTAAAGGACTTACTAGAGAATGGGCAGCAGCGTTCTCTATGCATTTTACCACCATACTGCGATCGCCAACCCGTCTGCCAAGCGTGGCGATTATGGCAAAGCCCCCCAAATTGGGGGAGGCCTAAGTCCAGCAGTGGACGTCTTACGGCTGAAATGATGATGATGAAGGATTTTTGTTAAATTTATACTGTTCCTCGCTCACTAATTTGGTAGTGGACCCAGACTTAGCGAATTCTAGACTTTTCAAAGCTAAGGTAGATTTTGAAGATGTTTTTCATAAGTCGAGGTTTTTTTTTTCCAATCTTTGGCTACTTTCTTAGTCAATTCATTCTGAAAGCTTGGAAGAGCATATTTCCAGACCCTTTTACCGAATTAATTATTTACTTTCGGCAGTTTAGTTGTTAGTTAGATTGTAGCGCTTTCCAAGTGTCATACATAACTGAGCATAAAAAATCAGTAACTTAAATATTTTAAATTTGATAAACCTCCATTCCGAAAACCTGGAACTTTTCCAAAAAATTAATGATCGTAAGGAGTCTCAAAGGCTTCGAGATATTAATCTATACAAATAAATAAAATTGGAGTGTCTGTTTTTAATATTAAGATAACCACTTTTTACTAAGTGTATATGGATGTATACACGATACATATACCAAAACAACATTTTTTACAATTTTTGTCTGTCTGTCTGTCTGTCTGTCTGTCTGTCTGTTCGTTCCCGCTAATCTCGGAAATGGCTGGACCGATTTTGACGGGACTTTCACTGGCAGATAGCTGATGTAACAAGGAGTAACTTAGGCTATTTTTATTTTAGAAAGATTCTTTTATTTTAGAAAAAAATAACTATCTTCGAAAACTACGCTGACATACGTCTCAAAATTCGTAAAACCCTGGCTGAATCCTACGAAATAGATCTAAATAATGTACTACAGTATTGTACACCTTAAAAAGGCCTACAAAAATGTCCTCAATGGTATATGTCTATCTCTTAGGGATAACCCACAATAACCATTTTTTATCTTTTACTTTTTACGAGAAATAAGGGCTTATTTACGAAGCGATTTTAAGCAATACAGCATTAATCCTTATCCAATTAAGTACCTTAAATACATTGTGCATTTAATATAGATCAATATGGCCCTTTACAGCATGTAATTTAAATGAATATCTTAGAAGATATTAGATATTTAAAAAGTGGGCGCAGAACGCGTTGGCAGGGGCCGGGTAGTACAGGATAAGTAGGATTGTAATTCATATTACTTTGGCTTCAAAGTAATTGCGAATATCATGTGTGTTCATTATACTCAAAATAAACCTAATAGTATTATTTCAAGTAAGAGACCGCGAAATTGCTTAGATGTTTAGATTTTTGGATGTTTGTTTCTCAATGATGCAAAGACGGCCAAACGGATTTAGATCGAATTTGGCACAAAGATATATTATATCATCATGGATACGTAACAGATAGGATACCTACTTTATCCCGGTAGTAGGTTCCCGGGTGTTATTTTCCGACAGCTATACGGGCCAAGCCACTGGCAAAAGTACTATTCCTATAATTAAGTTCGGTGTCTGGTAAATGATTGAGTGTCTGTATAGGTAAAATAGGAGCGTTAAGAAAAACCAGGAAGACTTATATTCAACTAAACCAAGCCCTATGTCACAGTCTTCTTACTCTGAATACTATTACTTTTATTTTAAAAACACCAACACACATGATGTTCTCATAAACTATGAATCCTAAGTAATATGAGTTATAATCCTACTACTAATAATATTATATATGTGAAAATATGTATGATTGGGTGTTTGTTTCTCAATCACGCAAAAATGGCTGAATGGATCTGGATCGAAAATAGCACACAGAGTCTATATTACCTAAACATCGAATAACACATTCTTATCGCGGTAGTACGTCCTCTTGCATTAATTTCCGACATCCACGCGGGCGAAGCCGCGGGCAAATAATAATATTATAAATGTGAAAATATGTATGATTGGGTTGTTGTTTCTCAATCACACAAAAATGGCTGAATGGATCTGGATCGAAAATAGCACACAGAGTCTATATTACCTATATAACCTGGAATAACACATTCTTATCGCGGTTATACGTCCTCTTGCATTAATTTCCGACATCCACGCGGGCGAAGCCGCGGGCAAAAGCTAGTTGAAAATAAAATCCGCAAAATGTATTCGGTCTATCAGTAAAAAGAGCTTTCTATGTGGGTAATAATAACTTTCATGCTAGTGTATATTGTCATAATTTCAGCCTTAAGACGTCTACTCCTGGACATGGGCCTCCACTAATTTTTGTCCCCGTGGGAGGCGGGTTGGCGATCGCAATATGGTGGTACAATGCGTATTCTCCAGTAAATCCCAAAAGTCAACCTTTTACGACACCCACGGGAAGCAATGGGATGGCGCTATTTTTTACGTATGGCACCACACTGATTCTTGTCAGATTTAAGATTTGTAATAACTTAAAACAATACAAAGAATATGCGACAGTTCGTAACGTAATCGTGTGTCATGGAATAAAAATCGTCAGGCTACCATTCATTGTTTTAGTAACAAGATAATCGCATTAGTGGAGTTACCGAGAGGCGGTGTGCCCCATTAATCAACATCTACGCAATGGAGCTAGTGGATGTGATAAGAGATGAGCGATCCTACTTAAAATATTATAAATGTGAAAGTTTGAGTATGGATGTATATTTGTTGCTCTTTCACGTAAAAACTACTGATCGGATTTAGGTGAAATTTGGCACACAGAAAGTTTATTACCTGGATTAACCCATAGGGTACTTTTTATCCCGGTAGTTAGTTAACACGGGATTATTTCCGACCTCCACGCGAGCGCAGGCGCTGGCAAAAGCTAGTTATAAATAAAGAAGCCGAGTGCCCGACAAAAATTACAAAATTAATACCCCTATTTAATGTCCCCTTTTCTGCTTCTTCATAATACTCTTGTCAGAGAGTTGTGGTCTTCAAGAAATTTCCTGTCAAGGGGCTTTTGTGATTCGGCTTACGATTTCTCGTCATTCAATCTGATTTTGGGAATTATGTGTGTACTTATACAATGGATCGCCCTTTGGGGGTGAACTTCCAAAAATCTTTGCTTTGTGCTCACTTTTGATGGCAATCGTCCCTTGTGCAAAATGTCATGATCATCTAAACCTGACGGTTTAGTCTGTGTGTTGTATATTAGTGTATCAATGTAAGTTTTATTAAATAGGTATATTTTTTAAAGCCTTCACTGTCCCACTGCTGAACAAAGGCCTCGCCCAAATTCTAATACGGTACTTTTAATTTGAGAAGAACTAACTAATTGCGAGATGTAAATCATTAAATTAAATCGTATAAAAGCACCATTTAGATTTAAATCATCAAAATCCAAAATAAAATCAGTCGTTCAGCGGGATGTACGGTAAACCAACTTTAAACCAACTTTACTTTTGCATTTTCACTATTTTCTGAATATTGTTAAAGAAAAATGTTTAACCTGTTAAAAGGTTTCTATCCTCTAAAAAGCTTATTACAGCAGTAATTGGCTTAAAGGCGGTGAACCTTAAAGTCCTAAGCCAATTTTACAGCGGCTGAAAAATGCAACAGGATTTTTCAAACTCAATTTGGTGGGCGAAAGTTTGGTGAGATTTTCCTAGTGGATGAGTTTTAAGTGTGGTTTGCATCAAGGGGTTGCTGATATAATTTGGGGGAAAAGTCGAAAGCATATTACAGTTAACCTAAGTATATTATAACTAGCTACTAACTGCTCTCAGAGTAGTCCTTAGTAATAGAGAAAAGCCGACCTCATCTAGTTTAAAAAATATAATTGACGTGTCAAAGTGTTTCAACAAATCAAACTACACATTTCCAGTATAAGCTGACTTTTCATTTTACGAAAAATGTCTACAATGCGAGCTCAGCTAAAACTGGAAATGATGACTGGTTGATGATGTACCCGTGTGTACAGATCAACTTACAAAATAAAATCATTTAATTTTTTTTTAAAGTTATGACTTTTATGGGTAGGTAAATTTTAAGTGAGTATTCTCAATCAGCCTATAATGTTCCTACTGCTGGGACTCACATTTATCTGTGAGGGAGAGCTCGTAACCCGTCACGCGAACCTAGTGCGGTTTGGTAGACTATAATTCAGGACGGTTACAATTAGGGTCAGTCAATAAAAAAAATAAAAAAATCTAAACAAAGATTGTTTATCCTGCACAAGAAAACCACACTTTTAAAAATGAGATACATAAAATGTACGCATACTCCAAAAGCCCCGTATTGAAATCACAAAAAAACAGTTTAACAAAATTGTCCATTGCTATTTAAAATACCTTTTCAAATATCTAAATCGCGGTTCGCTTATGTCTGAGACCACAACAAAAATTTCACGTCCCAGGACAAATGATGACATGCAATATGCCGCGCCTGAGTCCAAGTTTGGCTTTTAAAAATACTGGACTACCGCACCGAGTCCCTGAGGCCGAAACATTTTTATTACCAACTCATTTTTAACTCATTTTTATGTCGGGAAGCGAGAATTTTGTATGGTTCGTGGTGGTCAGTTATATGTAGGAATAACGTGGAACGGAATTTATGGGATGACGGTATTTTTAAAACGTAACATCACGCCTTGGTTTTCCGACAGGTTGGGCAGAGGTGTAGCTATAACACACTCATATCGATACCAGAAGTATCAATTAATGTAAGGGACAAAACACGGTTTTTCAGGAGAGCCAAAAAACGATTTTATTTTTTGAAATCTGTCTATAACTTTTTACTGTCTGCTTCAATTTTAATTGTGTCTAGAGGAAAGTTTCTTAGAATTTGCTCTTCTTTCATGCTATAAACGCAAGATTTAGGAATACCCAGCGGTTTATAATATAGCATGTCCCTTACATTAAAAAAATATGTTTAGTTGTGCCTTACGTTACTAATATTTTATGTGTAAACCGTCAAGCATAGTGTAAGCGGCGGCGGCGACCTCTCGCGTCCGGCCCTGGTGCGAGCCATGGTTGGGAGCGAGAGGGCATGGGAAGCCGTCACCTCCTTCTGCGAAGCAGTAATGCTCGCGAAGGAGGAGGCGGGGCGCGTGAGGGAGTGGCAGTCTCTGCGCCCTCACGTCCCTAGCCGCCGCAGGAGGAGACGCCCCGGGCGTCGGGAGTCGATAGCAGACTCCCGGCCACCGTAGGCGCGAGCTTGCGGGTGGCGAGCAATGGGTAGCTCGCCGCCCGGTAAGGACCAGGCTCGGGTCGACGGCGCGTAGTGTTCCACGCGCGCCTCAAAGACATGTCAGCAACACTGAAGGGGTCTGCTAGGACCGATGCCTGCCGGGGTCGCGCGATTGTTCGAAAGAGGTACCGTGACCCTGGCACATGGGCAACTGAAGGAACACGGGTGGGTTTTAGTCAGTAAAAGTCTGACACGCCCTCCCGCTCTGCCCAGAGCGGGAGAAGTCATTTGATGATTTCCCATCCAAAAAAAAAAAAAAAAAAAAAAAAAAAAAAAAAAAAAAAAAAAAAAAAAAAAAAAAAAAAGCATAGTGTAAGCAGCAAGAGCAATAGAAAATTATATGTAATTCTATTGTAAAGGACTTTTACAGTGTTGCAATTTGATGTAACTATATATTATCTACTAAAATTATGGTATTTTAACACCATGGAAGTAGGTTCTTTGCTTGATTAATGTTAGTTTCAGCTCAGATACCACAGATTTAAATGAAATTTAGGGATACAAAAATAAAACGATTAATTGTTAATATATTTTTTTTTTCGACTTTTATGTTTGCGTAATTATTATAAATTCAACACACTCATCAGTCTATAAAACTTTTTGTTAAGTTTAAATAAATGTTCTAAAAAGTAACAGTGTTCTAATTAACAGTCATACACACCTAGTTATCAATGTAAAAATAATTATGTATAATTGACTCCATGATCTCTTTTAATTAACAGTCCTACAAACTCTGTATTTTTAATAATTACGTTTAATTAGCTTTATAATTATAATCACTAAATGAATAAAAAAAATATGTTTTCTCAGACTTATTCAAGTCTTATTTATTAAGTAATTGAATCAATGTACTGGAAACGAAAGACAGATGAAAAAATATGAATTTCCTGAAATATTAATGAATAAAATAATAGAAATGATATGAATATTAATAAGAAATTTATATTATTACAAGAATAAATAATTAGGAATGGGCAGACAGATTATGATGATAACTATCAGTAAATTAAACTATTTTAATGGTGAAATGTTATTTAAATCGACTGATTTGAGGTTTAAGGTAAGGGTGTAAATTATTTAACACTATGACTTACTTTATTTTTCAGAGAAAAAAAAATGTAAACGTCTGTTACATCATTTTTCTTGTCATAAATCGTTTTACGCAGGCCAAAAATTTTTACTGTAAGGGATTTTTTTTTTAACGATAGAATTTTTTTAATAATACCAATCGATAGAGCTGAAAATTCTGAATCCAATGACATATATAACTCATTTTCGCCAAAGTGTCCCTTACGTTAATTGATACTTCTGGTATCGATATTTCGCCAGTTATGTTCAAGGCCCATGTAATAGGGGGCCGAGTCTCTTGCCATCATCCGGGCACAAATATCAGACTCCGGGATGCTACTGAAGAATTCTAGTTAGAAAAATCCAATTACCTAAACTTTGTCGATCTGGGAACGGAATCGAGGACCTCATGTTCAGTCGTAGCTCTTACGACCACTAGACCAATGTGGCAGTCATTGTCGTTATTTTAAATGTTTAAGACTATCTTGGTTGGTTCACTTCTGGGCATTAGAAATATATTCCAGGGCTGTCTGTTACCAAGCCCTAAATTATAAATAAAAAAAACATAACTGAGAAAAAACATAATTAAATAAGAAAGGACAGACGTGTAGTACTCGCAATCGGCGTGCGTATATGACCAGATGTATGAACGTAAAGACGCAAAAGGAGTATGTAAGGATCATGGCAGTGGCGTCTGTACTTCCTACCTACCCCTATGAGAAGATGGCGCGAGTTTATGTATTGTAGCAGCAGTAATATAACCAACTAGATTCTGCCCGCGACTTCGTCCGCGTTATATTTATTGATCTCCCAACGCATCCCTGTGCATCGAATAACCTGCCCGCGCGTGGACCTCGTTTTTGCAACATTTTTCATTGCTGCTCAATTCCTATTGAAGGTAGCGTGATGTTATATAGCCTATAACCTTCCTCAATAAATTGGCTACTCAACACAAAAAGAATTTATCAATTTGAACCAGTACTTTCTGAGATTAGCGCGTTCAACCAAATAACAAAGAAACTCTTCAGCTTTATAATACTATTAGTAATATTAGTAATGATATTTTAGACCACGCCCATCCGTTCACCTGAACCTAGAATTTTAACATAAACATGACTATTCGAAACGACCTTTTAGTAACAGACTATACTTATTCATAAATCCCACTATTAAAATGATTCACAGATGAATGAGTCTATCATAATGATCATCAATTTAAATCAATGATAATGGCATTCTTCAAATTCATTCTTGCTTAGATATCTTTTCTATTACTCACTGTAATGACTTGGGTAAGTCTATATTCAGGACCTTCACTGTCTTCCAAGGTTTAGGTTTTTTAGATCAAAGAGAAACATACCTGAAACAAAAAATAAATATATTAGTACCTATTTAAATGTCATTTTTTTTTTAAACATGTATCTTACGAGAAAACACTGCTCATTCGTTCAGTCCGAAACGCAGATTCGTACCGCATCAGAAATGTCTACGATTTTTTTTTTTTTTTTGGATGGGAAATCATCAAATGACTTCTCCCGCTCTGGGCAGAGCGGGAGGGCGTGTCAGACTTTTACTGACTAAAACCCACCCGTGTTCCTTCAGTTGCCCATGTGCCAGGGTCACGGTATCTCTTTCGAACAATCGCGCGAATGTCTACGATGCGTTGTGAACTTGTGCGTCGTCGTAGATTTCTTCGCTGCGTGGTTGCACCGCAGTGTTCTGGCCTAGCCCATAGACTAACGAGGCAGTAAGCATATTTGGGTTAATAGTTCATCAATAATGATTCAGCCACAAAATTGGGTATTTCATCAATCCATCCATTTCAGCCGTAAGACGTCCACTGCTGAACATAGGCCTCCCACAATTTGGGAGGCTTTGTCATAATCGCGACGCTTGGCAGGCGGATTTTCGATCGCAGTATGGTGGTAAAATGCATAAAGAACGTTGCTGCCCATTCTCTGGTAAGTCCCATAGTCGCCTTTTTACGACACCCACGAGAAGAAATGGGTTGATGTTTTTCTCTACGCCCGGCACCACACGGACTATTGGATATTGTAAAAGGGATTAAATATAATGACCACCATAAATGCTTTGATACCCTTAGTTCTTTTACCAAAAATATATACTTGACACCAGAAAAATAAAGTCTAAAATTACAATAGTAGTATTTATTTAAAAATTTATTTTAAAATAGTAGTAGCTATTTTAGTCACGACTGCACTTCAAAATGTATTCGAACACCAAATGTAGTAAATGATCACCAAATCTTAATAATTGTGTGTACTACGTGAGCTCGACAAATGAATGTGCTAATAATACTTGAGCGACTGACTAGGTTAGGTTAGGTTGAAACTGTGACCTCCTATGCACGAGCCGAGCGAGCGAAGCGAGCGGTGCCCCGGTAGCGGCCGGCGAGTGCTTGAAACGACTAGATTCAGTGTGTCGCACAAGCGTGCATTCGAACTATGGTGAGTTGCAGTACAGTTTTGTCGCACAAGCGTTATTCGCACATCCATTTGTCGATCTCACGTAGTACACTCTTAATAATTTGGTGTTCATTAACTATTTTTGGGTTAACAATGATTTTTTTGGAGTCAGTTTGCTTAAATAGGATAGCAAGATGTTAAAACTTTGGTTATAATTTTACATTAAAATGCGGGTTTAATTTTGGTGATGATTTACTCTTTTTGTCTGTTATATGTTACTATATCTGCTGGTAAGTTAAACATAAGCCATTGTAAAACTACTACTATTTTCTAGACTCACACGCATCCCACCAGCTATAAACGGCTATATTTTCCCTTACTTCCTCCCCCATAAAATAAAACGGCCATCGATATAAAAGAAAACAAAAGAGCGACCATTATTGGAATCGCCCGATATCATCAGTGTTGTCAACATTTGGGAGCTGTACAGTTCCAGTATCAGATGATCCCTTAATGTACGTAAAGCCTATATAAAGGGAGGTCAGATTATGCTGGATATGTCAGTATAAATGTCGCCGTGTGTACGAATTGTGTCGACGATGTAATAAAATGTTATTTATTATCAGTGTTCGGCCTTCGCTAAATACAACCCACGGGATTAAAAATGGACCAGTGTGGAGCGATCAATTGACTTTTTTTAAAGAAAATTTGTCATCTGACCTACACATGATCAGTTCACAGTCAGTGCCTCCGGATTGGTCAATCTGGTGATCACTGGGCTAGCTATTAAGGGGAATGCACCAGGGTCGCCGTCGGCCTTTTGAATATTGCCGCATGGACGATGATAAGCAACTAAATGGTCTGGTGCTTTCATGCTTGTTAATTAAATAATTTACATTCCGCGGCAGATTTATGGACACTACTACCTTATATTAGTACAACGTTATACGATAACATAACTAGCTAAGTTTGGGTCTACTATGAGATCAGTGGTGTCCCAGTGTACGAGTTGTAAGTCATGGATCCAAACGCAGGCTAGCGCTTTGCTTTGTGTAAATAGTTTCCAAAAAATTCTCCCAAAAAGGTGAAGAAGAAACATTAGGAAACCGCAAAGTGCTCGAACTAAAAATTCGATGACATGTGAGTATGTGACATCTACCCGCACTTGACCCGCGTGGTGGACTACAGCCCACTCCTCAGACAGACGCGTGTCCCAGCAACGGGAACATTATAGCCTGATTTTGCATGGTAGCATTCCTTAGGCGATAAGAAGGTCATCTGAATACAGATATTCACTATTCCCAGAAGATTCATCTCGCTTCCAATGAATTTTCTTTGGTATTAACAAACACAGTTCCAAATTAAAAACGGAAAAACTGGTACGTGCTATTAGTCAACAATGTTGCGTGAAGTTTTATGAAAAAGAGGTTAACTAGCAAAACAATAAAACTTTTGAGACAAGGCTGAACGTTAAATGCCATTGTCAAACAACTGTAGTGTAAAAAAAGAAACTCATTTCATTCAGGAACGCCGATGGGGGTGGTCGCTTATTTCACAACATAAAACAGATGACCGTTTTTATTATGCCATTTGCTAAAACATTTATTTTTACAGCGTTTCGTAAAAAAACGGTGATCGTTAAGAAAAAATAGAAACCGCACGCAAAGTTTTTTTAAAGCCGAGTCAACTGTACTAATAAACCTAATTATAAAAATATAAAACTTGAATGACTGCAATGGCGATTAAAGAATTCTGTTACACCGGAGCGTAACGAGGAATTTTCTTTTTTTTTTGTTAATATTCTTAAAGTTGCAGTCAAATATAAAACAGAAAAAAAACAAAACAGCTACAAAAATAATTTGATAATAATACTTTTTAATCATATTATAATCGGCCTATAACGTTCTCACTGTTAGGATACAGGCCTCCTGTCTTCAAGAGGGAGTGGGCTAAATATCTATCACGCGAGCCTAGTGCGGGTTGGTAGATGGCACATGTATTCGAATTTTCGGTTCTAGAACATGCCGGTTTCCTCACGATGTTTTCCTACACCGCTTTGAGAGTAGTGGGTGATGAAATAATTTACACAATATATAGCGTCTGCTTGGGTTCGAACTCACGACTTACTCTCTCGTAAGTCGCGGTCGTTACCACTTGACCACCACTGCTCTCCTTCCACATACGCAAACAGAAAGACCAACAATTATCGTATTATTTAATTTACTACTAACATTCAATGCCCATACGCGATTTGATGAACGGGTAACATAGATTACATACCAAAATGTCAACCAGACGTAACTGTTAATGAAACTACGTTGATTAAGCGTACTCTCAAGCAACTGACAAGCCAGTAGTGTAGGCTGACAGATGTCAAACAAATGTCACAGTTCGCGACAACTCTATGTTTGTGGTATAATTTATGACTTAAGTAGGACAATGCTGATTTGTAGCTTGTTTAATGACGAAATGGAGATTGTGATAATATTCAGAGTAGGTAAGCGTGTAAACAAGTTACTTTAGGATTTTATGTAGTTGTTTAATTTATATTTTCAAGTAATTCAAACACAAAGAACAATGGAACGCTATTGGAGAGACAGTACAGCGGGGTAATTGCGTAACACACTAACAGTAGAAATGGCTTTTATTTTGACAGTTCAACAATATTCATTGCGTTGTTTACTGTGTTGAGCAGACACATATTTCATTCATTTATTAGAGCAATGGATTAGCTCCTTCAAAATGATTTAGATTGTGATTGATCATGTGTTCAGCAATTAGAGTGCTGGTTGATCTGGAAGAAAAAGTAATTTAACGCAATCTTTCAAGGTCCTGTCTATAGATAATAAAACATGATCTTAAAAGTAAAATACTGTATTTCACTATGTAATCACAGTGTTTTTCAAAGATATTGCTAGTGAGTTACAAAACTTTTTTAGCTTTCTTATTTACCATAAAACGATTTAACCTCAATATTTTTTTTTATGTTTATCGCGATGTTTTCTATCCGTACATTCTATTCCAACAAATCATTCTGTGATAATAATTATGTATGAAGTTTATAAGCAATCCTTCGGGATCCAAACATATTTAACTATGGACTTTGAACATACCCAAAAACGCAACGGTGTGACTGAATCCTGGATTTACGAAAAAAACCGCAGTTTACGATCAAGCCCGTTCCCAACCGCACTCGTTAAGTACATTCGACATAACCAAGTACACTTACAAATTAAATTATTTCTGAACTTTACTCCGAATGTTGTTAACACCGCACTTTAGTACTGTGTGTTAAAATTCAATCGCTTTAGAAATTCAGGAGGTTTATTTGGTGAAAATGTTGACGATAACCTCTAACGTAACACGCCTGTAATACCGAAGAGTAAGACAGAGATATAGCAATAGTACACCTACATTTCGCCTATTATGTACGCTGTATTAGTGCCATATAATGAAGAGGTAGGGAGAGGGGGGTAAAATGTTGATGATCTCTGACAAATATTTCTTATAAATAACATTAAAGAGGATCATGGTTCGATATATTTCTTTTTTCTTTCAACAAGAAATTTCAATCGGACGAAGTCACAGACAAAAGCTAATATTTAAGATCGGTAAATTTTTCTAACCCTATAGCATACATACGAACAAATTCGGAATACGCATTACACAAACCATCATACATATTTAATAGTCACGAACAAAAGTCAATAAATACTAAATACAGGTATTTATTGAGCAATCCAATCGAAAGCCACAAAATGTGATTGCAGCCATATTTATTATTTCAAATTAATCAACTGTGCAGTAATTTTTGGTTGAAATTCAAACTAATTAATTGATGACATTCTAAAATTCATGATACCCACGCTAGCTTTATAGTAAAGGTAGTTTTGCATATAAAGCTATGCGAGCGATCGTCGGAAGCGATTAAATATTTTATAAATAGACCTACCGCCGGGAATACACCCGTGGTTATTCTAGTACAAATATAGATGCAGAATTAAAATTTCGTGCGATTTTTATCGGAGGATTATTTTTTCTCTTTAGTTTTCTATTTTCGGACGTATTGGACCTTGCGTTCGGGTCGATAGACTGTTTAATAATCAATCGGCCTAACTTTTTTTCAAATATTTTGTGGTCAGCTTTCAATCCAACTGGATGCATTTAGAACCCTGGATAACACGATACGCCTTGGCCTTCTAACTACCCATAACGACTGTCAAAGATCTAAGAGACAGACGAGACTAACGCCATAACGTTTAACGCGCTTTCCAGAGGGGTTTCGACATTTAATCGAAGGTCTACCCCTAAAGGACCGGCAAACTTACCCATCCAAGAACCAGCCGCGGCAAACTTAACTTAGCCTTCGATCGACTCCTGTGTTTTTCATTATTTAGCCACGAGCTTCTTATCGTGTTGTAGTTGCCCACCAGACACACCAACCGTCTGGTCGGAGTATCCTCACTTTTCTATGGAGGTTGAGTGAACTCCGTACCCTGTACTATTTCAATACTTTCGTAAAACATTTTACACTTCCATACATTGTTAACTTTACAGTTACAAGCTTTCTGTCTTGTGCAGATAAATATCAGCTTGCAGTATCAGTTTTATATAATAAAAAAAATGTCAGTCGAAGTGCAAATAAACTTAAAAATACAACTACTTGGTAGTTTACTCCTGTTCCTCTCTCTATAGTACAAAACTCCGCACATATCGTTGCAGAGTCGCAATGACTTGACGCATGGTGGCTCGCACGGTCCAACGACAGTGCCAAGCGACAGCTCAGGGTTCAGGAAGTTAGACATCTGTTTGTATTGTGAATATCAAAACGAGTCCGAACGACGTCGAAGCCATCAAATCGAACGTCGAAACGCGATGAATACTTACAATAAATTGTCGCAACGCCAACCTAACAAAGCGATACCCATGCTACACATTTTAGCTTAGACTGGACCACAAACTCTTCTGGTCGGCACAGTAATTAAATTCCCGGCTTTATTGTAATTATATGATAGCATCAACACCAGCATGTCGAAATTTTGACCTGCAGCCTGATAGTGGCAGATGAATGCTCTTTTAAATAATGGATTAAACTGCGCTTTACATTTGTAGGCATTGTTTCAAGATTTGGTCCTTTGATACGAAGTTTGTGGAATCTATGTAAGGACCAATATTGACATGGTTAGTATCGATATTTGGAACAGCTGCGAAAATATTAAAAAAAAATCTTTATAGGTGTGGTGTCGTCTCTTTTCGAGGGTGCTGAAGTCGATAGTGAGGTCAAACTGAAAATCCAAGATGACAACTGATTTTTTTCAAAATTTTGTTCATAGGTGTCGTTTTCATGGTTTTTGAGAGTGTTGAAGCCGACATAGTGATAGAATTACATTCAGAATTGAAGAAAGAGTGGAAGGAACAATGTTACTGACGGGGGTCCCCCTACTGCCCACGTTTTTTTATTCGGTTTACTTACAATGTTGTGAGTACTCTCAATGTCGTGTCAATTGTGAAAAATAGTAGGAATAACAGAGCTATACTTTATAGTGAAGCTCATTACAGGTCTATGAATCCACGGTAAAGAAATATACGATTTTAGGTAATGGCGCAAATTATACCTATTTCAATTACCTTTGTTCACATTCACATTGTCATGCATAGAACCCAAATGAAGACCCTTATTCTCGATCCCTACTCACTAAATCTAGGACACACGAAACTGTCAGAATCAATACATAACACCGACAAATGATATCATTAGAGTTATTACGAATTCCAAGAAGACGCCTCATATATCTACCACCAATATCTAGTACGCACTTAACTTGCGTTCCAAAACTATAATTCACCTACTTCGCCATCCATTGCGGCCCAAGCTTTAATTGCTCATGAAATTGATCGTAATAACCGCGCAGTGTACAAGTTTGTAATGCAAGGTTTCCCAAGATTCCATCAAGCGATCGTATTACGTGCAAACGCGTGTAAAATTGAAGAGAGATTGCTTTGAACGACTGATATGTGTGTATCGCGGTTTGTGAGACGGCCGCGTGTTACACCGAAATAGAAGGAAGAAAGGGGGAAGGGTAAATCTTTCCTTTCATGTTACTAGCTGTTCGTCATCATGGTATGAAGAAAGACTAATGTCAAATAAGAATCAGTGCTTATTGCTAAAATGTTTGTGCACGTATTGAATATTGTCTGGGTACAACTTAAAGTCTCATTTTCTAAACACAAGCCTATATTTTACATGAAGCGAATGCCTATCTGGGCTGTGGAGCTCAGGTGGAAGATCGCTTAATGTAAAATACTGTTATTCAGCTGCACCTGGTAATACAGAGAGCAGACCTCGACATATTTAGGAAAAGCTAGGCAGATGATGATTCTGTACACTAGATTAAACTGCAAATGAAATTTTCTCAAAACAATAAAAATACTTGACAATTATGAATGTCTGACGTTATCAAGATACTATTTAGTATAAAGCCGTTCATTAGGATTCTGTTCTTAAAGCAACTAAGGGCCGATTTTTCAATCCTCAGATAAACAGACAGATAGGGTTTATTCAATAGATAGTAAAAAAACCTGTTGTTCAATCGTCAAATAGGCTTTATTAGTCGAACAATTCCCTTAACTGAGGAATAAATCTATTTGGCTCTTTGGCGGCCAGATAACTGCTTATTCTATTGATAAATGACGTTAGCGTTACTAAATTTGAGGTTAGTTTTCGTTTTTAACAAGTGTACTTAATTAAAATTTATATTTTCGATAGTATTGGCGAAATGGCAATTGAGGATGAAGCCATAATTAATTAATATACGTTTATCAATGAAAATAAAGAAAGAATATGAAAGAAAAGAAAGAATTGTAAAACCAAGTGTCGAACAATTTAAAGTGTGGGATTCATCTTTGCTTTCCATTATTTTTTTAATACAATTAAAAATTACAGAATTACAAATAAAAATACCACACAACCAAAAAAAACAACGTCTCAACGTAAAAAAGGGACATCTGGCTGCCGCACATTGTTTTTATAACATTGACAGTAACAATGAAATAGTCAGTCCCGTTCTAACATTCGATTATTTTGTATATTTGTTTCACCTCTCTGAAGTTAGCGTATTCACAGATGTGATATTCGGTCAGGTAGTTATTCTTAAATAAAATAACGATTGAAAAACTGACAACCACTTATTGGACGAATAAAGAGTCTAATAACTTTACTCTTTAGGTAGCTATTGGTACTTTTATCTGAGGATTGAAAAATCGGCCCTAAATAACATAAAATTGCTAGTGTATTGTGCAGCAGCATATAATTCATCTTTCATTTAGTAATCATCTGCAGCCTTTGCGACCATAACACGATAAAGTTCTTTAAAAAAAACACGCTTTAACCTTGGATTTTATCCTTCATTTTCAAACCCTCGTTTACAGGGAAATTCATCGCAACTCAAACGAAGCAGAAGATAATAAATTCCCTTTAAACAAAACATGAAACATTTGACCTTTTTTTCTTTATAACGGAAAAAATATGTTACACTTTAAAATCAATTTGATACACTCCGGTGTGACACGCGGCTCCCTTAATGCGTTTTATTATGACGTGTGAACGAAAATTTGATACTAGACTTGCGTGCAACATCGCCTTAAACGCTCAGATGGGTTCTGTCGAGGGCTCCACTGATTTACTACGGATCCCTAATAGCCAATTCTGACGTCAATTGCGTTTGTAACGTGATTCTCATTTGGTCGTTTAGCCCTTCTTTTTGCATGGTAATTTTTAATCTAAAGTCTGTTAGCTGGTTTTTGGAGATTGTTTATTCTTGTATGGGGTTTTTGAATGTGGTATTTTTTTGTTAGAACACTCTTTCCTTGTTAGGAAATAACGAAGACAAAGCCAGATAAGATCAAGTGGCTTAATGTGCTATTTTTATTTAACTACGGCAAAGCCAAAGCAGGGTTATAATATAACCTTGACAGGGTATGTATGCCTACTCCACAGATTAACTCCTACACATTTAGCTATTTGTAGTAGTAAATCCTTAAACTGCTTCCGTGTAGAATTGCATCACTACATTTCTTCTCGTGGCTGTCGTAAAAGGCAACTAAGAGACTTACTAGAGAATGAGCAGCAGCGTTCTCTATGCATTTTACCACCATACCGAGATCGCCAACCCGCGTACCAAGCGTGGCGACTATGGCAGAAACCCCAAAATTGGGGGCAGCTTATATCCAGCAGTAGACGTCTTTCGACTGAAATGATGATGGGGATGACACACATTACACCACCACCTGTAATCCCCGGAAGCTTTAATACAGGCGTAGCGGTATTTTTTATGTTTTATGTTAAAGTCCCATGTATAAAGGGCAGCAATATCCACACTTAATATATATATATATATAATATTATAAATATTAATATTATAAATGCAAAAGTAACTCTGTCTGTCTCGCTTTCCTGCTAAAACTACTGAACCGATTTAAATGAAATTAAGTACACAGATAGTTTCAAGCCTGAAAAAGGACATAGGCTATTTTTATTGCGGAAAAGGTGTTTTAAGGGGTTGAAAGGGAGGATGGAAGGTTGTAGGGAAGTATTGTCATTTTTAAAGCTAGAATGATGAAACTTTTTTATTTGGCTTTTATTACATAATATTTATTCATGAATTATATTTAAAGTTTGTTAAATTTTTACCCTTAAGGGGGTAAAATAACAATAGGGAATAGGGGATGAAAGTTTGTAAGATTTTGACGGGACTGTTATTGGTAGGTAGCTGATGTAATAAGGAGTAACTTTGGCTACTTTTATTTTAGAAAAATACCTGCGCTAATTTCCGACATCCACGCGGGCGAAGCCGCGGGCAAAAGCTAGTAATAAAATAATAAATAATAGTTAAAAAAAACTAAAAAACACGCTTCCATTGAAAACCAAACTAAAAAGTACAAAAAAAAAAGCGTGGGGTGCTTTTTAAGGTATTTTTTTATTAATATCGGGCACCCCACGCTTTTTTTCCATTATTTTGTACTTTTTAGTTTGGTTTTCAATGGAAGCGTGTTTTTTAGTTTTTTTAAACTATTATTTATTTTCTATTTTTTAGGGTGTTTCGAATTTTGAGACGTATGTCAGCGTAGTTTGAGACGTATGTCAGCGTAGTTTTCGAAGACAGTTTTTTTTGCAATCCTGGTAACCCTGGCAAGGATAATGGCGCAAATTAGTTTGTGACGTATGTCACCGTAGTTTTCGAAGACAGTTTTTTTGCTGTCCTGGTAACCCTGGCAAGGATAATGGCACAAATTTATGAAATTATTGCATTGTCATCGATCCTTGACAGGTGTGCAAAGTTTGAATGAAATCTGGTCGTTTAAAGTGGGTCAAAATCGCGCTATAAGGAGTCGGTTACAAACAAACATACAAATATACAAACATACAAGTGAAGCTAATATAAAGCGTGTAAAAAAAATAGAAAACATTTATCCAGTCAATAAGCTAAGAAGCAAAATAAAAAGATAATGTACGTCCATTCCTCCAATTAATAAGTATAGCTTATAAGATGTCAATTGGAAAAAGGATTGCTATCGAATATATCCTTTTATGTATGTTACATCACACTCGAGTTGATTGCTGGTAGACTTAAAAGGTTGGAATGATAAAGTCGGAGTCGGCTTCAAAGCGGAGAAATCGGACAGGTGTCATTAATTCATTCATTGTTTTTCATTCTGCAAATGATTTAAGAACACATATCTACCAATTTTAAAGTGGTATTTTAGTTAGGTCCTTCATACACGACCTTACATGGCTCCAAATGACAAAACAATATATTTCCCGAATTGACAACAAACTTTTTACCAAGAAATCTAAAAAAAACCGGACCAGGGTTCTGTAAGATGAATATTGATTGCCAAGGCTAACAACATAACGCTTTCACAGTTAAAGAGCTATCAGATATAATGCAGATCCGACCAACAGACGGACAGACACACTAGTGATACTACAGTCAAAATAAAAAAAACATTTTCCATATGATTCGTAAAGTGTGCAGCGCAAAGCATATCAGCCTATAATGTTCCCACAACTGGGTCCCTTATGTTACCTTAGTATCACTAGTGTGTCTGTCCGTCTGTGAGAAAGAGATTGGGCTTGTTTTCCACCACGCGGGCCCAGTGCGGGTTCGTAGATGTCAAATGTGTTTTAGGAGACGACTGCTATGTGGTTGTAGCACGTAAAGAATAACATCACCCCGTTTCTTTCCGTGGGTGTCGTAAGAGGGTACTAAAGGACTTACTAGAGAATGGGCAGCAGCGTTCTCTATGCATTTTACCACATATGCATTGCATTTTACCATATTGCGATCGCCAATCCGCCTGCCAAGCGTGGCGATTATGGCAAAGACCTCCAAATTGGGAGAGGACTATGTCCAGCAGTGAACGTCTTACGGCTGTAATGATGATGAGGACATGACTGTGTCGAACCCATGACCTATATAACACGTAAGTCGCGGCCGATAAGGTACTACGTTCCAAAATCTTGGAAACTCAACTGAAGATGCGGGTAAAGGTATATCTTCTATACAAATAAATAAAATTGGAGTGTCTGTTTTTAATATTAAAATAACTACTTTTTACTAAGTGTATATGGATGTATACATGGTACATATACCAAAACAACATTTTTTACAATTTTTGTCCGTCTGTCTGTCTGTCTGTCTGTTCGTTCCGGCTAATCTCTGAAATGGGTGGACCGATTTTGACGGAACTTTCACTGGCAGATAGCTGATGTAACAAGGAGTAACTTAGGCTACTTTTATTTTAGAAAAAATAAATAATAGTTTAAAAAAACTAAAAACACGCTGAATTTTGAGACGTATGTCAGCGTAGTTTTCAATGACAGTTTTTATGAAAAACTCTTTGTTAAATACCACGCGGACGAAGTCACGGGTAACAGCTATTACCTATAATATAACCTGAATTAACACATCTTACCGCGGTAGTACGTCCTCCACGTTAATTTCCGACATCCACGCGGGCGAAGCCGCGGGCAAAAGCTAGTCTAAAAATATATAGGGTTCAGGGGCAATCGTTACAAATTGAGGGTAGGCCGTGAAAAATGTGAGGTCGTGGTATAAATAAGTACAGGTAGGACTTTTTTATCTCGGCCTTATAGAGCGCGTCTTAAAGGCAAGAAGTGGGTCATATTAGGCTGAGGGGAAACAGTTTTCTGGTAACTTAAACGATCAATCTGGGAACCACGATTCATAATAGTTACACAATTTATGTTTAACTGCTGAATACAGGGTTAGAAGGCTAAAAGTCACCCAAATGGCAAGGGAGAGCTATGCTATGCTTTTTTTTTTTTGGATGGGCAATCATCCACAGACTTCTCCCGCTCTGGGCGGAGCGGGAGGGCGTGTCAGACTTTTACTGACTAAAACCCACCCATGTTCCTTCAGTTGCCCATGTGCCAGTGTCACGGTATCTCTTTCGAACAATCACGCGACCCCGGCAGGCATCGGTCCTAGCAGACCCCTTCAGTACTGCTGAGATCTCTTTGAGGCGCGCGTGGAACACTACGCGCCGTCAACCCGAGCTTGGTCCTTACCGGGCGGCGAGCTACCCATTGCTCGCCATCCGCAAGCTCGCGCCTACGGTGGCCGGGAGTCCGCAAATGCTTGCAAATGAAGAAACAGGACAAATGCCATATTTCAGTGGCAATGGGCAGTGCACATTGCTCTCAGAACAGATGGCCGATGGGGCCGAAAGGTTCAGGAGTGGCGATCGCGTACTGGAAGACGTAGCGTTGGAAGAACTCCTACAAGGTGGACCAATGATCTGGTGAAGGCCGCAGGAATTTGCTGGCGGGAAGCACAGAACCGATCGAAGTTGTCGGATTTGGGGGCGGCGTATCTCCAGCAGTGGACGTCTTTTGGCTGAAATGATGATGATGATCACATGGTGGCAGGAATATCGACGCACAATTTGTTACCATGGTAACAGCACATGATTGTAAACCCCCTGCTGATGAAATTTTTCGTCGGTTATTGAAAATACAATTGCTTTTTCATTCATTTCTATGGCGTGCGGCCCGCGGCGTAGGTATTGCACTTCTCTATGTATCATCATCATCATCATCATCATCATCAGCCTATAACAGTCCACTGCTGGACATAGGCCTCTCCTATTTCACGCCACTGTGCTCCATTTTCAGCAACTCTCATCCAGCTGCTACCAGCCACCCTATGTATGAAGCAGCATATTTTTACACGCTTTATATTAGCTTCACTTGTATGTTTGTTTGTAACCGACTCCTTATAGCGCGATTTTGACCCACTTTAAACGACCAGATTTCATTCAAACTTTGCACACCTGTCAAGGATCGATGACAATGCAATAATTTCATAAATTTGTGCCATTATCCTTGCCAGGGTTACCAGGACAGCAAAAAAACTGTCTTCGAAAACTACGCTGATATACGTCACAAACTAATTTGTGCCATTATCCTTGCCAGGGTTACCAGGACAGCAAAAAAAATGTCTTCGAAAACTACGCTGACACACGTCACAAACTACGCTGACATACGTCTCAAAATTCGAAACACCCTAAAAATAGAAAATAAATAATAGTTTAAGAAACTAAAAAACACGCTTTCATTGAAAACCAAACTAAAAAGTACAAAATAATAGAAAAAAAGCGTGGGGTGCCTGATATCAATAAAAAAATACCTTAAAAAGCACCCCACGCTTTTTTTTTCCATTATTTTGTACTTTTTAGTTTGGTTTTCAATGAAAGCGTGTTTTTTAGTTTTTTTAAACTATTATTATTTGGTAACGGGCGATAAAGACACTACTAATACAATTCATGATACCCTGTATAGACTTAACCACTGGGCCCTCACATCGTTTACATAATCTGCCTATAATGTTCCCACTGCTGGGACACAGGCCTCCTGTCAGTGAGGGGGAGTGGGCTAATCCACAACGCGGGCCCAGTGTGGGTTGGTAGATGACACATGCCTTCGAATTGTTGATTTAGGACATGCCAGTTTCTTCGCGATGTTTTCCTTCACCGTTTTGAGAGCAGTGATGATGAAATCATTTACCCAAAGTAAAGCGCCTGCCTGGGTTCGAACCTACGACCTACGCCTCGTAAGTCGCAGCCGTTGTCACGGCCACTGCTCCTGCTCTCAATACACCGTTTTTAGGGTTCCGCACCTCAAAAGGAAAAAGCGGAACCATTATAGGATCACTTTGTTGTCCGTCCGTCCGTCAAGTCTACTGTCCCTTGGAGCTGTGAAAAAATCAAACTTCTAACCTAACGCAATCAAAAGATATAGCCGTTTATGCCGCAAATTTTCGAAACTCGCACAAAACCTAAAGGGTACTTCCAGTCGATCTAGAATTTTGAAATTTGGTACGAAGCAATGTCTTATAGCACAGATAAAGGAAAAATTGCGAAAACCGTAAATTTTTAGTGAAATCATATAATAAAAATATTTTTAATATTTTTTTTTAAAATAATTATAAACTTATTACCCTTTTCCTCATGAACGCATAAAGATATCAAGTTGAAACTCATATCAAATACTTAGGTCTAATTGCCTTTAAGCTGTGAAAATACAGGTTTGTATGGAACCCTCGTTGCGCGAGTCCGACTCGCACTTGGCCGGTTTTTTTTATTAGCCTGCACTGCTGAGCAAAGACCTCCCCCAAATCCCTGCAGGTATCCTTTTCCAGGACTACCTTGTTCCAACCCTTGGAGTACGCGTCTAGGTCGTCTCGCTACCTCTTCTTGGGCCTTCCTCGCCGGTGCTGTCCATCCTCAGGCACCCATTGTGTGCAAACTATTGCCTAGCGGTCGCTGTGCATGCGGCTGGTATGTCCCGCCCAGTCCCGCACACCGTTTGCTTCATTAAAATTCAAAAACCTCTTCAACTAACTCACCAAGGTCCACTTCCGACCACAGTAACCGGGTCACTGTGACAAAACGAGATATTGTTTTGCGAAATAAGCATTTTCTGTACTTAGGCGTATCTAATTTATCGGGTCGGTGCACAGGGAATGATTTGCGACCGCGCCCGACACGCACCACCGGGCGAGACTGCCCGTGCGTGGGTGTGAGGGGTGAAATTGGAACATTTTTTAGATATATTTAGGCGTAGATACTGGTCTTTTAAAATTAAATTATTGGTAATTAAGTTTACGTTTGCCAAATTTATAACCCTTACATCGTATAACACAGTCTCATTTCGTGTTTGTACGCTTAGATCTTTTAAACCACTCAACGGATTTTATACAGCTTTCTTCAATAGACAGACTACAGTGACTCAAGAAGAAAGTTTATATGTATGATACGCGGGCAAAGCCGCTGGGCAAAAGCTAGTATTTTATAAAAACCTACATGGGCACTTATCTCTGAAACGTCAGAAGCTAGTTGCTTTTACAATATTTTCAAATTACATTGTTAAATTAAAAGGTGTGGAAGTCAGTCACCAAGTCGTCATCTGCTTAGCCTGTTCCCAACTATGTTGGGTTCAGCTTCCAGTCTAAACATCTGGCAGTATACAGTGGTATTGAACTGCCAGATGTTTAGTTTTTGAGTGATTTTACATGAAGCTAACTGCCTGTCAGATTTCCATAACCCAGTTTACTAAGTAAAAAACTTTCAGGCTTCTGATTGGACACATAACGACTGTCAAAGAGGCAGGAATGACAGCTGGGCCCCCCTAAGGCTTAACGTGCTTTCCAAGGCACTGAACGGTCTCGATATGTGATGGATGGTCACCCATCCACGAACTGACTGCGGCAAGCGTAGCTTAACCAGATCGATTGCAGCTGTTATTATTTAGCCACGAGCCCCTCTTTGGGCGAGGCGCTAGTGCCGTTAATAAATTACAGCAGTATGAGGTATGTGGTATTGTATATAATATAAACACAATATAATGATCTGGGACTTAATCAGTCTTCCAAAAATCTATTACTGCACTTCATATGTTCCAATAAGTAACTTCATTTTAGTTTAAATACAGGGTACGCTATTTTATAATGTTGTTAAAATCCGACCAGCAAACATGATGTGGTACCACTTGTATGCACACAAACTCATCCCGAACTCGACACAACATCAAAATACATTGTCGAGTTTAGAATTTCCACCAAGGTATAGTAAAACATGCTGTATGTTGCTGTAAGTAAAAAATAGCATCATCCCATTTAATTTAATAAATAATCAATAAATATCTTAGGACAACTAACACACCGTTATCTGATCCCAAACTAGGCAGAGCCTGTACTATGGCAACCAGACAATTGATAAACATACTTATACATTTCTAAATACATACATATTATAGATAAATTACACCCAGACACAGAACAAATGATCGTGCTCATCACACAAAGATTTGTCCTGGGTGGGAATCGAACCCACGACCTCAGTCTCAGCAGTCAGGGTCACTAAACACTAGACTAACAGGCCAGTCAATATTGTCCATCATTATTCCCCTGGTCATTTATTCCCCTGGGTGTCGTAGAGACAGACACTCTTACTAGAGAATGGGCCGCAGTGTTCCCTATGCATTTCAGCACCATACTGCGATCGCCAACCCGCCTGCCAAGCGTGGCGATTATGAGAAATTGGGGGAGGCCTATGTCCTGCAGTGGACGTCTTTCGGCTGAAATGATGATGATATAATAAAAGAAACTACTATAATCACCCCATACAAATTCGTATAATTTAATTAGTTAAGTAAATTACCGTGGCAGAATTATAATAAACTAGCTTTTGCCCGCGACTTTGTTCGCGTAAATGTCGGTTATCGCGGGCGAAGTCACGGAATAAAAATAAGCCTATGTCCTTTCTTGGGGTTCAAACTTACCCCGTACCAAATTTCATCAAAATCGGTTCCGTGGTTTAGTCGTGAAAGCGTAACAGACATACAGAGTTACTTTTGCATTTATAATATAAGGATAAAGGAAAAATAATATTATTGAAGCTAACTACAAAATCTTCACCAAAACAAATAACAGTGTTCTGAGGTAGGTACCTAAAAAAATACAACCAAATTGTGAACCTCCTCCTTATTTTTGAAGTCGGTTTAAAATAAGTGCATATCCCAAACAAATACATAGTATCAAAATGTTTATGAACTCAACCAGCAAAATACTTAAACGAATTATGAAAATGCCCCACCGGGGCTTTCTATAAAAATGCAATTTCCTAGTTTTATTGTTAGAAAATTTTCCATTCGGCGAACTAATAGAGTTTATAGATGGGTCCTATTGTGATCACTGTTCTTTCTTATTATAAGTCTTTGTTAAGGAAAATTTATTAAAAGTCTTTTGTCGTGCGTAGGACGGAAAATCTTGATACTTGAATGTGGGCCAGGATTATGTTATTTATAGGGTGAGTGATGTTATTTTGGTGAATGTCGTTAACACCGGTTAAGATTGAATCGAGAAATTTAGTTTCGTTTAAAAATTTAAAGATTAATTTCAGACGCTTGACAACTATCCTGTCCAATCATAAGTTTTATATCAAATAGACGTGAGAATAGAAGTACCTAACACAGACGAGTCTGGTAACTGCGTAATAATGGCTGTCATTTTAACAGTTCAACAACATTCATTGCGTTGTGTTAGTACTTGAGCAGACCGATATTTCGAACATACAAAGCAATGGATTAACAATACTAAATCCAATTATTCAGATTGGTATTGATAGTGTGTACGTAATTAGGGCACAGGGAAGCAAAGGTATGAGGCCTTTACTCAGCAGTGGATTGAACAAGGCGGCCAATCATGATGATGATAAGTCACTTAATAAAGCTGAGCGGAAAACCTCAAGCGGCGAAAATATAGCAACTGTATTGGTAATTATATTTTCGAGCCGTATGAGTCGTCAGAGTGCTCATGGCCTCTTTAAAGAAATATCAAAATGGCTGGTTGACACTTCTCTTGACCAAAGGGCTGGTTTTTATTTTGGCCAGCGGTTAAGCATACAACGTGGTAATGCCGCCGGTCTCTGGGGACATTGCTGGTCGTCAGCGATGACGATGACGATGAATTTTTCGACGCTTTATTTTAGTTTGTATAGTTTTAGTTAAATTAATTTGTTATTTTGTTATTTTTATTAATCAATAAAGGATAACTGTGATAGGTATGCAAAATACAAAGGCCTGCTCTCCTCAATAGGGCTATAAGTCCACCATACGGGCCCAGTGCGGGTTAGGCGTAGGAAAAAATATCGATATATCGAAAAATTCATAAAATGGAATATAAGACTATAGACGAAACAATAGGATCCATTTGCTTTTGTTTTGTCTATGATCTTACTGTATACCAATTAACGATATTGTGTTTATGTTTTACAACGGGGCGGTAGAGCTCGATCATACTGATGTTTTTTTAAACAAAAAGCATAAACTATTATGTCTTGCATGTACCGCATGCACAGACAACAACGTATCAGCTATGAATATTTTGGGAATATGTATGAATAAGCATGCGAAAACTTACGATATATCGATAATTTTTACACGATAATTATCGATAATGTCTAAAAATGTCGATACTATAAATATTTATATATTTTTTCACCATCCCTAGAGCGGGTTGGTAAATCCCCCATGTCTTCCAATTCTTGGTTCTAATGTTTTCCTTCATCGTTTTGGAAGCAGTGCTGATGAAATTTAAAGAATTAAGCTCGCTAAGTAAGCGTCTGCCTGGGTTTGAAGTTACGACCTACAAGTTGTGGCCATTACCACTGGCCAAGCATTCCTCTTCGTAGAACAAACAGCCCTAGGTGTAATTTGATAATTACCCAGTGGTCGTGAATCAAAATCTTCACATCTCTACAACTGACTTATGTAAACGAAACAACATTTAATTAAACGCATATTTCAAAATGTAAATTCGTTACTTATCAAGTACAAACACATCTTGCTTTAATTGTCCCAATAGAATAATAGGTACCTATTTGGAATATTTTCCAAACATAGACGAAATCAATTAAAACTCTCTCCCTAAATTTGGAAGCGTGCCAACCCTATCTTTTAGGTAACCAATGTACAGTGCGAACAACCGATTTTGATCCTTAGCTTTATAGAAATTCAGTTGACTTTTGAGGGTTTTTTTTTTCTGGAATATAATTAAATAGTTGCTGACTGTACCGAACATTGTTTTACAAATAACTAATGGCTTTTAGTTGTTTTTTTTTTCTGTTTTAATTCTAAAAGCGAGAAGTATCGTTCACTCCGAAATGCGATATAGGTAAGAATGGAAACGATCCCTTGTTTCTCTAAATGTGTTTTTATTTTAGTAATAGCATATTTTTTTCCTTTTTTGAGCATAGCTAAGTTCTTTTTTCTTTGATGTAAATTTATTTTATTAATCTGTATTGTTTGACAATGGGCAAAGGTTTTCCCAGCATTTTTTGCATGAATTTATTTTTATAAAGTTAGAATAAAAATACCATTTCCTTTATAAGAAGACGTTGATAGAAAGGACTGAAATAAACAATTTAAAAGTGAACCAAAAACAGGGACCTTTTTAGTTTTAAAGTCGAACAAAAAGACTGAAGAGAAGATTGTCTGCATATTGAACATGACTAATGGCCGAATTTTTAAATTAAAACACAAAAACTCAATACACAATGACGTACTACCCGCATAAATTCATTCACAATTATAAGGGGGTTGCAAACGACGATCGGATGCAGTTATGGCTCCAACCGACGAGTTACAGCAGAAATTTACGATATCACCACGAAAATATCACGGAATTGAGTTTAAAAAAATGAGGATATATTCAAGTTCTGTGGTATTTGGGTTAATTGCTGTTGCATCAATAAATTGCATGTATCGCTCGAGTTATTTCCCCTTGCGGTAGAATAGTACGCAGTTTGGACCAGAATAAAATGTTCGGGTTTAAAATATTATGAAAAAATGTGGCTTTAAATGTTTATTGAATTTTTTTAATGGTTGCATACCCCTAGCTTAACGTTCAAATTGAAAGTCAGGGGTGTGAAACCCTATTCAAATTTATTCGGCTTTTGGTTTTCGCTACACTAAACATAGAGTTGCTTACATGTTGTTATTTTGACGTTACAAATAGACACTTCAATTTTATTCATTTGTGTAGATAGACCCATAGATTTTTATTATTATTTATTTTTAGGCCATGTTGTCCCACTGCAGGGCAAAGGCCTCCCTTTCTCCTTTCTTCTCCTCTCTGTCTTGAGCTAGTACACACTAGCTTAAGACATAGAGAACCAATTTTATCAGTATAATTTTTGACTCCCAAAAATATTTCCCTATAAGTAATTTATATTCCATAAAACCCATACTAATTTCATAATACCCTACTAATACATAACGTAACATAACGCAGAGATGTATCTATTGTAACACTATCAAGGGGGACAGTGATTTTGTAAAACCAAGATTTTTTTCAAATCAGAGGAGTAATTGCGTAACTTGTTATTAGTAGGAATTGGTTTCATATTCATAGTTAAATAAACAACATTCATTGCGTTATTTACGTTGCTGAGCCAACAATTTATTCGAACAAATGACGCAATGGTTTAGAAATGATCTTCAATCCCATTCAGATTCTGATAAATTGTGCGTTTCGCAATTAGGGTGCAGACCACCGAGCCAGTGTTTGAGTTAAGAACCCTTTAGTTCCAGAAATGCAGTTTTTATACAAAATTAGGGTGCTAAGCTGTCATTTTTGTATTTACAACTTTTAGTTAAAGTCGAATGAAGTTTCGAATACACAAACTGGCTCAGAGCTTTAGGCTAGAACTAAAGATCGCCTTTTGTAACTAAAAGGCCAAACTTACGAGTTATGTTTAGGTACCATGCAATGGGGGGCGAGCCTATTGCCATCGAACGGGCACAAATCCATTACTAACTTACTTACTAAACCCTTAAAAAAAGAAACACATAACCCTTAAATATTATTCGCGCCTGTAAGACGTATGTAGTTACAGAATTATAATCATGAAAATCGCCAGAAAAAGTCGTTCCTACAGCTTTATGAACTTAGAGCGTTGTATTGATGATTTTGATGATTATAATTTTGTAACTACATATGTCTTACAGGCGCGAATAATATTTTAATCAACATACAACCTAGCACTGGCCTGCAAATTGCAAATAACGCAAGAGCGTTGGTTGGAGCATTCACCTTAAGTTTAAAATAAAGTCAACTACAGACGCCAGCACATCAAGATACCCGAAACTGTCAAATTTTCCCAATTAATCTTGAATCTAATACTTTAGCCTTAAAGTTGAAAATCGATTAAAGCAATTTGGCAGATTGTAGTAGCTTCAAGTGCTGGCGTCTGTACCAAAATTATTTATACAAATTAATGAAAAATATTGTTTCTCTTTGTCATGTTAAAATAATAGCTTTTTATTAAAAGCATACAAACGTACTAGCCTCTGCCCGCGACTTCGTTCGTATTCAATTTTATGCTCCCCGACCCATCCTGAGTCGCCTGCCCGTGCAAGGTCTTCGTATTCGCGACTTTTTTTCTTTTGCTCAGCTCCTAGTGGTCCTAGCGTGTTTTATCCATACTAATATTATAAAAGGGAAAGTGTGTGTGTCTGTTTGTCCGTCTGTCACGGCAAAACGGAGCGACGAATTGACGTGATTTTTTTAAGTGGATATAGTTGATGGAGAGTGACATAGGCTACTTTTTGTCTCTTCCTAAAATGGGTGGGGGGTGGAATTTAACGCGAGTGAAGCCGCGGGCAAAACCAACTAGTCTATAAACTTCCTCGACAAATGGGGTTTCCAACACCAAATGTAATTCTTGAGATTAGTACGTTCAACCAAAGGTCTTTAGGTTTATAATATTACTAGCTTTTGGAAGCAACTCTCTATTGATGAAAATCGCATTAATATGCGTTGCGTAGTTTAAAAGATCTAAGCCGCTAAATGCGGGAAGCGATCGTTTTATTCCAAACTAGCTTTTGCCAGCGGCTTCGCCCGCATATTATACGTATAAATCTTCCTCTTGAATCATTCTATCTATTAAAAAAACTGCATCAAAATCCGTTGCGTAGTTTAAAAGATCTAAGCATACATAGGAACAGACAGAGGGAACCGACTTTGTTTTATACTATATAGTGATAATGATAGTATTTAGATTTCATTACAATTTAAAAAGTTATTGTGAGCCAACCTTAAAAGACAGACATGCAATCACGGAGTTTATTTAGAACTTTTTAAGAGGAACAATTCCGTCATACATGATTGTTAAGTTACTCTAACCATTTATGCAGCGCACGCAACGGAAGCTCTCTAAAGGAATAACATTTTCCCCGTTTTTACAATATTTTACAATGATGCTCCTATCGCTAGTAGCATGATGTAATGAAGGCTATAACTTTTCTCGATAAATGGTCTACCAAACACTAACAGATTTTTTCAATTCCAAATAGTAGAAATTAGCGTGTGCAGTGTTCAACTAAACAAACAAACTCTTCAGCTTTATATTATAATATAAGTATGGTAATAGTAGTATAGATATGTACATTAATTAATATTACAAAGTAATGATTGAATGGTTTTCAGTCAATTTAAAATGACACATGAATAATTAATATGAATTGTTAATTTCCATGTATTTTATAAATGTGTCATATTTCATTACAATGGCATTGATTGCTGCGGTCAGTGTGTATGTGGCTTTAATTGTGTGCATATTTTAAGTACGAGAACCATTCTGATTTCCGGGGTACGGCATCATTAATTTTATCATCCGTTTCTAGTAAGCCCCTTACTCGGGTTTACATGCGAATGGGCAGCAGTGTTCTCTATGCATTTAACCAGCATACTGCGATCGCCAACCCGCCTGCCAAGCGTGGCGATTAAACCCCCCCAAATTGGGGGAGGCCTGTTTCCAGCTGTGGACGTCTTTGGGCTGAAATGATGATGATGATGATGTAATGTAATAGTGTAAAGGGCTTGTGGCTAAGTAATAACAGCTGCATCGTTGAATCGGTCAGGTTAAGCTACATTTGCCACGGTTGACCAGTTGATGGGTGACCATCTCAAGACCCCTCCGTGCCTCGGCAAGTACGTTAAGCCATTGATCCCGGCTGTTATTCATAGATCTTTAAGGAGGAGGATGCTATTCAACTTCACGCTGGAACCCTTAGGAGACTAGCAAAAAGAAAAAAGTCACGAAGTCGTAGTAGTCGAACGGGCATGTGAAGTACACCTCTACCTAACCCTTTATGGAAACAAGGCGTAATGTTATTAATTAGTTGACTTATACAAAATCGACTTTAATTACATTTGCACCAGCAGTAACATTCCTTTTCTATACAAAATAAACAAATTTTCTCTCTTTTCTTATGCTTTGGTAAAAAAATAACAAAACAAACAATATTCAGCCCGCAGAAAAGACATTTCTGATAAACTTTTAAATATTTAAAATGCGCTTTTAATGTCACCGCCAGTGTCAGACACAAGTAAAAAAAAAATATAGAAAACAATTTCAATGTAAGATTAATCTTGCAGGACGTCAACAACTCCTTTCACCCTACGTGTGCAGCGCTGGGGTCTTTTTAGGGTGTGGTGTAAGTTATAAGCAGATGGCGGGTGTTCTTTTGATTAATTAATTAAGAAGTTTTTGAGAGCTCGTGAGTGAATTTGGTCATTGAATAATTTAAGGAAAGAGCATTTTCGTTAGCAAATCGGATTATGTAATTTTGTATAGAAATAAAAATACATAACATCATGCCTATACTCCCGAAGGATTATACAGAAGTGCACCTAAAGTAGTATTTCGTCAGTTATGTTTAGGTTCATGTAATGGGGGCAAGACTATTGCCATCAATCGGACACGAATCCTGACTCGGGCTGCTATTGAGGATTCCGTAAATAAAATCCATATTTACTCTGTGAAAAATGTAACATCCCTAGTTTAACAAAATCAAATTTTTATGTAGTGTTAACTGATGGACTGTCTAAATATTAACTGAAAAATGCTTTACCACAAGTTTGCCCGTCCATTTACGCATTATAAATGCCAGTGGACGTCGCGCATTATGTAAATACGGATAATAAAATATTAAAATATGAACGAACTCTTAAATCAAAAGTCAAGTGCAAGTCAGTGTTTTACAGAATTTCTTAACTATGAAAGGGTTGAAACCCTTTCAACTTGCACCGCAACCTACTCAGCATGAGGGTCGTTTAAGTATTCAGCCATGTTTCCACCTGGAAGTGACTGGGGGCCCTCCCTGAAGGGCCTATTGTGACGGGCAGACAGACAGGCCGACTTCATTATGTATAGATCGGCGACGTCGCGTAATGCTGGGGTAACGTGAACGAAAGTGTTGCAGGTTTTGGCGGGAAAGCGGGAGAAGCCGCCATGTTGTTTTGTTTACTTTTTTTTGTAGTGCGTCTTTGATGTCTGTGGTCGTAGTGTAGTGTGGTGTGGAAAATTATTGAGTACTTTGATTCTTTGATTAATTACAGTTTTTCTAAGTGCATTAAGAGGGCGAGTTTTGCTGTCTAACTTTTGAAGATTGGAGCTATTTCACCAAGATAATTATGACTAATGTTTAGTATTGCCATACTAATTTACAGTCATATTCATCCATCCCTCTCTCATGATACCTCTCTCTCTCTCTCTGGTAAGGCCATTTGTGATACATACGTTTTGCTCCGTACAAATAATATTAAAAACTATATATTAAGTTAACAGATAGCGAATAGAAGTGTTTAAAAGTGAAGTATAAATAAATAACAGTGTTGGTGAATAAGTGTTTTATTCTTATCAGCTCTTAACAACAACAAAACTAAACAACTAAATTTCTTAAAATCAGCGAGGTAGTTCTCGTATTTTTCAGACCGGTCGCATTCTTGTCATCTGTCAAAAATTGAGATGAGACTTGAACGTTTTGAATTTTAATTAGTATTTTATGTCGAATTTAAGGGCAAGTAGCCTTTATCCCGCAATGTCTGAAGACTAAGGTCTTCAATCAGTGCGTCCTGCCCGTAATGACATACGGTGCCGAAACATGGACACTGACAGTTGGGCTGGTTCACAAATTCAAGGTCGCTCAGCGTGCTATGGAGCGGGCTATGCTCGGAGTTTCTTTGAAGGATAAAATCAGAAATGAAATTATCCGGAAAAGAACTGGAGTTACCGACATAGCTCGCAGAGTAAGCAAACTGAAGTGGCAGTGGGCTGGCCATGTCTGTCGAAGGACCGATGGCCGATGGAGCAGACGAGTCCTGGAGTGGAGACCGCGTATCGGCAAGCGTAGCGTGGGACGCCCCCCAGCTAGGTGGACCGACGACTTAAAGAAAGTGGCTGGGGCAAACTGGATGTGGAAGGCGGAGGACAGGGTGTTGTGGCGCAATATGGGAGAGGCCTATGTCCAGCAGTGGACTGCGATAGGCTGAGTTGATTGAGCCTTTATCCACCTATTTCTACTTTATAAGCAGGAAGGAATATTTCCATTCCGATATCGTATTTTGTTTGCTAGAAAATGTTGAGTAGGTTTTGATTGCTCTTGAAAACATACGGGGATACATATTTATCAAACAATGCCAATTCCAAGATTCGATGGCACTCAAAGTTTCAATATTGCTTATTCACAATTTGAGTGTCATGACATCTTACGCCTGATCTGCGATTTATTTTCAGTTATAGGTACCTACGTAGCAGTACTGGCTTAGTGGTAACGGCCATGACTTACGAGTCGTAGGTCGTAAGTTCGAACCCAGATAGGCGTTTATTTCGAATAAATTATTTCATCACCACTGCTGTCGAAATGGTGAAGTAAAACATCGTGAGAATACTAAACCAGAAATGTGACGTGTGAACATGTGACATTTACCAACTCGCACTGGACCCGCATGGTAGATTACAGCACACTCCCTTTCGGAGAGGTGTGGCCTGTGTCCCAGCAGTGGGAACGTTACAGGCTGATTATGAAGAGTTTAGAAATATATATTTCACTGAATACTACCAAAGTACCAACAGTATTCTACATCAAGTCATTTACACTTATCACAAAACAAATAAAACCATGTCATAAACATACACTAACAAATTTCAAATCGTCGATAACGTTCCAATATCTTGTATTTACCGATTTGATAACATGTTTGACAGCTGTCATTATTTACATAACATAACAGTTTCCGAGAATGGCGTGGGTGAGGATTGACAGACAAACACAACACATATTTATCGGTATGTAAATGTTTGTGTACCGATAACTGGGCGTTTGGTTGTAGACTATTTGATTCTTGTTTGATAGTTGACGGGTTCTAGAAGTTAGTACTTATAGAAAAATATAATAGTCCTTCAGACCGTATTTCGGCCATGGCGGTCAATCTCAACAGAGGCTAGCGGGATATATAGTGCACAAGTGTGAGCGCAGACACAGGGGCACTCACTCTTCCCTCACTCTCATAGTCCAATGGGACGGCAATCCGACACGACCGGAGAGAGATCAGACGCAGGAACAACGGCTTAACGGGCTTTCCGAGACACGTGGGTATCATACCGCCAACTTCCAAACTCCGGGCTGTTACTAAGAAATTCCCAATGGAAAAATCCAATAACACTTTGCCGGACCTGAGAATCGAACCCAGGACCCCACGCTTATCAGTCGCGCTTGCGACCACGAGACCACCGGGGTAGTCAAGTTAGTACATAGTTGGTAACTGTACGGAGTCACCTGAAGGACGTCCAGCTGACTTCGTTGAGCCTGCAGATAGGTTTCTAGCGGGCCAACAACTGCCATAGCACACCTTTTTCTTTTTGGGAGGGTAATCATCAAATGACGCTTGGAAACATGCTGGTCTCGCTCCATAGGACAGTCTTAGAGTTTATCAAACTAGTTGCTAACTTAATTGTGTAGATAATATTTATTTTTTCTTCTATGACACTGTTTTACATTCTGTAATTACTGTAACTCACACACTGACAGTTTATATGGGTAGTTCATATAATTGTTTTTTTTATATTTTTTATTTAACTGCTTTTGTTAATTTATTTTTATTTTCTTTTAATTTCATTTGTTGTGTATATGTATCATTTGCATCGTTGTATATTTAAGCGGGCACGCCCTTTATGCCTGGAGGCTTTAGTAAGGTTTTAAGTTCTGTTTACGATTTTGTTTCATTATTCATTTTAGCTTGAGTTTAGTTTTCAATGTTTTGTTGGTATAATGGCGTGTGCTAGCTGACATATGGCGAATATTGTATGTTTTGTTTTATTATATTAATAACTTATACAATATTGTATAGAATCAAGTTCTTCTAACTTAACAGACAGCAGTGCTGCTGGGGAGTTTGTTCCGCCACATCTTCTTCCCAGCCAAAGCACTAGGAAGTGTCGAAGGGCGGGCGTTTTGGGGGGACTGTCTTATGTGACTTTGACGTTCAAAAAGTGCTGACTCTCAGCCTAGTTTGAATAAATGACTTTTGATTTTGATTTTGACGTCTCTTGCTTTGAGCGCAGCGGGTAGCGTAGTGTCAGACTTTTACTGACTAAAACCCACCCGTGTTCCTTCAGTTGCCTGTGCCAGGGACGGTAACTCTGTCGAACAAATCTGCGACCCTGGCGGGCACCGGCCTTAGCGGAGCCCTTGTGCTGAACTCTCTGTTCCACGCGTGCCTTGAGGCACGTGATATATATATGTAATTATTATGTGTCTCATAATTAATTGTTGAATTTACTAAATGATTTTTAATAACATACTTATTTATCTTAAATCACACACTGATTTGACTCAACTGTCACTTTTGAATCATAACCGTTTGTTAACGGGTATAAAAGGCCGGAGCCACAGTGAAACAGTCAGTTGCTTGACAGATGTTCAGTTGGCTAGTTCTAGTGCTGTTGTTGTGTGGAAAGGATCGACCAGAGGACACGTAAGTTAAGTAATTGATATTATATCCTAATTATTGCCTATTATGACAATGTCGTTGTACTGGTTATAGTGTTGCCATATTGCTAATGTTTTAAATCATATAAATGGAATATTCATATTCTTTTCTAGATATTGTTGTTATTGTGATTATGCTGATATTATTCAGAGTTCTCTTGGACAATGGTCCAAGAGATAGTATTAATGTATTTAAGATAATGATAATGTATGGCAATGTAAAAAATGTGTTGATATAATACTTCAGTACTGTTTCCATGGAGTTTCTTGTCCTTCTTCTCCATGAAGACCTAGTTTTGGAACGGACGACTAGCTTTCTGATTAATACTGACATGCCTAATTGAAATATATGTGTAGTCTTGTCTTTCTGAGCTTTATTTATTGAAACCCTTTCCTATACACAGTAAATAGGCCTTTATAATTCTGACATTCAAAGCTTGATAATTGCTATATATATACAGTTCTAGTTATATACTGCTTAATATAACACACGCGATGGAACACAACGCGCCGTCGTTCCGGGCGATGGAACACCTGGAAATCTCTTTATCTACTATGACTCGCAGTGCGACTGTGGAGCCACATCGCTAGATATGCCCCACCTCTCGTTGTGCTCTCCGTGTACTAACACCTGGAACCTATGGAAGACATTTGCGAGGCCAACGATAATGCTGTCGAAATGGCTAAATTCTGGTCGAAGCTAATTTAGAACTAACAAAAGGAATCATCTATCCGAAGAAGATGAAGAACTATATGAGGAATTTGTATTAATTTTGAAGCGGAAAAGAAAAACTGATTCTCAAAAAATTCACTACAAAGTGAAACATAACTCTAATTTCGGAAGTCTTGTTGTTTTTTACAACCGGCTACTATGGCTCGCGGTTTTTTCGAAATCGTTCCATAATTGCCGCATAACTCGCGGAACATACATACAAAAAATACGGTATACCGTATAGTCTTTCAAAAATCAAGTTTTTCGAAACGGGGTGAAACCATCTTCACGCATTCATAGAAAGACTTTGTAACACTAATTTGATTAATTGATAGCATCTCGTTAACAACATAACATCTGTCATAATCTAAACAAGAATTCTCAGTAAGTAGGGATGAAAGGGGATGAACAGGTTGGAATTGACGTGCCACTCACCCTTCTGAGGAACTATTGTTGAAGTTTAGTCAAAGCGTCTGTCATAAGCAGGGGGTGAATTACCTATACAGGGATGGGAGAAAGTCTGTGCCCGACGTTTGTGGTATTAATCTCCGGAACTGGTGGGTTCTATTTTTATTGATTGTTTTGTTAAGGGACGATAATGGTAGGTTGATTAAATATAAGGAAATTTTCACCCCTTTTTCAAAATTTCTTAAGAACGCCTAAATGTAAAAATTAAATTAGTTTCACAATTCAGAGATTATTTATTAAGAGGAACCGTAGTTGTTGACAGCCATTCCATATTAACGTAATCCTTTGTTTTATCTCAGTGAGGTAATTACTAACACACTTGCTTGCATGGCTTTCATTTTGACAGTTCAACAGCATTCATTGCGTTATTTAAGTTGTTGAGCACAATTTAAAAAAAAAAAACCGGCCAAGGGCGAGTCGGACTCGCGCACCGAGGGTTCCGTAGAAAAAATATTTTTATTATATGATGTCACGAAAAATTTACGGTTTTCGCAATTTTTCCTTTATCTGTGCTATAAGACGTTGCTTCGAACCAAATTTCAAAATTCTAGATCGACTGGAAGTACCCTTTAGGTTTTGATTCCCTTGCGAGTTTCGAAAATTTGCGGAAATTTGCGGCATTAACGGCTATATATTTTGATTACGTAAGCTTAGAAGTTTGATTTTTTCACAGCTCCATGGGACAGTAGATTTGAGTATTTGGTATAAATTTCAGCTTGATACCTCCACGCCGTGTGATGCCGGACGTAAAGAATAACACCACCCCATTTCTTCCCGTGGGTGTCGTAAAAGGCAACTAAGGGACTTACTAGAGAATGGGCAGCAGCGTTCTCTATGCATTTTACCACCGTACTGCGATCGCCAACCCGCCTGCCAAGCGTGGCGATTATGGCAAAGCGCCCCAAATTGGGGGAGGCCTTAGTCCAGCAGTGGACGTCTTACGGCTGAAATGATGATGATGATGATGACCTCCACGCGTTCCTGAGAAAAAGGGTCTTGACAGACGGACGGACAACAAAGTGATCCTATAAGGGTCCTGCCGGGGTCGCGTGATTGTTCGAAAGAGATACCGTGACCCTGGCACATGTGCAACTGAAGGAACACGGGTGGGTTTTAGTCAATAAAAGTCTGACACGCCCTCCCGCTCCGCCCAGAGCGGGAGAAGTCATTTGACGATTTCCCAACCAAAAAAAAAAAAATCCTATAAGGGTTCCGCTTTTTCCTTTTGAGGAGCGGAACCCTAAAAATGAGGCAAGGGATCAATGCGGGAATGTACTACGGCGATAAAAAGTATCCTGTTTTAAACTATATGTGTACGTAACGGCTTTGGTTGACATTTAGCACACGTTATGTGCCAATTTTAGCATGGGAGAGGCCTATGTCTAGCAGTGGACTGCGATAGGCTGATTTGATTGATTGATTGATGTGCCAATTTTCGATAACTCAGTAACCAATAATTTAAACATCCAAACGTTCACATTTAAAATATTAGTACGATAGTAAGATTAGCACGGGTCGACCGAAGGTTAAGCTACACTTATTGCGGACGGTTCGTGGATGGGTGAGCATACCCTCTGTGAATTGGAAAGCACTTTAAGCCGCTAGTACCATTCGTGATAAGTAGGTTTTTGATAGTCTGAGCGAAGTCAGAAGCGCAGAAGTCTGACAACCATAATTACCAAGGGGTATCGTGTTACCTAGTTATTTGGTAGTGGAGGTCAGATATATATAGTCCTCCAGACCGAATTTCGGCCACGGCGGCCAATCTCAACGGAGACTAGCCATCGGCGCGGGAGATATTATAGTGCTCAAGTGTATGCGCAGACACAGGAGCACTCACTCTTCCCTCACTCTCATAGTCCGATGGGACGGCAATCCGACACGACCGGAGAGAGATCAGGCGTAGGACCAACTGCTTAACGTGCTTTCCGAGGCACGGGGGTATCACACCGCCAACTTCCAAACTCCGGGCTGCTACTAAGAAATTCCTAATGGAAAAACCCAGTAACACTTTGCCCGACCCGGGAATCGAACCCAGGACCCCGCGCTCAGCAGTCGCACTCGTTATAAAATTCTGGAATTCAGCTACATCCGAATTCTGAATAGACTGGATGCCGACCTCAATATAGTTGGAAAAAGGTTAGACAGAATGGGATGGTTTAATAAACTTGAAACCTAAAAAAATTGTATTGCAACCGACTGCCACAAAAATTTCAATAAAGATCCTCCCAAAAATAGGCTTTGTTCTAACTTGTTTATACACTACCGCCCGGTGGTATAAGGCCTTAGCCCACGGGCTCACGAATTTAATAAAATCGCGGTGGAATTTATCTCGTACTGCATATTCTACGCATTGCTTAGGGTCGAGAGTTGAAAATCGTACAATATAACACACTGTAAAACACAACTACCTACACTATTCGATTTACATTGCACTCTGTTGAATTCTCAATACTCGGTTTAGACACCCAAGGTTGAATATCGAGTGCGCTCAAAAATCCCGTTGCGATTTTAGTACGTTCCTGTGTATGTCGACTTATTGCAAACAAATATACTAGAGCGACAGTTGGTTATCTCTGTATCGCAAACACCGACGGCCGCTGATTGCAAAACTTTTCATATGGAATAAAAAAAAATATCTTCAGCGCGTTTATCGCGTCTGGTTTCAAGGTTCCGTATCGAAAAGATTTTTATTAAGGGCATACCTGACACTTAACTGTGGACACTTGATGTTATGTATGAAATTGACGCATCTTTCAGTCACTGATTTCACTTACAGTGAGCAGCAGAGCGCAGGTTTGAACCAAAGCAGGCGCTTTACTTTATATAATTGAATTCATCGCCACAGCTCGCAAAAAGGCTTACGGAAAACATCGTGACGAAAGCGGCATGTCCAAAATTTCGAAGACATTTGATATCCAGCAACCCGCACCGGGCCACCGTGGTGGATTACCGTCCACTCCCTATCACAGGGAGGAGGCCTGTTTCCCAGCAGTGGGAACATGGTAGGCTGATTGTATACACTAACAGACAATGACAAGCATGAAACACATTGAATACATGATTTAAAAAAAAAAATTCGAAGTAAATTCAAAAGACCCTGTTAATAGTTATCTTCTGATATTTTTATATCACTACATTAAAATGTACTTAAATAAAAATATTTATCCTTACATGTGGGTCCCCAAAACCACCGGAACCACATTTTTGTCGCCAGAAGCGAGTTCTATTTGTGGTGACTTCACACAAATGCGTTTTTTTTAGTCGCGGCCTTTGTGCAGTATAACTCTCTAATAAATATGGATGCTGTAGGATCCATATGAAGAAAATGTTTGTATTACTTTAAAAGTACTACTTGTTACTTGTTTGTAATACTAAGAAAGACCTCACGTGTTTAATAATGATAAAAAAGACGCTAACAATATTTTCGGTACATGTTGTGAAGCGAATGAGGTAAATATTAAAGATACGCCGATCCGTAATAATATCATAAATTCGAAAGTAATTCTGCATGTTACCTGCACCCTAATTAAGAAACGCACAATTTATCAGAATCTGAATGGGATTGAAGATTATTTCTAAACCATTGCGTCATTTGTTCGAATAAATTGTCGGCTCAACAACGTAAATAACGCAATGAATGTTGTTTAACTATGAATATTAAACCAATTCCTACCGATAAAAAATTCCGCAATTACCCCTCTGTTCACGCCTAAACCATTAAACAGATTTCGATGAAAAGTAAAGGACATTCATGGAATTCTGAGGAAGGCCGAGTGCTGCTTTTTGCCCCAGTAGCACATTCCGTGGGCTAACGTTGGTCATCCACGCGAGCGAGGCCGAGGGTATCAGCTAGTAGAATATACCTACTTTAAAGTGGCAGTAGTGGTTGTTTTTGAAAGTTCAGTGCTAGGCAATAGTCTCAGACAAAAAACCAACAAAAAAAAATATACCTTCATAATCAGCCTTTAATGTTCCCACAATTCCCACTGCTGGGACAAGGGCCTCCTTTCTGAGAGAGGGAGTGAGCGAAAATCTACCACGCACGTCCAGTGCGGGATGGTAATCACATGTCACATATCTTCAAATTTTTAGTCCTAGGACGTGCCGTGTGGTGCCGGACGAAAGAATAACACCACCCCATTTCTTCCCGTGGGTGTTGTAAAAGGCGACTAAGGGACTTACTTGAGAATGGGCAGCAGCGTTCTCTATGCATTTTACCTACATACTGCGATCGCCAACTCGCCTGCCAAGCGTGGCGATTATGGCAAAGCCCCCCAAATTGGGGGAGGCCTAAGTCCAGCAGTGGACGTCTTACGGCTGAAATGATGAGGACGTGCCGGTTTCTTCACGATGTTTTCCTTCACCGTTTTGAGAGCTGTGGTGATGCAACAATTTGCACAAAGTCAAGTACATACTTGGGTTTGAACCCATGACTAGGGTTGCCACCCGTACTTTATAATAAAGTATTGTACGTTATTCCACATAATTGTACTCTATACTTTATAAGAACAATAAAGTACACAAAAATACTTTATTTCACAAGAGGGTTTTGCAGAACTACCAACTGCACAAAAATGGCAGCAAGTCCTGTATTTTATAAGAGTGATGAGAATTTTTTAAACTTGTATAAAATAATTTCATTTTTATTGTTTATTCCCGCCACGTCAACATTGACAGAAATCACAGTTTTTAAACATAATAATTAAGAAAAATAATTCGTACTTTATTTTTATACCCTGTACTTTTTTTTCTTACCTATAATAACCAAAGTACTATAATTGCAACAAAAAAAGGTGGCAACCCTACCCATGACCCACGAGTATTTAATTTTAATTATATCACAATAATTTATTTACCAATTCACATTATTGGTTTCCACCCCCCAAAATTCGCTTAACATAACTCCAAAAAGTTTTCCTTTCAACCAGTTCCCTTGGAGGAATTTCACCCCCGAATCCCCGACCCTCAACCCTGTTGACAGGTTTAATTGAACTCTGATATCTTATCGGTTCTCAAACTCCAGTCTGCTACAAGATCTTTTAAAGGTTTTTAACCTTTAATGGAAGAAAATTCTTTTTATAGATTGTTGGGTTGCATACAGTATCTTGAGGCATGGGCCTCGAGGGTAGGCAGAAAAACAGGTCAGTGTATTTATTTTCATTTGTGCAAGTTTCGTGTTTCAAGAGGCATTATATAGGTCTTGGAAAAACTGGTTAGCAAGGAGGAATATTTGTTGTAACTCTAATGGGCAAAACACTTTTTCTACTTGTTGGCAGGCCTACACGGTCCTCTGGTACCTATTAACACTTTAATTTGAAACCATTGTAAAAGCCAATTATTTTTATAAAAGAGTAACCATGAAGTTCCTTGCAGGTTCTTGTCCATAGGAATCAACAAATTGGAAACTTGCAACTAGCTTCTGACGTTTCATAAGTGCCCATGTAGGTTTATGTGAAATAAAAATATTTTGATTTTGCTGTTTCAATAGGTATAAATTAAATATTTCTTACTAGAACTACTTCTAAATATTTAACTATCAATATTATTATACAACGTTGCTTCGAAGTTAGTAGTTTAAAAACAGTTATCGAGATGTTCAATAAAATGAATAGAATATTCCAACGCAACGCGAAATCTCAGAAATTCAGGAATAGTTCGTTGAAATAACCAGAATTCGTCTATAAAACAACATCCTGTACTTCCAGTCGCATAGTTTACGGAGCACATCGTGCCGTAAAACGAACACCATGTATAAATACAGGCGCACACTGTGCGAATATTTAACGGCCCTATATAAATTTTGTGTAAATAATATTATTATATTATCAACTTGTCCTCTTTAATTTTGTGTAAATAATATTATTATATTATCAACTTGTCCTCTTTAATCTATAGCGCATGAGCGTTTGCATCCCATTTTTTCCCGTGGGTGTCGTAAGAGGCGATTAAAGGACTTACTAAAGAATGGACAGCGAACTCTATGCATTTTACCGCTAAACTGCGATCGCCAACCTGCCTGCCAGCGTGGCGATTATGGCATAGCCAAATTAGAGGAGGTCTATATCCAGCAATAAATAAATAAATATCTTAGGACAACCAACACACTGTTATCTGATCCCAAACTAGGCAGAGCCTGTACTATGGTAACCAGACAACTGATAAATATACTTATATATTTCTAAATACATACATATTATAGATAAATTACACCCAGACACAGAACAAATGATTGTGCTCATCACACAAAGATTTGTCCTGGGTGGGAATCGAACCCACGACCTCAGTCTTTGCAGTCAGGGTCACTAACCACTAGACTTTTGGCTGAAATTATGATAATGATGAGGCGTTTGCATTCAGTGAAGGTAGGCATAAACACCCCCATTGCTCAATTCAGCACCCTAATTACGTAACACTATCAATAACAATCTTAATCATTTAGAAGGATTTTGCTAATACAATGCTTCATATGTTCGAAAAATATGTCCGCTCAACAAAGTAAATAACGCAATGGACGTTGTTGAACTGAAAATGACTAAATAAAAGTCATTGTTATTGATAGCGTGTTACGTAATTATCCCGTGGGTTGGCGACTTGATGATATTTTATGCAGGATTCGGTGCGAGGGTAAACTTGATGTCTAAGATTAACATAGTTACTTTAAAACGAATTTGAAAAGCTGTAAAGGGTCCTGCTAATTTCACTATTCGAAAAGGTACCCGTCAATTACCGACATTGGTAGTTGACGGGTACCAACCAACAACTTCGTTCTCTAGAAGTCCATTTATGTATAACTAGCTTCTGCTCGCGACTTCGTCCGCGTCATTTTTTTGCTCCCCTGACCCTTCCCGTCGCATCGAATTGCATGCTGGATTTCGCCATTTTTCATTGCTGCTCCGCTCCTTTTTATTGTAGTGTGATGTTTTATAGCCTATAGCCTTTTTCAATAAATAAGCTATCCAACACACAAATAATTTTTCAATTCGGACCAGTCGTTCCTGAGATTAGCGCGTTCAACCAAACAAACTCTTTAGCTTTATAATTTTATAAATAGTACATATATCTAGCAAGTCTTTCGACAAAAAAATCGCACGACAAATCGCAATCGTTCGTCATATATCAAGTAACGTTGCAACTGTTTTAATTTCAAGTCACTGTTGACTCATTGAATTAGGAATTGAAGAGATGAACATCTTTGACAGTCGTTAGGGTAGTTAGAAGCCTGAATGTCTGAAAACCAGTCCTAGCAAGGGCCATCGTGTTTCCCAGTATCTGGGATTGCAACCGGTTAGACTGGAAGTCGACCCTAGCACAGATGGGAAAGGCTTTTTTTTTTGGATGGGAAATCATCAAATGACGTCTCCCGCTCTGGGCGGAGCGGAAGGGCTTGTCAGACTTTTACTGACACCCACCCGTGTTCCTTCAGTTGCCCATACGCCAGGCTCTTTCGAACGAATCTCGCGACCCTGGCAGAGACGGGAAAGGCTTGGTATTTATACTATTAAAGTGACGTATTTATACGAGGCAAAACTGTTCCAAAGACCTTGTATTTTTTAGTTATGTTAGATTTTATGAGCTCTTTACTATGAATAGGTAAAAGAAATAGGTCAGTGTTGTTCGGAGTGAGAAATTCTTAAATTTAATAGAGAATGAATGAATGAATGATCGTTTCAGATTGGTTTTCGCATGACTGGGTCAAAAGCGAGGAAGCAGTTTTGTTATATATAAAATATTGTAGATTTCTTTATACTTACCTTTGATACTTATAATTTTAACCGGGTACCGCAGTTTGTAAACATCTATTAAGTGACGTGTCTTACCTGTAACAGAAAAATAAAGAATTAGTAAAGTTAAGCATAACTTATGGAATACAAATTTAATAAACATAAAAGAAATAAGATGCGACCCTTAATGATCAGATGTATGAAAGTTAACGAAACAAAAGCAGTACCGATGTAAGGCTTGGAGCAGGTGGTCCTCTGTAGTTTCAGCCAACCTCCATGGAAGAAAGTGGTGGGTTTATATCATGTATGTTTAAATAAATAGCTCCTGGGTTCGATTCCAGGGTCGAACAAAGAGTTATTGTTTTTTTTTACTATCTAGAATTTCTCAGCAGTAGCCCAGATTCTGGATTTGTGCTTGGTTGATGACAATAGGCTCGTCCTCTATTACATGAGACTGACACAACTGGCGAAATGTGGGTTGACTATAAGTACACCTCTGCGCAACCCTCCAGGAAACCAATGCGTGATGTTATGTGTTGAGGTATTCCATGAAGCACACCCAAACGAAGCACACCTAAAGTATTCCACTTAGCACACCCGTAGGTGTGCTAAGTGGAATAGGAAATTAATTATTTTAAATTTTTATTTGAACCTACGGGTGTGCTAAGTGGAATACTGTAGGTGTGCTTCGTGGAATAGGAAATTAATTATTTTAAATTTTTATTTGAACCTACGGGTGTGCTAAGTGGAATACTGTAGGTGTGCTTCGTGGAATAGGAAATTAATTATTTTAAATTTTTATTTGAACCTACGGGTGTGCTGAGTGGAATACTGTAGGTGTGCTTCGTGGAATAGGAAATTAATTATTTTAAATTTTTATTTGAACCTACGGGTGTGCTAAGTGGAATACTGTAGGTGTGCTTCGTGGAATAGGAAATTAATTATTTTAAATTTTTATTTGAACCTACGGGTGTGCTAAGTGGAATACTGTAGGTGTGCTTCGTGGAATAGGAAATTAATTATTTTAAATTTTTATTTGAACCTACGGGTGTGCTAAGTGGAATACTGTAGGTGTGCTTCGTGGAATAGGAAATTAATTATTTTAAATTTTTATTTGAACCTACGGGTGTGCTTAGTGAAAGACTTTAGGTGTACTTCGTCTAGGTGTGCTTCGTATGGGTGTGCTTCACGGAATACCTCTATGTGTTAAACTGGGTTTAGTATCTTTTCTTTGTATCGTCAAAAGTCTTGAAGTTACTTTACATATTGTGTCAACTGCTTTAAAAAACCTACGTAAACTAATTATCACTACATAGTATAAAACAAAGTCGCTTCCTTCTGTCTGTCCCTATGTATGCTTAGATCTTTAAAACTACGCAACGGATTTTGATGCTGTTTTTTTAATAGATAGAGTGATTCAAGAGGATGGTTTAAACGTATAATACGCGGGTGAAGCCGCTGGCAAAAGCTAGTAAATAAATAAAGTTTGTAAGTTTGGAAGCTTGTTTGTAGGAACTAATCTCAAGAACTACTAGTCGAATTAAACAAAAATATGTTTGCATTTGCCAGCCCAATTCTTGAGGAAGGTTAGAGGCTATTTAACATCACCCAACAACCCTTTGGAGCCGAGTAAAATGAAAAAAATCCGGATAGAACCGTAAATGTAAACGACGGATTAACGTGTGCAGGCGATGGGATACGACGCGACAGGTCGCGGGTTAAATTGCACGCGAAAGAAGTAGCGGGCAGAAGCTAAGTAACCAATAAAATAAACATCTACCTACCCTACAATTGTATCACAAAGCATGAAGAGAACTCTGCAACGGGCCGACACAACCGTCCCGGCGGAATGCCCCTTATATCTACGAGAGACCTGAATTTTCAATGAAATAGCTGCCACTACTGTGGGCCTGTCAACGCGGAACGTAGAACCGGCCATTTTCAACTACCCACTTTTAGTGGAAATGCACTAAAAGGACGGATATTTTTTCACAAAATACCCACTTCGCAGGGAGGTAAAAGAACTCCCCGTCCAGGTAAGCATGAAAATGATTCAACCTATGGTACGGTTATGCTAAGAGGGTACATTTTGAAAGTGTTGACAACAGTATATTTATGTGTACAATAGAGTGATGTTTCATTATTTTATTTAGTAATATTAACAAAATAGTTAGCAACTGTCCAATCTTCAGCTTTATCAGCGAACAATGGAGCGCAGCATTCTTGGAATCAGATTAACGGATTGTGCCTTGTGACCGTTTGAAATTACTTGTTTTACAATAAAATAACCCTTGTCACTCGGTAATACTGTAGCTCCCATTAGAGAAAGAATTTTCAGAATCGGGTCAGTAGTTCCGAAGATTATCCCCTACATACAAACTCACAAACGTTACCTCTTAAAAATATGAATATATACAGGGTGTTTGGTAGATGGGTGCAAAGCCTGAAGGGGGTGATATCTTAGACCATTTAGAACGTATTAAGCTAAACTTGCCTCAGACGGAGTCTGTTCCTTGTATTTTTTTTAAACTCTAAAGTTTTTAACAATAATACCCATTTTTTTTCAAATTAATTGTTAATAGTGTCCAGTAAAAGCTGTTATGTTATTATTTTTATTTATTTTTTATTTATGTAATGTGTGATTACTCAAACAAAATAAATCATAATAAAAATAATAAAAAAATAGCCTCAGTCGTTAAAACCTTTTTAAAAACATGCTTGGTTATTGCCCTTTCTTTTGAGGTACTACTTACGCAGATATCTCAAAAAAATGGGTATTATTGTTAAAAACCTTAGGATTTAAAAAAAAATACAAGGAACAGACTTCATCTGAGACAAGTTTAGCTTAATACGTTCTAAATGGTCTAAGATATCACCCCCTTTAGGCTTTGCACCCATCTACCAAACACCCTGTATATATTCATAATTCTTCTGCCCTTATGCAAATTTATTTGGTGTTGGCGCAACATGTCTATTTCTATTTCTAATAGTCGTCATCTCGATAGTCACCTTCTTTCTAACCATATATTATCATTCACACATTCCATCCATCGTTTCTTTGGCCTGTCCCTATTCTTATAGCCTCTTTATCATATTATACATAAATACATACATAAAATCACCCCTCTTTTCCATGGGGGTAGGCAGAAACTACAGAACGCCACCTGCTACAATCTACATTAATATTATAAAGCTGAAGAGTTTGTTTGTTTGATTGAACGCGGTAATCTCAGGAACTACTGGTCCGAATTGATAATTTTTTTTGTGTTGGATAGCCTATTTATCGAGGAAGTTTATAAGATAACACCATGCTACAACCAAGAGGAGCGGAGCAGTAATGAAAAATGTTACAAAAACGTGGAAAATCGCACGGGTAGGCGATTCGACGCGACGGGAAGGGTCGGGGAATCAAGAAATTTAACGCGGACGAAGTCGCGGGCAGAAGCTAGTGCTTACATAAACCTTTTGTCTTGTTTAAGTTCATACATCTGGTCATATCATATAGTATTGAGTATAATTAAGATATTTAGGTATGAAGAATCTCTGAATAACATACTGATTTATCAGAAACCCCCATGACACACAAATGCCATGAATTTTCAATAAAATACTCATCAACGCCGCGACAAACTGTCCACGGAACTCAGGACCAAAGTTCTCGGAACTGTCAAAATATTTGAGATCGTTCAAAGAACTTTTTTATTGGGAATGACCGGTATTTGACCTGCTCGCTTAGTATTTATATTGTTGGCATTATTGTAGAGTAACTGCTCGCTGGTATCATGTTTCGGTTTTCGATATTTCCCTTTGCCGAGTTTAAAATGAGCAAATTGGTAATTTAATCAAATATTTATGGAGATGCAGTGCTTATGAAGAAGTAGTACTAGCAGTAGCATTTGCGATCACTATACCAACGAAGCAGACGGTTTATATTTTTATTTGTATTGAAAAAGTATTGTTCATAAATTATTTGAATTCTACGCCAAAACCATTACCATTATCATTCTGCTACCCTTATCCAATTTATTTGCGGTCGGCGCAACATGTCTTCTTCTTCCACACTTCTCTATTAGTCGTTATTAACCGACGAAAAAAAACGGAGGAGGTTATCAATTCGACGCGTATATTTTTTTTTTGTTTGTTCGTTTTTTTTTATGTATGACCATGCATAACTTTTTACATAGTAGTCCGATTGTGATCATTCTTTTTTTATTGGAAAGGGTATACTCCAAGGGTAGTCCCATATAAATTTGGAAAACAAAATCGAACCCTAAGGGTTGGAAAACAGGGGATGATTGATTGTTCACTCATTGATTGTAATGTATAACCACGCATAACTTTGTACAGAGTAGTCCGATTTTGATAATTCTTTTTTCATTGGATAGGATATACCTTGCCAAGTATTATTAGTACATTAAAGCCACAAAAAATTACAAAATAAAAACTTTTTAACAAAAAATTAAACCTTTGAGTGATCTTTGTTCATTGATTTTTCAGCGCCGACTCAAATTTTAAGGTTTATTATTTTTTGCTTTTCTGTTTTTTTCGGCGGTTTAATTTTTCTCAGTAGTCATCCCCTGTCTATCCATATAATCATTCACACAGTCCATCCTTTCCTTAGCCACATTCATACTCAAAACTTTTCTCACAACATTTGCCTCATTCCTCCGTGTCTCGTGCCAACCATGACCACCGACTTTTCAGTTATCGTGCCACTTTCATACTTCCTCTTATGTACTCATTTCTTATTCTATCCATTCGTGTAACACCACACATCCTTCTTAAAATTCTCATCTCAGTTGCATGCAACTACTTTTCATTCATCCCTTTTGTGGCCCAACACCAAAAACCTTATAAAGAAAAAAACACACCGAACTCAAGACCAGCAATTTATAAAACCGTGAAACTTTTCCTACAAAGACAGTCCTAAATTCCGTTCTCTAAAACCTAGTGCTCCTAGCTCCAATATATTGGATCCGCAGCACGTTTTGTGAATAAGAATCATTTTAGGAAGTATCATATTGCTAGCAGTCTTTTGTGATATAAACTAGCTATTCCTGCAGCGGAAGGTGGCGGGATCAGGCTCCATTTGTGAGAGGAAGCTGTGCAAATTGATGTTATTTAGAGAGCTTGTAGCTCAATCAATGTATTGTTGGAAATATTCGTGTTTACCGCTATAGTCACCTGTTCGTTTTGGTATTGTTTAACACGTTGAGTGCCGAACACAGATTGATGGTTAATCCCATATGGCCACAGATTTAGAGTTTTTTTTTTTTTTTTTTTGTAGGACATCTCGTAGTTAATCTAAAAAAGATTCTGACTACTTAAACGGATTTTTGCAGATTTAGAGTGCTTACAAAATTGTTCGTAGCAAGCACGCGATATCGCGTGATCGGCCACAATGCAGAGCCGACGAATCACGCGATATCGCGTGATCTGCACTCAACGTGTTAACACGGGTATATTTGAACCATTAATTTAGCCTATAACTTCGGGTCTTCCTCGAAGGGTTTACCAGAGGCGAAATGTGGGTGTACTATGGCATTCAGAACACCTCGATTCGCTCCGATTCGCCAGTTTTTTTGAGGTCCCATATTAAAGAGGGCGAGTCTATTGCCATCAACTGCGCACAAATCTGACAAATTCCTGACAGAAAAACTGAATTACACTCTGCCCGACCTGAAAATCGAAACCAGGAAAAAAATTCGGCTCGGTAGTACACTATTTGAGCCTGTACCTTCAAGTTTTCTAGAAAACATATCTGCATCATATTGTCACTTAACACAAAAAAATATTGTACCTACTCTTAAAATAGCCAAGGGGTATTTTGCAGCAGGTTGAAAAAAGTTAAAAAAAACAACATTAAGCCCGCCTTAAAGGACCAATATCATGAATGAGTGACGATAGGAATAAAAATGAAAACTTCATTAAAAACCTTACAATATTTTTACATGGTGTTTTCGGAATACTCGAAAGTTGAATGGAAAATTCAAAAATAAAATACAAAAGAAGCTTCCACGAAGAACTGATGACCGGTCGGTTGGCAAGCGTTGATCATTAAAAATAACAGATATTTCTCAGAAATCTTTTTAGTAAAAACATGATACAGGTATCGCTTTCAAACAATTTCGAATTAAGTCGGACACAGGCGGATTACTCTGCAAATCTGGAATAAATGCTTATTTCTGTGATTTTACTTTTTTATTGGCAAAGAATTTCTCAGTAACAGCAACGAGTCTGGATTTGTTCCCGGAAGATAGCAATATGCTCACCCCCCATTACCTAGTACCTACAAGGAATTTAAACATAACTGGTGAAATGTCGGTGCACTTCTGCATAACCCGTCGGGGGATACAGGCGTGAAGATATTTGTATTTCATAAAGTATAATATAATATAATAATAATAATATTTATTTGGGTACATAAAGGTTTTATAGTACATAAGGGACTTAAAAAGTAAGCATTATTAGTAAGGTACATGGTACAACGAATTCTTGGGTGAATCGCTACTCTCCTAGCTAGATCACTGAGTAATCTGTATTTAGGAGAGACAGTTTCCACTCCCAGTTTGAGTAGCACAATAATCATGTTAGTAAGCTTTAGAGCTTGAAAGTATTCAAGAAAAAAAAATACAAGTACTTAAGCATATTTTTTTTCTTAAATCTGCAAAGCATTCAATTTCGTATCTTTTTTTTATATTTGACATCCCATCATCTAAGCCAGTGATTGACTTTTATAATGGGTTCGATCGTTTTTCGTCGGTAGGTATAAGTAGTTCTGCTAAAGCAGGCACTGTATAGAGCCAACCTTCCATTGTCCCACTGCTGGGCAAAGGCCTCGTCTCATACATTTGACCACCACGCTTGCTCAAGACAGGTTAGCTATTACAGACTTATAATGACTGCAAGCTGTGTCCCGCTATCCAACCTGCAAATTCCCGGTCCGTCCGGTAGAAATATCGGGGAAAAGGTATACTATTATCCAGGTCATGGTCTACCCATGTGTCAAGTATCATCTACATCCGTTCAGCAGTATTAGCGTGAATTTGTAATAAACAAACATACACAAATCCAAAGGTGCCAGTGGCTTCGCCGGCGTGGAGGTAGAAAAGTAACCAGCGGGAGCGTTCTATCGGAATAAAAATTAGTAGTATGTGTTTATCCAGATTATAAAGATATTTCATAAATACAAATCCGTTTAGCCGTTTATGCGTGATGGCGTAACAAATATTCAAGCTTACACAAAAGTCCAGGTTTCTTTACAATGTTTTTCCTTCACCGACGTCAGTGTCCACGATCCAAATCAGACACACAGAAAATTAAATTAAACGCTATTTAAACACAAAATTGCTCACACAAAAACCTTTTTACATAGAACCTAAATCAACACATCGGGGTGAGTCTCCAAGCAAAATTGCTCTCAGATAGCCTTCGAATAGCCCTAAAATTCTCCAGAGATAATAAATTTACATTGTTTGGCAAATGGCAAACTTAATTACTGGCACAATAAGTCCAGTGACACTATTTAGGGTTGAATAGGGATGAAACGGTATAAAAGTAAGGGGTCCCGGCATGGGAGCGGGTGCAATCCAATTCCACGAAAAAGTAGATCTTAAACCCTTTTGGTGACACAGCGGTTACAAGGATGGTTGAAAACGGTAATCAAATTGAACAATTTTCCGTCAGTACCGTCATATCGTTTCTGCTACATAGTGAGTTAACAAGACATATGTGTTGCTTTAATGTTCAATAACACGTAAAGTAATACTTTTATTAATAAATAGTAAATGAGGTAAATTATAACTATTAAACATACATACGTTGTCGTAAGCTGTAAGGTTGTAGGTTCGAAGCTAGGCAGGCGTTTTACTTTGTGTAAATAATTTCATTATTTCTGTTCTCTATACGGTGAATGAAAATTCGAAGACATGTGACATTTAGTAATCCGTACTGGACCCGCGTGTTGCAATAACAGCAGTGGGAACATTATAGGCTAATTATATAATAATTATTTCTCTACGTTAAATAGTATATGATAGCGTTAAATGAAGCAATTTCTTCAAAATCAAGACCATAAATTAGAAGTCTTTCAACGGAAAATGATGCAAAACTGAATTGAATTCAAAACTAAATGCAAATATGTCACATAAGTCGTAACAGGCAATGTTCGTCCAACCGTGGCTATGCTGGCCCATGTTGAATACCGCCCGTTTGAGTTGCTTTTTCAGAAAAACCAGTGGCTATGAATCCCTTAACGCTTTCTTTCATTCAATGTGAGAAAATTCTATTGGGGAAATAATTTCTGTTCGTCCGGGGACCGGGACCTTTTGTGGGGGAATCGAAAAGGTCTGAAAGAGTCTTAAGTGCTCAGAATGTTCAAAAATTACTCGTTTTGTAGATTTTCTGTTGGTAGGTAAATTTATTTGGCACGCTTTTTTCGTGTTGGCTTGTTGATTGACGGAATATAGTGTGAACTTTTGCCCGTAATTGATCCCTGGGGAACGTACCACTGGGATAAAAATCCTATATGATAATATAGGTATAATCTACCTGTGCGCCAAATTTCATGCAAACCCGATCAACCGTTTTTGCGTGATTGAGTAACAAACATCCCAACATCTAAAAAGCCCAAATTTAGAATAATATATCGTAGTAAGGCTAGTAGGATAAGTTCAATCAACCTAAATTATTCCGACTGCTTGTATGAGCATTAAATTGACAAAACTAAATTACTTAATGACCTGGTGAAGGCCGCAGGAATAGGTTGGATGCGGGAAGCATAGAACAGGTTGAAGTGGCGGTGCTTGGGGGAGGCCTATGTCCAGCAGTGGACGTCTTTCGGCTGAAATGATGATGATGATGATGAAATTACTTAAGTGGTTAGCTGTCAGAAATCAGGCTTTTTTCATTATATTCCCGCTACACATTTTCGAGCCCGTGACATTCATGACCGTGGCCGTGAAACAAGTTTTAGTTCCAAAACCCAAGCAAGCACTACAATTTGTGCTAATAATTTCATCACCACTGCCCTAAAAATGGTGAATAAGTGTTGTTCCATCAAAACGGTTTACACATCATCTATCGGCTATACTGATAAAACTGATTGTTAACATCATTTGTGTTACTGAAAAAAGTAACTTTAGATGAATGGTAACTGAGTAAATATTGATCGATGAAACACATTATAAGTTTAAAAGAGCTGCTCTAGCGTGGTTTATTTCGGCAGTGTTCTGATAACTTTGTTTGGAACTTTTGATACAAAATTGAAAGCTTTTACCCTAATAATCTATTACTCGAATCTCGATGTAAATTAAATAAGGCTGGTTGATTTAGCTGTAAGCGGATGTTTTTGGTCCTTCTATACATATTTATACAATTCTAATGGCCGGTGGACCACCTTAAAACCTAAAGATTTACTGATGCATTGCTCACCTAGGACACCAAGTTGTAGGTTCAGCATCGTCATCATTAACAGCCCAACTTCACCCACAGCTGGGCCTCTCCTTTTTTGAGGCAATCCGCAAGTTCATTAAGTAAATAGTATAAGCATATAGAGAGAAGAGAACGTATCGGTGTGTGATTTGAAAATAAATATAAGAGTGTGGAGCAAGTAAGTGAGTTCGTATATTTGGGGAGTCTGTTTACAAGGGATGGAAAGATTGATAAAGATGTGGAAAGAAGAGTGAATGCGGGAAATAAAGTAAATGGTGCTTTAGATGCGATTGTGACCAACCAGTTGATGTCCGATAAAGCTCGACTGGCTGTTCACAGTGGTGTACTGGTGCCTACACTTATGTATGGAAGTGAATGTTGGGTGTGGCAAAAGAAGCATGAAAGTAGAATAAATGCTGTGGAAATACGATCCTTGCGAAGCATGTGTGCCGACTATGAATGATAGGCTGAGGAATGATGTGATAAGAGAACGGTGTGGTTTAAAAGAAGATGTGGTGACAAAAATTGAAAAAAGTATGCTTAGGTGGTTTGGTTATGTTGAGAGGATGAATGAAGGACGGCTCACAAAAGGTATTTACAAGGCAGATGTAAGTGGAAACACCAGGAGGGGACGCCCTAGGAGGACATATAGTGACCTTATTGGTGATGTTCTTCAGATAGGTCAGGTGCGTAGTACTCGCAACCGGCGTGTGTGTATGACCAATTGTATGAACCTGAACGAGGCAAAAGGAGTGTGTAGAGATCGTAGCAGGTGGCGTTCCGTGGTATCTGCCTACCCCCATGGGAAAAGGCGTGATTGTATGTATGTATAAGCATATGGTCTGTGTCCACAGCTGAGACACAGGCCTCCTCTCAATGAGATCCAGTGAGGCCATACTCCACCCCGAGGGCCCAGTGCGGGTTGGTAGCTGTCATATGGTTTCCAATTTATCCTTCTTAGATATGCCAGTTTCCTCACGATGTTTTCATTCACAGTTTTAAAAGCAGTGTTCACATAGAAATTCACATAGTAAAGTGCCTGCTTCGGTTCGTACTCACGACTTAAAACTCCCTTAGTAGGAGCGGATGCTACTGGGCCTGCACCTAAGCAAGTTTGTGAGGATGTATGGATGTTTGTTACTGTTTTACGCAAAAACTACTAAACAGATTTGGATTAAATTTCGCACACAGATAGTTTATAACCTGGATTAACACATAGGCTACGTTTTATCCCGGTAGTACGTTTCCGAAGGATAATATTTGCCCTACAAGTGGGAGAAGCCGCGGGGAATAGCTAATGAAAAATAATTCCGAAAACCGTTACACGTGCTCACTTAAAAGCTTTACCAAAGAATACTTTCTCTTTCCTTTTAACCCTTAAAAGCGGCGTCACTATAATATCTCCAAGAATACTGTGTCAACACCCTATATATCACGTGAACTCGAGCCCGATATTTCATGCGCCGACAGAATTATCCACCAAATAATTTAGTGCCAAGTACCACCGAAATTGTTTTGTTGGTACTTTCAGGATACTGAAGACGTTTTAATTGCTGATGGTAGTACTTTTTGAAATATATACTAACAATTAAGGGCGTTGTGGATAAAAGAACAGAAGTACGTAGTTAAAACCCTCGTGAAAAAATAAGATACAGCCGCACGGGTCGATTGAAAGTTTTAAGCTACGCTTGCCGTGGTCTGTTCATGTTACTCCTTTAAACAGGTATCTGCTAGTGATAGTTCAATCACAATCGGTCCAGCCGTTTCGGAGATTCAGCGCAACAAACATACAGACGGACTTATAAAAAAATGGTTTTTTGTTATTAGTAAGTTATGTAAGGGTTAATTTGCAATCCTACTTCCTAATTAACATTATAAACGCGAAAATTTGTGAGTATGAATGTTTGTTTCTCTTTCACGCAAAAACTACTGAACGGATTTGGATGAAATTTGGCATAGGTATATTTTATTACTAGGATTAATACATAGGGTACTTTTAATCCGGGTAGTACGTTCCCGCGGGATAGTTTCCAACCTTCACGCGAGCAAACCCGCTGGCAAAAACTAGTATTTTATACTGACCTGAAAATTGTCGGGAAACTGTTTCATTTGTGTTTTTACGAAACGTGACTAAACGATGGTTAGAAACTAAAACTGTGATTAAATTAAATTGGAACATAATTTTAATACAAAAAGAGGATCGCTTGGAACTTTTATATTCTATTTGTTTACCTAACGTAAAAACTCTTTTCGTGAAATAATGTATCTCTGAGTTTAGCTACGTTATAATAAACTCATTGTTCGTGTCTGTCTGTGTGACCACTTGTAGTACGAAAACTCAAGATATTTAAGGTAATATAATACTTATACTAATATTATAAAGCTGAAGAGTTTGTTTGTTTGTATGTTTCTTTGGTTGAACGCGGTAATCTCAGGAACTACTGGTCCGAATTGAAAAAATCTTTTTGTGTTGGGTAGCCTATTTATTGAGAAAGGCTATATTACATCACGCTACAATTAAAAGGAACGGAGCAGCAACGAAAAATGGACGAAAACTGGTAGGCAATTCGATGCGACGGGAAGGGTTAGGGGAGCAATTTGACTAACGTAAGGTAGGAGGACGCCCTCAGGCTAGGTAGAGTGACAATCATCGCAGGGTGGCTGATAGAAACTGGATGAGAGTTGGCGAGAATCAAGGTAAATGGCGTGCAATTGGAGAGGGCTATGTTCAGCAGTCCACTGCTAGGCATAGGTCTCTCCAATTACAAATGGCTAATGATGATGATGGTGACGATTATGGATAGTGTATGTATATTTTTCTACTAATCTACTATTATTATAAATGTGAAGGTTTTACGTATATATTTGTAACGCAATCACGCAGTTGCACGGATTCGGATGAAATTTGACACATAAGCATTTTATACCCTGGATTAGAACAAAAGCTTCTTTTTTTTTTCGTAATACGCTTCAAAGAGATAATTTTCGACCTCCATGCGGGCGAAACCTCTGGCATAAACTAGTACGTTAATATTAACCTAAGGTACACTAAGGTAAAGTATAAAATCTAAGACGACCAACCAACAATATCATAAACTGCTTTCCTTTCAATTTCATCTTATTCACTAGAAAATTCAAGATGAAAACACAGAAGTCTTTCTTCAAGAAAACTACCGTCAGCTGCATACCTTCCCGCACAGGTAGGTATAGTCCACAAAGGGAAATAAATAACCATGGTGTAAATTATGGTGTGGAACCTGCCAGTGCCTGTGATTGGTTGCGGTATTTATGGACAGGTATACCTTGGCCGTTACTGCGGTATAACTAACTACAGGTATTGTTGAGGTAAGGTGATATTGATAAGGATCCGTAATGTAACACTACGCCTGTTTTTTCCAGGCATGGGCAGAGCTGTAATGTATTAGGCAGAGGTCTACGTAGTGAAAGTAGCAGGTTCCGTTCTGTAGTTCCTGCCTACCCCCATCGGAAGAAGGCATCATATATTGGTAAGTATCATTGCTCGATTTTCAGAAGTTTCAAATAATGTTGTTACATATTTTGGTTTCTACCTTTTTTGATTGTATGTTAAGTACCTATAAAAAGTATGAAAACCAAACCCAATTCCGTAATAGGACATTCTTACCATTATATTCTTATCACTATAACAGAGAGAATATAACAGAAATGCATATTCTGCTTTAACAGACAAAATAATTACGTTTGATATTAATATTTATTTTAATCTACCGTATTACAAATTCCCATCGCAAGATCATTTTACTCCAAAAAAAAAAAATCGCCAGCGCAGCACAAATTAGATAATCACATCCTCCAACCATCGTCCCATAATATCTCACGGTGGGTAATCTCTATTCTAAGCTGAGACAGTCAGAAACCCGAAACAATGGACCATATATCAAATATGTCTAATTTATTCGGAATTTCGCCGCTGTACCGAAATCTCCGGATTATTCGCTACCGGTATTAGAGGGTTGAGTGTATTTTCCTTCTTGTTTTTTTGCGACTCCAAGGTTTTTAGGGTTCCGTTGCCAAATGGCAAAAAACGGAACCCTTATAGATTCGCCATGTCTGTCTGTCTGTCTGTCTGTCTGTCTGTCCGAGTATGTCACAGCCACTTTTCTCCGAAACTATAAGAGCTGTGCTATTGAAACTTGGTAAGTGGATGTATTCAGTGAACCGCATTAAGATTTTCACACAAAAATAGAAAAAAAGCAATAATATTTGGGGTTCCCCATACATAGAATTGAAACGCAAAAATTTTTTTTTCATCAAACCCATACGTGTGGGGTATCTATGGATAGGTCTTCAAAAATGATATTGAGGTTTCTAATATCATTTTTTTTTAAAACAATAATATTTGGGGTTCCCCATACATAGAACTGAAACACAAAAATTTTTTTTTATCAAACCCTTACGTGTGGGGTATCTATGGATAGGTCTTTAAAAATGAAATTGAGGTTTCTAATATCATTTTTTTCTAAACTGAATAGTTTGCGCGAGAGACACTTCCAAAGTGGTAAAATGTGTGTCCCCCCCCCCGTAACTTCTAAAATAAGGGAATGATAAAACTAAAAAAAATATATGATGTACATTACCATGAAAACTACCAACGAAAATTGGTTTGAACGAGATCTAGTAAGTAGTTTTTTTTTAATACGTCATAAATCGTAAACCACAATTTACCTTTCATTCAGTCAACTCAAATATAAAAATTAAAAAAAAAAAACATTTAATTTCATAAACGATGATGACGAATGATGATGATGATGACCTGCAGGTTTGTACGGAACCCTCGGTGCGCGAGTCCGACTCGCACTTGGCCGGTTTTTTTAATGTCTTGTGGATTTTGTTAATATTCTAGATGAGGGTTCAGATCAGGCTGGAAATTTATATTACTGGTGGACGACGGGCGATGGCCATTTTGATTGGATTTTTCACCACAACGTGTTTTTTGTAAAAAAAAAATATGTTCTTTCTCCCTCTTTCTTTTTCGAACTTAATCAAAAGTGTTTCAAATAGAAGGGAATACCGTAAATAGCAATAAAATAATAATAAAAAGAGAGGCTACAAGCTGCCTTATAGCAAAGTAATAATAGCTGCACGGGTTGATCAGGTTAAGCTACACTTGCCGCGGTTAGTCCATGGATGGGTAACCATCTTAATACCAAGGCCCTATGGTACCTCGGAAAGCATCAACCAGCAGATGTCATTCGTGGATTTTCGAGAGTCGGTAATCTAGGTAATAAATTATCTTTGCGCTTTCATCCAAATCTATTCAGCCGTTTTTGCATGATTGAGTACAAACATATAAATTTTAAAATTTATAATGCTTAGTCGAATTAACTGCTAATAAAAGTTCTATAAAAATCATACTCAATGAAAAAAAAAAAACGTGTGCAATTCACACGTGGTAAAAGTGAAACTTTCAAAAATTTTGGCTTCAAGATAATGAGACGAAAGTAAAAAATTCAAATGTCTATTAGTCCAAAAAGCCTGCTCGAAAAACGTCAAATAGAAAAGTAAACTTTCTCAAGGAGCACCCTTACTTAAGGATTTCCAGTACCCCAAGTGTTAGAGCAAGACGCAAAACATAATAACGTTATTATGTGTCTGTCTCTTTTTACTGTCCCTTTTTCGTTTCATAGACTTTCAAATCACAACGGTGCTAAAGAAGTTTTCACTTCAAAAATCATAGCTTAAATACAGTTTCCAACACCCATAAATCAAACCATCAATACAGAAATCTTTAATAACGCAACGAAAACTTCCAAATCAAGCCAAGTCCCAAACTCAAAGACGTGGAGACTTTTACAGAGGCAGGGCCAAGTTGCCAAGACTTGGCACATCTGCGCCGCCTACTGTACACTCCAAATTGAAACTGGAACAAAACATGTTGGCGAACTTATGGCCATTGGCTATCGTGATACGAAACAAGTTCCTAACTTCACGCTGTACATGGGATATATACTTTTATTTGGACACTAGCTTCTGCCCGCGACTTCGTAGCGTCAAACTTCTTGCTCAACCGATCCACCCCGTAGCATCGAATAGCCTACCCGTGCAAGGTCTTCGTATTCGGGACTATAGTTCTTTTTGCTCCTATTGCTCGTAGCGTGATGTTATATAGCCTATAGCCTTTCTCGATTAATGGGCTAGCCAACACTAAAATATTTTTTCAATTCGAACCAGTGGTTCCTGAGATGAACGCGTTCAATCAATCAAACTAACAAACAGAGATCGGCAGAGAATTCGTTATCAATCATCAATTTTCTTTATTTTTATCCTATTTACACCAAGTTCCACACATATGTGTATGCTGTGCTCTCCTATAATTATAGTATTTTCGCCATAAGATGAGTTCCCTGACAGTTCTTGTCTGACAATTGTAGTGATGTGACCTAGCGAAATATAATCGATTTTTTTATAATATCGATTCAGTTGGCAAAAGAAAATGGAATCGGATTGTCGATTTTAGATTTTCAAAATATTTTTTTAATAAACTGGTTATCCTATTTCCTACTAATATTATAAATGTGAAAGTTAGTATGTGTGTGTGTGTGTGGATGTTTCTTACTCTTTCACGCATAAAGTACTGTACGGATTTTGACGAAACTTTACAGTAATATAGCTTATACATCAGAATAAGACATAGACTACATAACATCACGGGGGCAGAGCAAAAACCTGACATAACGCACTCGTACTGACGCGACGCGATCGCGATTACAACATAGCCGCTCCGATTCATCAATTTTTTTGTCGATTAGTGTATTGAGTAGTGGATCTCTATTGGCTGATGTTCCGTTCAACGCATTAGACATTTTTAAGATTTATACTTTTTTATTTTAATTACTTAATTTATTAAGAGTTAATTATAACTACAATAATTTACTTAGTAATTTACGAAAGGCAATATTTTTTTATCATTTTTTTTTTTAATTTTTTTGCTAGTTTATTTTTCATTCGTCTAAAGTAGTATGCGTGCCACGGAAAAAAATGAACTGTCAGGGAACTCATCTTATGGCGAAAAGACTATAAAAGAACAGCCGTAATAGAACCTTTTGTAACTATTGTGATATCTATTGTATCTATGTATCCCTTGTTGGAACTCCCAAATAAATAAACTTTGACTTAGAGAATAATCAAAAACCTCCCAACACGTAGTTAGTTAGCGGGGTATCCAATGCTCATACCTCCCTCCCTTCAACAAGATTATAATAGACGGTAAGAATATAATACGCAGGTTGCTTTTCCAAGTTTTAACGAACATTCAACATGAGAAGGGTCAGCCCAAAGACCAATTAACTTCAGTAATAAAAGATACTCTTAATAACTCCGCGGTTTAATTCAATTAACAGCAATAAAAACAAAAGCTGATAAAATCAACAAAACAATTAAAATGCCTATAAAAGTTTATCTCTTCAGGCTTCCTCATACAATTCAATTAATCCTAGGTTTCAATTTAATTATTTGAAATCAGAGCACAGTGCAAAGGGCGAATTCTGTTGAATCAGCCATTTAAGCACAGTTCAGTGTAACTTGGATATTTTAATTAAACTGATGCAACTTAAGTGTTAACTGAATGAAGGTGTATCAGATAACATTACAATTAAACTGTATCATTTATTGACTATAACATAGATGAGCATTAAAAATTCAAAGCCAAAAAGAAGATAAAGAAGTGAGAAAATTGTTAAAAAGTATGCTTATGCCTATTCATGTTGAGAGGACGAAAAGCAAGGCGACTAACCAAAGATTATAATCACAACGCAGATGTCAGTGAGAACGCCGGGAGGGACGCCAAAAGAGGAAATATCACCTTCTCGGTGATGTTCTTCAGATAGGTCAGGTGCGTAGTACTCGCACCTGGCATGTATGTACGAATGTATGAACCTTATAAGAATCGTAGCAAGTGGCGTTCTGTAGTTATATCAAAAGTCATAAATACAAATAATGTTTAGAATCTCTCTCTCTCAGTTTTTGAACGACAAATTATAATTTACTTATTTATTTATCAAACAAGGCACACCAACGACATATTTACAAAGATAATAACATTAGGTGATGACGGATCTTTAGTTCTGTGTTGATCTGTGTACAACATTCTTATTAAAAGGTAAAAAACTGTTCAATTACATTTTTTAAACTATGAAAATATTACACTGAAATTAAATGATAAATTAAAAATTACAGATTATGGATTAAAAAATTTATAGATAATTACAAAAGACAGTCCCGCCAAAACGTTCATCACCGCTTCTTACTGCTATAGCTGAGACGAAGATGTGGCGTACGAAGATCATGTCCTCACAGCAGGACCAATACACATGCCTTTCTTCCAAGGCCATGATCTACGATCAATGTTTACAGTAAGGATATTATTCAATGAATCGAAAGGCATCACTGCTCGACATTCGATTCATCGAATAATACCTCAAAAAATCGGGGACTTTGCCATAACCCGCTTGGCAGGCGGGTTGGCGATCGCAGTATGTTGGTAAAATGCATAGAGAATGCTGCTGCCTAGTCTCTAGTACGTCCCTTAGTCACCTTTTACGACACACACGGAAAAAAATGGGATGATTGTACGTACGGCAACACACAAAGTCATGCTTTGTTCTAACAAAAATCGACTTCGGAGTTGACATGCTAATAAAAATTGTAAGAACTACCCCTCAATTGTTTCCGCAAAATCCGTCTTTAATTTACTGCTTCACCCAGTACCAAAACCTACTTAACTTTCCGATAAAGCATTCGTGGAATTCAGATACTTAATCTGATCTTTACCGTGGAAGTTTCTCGAACGATCGACTTAATTGATTAATTCTGATATAAACACATAATTGAATCACGCCAATCTAGTCTGTCTACCAAGTTTTAAAGTGGCTTGTTTATGTATTTCGAGAAACAATTATGTTAATTCAATTTATTATCACTACTAGCTTCTCCCCGCGAATTCGTCAGCGTCAAATTTTTGCTCCCCTGACCCTTCCCGTTGCATCGAATTGCTTGACAGTTTTCAAACATTTTTTGATGCTGCTCCACTCCTTTTGATCGTAGCACGATGTTATATAGCCTTCCTCAATAAATAGGCTACCCAACTCAAAAAGATTTTTTCAATTCGGACCAGTAGTTTCTGAGATTAGCGCGTTCAACCAAACAAACAAACTCTTCAGCTTTATAATATTATTAAAGTATAGATTGGTGCAATAAATTCGGTGGCAATGTATAATAATATAGATGAGCGATGGGGCTGCATGGTTCTGAAGTGGCAACCAAGTACCGGAAGACCGAACGCCTCTCTCAAGGTGAACCCATGGCCTATGTGAAGGCCGCTGGATACGAGAAGCGCAGAACCGGTCGAAATGGTGACGCTTGAATGAGGCTTATGTCTAGTTATGGATGTGTTTCGGATAAAATTATGATAATGATGAATATGCAAATAATAGCTTTTCGTTTTCCGAGTTTTCCTATACGAAACTCTCTGCCAAATATGTACAAACTTTAGTTTTTTCATCGTAAGACTACGTTTAGAGTCTTGTCGTATTTGTTTTATATATGTATATCTATATATATAAAAATGAATCCCTATTTCCCTTGGTCACGACATCACGCGTGAACGGCTGGACCGATTTCACTTTTTTTTTAGTTGTTGTGTTTGTAATTGTCAGGAGAAGGTTCTTATGAAAGAAAAAAATTAAAAAATTGCGCGGAAAATTAGAAAATTTAAGAATACTTATTTAAGAATACTTAACAACCATATAATAGGACAATGTAAACTTTTTAATGTAACATTATGACATTTGACATAGAATTGACAGAATGCGTGCTCAAATATCATCAAAGAAACAGGACAACGTCTGTCGGGGCAGCTAGTTTTAAATAAAATCTAATCAAACTAGCCTGTATTGTCCCACTGCAGGGCAAAGGCCTACCTCTCCCTTTTCCACAGAATTCTGTCTATTTCTAGTACTGGCCAGTCCTTTCGGTAGGAGTCAAGCTCGTCCCGCCATCTTCGTCTCGGTGGGTTTAAACAAAAATAAATCAAATGCTGTTCTCACAGAAAAATTGGAAAAGTTTCCCGTAAAGTTTTCAATTTGGGAAAAAAATTAAGACTCTTCTTTCTGTGGGACATTTCTCTGAACTATTGACATTTTCGACAGGATAACGGCTGTCTCTACAGCAAGTCTAAAAAATTAATATTATACTTAAGAGAATCCGTTTGATTTTTGCAAGCTTTATTAGCTTCACTTGTATGTTTGTTTGTAACCGACTCCTTATAGCGCGATTTTGACCCACTTTAAACGACCAGATTTCATTCAAACTTTGCACACCTGTCAAGGACCGATGACAATGCAATAATTTCATTAATTTGTGCCATTATCCTTGCCAGGGTTACCAGGACAGCAAAAAAACTGTCTTCGAAAACTACGCTGACATACGTCACAAAAAACGCTGACATACGACATAAACTACGCTGACATATGTCACAAACTACGCTGACATACGTCACAAACTACGCTGACTTACGTCACAAACTACGCTGACATACGTCACAAACTACGCTGACATACGTCACAAACTACGCTGACATACGTCTCAAAATTCGAAACACCCTAATAAAAAAACTAAAAAACACGCTTTTCAATTTAAATTTTCAATTGAAGCGTGTTTTTTAGTTTTTTTTAACTATTATTTTTAGAAGTATGTTTGTTACGCTTTCGCGCTAAAACGGGTAAACGGATTGGGATGATATTAGGACATGGGGAGACCATCACCAATCCAGGTCGAATAAGGACATAAGGACAATACTTTAATCTTGATACTCCCACGGGATCGGAACTTTGGTGGATCAAAACGCGGGGCGCAGCTAGTTTAGACAATAAATGTCATGAAATATTAATAGCCATTCCAGACATCATCGTTACTAGGAACATATATAACCTGGTGTTCCTCGAAAAGGTAACAAACAACCAAATCAGTACAATTTTTCAATACTTTTACTTCCCACACCTGTCTTTTCCAAAGGACATCATATCTAACTGCACGTCCTACTAAATTGTGCCCTCCACATTTTGCACTCACAACCGTGCTATAAATCGTTTAATTAATCACAGGGGTGAAATGCACCCCTTCATGTCCATTTTGTTACTTTACATTCTTTGTCATGTGAAGGGTTAGACCCCTTTTAACCGTATGACCACTGTGGGCGTGATGTTGTGATGTGATTCTTCTTGTTCTCGTAAAGACTACTAGGTTCTGCCCGCGACTTCGTAGACGTTAAATTTCTTGTTATAATCTATATTTATTAACACGAAAACACTAAGCTACTTTTATTATCTTTACATGGTATAAAACGAAGTAGGTAGCTGTCAGCGTTTGTACAATTAGGATTTTTAAACTACGCAACGGATTTGAATGCGGTTCTATCAAAAGACAGAGTGATTCAAGAGAAAAGCTTTTATGTAAAACACGCGGGCGAAGCCGCTGGAAAAAGTTAGTTACTAATATAATAAAGCTGAAGAGGCTGTTTGTTTGAACGCGCTAATCTCTGAAACTACCAAACCGAATTCAAAACTTATTTTTGCATTTGATAATACAATTCTTGTGTAGGCTTTAGAATGTAACATCACGCTAGAAACCATAGGAGCCAAGTTGAAAAAAAAAAACCAGAAAGATAGAAAAATATTTTTTTGAGACACGCGCAGGAAATACAAACAATAAGGAGGACATTGAAACTTTTAAGTTACGAATAACAAAATAGAGAAAGATATAAAAAAACCGGCCAAGTGCGAGTCGGACTCGCGCACCGAGGGGTCCGTACAAACCTGTAGGTATATTTAAGTTAAAATTATTAAAATATTTTTATTATATGATGTAACAAAAAATTTACGGTTTCCGCAATTTTTCCTTTATCTGTGCTATAAGACGTTGCTTCGAACCAAATTTCAAAATTCTAGATCGACTGGAAGTACCCTTTAGGTTTTGATTCTCTTGCGAGTTTCGAAAATTTGCGGAAATTTGCAGTATAAACGACTATATCTTTTGATTGCGTTAGCATAGAAGTTTGTTTTTTTCACAGCTTCAAGGGACAGTAGATTTGAGTATTTGATATAAATTTCAGCTTGATACCTTCACGCGTTCCTGAGAAAAAGGGTTTTGACAGACGGACGGACGGACGGACGGACAACAAAGTGATCCTATAAGGGTTCCGCTTTTTCCTTTTGAGGTGCGGAACCCAAAACATAAAAGAGTAAGACCTGTGCGGGGCCAAAAAGGCTCCTATCTCAGCATAATGCTGCGATATGTGTTAAAAACAACTACCGCAGCGCTGGTATTCCGAATAACGGTGAAAGATAACGAAATAATAACAGACAGGCGATGCTCTGCGATGCTGTGGGTCGGAGGAACAAGTACTTTCATAGGGCCTAATTTGCAGGCAGAAGCTAGTATAAAATATATCCATTGACACTCTAAAATACTGTAGCTTCCCATCAGTGAAATTTTCCGGAATCGGATCAGTTGTATCGAAGATTAATCCCTACTTATAAACTCACAAATATTACTTCTAAATAGTATAATATTGAGTACAGATTAAAATTTAAGTATCGCCACTTTTGAAAGCTTTGTTTAGTACGAAACTCATTATTTAAGCATTTCTCTTTTAATATCTTCATCCGTTACAGTCTGAGCTCTGTTTTTTGCACTTTGCTTCTTTGGCAAAACAGCACAAAAATATCTAAGCGCTGTAATCTCCCTACATTGAAGTGCAACAGAACTGATTTTGGTAACATTTATCTACCTTAAAGCTTAATTTTCAGTGAGCTGATGCACCACACAACTCTCGTTCTGAATTCTAGCCTTAGTATCAAATCTCATTTAATTTAGGACATCATTCATTTAGTTTACAAAAATGTAAGTGCAGAAAATGAAATGCTTTTCAAATGAGAAATGACAACAAGCACCATGTATCTGTATAAATCCTACTAATATAAAAAAGGGTACTTTTTATCCCGGTAGTACGTTCCCGCGGGATATTTTCCGACCTAAACGCGGGCGAAGCCGCTGGCAAAAACTAGTATGTAAATTAAGTTGTTATTTTTGTTTGTAATTTCAAATTAACAGCTTTTCACCAAATGCATATGAAAGTATATACGGGAGTTAGATCATAAAATCATTTTTTTTAATTGCTGTCTGTCCGTTTGTTCCGGCTAATCTCTGAAACGGCTGGACCGATTTTGACGGGGCTTTCACTGTAATATAGTTGATATTATAAGAAGCAAACATCATTTTAAAAGGGTACCGGTGGAGTTTCTTGCCCATTCTTCTCCACATGAATCTACCTTGTGAAAGGGGCGACTAGAATCAATTTTATTTTAACGTAAATATTGACTTTCAAAAGTGTATTTATGTATAAACGTTATAAACCTGGCAAACAAATTTGATTTTGATTTTTTTTATTATTGCCAATTGTTTCAGTGCTTTTAGTGGAAGGTCTCAAGTGCGGTTCGGGCAAGTGCTGTTCAAATCAGTGCTGTTAGTGGAATACCTCATAAAAGCTACTTGAGTCTCACATAATATAAAATAGCTATTGAGTCTGTTAACATAATCAGGTTATATCGTTCTGACTGCTGGGACACAGGCCTCCTCTCATTGCGAAGGAGTGGGCCGTAATCTATACAACGCGGGTCCAGTGCGGGTTTGTACATCTCACGGTTCATGACATATAAATGGTTCTAAGACAGCCTTTCCCAAAGTGGGCGATAACGCCCTCTTGTGGGCGCTGCAGGCCTAAAGGGGTGGTAAGAGACCCAGAAAACTAGAAGGGGCGTTGTATAGACTCTACACAACGCCCCCATTTTTGGGTCTCTTACCACCCCCCTTTAGGCCTGCAGCGCCCACAAGGGGGCGTTATCGCCCACTTTGGGAAAGACTGTTCTAAGATATGCCGGTTTCCTCACGACGTTTTCCTTCACCGTTTTGAGAGTGGTGATGACATTATTTACACCAAGTAAAGTGCCTGCGTGGGTTCGACCCACGACCTACAACTCTTAGTCGGGGCCAATATCACTGAGCCAGCACTCCTCCAGTTCTATCATTCATCGTCATAATTTCAGCCAAAAGACGTCCGCTGCAGGACATAGGCCGCCCCCAATTTGGGAGGGTATGCCATAATCGCCACGATTGGCAGGCAGGTTGGCGATCAAAATGGCGATAGAAAACGCTGTTGCCCATTCTCTAGTAAGTCCCATAGTCGCCTCTTACGACACCCACGGGAAGAAACGGGATGGTGCTATTTTCTTTACGTCCAACACTATACGGAACGATCTCAATCATTGAGTCTGTTAAAATGATTTAACTATTTTCATCCTCAAATAGTCACATTTTCTGAAGACGAACACAATACAACTGACAATTGAGTCCAAAATCGTTTGTTTCAAAATTGAACTGTATTCAGCTCGTTAAAGATTTTAAACTGCTAACTTGTAATTGGTTGATTAATTAATACTAAACTCTAAAGGGTTGAGCTTCGTTTAAAGGATTTGTTCCGTTGGGAAGCTTTAATTTGTTATGCCGAGGACTTAATGCCGATAGAATGAGACAACAAATTTTTGAAACACATTATTATGTCATAATTTGGGGATTTGGGGGAGGCCTTTGCTCAGCAGTGGGACAGTGTAGGCTAATATAAAAAAATCGATTTTGATAGAAGCTAATTTTTAAACGGTCGAAAGTTTGGAAATTTACCTTTAAAAGGGTAATTTTTGTGTTTTCAGATCATTAAAAAAAAAAAAAAAGATCATTAAAAAAAAAAAAGAGTTTATTTCTCACCATCATAGCAACCACGATTACATATTAAAACGAACTTAAAACTAATCTCGTATACAATAAACAACAATAATCCAGCAGCATTTGTGGTGGTAAAAGAGGTTTGATAAACAGACTCTATCTTCTAACTAGGTAAGGCCTGTATCTCAGAAGATAGCGTTCAGCTGACAATTTCATTATTTTGTAACCTAAAAAACATTGTGTGTTTTAAATTATTAATAAATAAATTAAAGACGAGAACTTAACATGTAAAAGTGTTTGTACAAACCTACTTACAGAAATAAAATCATTAATAATTTCAAGCGAAAGATGTCCACTGCTGGACATAAGCCCCCCCCAATTTGGGGGCGTTTACCATAATCGCCACGCTTGGCAGGCGGGTGGACGATCGCAGTAAGGTGGTAAAATGTATAGAGATTGCTGTTGCCCATTCTCTAAGTCCCTTTTTTTTTGGATGGGAAATCTTCAAATGACTTCTCCCGCTCTGGGCGAAGCGGGAAGGCGTGTCAGACTTTTACTGACTAAAACCCACCCGTGTTCCTTCAGTTGCCCATGTGCCAGGGTCACGGTATCTCTTTCGAACAATCTCGCGACCCTGGCAGGCATCGGTCCTAGCAGACCCCTTAAGTGCTGCTGACATCTTTTTGAGGCGCGCGTGGAACACTACGCGCCGTCGACCCAAGCCTGGTCCTTACCGGGCGGCGAGCTACCCATTGCTCGCCGCCCGCAAGCTTGCGCCTACAGTGGCCGGGAGTCCGCTATTGACTCCCGACGCCCGGGACGCCTCTTCCTGCGGCGGCTAGGGACGTGAGGGCGAAGAGACTGCCACTCCCTCACGCGCCCCGCCTCCTCCTTCGCGAGCATTACTGCTTCGCAGAAGGAGGTGACGGCTTCCCATGCCCTCTCGCTCCGTACCATGGCTCGCACCAGGGCCGGACGCGAGAGATCGCCGCAATCACGCTACCCTTGACCTTAACTATCTTCTACCTTTACCCAACCTTATGGCGATATAAGGCGTGAACACCACTTGGGTAGAATGACAGTTCACTTCACGATGAGATTTTGACAGAAGAAATCAGCTCACACCCATTAATTGAACAAAAGTAAGTTATTAAATAAATAATTAAAAACATTTAATATATACTGCTCCAATTTCATTTCAAACAGCAACATCCAATTTCCTGATTACATTTTGATGTACTTGGAAAACTTTTAACAAAATAAAAAATCAAGTGAGCTCAATTTGTTAACCCTTTTAGTGCTACAAAGCTGATGACATGACTAAATTGTTACCGACTTTTATTGAGCATGTTGGGTCTGATGCTTCAACATGTTCTATTAGACCGGACAAAGCTAGTAATGGGTTAACTCCATCACAATCCGGACAAACAAGGTTAATTTAATTGCACTATAAATACGTACAGACTAACTCACGCCTTTTTACCCGAGGCTGAAACTTCAGAACGCCACCTGCTACAATTCTTGCATGCACCTTTTGCGTCGTCCACGTTCCACATCCGGTCGTACAAAAGCACGCCGGTTCCGAGTACCTACATACTACGCAATGCACCTGACCTTTTTAAAGGGCACAAAATAACCTATAAGGTCTGTGTACGTTGTATTAGAGCGACCCCTATCGGCCGTTGCAACTATCATCCGTCATTTTGTTACTCGCCTTTCATTAAAACTTGTAATTTAACAAACATAAAACAAAGTGAACCTATTGTACATCTACATTTAAACTTGCAATATACTTTCAATAAATCTGCTACCAATCTACAAAAGCAGTGTGTCAGTAACTCGTTAATGAAGTCACGATGCCGGACACAAGTTGACAAAACTCCACTTATATGAAACTCGGCCAGCAGTCCACACCAACGAATTTGCTGGTTGAATCCTAAAGTACGATTCACACCGGCCGGGTCGCACCGGAGCGCATCGTAGCGAATACGCACGCATGCGGCGGAAGCCGATCGCATTCGCACGACTGCTAAAATCCGCCGACAGGCAAACGTGTCATGACTAGCTAGAGCGACTGATAGCCATTCAAATAATTGAATGGCCGTACTTTGCGGGGGGCTATACACAAAATAGCTGTTAGGTATATCGAAATAGGTCTGGTTAGCGATGTCACCCGAGCACACGCGGTTTTAGCCAAACAGCCGTCCGCGAACACGAGGAGCCGCGGCTACCGCAGCGTGTGCATGGACCCTGGTCTGGTTTCCAAGCTGTGCAAATCCCATGCACATATGACAGTTAACAACTTATAAACGCTTAATTTTCTTTAACGCACTGTTAAATGCGCTCGTATGCGCTTCGATGCGGCCGGACGCGCGCCGGTCGGTGTAAATCGTGCCCTACAGCCGTGTGTCACGTAACTCGGTAACTGAGTTTCGAGATGCGGACACGATGCTGATAAAACTTCGTTTCCAGAGCCAACTCGCATTTTGATTCCTACAATTGCATGAAATAGGCTTTGGTTTTGTGGGAGCACTTTCGTTTGGGTTTTAAAATGGATTTCTACGATCTTTTATGTATTTTTTTTGCCTTTGGAATTCAGGCAAAAACAAAAGCCTTGTCACTAGAAAATTCTGTAAGAGGATGATGAAATCAGAACCAGTCGACGAGACAGTGCTCGGTGGAGGCTTTCAGCTGAAATGATAATGAAATGTGGATGAAGGTACTTATCTATAGGTACACCAGTGCCTTTACTTGTGCAAACTGGCCCTTCCAGGGAAAACAGGCCTGATGTTACGTTATATAAGAGGATAGGCAGTGACAGTACTGTGTCAACAAATTTTGCCTCGGTCTAGAGTGGTGGCAACATCCTTGACTATTGATCGTGCTACAGAGCATGATTACCGGTGCAGGCAGGCTTATCGGACAGCAAAAAAACCAGACGAAGTCGACATTTCCTATCTGATTAGCCATAAAATGAAATGGCGAAACAGACTCAGAGGTTTATAGTCTCTGTTAAAGTCCAGAAATAATCTGGGTCAGCTCATGTTCGGGCTATGATGTAGATTAGTGTCTGTGGTCTTTTGAGTAGAGAACCACACAGATTTGAGTGAACCAGTCCAGACAGTTAAAGAATGTATCAGTAATCGTGTAGCTCTACTCATAACTGAATGTCATTTTACACCATTAACTTAATTCCACATGTAATTCTTAATTCAATGTCACATTAGTCGTATGCAGGATGAGCGCTGGGCTAAGGTCTGCACACAATGGGTGCCTGAAGATGGACGTCGCCACCGCGGTCGGCCCAGAAAGCGCTGGCGAGACGACCTAGATACGTACCGCGACGACTGGTTTGAGGTGGCGTGGGACAAGAGTTCCTGGAAGAAATTGGGGGAGGCCTTTGCCCAGCAGTGGGACAGTAAAGGCTAAACAAAAAAAAAAAAACTTAATTCCCGATTCTTGGTGTAATTAATTATCACTTGAGTGTTGGATTTCACCGTTAAGAAGTTCGAAATGAGTTTTTCGATGGTGTATATAATACGGATGCGAAGAAGTGTGGGTTTGATTTGCACGGAAAAGTTTATCAACTTTTTTTTTAAGAATGTGATTTTGACGGTAGTATGAAGATTTATTGTATACTAGCTTCTGTCCGCGGCTTCGTCCGCGTGGATGTCGGAAATTATCGCAAGAGGACGTACTACCGCGGTTAATGTATTAAGAATGCATTAATCCAGGTTATATAGGTAATTACCCGCGACTTCGCCCGCGTGGTATTTTTAACAAAAAGTTTTCGTTCGTTTTTTTTTCGTGAGATTCTATTTTTTTTTCTAAAAATAAAATAGCCTAAGTTACTCCTTGTTACATCAGCTATCTGCCAGTGGAAGTTCCGTCAAAATCGGTCCAGCCATTTCAGAGATAAGCCGGAAAAAACAGACAGACAGACAGACAAAAATTATAAGAAATGTTGTTTTGGTATATGAACCGTGTATACATCCAAATACACTTAGTAAAAAGCGGTTATTTTAATATTACAAACAGACACTCCAATTTTATTTGTCTAGACAAGCTGTTTTAATCGCTTCCTAGAGGGAACCAATTTATAAAAGCACTAAGCCGTGTGTATGGGATTTTTCATCGGCAATCATGAAAAACTTATATCCCCTTATTTAACACTTTTCGGGTTGAATTTTTAAAATTTCTTCGTTTGTGTTCACTTATGTTACAAAGAACTCGTGTGGTTGTGCGATGTTTATCAGTGAATTTAAGATTATTACTAAGTGTTTTGGCAATGAAGACAGGAGGCAGGCAGGGCTTCTTCAATAAGGCTCGTGTATTGTTTTACAATAAAATATATTCTTCCGTTTTACAAAAGTTATCGTACACACGATGTTGCGGTATATATCACACTGGTGAGGACGGACCGACCTTTCTCGAAGCTGTCGCGAGCGAGCCGTACTCTCATTTTTGAGCAACAGATGTCGCTACTAATTATGTATGGATCCTGGGTGCGTTGAAAGTCAATAGATGGCGCTGCTTGACGCAACACTAAGTCATTTCATGGGTCAGGAAATAGGCTACCTGTGTGCTTAACACTAAGGTAGCCAAAGAATGTGTTTGTTTCTCTAACATGGCCATGTTACAGAAACAAACATCTTCACAAATTTTTGATATCTGTATCATTAACATAGGATTTTACCTAAAGAAAGGAGTAAAGAACAAATATAAAGGTACCTACAGAAGGTCCGCTCCACACAGCGAACGATACAATTGAGCATTAAGATGTATACAGGAATCGCATGCAACGAAAAACAAAATGCCAATCGTACGTAGTGACGGGTGGAAGGAATATTCTCACAAGGAGAACATTCTCCGTGAAAGATATTCTTTTCGAAAGAAAATTTTAGTTAATTATGCAGAACATAAGAACAGCAGGCCATATAAACGTAACTGTCAGTACCAAGTGACGACCAAAGCTGTGCTGTGCTGCTATTAACAAAAACCAAACTGAGTTCCACAGAAATCATAATTGTGACTTTTTGCTATGAATTATTTCGCTTTTCCATAATGTTCCTTTCACTTATTTGTGAATCATACAGTTTGTACATAAGTACATACAGAAACCCATACAGCCAAATTACTCGCGAGAATATTCTCGCCCAGGAGAATTTGTTGAGAATTACTCGTTGTATGGAGCTGGTCTTCTGCAACCTATCTATCTTGTGGTTCGGAGTATGAATGGATGATAGCAGTATTTATTGATTGATTCTGAGAATATTGCCTTTTCGTCAATTGGTGATTATGTACTCTGTAATAGGCGCTCCTAATTCCCTTCCCTTTGAAACAGGTCTTTCCCACGAAATATTGAAGCTAAATTGTTAACAAGGTTCCTATAGGTTTAATAATATTATTACTTAGAAATTAGATACGTAACAAAGACACAACATTTATAATCGAATTGCATATAAAATTTATTTATTTATATTTATTACTAGCCTCCGCTGTCCCACTCGTGGGCAAAGGCCTCCCTCCACGCCTGTGAGCCTGCGCGTCCTCCTTCCAGTTTCGACGGAACCTATCCTGCACGCGTAGCATGACACCATAGAAAGAACTTTGTCTATTCTTGGTAGAATAGAGATAGAACTGTCATGCTACGCCAGCATAAAACGGTAAAAATCTTTCTACAATCTTTAATTCTGTCTTTAATCTTTCTACAATCTGTAATTTTGTCTATTCTTCCGTCGACAAAACCCCTTTCTACGGTGGTCATGTTACGCATGCAGCTCATCTCAAATTACAATTGTAAGAAAAACCACCTAATCCAAAGATTTTAGTTTCGATTAGTTTATTTTTCAACAAACTGAATATCTATCCTAATATTTTAAAGAGGAAAAATTGTGATTTTGTATGTAGGGACCAGTGGTGACCCGGGAGGAAAATTTGTGATTTTGTATGTAGGGACCGGACATGACTCGGGAACTACTGCCTGCATTTACTTTCACACAGAAGAAGTCGCTGGCAAAGCTAGTTTTAGAATAAATCGAAAATTCCTTTACTACGAAGCATCTTCTCTCTCAATTTCTACATTGTCCTTTTTAAATCCCAATATCCGAAAATATCCGATTCCCTCTCTAAAACGACAGACAGTACAGTCAAGTGTATCCGCGCGTAAAATCGCCCGCTAGACATAGACAAGCGAAATGGAAAATGTTATAAGGACGGGCGCACACGACAAGTTTGGATATAAATCACCTAAAGATCGTGACTCGGGTCCCTCTAATAGATGGATGATACGGAACATATTCCTGGGTATCGATTTTGTGTGACAGATGGCGTTGCAGTCGATTTGAAATTGATTGGAATTATTAGAAAAAATAACAGCACTTGAAATCACATCTGCATTCCCGATGGATCCACTGCTGGACTTAGGCCTCTCCCAATTTGGGAGGCTTTGCCATAATCGCCACGCTTGGCAGGCGGGTTGGCGATCGCAGTATGGTGGTAAAATGCATAGAGAACGCTGCTGCCCATTCTCTAGTAAGTCCCTTAGTCGCCTTTTACGACACCCACGGGAAGAAATGGGGTGGTGTTATTCTTTACGTACGGCACCACACGGTAGGCTGATTATGGTTCGCGAAAGATTTAGGCAGAGGAATATCTAAAGTCTACCCCACATTTCGCCAGTTATGTTTAAGTTCCATGTAATAGGGAGCGAGCTTATTGCCATCAACCGGGTATAACTCCACTACGGGCTGCTACTAAGAAATTCCTGATAGAAAAACCAAATATCACTTTGTCCGACCTGGGCATCGAACCCAGGGCTTCATGCTCATAGTAGCAGTTGCAAACACTGGACCAACAGTTTATTAGTAAATTCCTCATGTATTGTTCACCTTTTGTCCTATACAAGATGCAGTTTTGAACCTGCAAAACATTTCAGGAGGTTGTTATGAGACTCGTAAATAATCATATAACAATACGATACTAAGTCAATAATCAATCATAATTTTTATTTTAGATTTTTCAATTTTATTGTTTTTCGGAATAACTCCGGATGGGGAGCGCGGCTTTGGATCTATGAAAGAAATGTCGGTTGCGTTTGTTTGTGTGTGTGAAAGCGCAGTTTAAGGACACGTACAGACTGGCCGCGTTTAAAAAAGGGAGTTCACACTTACCGATTTCCGTAAATAAGAATAAAATGAAAAAAAAAAATACCTGCCCATTTTATTGTTGATTCAGGTCGAGAATCACTAACATAATTACCTCCTGAAATGTTTTGCAGATCCAAAACTGCACCTTGTTTAAAGCACAATTTTATCAGTCTCATAATTTAAATAAAATTTAACCTAAACTGAATTTAGATACTAATATAATATTGATTGCACAAAGTTAATTAGTTCACAAAGCCGCGGGGCATCGTAACTTATTACAGTTTAGATAAGGTTTCACATAATGGCATCGCTTTTCTGTTTTATTAGTAACTGAATTAATTCATGGCTGACTGTTAACCGATCGAGGTCATGTCCAGCTGTGGACGTCTTTCAGCTGAAACGATAATGATTGTATATCGTCAAAATTATATTTATGGTTTATCATATACCTTCTCGGAAAAACAGCCCATATACAATCAATGAGAAAGCGGTGATCCTAACCAAACTCTGTCCTTTTTGTTGGAGTGTCCAAAGTGTACTACTCTAATTGCGTCACATACTACCAATCAGAAACTGAATCATTTTGAAGTATCTGGCGGATCCATTGCTTCATAAGTTTGAATAATTTGTCACCTCTAAAACGTAAACAATGCAATGAATGTCGTTGAACTGTCTACACGAAAGCCATTATTGTTGCCACGCACTTGTAAAGCCTTAAAAATACCACTGCGGATTGGCGTTTCCTTAAACTCATTTTTAGACATAATAATAATATTTTAGAGAATAAGAAGCTCATGGGCAATTTAGAAAATAATAAGAAGTTAATTTTAGTTTTAACTGCCAATAAAGATGGTCTACACGTAGGCACCATGTAATAAAACACACCTTAAAAACAGCTAATTAAAAAGAAAACAAAAAAGCTTCCAATAAAAACCTAATAACTATTAAACAACTAATAGTTATTTCAAATTGAATTCCCGCCAATTCTCGCGTTTTTGTAATGGCGTCCGTGCGTTTCGCGCTCTTTTCTTCCGCCATTTTATTGGTCCTCCGGGCTGGATTTATGGTCCGCGATAATTGTACAGCAATAAACACTTGCAATACGAGCTTAATTAGATTTTAGAGGTCCGCTTTACAATTTATAAGCCTTCATCTTAGCTTGAGAGAGATTAAATGTAATGTTTTTGAGTTATTGGCTACTTTGAAGTCATTGTCACTTAGTAAATTTAATGATAAATGATGGAGACAAAAGTATGTTTCAAATTGATAATTTCCTTTTCCGCAAGTAACAGGTAGACCCTCGGATATCAACCCCGCTGAATGTCTTTTTCAAGAAATAGTAATTTGATGGGATTTTATAAACTCCCAATAAAGCCTAAATACAACCTTTTAGGGTTGTATTTATAATTTTAATTCTGTGAAACCATATTAATTATAGTCGTGAACAATGTCTGCTTTTCCCCACATGTCGCAGTTCCTCAAGACGAGAATCTTTGACCGTTGTATGTTACCAGTGATCACCTATGGTACTGAAACGTGAAAGTCACTCAAAGGGCAATGGAGAGAGCTATGATAGGAGTTACCCTACGCGATCGAATCAGAGAAGAGATCCGTAGGAGAACCAAGGTAACAGACATCATTATCATCATTTCAACCAAGAGACGTCCACTGCTGGACATAGGCCTCCCCCAAGCTCCACCACTTCAACCAGTCCGGTGCTTCCTTCATCCAGGTAGACCGAAATAGCCCGAAGAATTGCCAAACTTAAGTGGCCGTGGGCAGAACACATTGCTCGCAGAACAGATGGCCAATGTGGCCGAAAAGTTTTAGAGTGGCGACTGTGTTCTGGAAGACGTATCGTTGGAAGGCCTCTCAAAAGGTGGAATGATGACCTGGTGAAAGCCGCAGAGAACCGGTTAAAGCGGTCAAAGGGGTAAGCTTAGGCATATGATAAACATCTTTAACTAGAAAAGCTCTTCATAGAATTAAAACTATACCGAACCTTAATACAGAAAATGTATCAAATCTCGAAGGCACACAATAAAAAACATTAGCAATTGTAAATGAGCTAAGAATTGAAAGGGTTTATAACTTCATAACATCTATGGTGAACGCTATTGTTCTCGCACCGATCATTATGGGTTCTGAGCCCGTAATGCAATCGTAGGCATGGGCCTACGGGGCGATAAAACCGATATTTGTTTTGTAATTTTAAATTGGCACTTTAAATTGATAGCGGGCAATTAGTTTCGGAACGTGATGTTGGAAATGTAGGAAGTTGTAATGTGAGTTGATGGTAATTATTCGTTGTAAATAGAAAGTGTGAATGAAGTTCTATTCATCATCATCATCATTTCAGCCGAAAACCTTCCACTGCTGGTCACAAGCACCGCCACTTCTACAGGTTCTGTGCTTCTCGCATCCAACGGGTTCCTGCGGCCTTCACCAGGTCATCGTTCCAGGGTGTAATAAGGGTGTAGTTATACCCATTAACTGGGTTGCGGTGGTCAGATAGGCTATCACTCCTAATATAATTCTAATATTCAGCTGCATCAGATTAGACTGCAAGCCGACACCAACATAGTTGGGTAGGCAGATTGTTTGATTGCTCTATGGCAGGGTTTCTCAAAGTGGGGTTCGTGAACCCCTGGGGGTTCGCCATGCGACGGTAGGGGGTTCGCGACAAAATTTACGTAATGGCTGCTGGGTAACTGGCAGGCGCGCACGGAAAGCATGAAGGAGCGCGACTGTCGCTCGCTCGTGGCATGACACGGTGCGCGTAACCTTTTATTCAATTAATAAACTTTACTTTATTCTATATACAATGTTATTCTTTTCTTGTTGGGGGGGGGGGGGGGTTCACTGTCATCTGGAAACTGGAATGTGCCAGAAGTTTGAGAAACCCTGCTCATGTGTATATAAATTATGTCAAAAAAATTAAATTTTAAAGTTTGACTGTTCCTGACAAAATTATTCGTAGCGGTTAGAGTCTCCCGTTCTTCGATTAAGAAGGAGAGCCAGATAATCAACTGGACATAGTGGACATTATAAAAAAATATTTATCGAAACTGACAATTTGATACGAAGCTACCACGCTCGATATCCAAGAATTATTGCCACAAGAAAATACTTTTCTTTGATAATAGTCGGTGCTAAATTAATATCAAGCCACTTAGCTCTAGTGGGGTAATCAGAACTCAAGTCCAGCGTGCACTTAGAAAGAGAATTAATAGGTACCATGCTTCCTTGTCACGTAGGAGGTCAAATGGGACAGAACTTGAGGTTTTATTACGTGTTGCTTATTACTTTGTATTGTTTACAAGATAAGATAGGAATTTAGCGTCTTTGTCATTAGAGAAGGACATAATAAAATCATGCCTATTTCATTTGGTACTTTTCCTTATCATGTCGATGGGAATCTGAAAAGAATCGGCCATAATTTGGCTTCAAGTTTCGCCCGTTCAGTAGCGTCCATCAGTTCCTAAAGCGTACAGATAACAAGACGCACAGTTGGAATTGATTAAGTTGAAGACCAAGTCCTCCTCACTGTCCTCCCATACCTATTATCACTGTAATTTGAAACCATTGTCAAAGCCAATTATGTGTTAAAGAGAGGAGTAGAGTTTCTTGCCGACTCTTCTCCATAGGAATCAACAACTTGGAACCGTGCGCCCAGCTTCTGACGTTTCATAAGTGCCCATGTAGGTTTATGTGAAATAAAATATTTTGATTTGATTTGGAGTAAATTTTTTCACAGGACTCAGTACTTTTTTTTTTGGTTGGGAAATCCTTAAATGACTTCTCCCGCCTGGGCGGAGTGGGAGGGCGTGTCAGACTTTTACTGTCTAAAACCCACCCGTGTTCCTTCAGTTGCCCATGTGCCAGGGTCACGGTATCTCTTTCGAACAATCTCGCGACCCTGACAGGCAGCGGTCCTAGCAGACCCCTTCAGTGCTGCTGATATCTCTTTGAGGCGCGCGTGGAACACTACGCGCCGTCGACCCGAGCCTGGTCCTTACCGGGCGGCGAGCTACCCATTGCTCGCCGCCCGCAAGCTCTCGCCTACGGTGGCCGGGAGTCCGCTATTGACTCCCGACGCCCGGGGCGTCTCCTCCTACGGCGGCTAGGGACGTGAGGGCGCAGAGTCTGCCACTCCCTGACGTGCCCCGCCTCCTCCTTCGCGAGCATTACTGCTTCGCAGAAGGAGGTGACTGGTTCCCATGCCCTCTCGCTCCGTACCATGGCTCGCACCAGGGCCGGACGCGAGAGTTCGCCGCCGCCGATCGCCTCCACGAGGACACAGCGGTGCTCCGCCCAGGCAGGGCACACCTCCACCGTATAGGACCCAGTACTTAAGTGAAGATTTTGTTTCTGGGGCAATTCCTAATTACTCTTACGAAAAAAAATAAAAAATCTCTACCGTAAATCTTCTTTTCGTGTCTTCCCTAATTTATTGTACACCCACAAAACATCGAGTACCATGATTTTCCCTAATTACTGCTGTAAAAAGGAAGCCAAATACGAAACAGGAAACGTAATGGTAATTCAGAGACATATTTATTGTAATTGCTTTGCATTGCTTTGTATATTAGGTTGGGGAAAAAGTCTTTTCGCATTATAGTATGTATGAACTTGTAATAAAATCTCTTTGGCTATACTATTTGTATCTGGCTGGTTTTGGTATCATTGAAAGTTTAAATTTTAAAGAACATAATTCCAAATTCAAATTAGGAAAATGTGTGATTTTCATTTGTTTTTCGTACCGTCAAGATGAGTGAATCTAATGAAGAAATTCGATACATTTTAAATTTTTATTACAAAAAAGGTAAAAATGCAACGCAAGCCGCGAAATAAATTTGCGATGTTTATGGATCTAGTGTAGTGTCTGTGAGAGTAGCACAAATTTGATTTAAGCGTTTTCAATCCGGAAATTTTGATGTCAAAGATGCACGTCGCTCTGGTCGCCCTATTACGGATAAAATGGATGCCATTTTTGAAAAAGTGGAGCTAGATCGGCATACCAGTAGTTACGACGTAGCTGAAGAACTGGAAATTGACCACAAAACAGTTTTGGTGCATTTGAAAAAAACTGGGTACACAAAAAAGCTCGACATTTGGGTACCTCACGAGCTCACTGAACGAAACCTAATGAACGTGTACTCATTTGTGATTCTTTATTACGACGTAATGAAACCGAACCATTTTTGAAGAAACTGATAACTGGTGATGAAAAGTGGATCACGTATGACAAGAACGTGCGAAAAAGGTCGTGGTCAAAGGCCGGTCAGGCTTCACAGACTGTGGCGAAACCCGGGTTAACTCGCAACAAGGTGATGCTGTGTGTGTGGTGGGATTGGAAGGGCATTATTCATTATGAGCTGTTACCACCAGGCAGGACCATCGATTCTGAACTCTACTGCGAACAACTGATGAGATTAAAGCAATAAGTTGAGAGAAAGCGGCCGGAATTAATCAACAGAAGGGGTGTGGTTTTTCATCATGATAACGCTAGACCTCACACATCTTTAGCCACCCAACAAAAATTAAGAGAGTTTGGCTGGGAGGTGTTAATGCATCCGCCGTATAGTCCTGACCTTGCACCTTCAGATTTCCACCTGTTTCGGTCTCTTCGGAATTCTTTAGGCAGTGTCAGGTTAACATCACGAGAGGACTGCCAAAACCACGGAATAAAGAAAACTAGAGGAAGTGCCCCTCAGATATCGCGCGCGTGTCAACATTAAGCGCAGATGCGCAGCATTTAGCTTATTAGCCGTCAGATACTTGTCGCGATTGGTTATCGCAGAAATACGCGAAATATTACAAATTATGCCTTGTTGTGCGGTTTTGACCTGCAAAAACGAAAGCAGAAAAAAAATGTATCTTGTGGAGGTGTATCCTATCATCAGTAACTACTAAACTTTGTTAATTTTTAATATAATTGATTTTAATTGCAATACCACATGTTATGACTTCAATGCAAACTATAAACAACCTTATTTTCATTGACACAAAGTCTTAATGCACTTAGTCGTCATCTGGAAAATCATAACCAAAATTCTAGTAACTTCGACGCTACTCGATTAGGGATGGGACACATCCGTAATGTAGGTCGGTATCGATAATTTTGTCTGATTTTAGTAAGGATTCAATAGCTTACATAGCTGGTTATATAATAAGACAGTTGATTCAAAAAATTAAGTGTGATATTTGCGTTAGTGCTTTAGTAACAGAAAAAAAAACAATAATTACATAGATTTATTATAGCTAAAGATAGAGGGGGATTATTATACCCATCAGAATCTGTGATTAAGATATGTCAGATGTCCGAAATATTTTTAAAAGACGGTTACATATCATGGCAAAAAAAATGCGCCAGTTCATTGGGTCATCGATATTCCAAAACATAAGCTATCATCAATTAGGGGAATTTCTTACGTCTAATCATATTACTGACTTAATGAAAGCTATCACAGCAAAATATATTAATATACGATTTCATCACCTATTAAAATTAAACATAAAATTATAAACACGGCAAGTAATTAAATAAATATGTGTTATTTCAAGGTTAGTAAATATTTTTAGTACTATCTGTTATCGTTTTTTTTTTTTGGATGGGAAATCATCAAATGACTTCTCCCGCTCTGGGCGGAGCGGGAGGGCGTGTCAGACTTTTACTGACTAAAATCCACCCGTGTTCCTTCAGTTGCCCATGTGCCAGAGTCACGGTATCTCTTTCGAACAATCTCGCGACCCTGGCAGGCATCGCTCCTAGCAGACACCTACATTGCTGCTGACATCTCTTTGAGGCGCGCGTGGAACACTACGCACCGTCGACTCGAGCCTGGTCCTTACCGGGCGGCGAGCTACCCATTGCTCGCCACCCGCAAGTTCGCGCCTACGGTGGCCGGGAGTCCGCTATCGACTCCCGACGATCTGTTATCGTTTCATTTATCGTTAGCTTCTATCAGCGGTTTCGCCCGCGTACCTGATTTTATGAAAATAACATTACCCCCCTACATACAAACATACAAATACCTCTTTAACATTGATATTTTAACGATAATCAACCTTTTCCGTTATTAAGCATTTGTATGATGTTAACAAATTTTTACATTGCTCACTCGAATAAATTACGTAACTGCAATATTAAAATATCGATATATTTCCTCATCTCTTGCTTTTATTTTGCTACTCACCAACAGAGATTACAAGTGCATGTGAATATGACATCTATTTCAAAGGAGCTAGCGTTCTGAATAGAATGAATTGGTTACAGCGCCATCTATCATTGAGTTGCTGAACTCGTTGTAAATTTGTCTATCTAAAGTTTCTAAACGAAAAACGTCTTTATTGTGTGTGTCATGTCAAATAATAACAACTTTCATGCCTTGTAATACGACTTAATTTTTGAAAGCAATACGAAGATGATTTGTAAAACTTGCGTGTGTAATTTGTAGCCAATCATATCACTGTTTTTTATGTGTGTAATCGACAATTTGCTATGCAAATGTGTGAGTTTGGCGACACTGGTTCCCGTGCTTAACCAGTGTAAGGGCACTTCTCTGTATTCTTTGTTCTGTGGCCAAAACCACTTGTCGCGGTATTTTGACCAGAAGTCCCAAAATTTCTATAGCAATGGGATCATGTCCCTACCTACAAGATGGCAAAAAGTTATCGAACAAAATGGTACCTACATACTTTAGTTAAATGTAAATAAACTTTATTAAAAAATGTTTTGAATTTTCTTAAAAAATGCGAAGAAACTTTTTCCCCAACCTATTATTAACTTTGGACTACCCCGTTGGTCTAATGGTTGCTAGCTCGACTGCTGATCGTGCAGTCCTGAGTGCGATTTCCAGGTCGGGCAAAGTATTATTGGGTTTTTCTATTAGGAATTTTCTTGCTTAGGCAATGGTGTGGTTTAAAAGAAGATGTAGTGACAAAAATTTAATAGAGTATGCTTAAATGGTTCGGTCATGTTGAGAGGATGAATGAAGGGTGGCTAACAAGGCAGGTGTGACACGCCGAGAGGAGATGGCATAGGCGAACATATAGTGCCATTATTGGTGATGGTCTTCAGAAAGGTCAGGTGCGCAGTACTGGTGACTGGTCACTGTTGCGTGTATGACCAGATGTATGAAGTAACAAAGCAAAAGGAGTATGTAAAGATCGTAGTAGGTGGCATTCTGTAGTTTCTACCTACACCCATGGAAAAATGGCGTGAGTTCATGTATGTCTATTAGAAATTAGTAAGTTACCGCCGAGACTTTGGAAGTTGGCAGTGTGATATACCCGTGACTCGAGAAGGCACATGTTAAGTGGTTGGTCCTGCGCCTGATCTCTCTCCGGTCGTGTTGGATTGCTGTCCAATCGGACTATGAGCACAAGTCACTATATACAGGGTGTGGCGTAAGTAGTGGTCCACCGTTCAGGATTCGATGAACCAGATAATTAACTATAACAATTAAAATTTTTAAACATTTTTACCCAAGGGTTCCGAAAATATTTCATTTTTGTCTTTTATTTACGAAAATTTCTACCTTTTATTACATATCTTTTGTAGTTTCAACAAAAACCATTACTTTTTCATTCTGATTTCTGTTAATTACTGCTGAATACTAGAGCTATCATGATAAATTATGATTTTTTATGTAAATTCAACTCTTTTGAAGAATAAGTTGGTTCTTCTCTAATTTTAACCTCAATTTTTAACACACCATCAAGTCCAAGAGCGATTTTTGTAAAAAAAAAAAACGCCTTGGGTAAAAATGTTTAAAATTTTTAATTGTTATAGTTAATTATCTGGTTCATCAAATCCTGAACGGTGGACCACTACTTACGCCACACCCTGTATAAATATTATAGATAAATTACACCCAGACACAGAACAAATGATTGTGTTCATCACACAAAGATTTGTCCTGGGTGGGAATCGAACCCACGACCTCAGTCTTAGCAGTCAGGGTCACTAACCACTAGACTAACAGGCCAGTCAAAATATAATAACAACAGTCAATAATATCCACCAAGTGCTTAAACGAGAATGGCATACCTCCATAATAAAAACTTTATACTTGCCATTGTCATACGTAATAGTTCCCCGAATTGATTGTATAGCCTGAAAAGAAATGCTTGCCCACTCATATATCGACGATTGGTGGATCGACGTAGATATATCGATGGATACTCTATCCAGGTTGTTTCGTCGACACCCGACCGCTGTAGACGGATGGGTGACAGGGCAACCTACTCCGGGATTAATTAACCTTGGCGATTTTGGGTGATTTTCGCGTTATCTTATGGCTTTTATTTTTGGAGTATAAGCTTTGGAATTTGGTACTTTTTAAAGGTAATTTAATGTCAAACATGAAACCGAGCCAAATGAAAAACAGTCCATCCATAATATCACTATTAAACCTCTTTTTAGTAATCTTCCTTTTTTTTCATCAACAATCATCCATAGACAGATATAAACTTGCTTACTTGCCAAAAACGGTGCTTTACGTTTCCTTCCTTAGATTTTCTTTTAAAAAACAAAAATAAGACGCACAATTAAGCATTTTGCTTCCCCTACTATAGTCTTCATCTTCTATTTAGTTCAGTGTTCATCCTATTTCTTCACGTGGGTGTCATAAAAAGCGACTAAGGGACTTACTAGCGAATGGGCAGCAGCGATCCGTATACATTTATGACCATACTGCCATTGCTTACCCGCTTGCTAAGGGAAAAAAAAAACCATGAGCGAAAGAAAAATTGTATGAAATCTCAGCTCACAGCCAGTCACATCACACATTTCATCCTAGCAACAATGTGTGAACGAATGTGAAATTCAATTCAACTCTCCAAAATGGAATACCAACGAGTATTCCAAATATTCATTGCGTGTTGCATTTTGTTCTGTTTTTAATCCTTTCTACACACTAAACAATCCCGAAGCAATTTTTTTTGTACATTTTCGGGTGGTTCTGAGTAATTTTCTCTTCCGCTTTGAATTAAATTGTTCTACTAGTGCGAATAGAGTTAAAAGGAACCTTGTTCGATTTTTTGCTTTTGTCTAAAAAGTACAAGCCATTGTGAAATGTAATAGTGTTTTAGAGCTTTCGTTGTATTTTCACTACTAAGGCTGGAGAGGAAGCTTTGAATAGGTTTGACATCGGTCTGACCGTTATAGATTTTTGTACTTACCTGACCAAGCGTCCCAAGTATACCTATTATTATTTATGATTAACAGTGAAAACATCAATGGTATTCAGTTGCATATTGTTTCAGAACACTGAAATGAAATGTTTATTTTTGGCAGTAGATCTTATAAGACACTTTTATACGTCAATGTTTTGCTGGTCAATATTTTTAACAAGTTAACTGCCATTGGGAAAAATCAGAAAAAAACAAAAATCTACTTAGTGTTATTTGACTTTAAGTCGATTATTGATTAAAAAGTGTTGGACACATAGTCCAACAGGGCATTTAATGTGTTAAAACTAGACGGTGCCGGCATTTCCTAGCTGACTATTCCCTGAGAAGAAATGCCGAAACAAACTAAGAGGTCATGATCTCTTCTAAAGTCCAAACAATGTGCATCTAAAAATGGAGGGACATGTCTGGGACGGGCTTTTGAAGAAAGAGCCATAGCAGCTTTGAGCTGACCTGTTTAACTGTTAGTCTCCCGAATAAAATAAATACAGTTATAAAAGGTCTGAAGGGCTAATTAACTCACTTTCTAAATTGGGATAGGTACTTATCTACAATTCACTAATGCTATCAAGTAGAATCTGAATTATAATGAAAAATATTGCTAAATTTTGTCTGCTCAACAACGACTAATAGAGAAGGGTAGAAAAAAAGGCATGTTGCGCAGACTCCAAATAAATTGAGTAAAGGGCAGGAGAATGACGAATGATAAATAACAATGTCTACTCAACATTGTAATGTTTTTCAACTATCAAAATGAAAGCCATTCCTACCGTCAGTGTGTCATGCAATTAACTCGCTGGTGCCAGCAGGAGCAGATACCACTTTCCATCGGCCGGTTTGCCAACATAACGTAAATAAACTAGTTAGCATATAAACCCATCATCTCCAAACCATAAACATATCTTCCTCAGCTCTAAGACTCACTAACTTCAGCAATATCTCAAGCACATCAAACACGGATTCTGACGGACCTGAAAAATGTAGCCGGCGTGATGTAGCGGCGCATTAGGTGTCGCAAACCCATATTTAAATGAGACAAATGACGGCGGTTCTCAACTTATTGAAGGGATCAGGACACAGTGGTGCTCGAAGAGCGGGTAGCATTTTTTGTGATTTTGAAAGGGCGTTTTGTTGACTACGTTACCTATAACACAAGATGAAGCGAGTCGTGAGACAACATGTTCTAGAACCAAAAATTCGAAGACATTTGACATTTACCAAGACGCACTTGGCGTGGTGTATCTTCTCTCTCCATATCTCGCTCACAGAGAGGACGCCTGTTTCCCAGCAGTGGGAAAATTATATGGTGACTATGTATAACATAACGCTTGTATTCCCGAAAGGGTTAGCCTGATTTATACTACAAATCCATACTCGGGTTGCTACTGAGAAATTCTAATGGAAACCCAACAACACTGCAGTAGACCCACCAGACCTCCACTCAACTGGAGGCAGCACTACGTTATTTGCTTTTCGTATATTACAGCGTTCAGAAACCGGGCGTTAATATATCACATTTTTTTTGTGGGAAAGTGTGGTTTTACAGGTGTGACTCACAGATGCAACATTACCCTTTCTAACAGCTTGATGTGTCATTTAATCGCCGCGCACTATGCGTTCTCTGAAGAGCGACTCGTCACTATTTGCTACTAATTTTTGTTTGCTCATAATCTTGGTTCTTTTTGAGCGGCAATAAAAACCAATAAAATGGCGTAACACATAGTTTAGTTATTCGCCAGAAAAGTGTTTCCCTCGGTATTCACTAATAATCATTCGTTTACTTACAGATTTTTAGCCCAATGGTCTTCTATTCTTGTTTACATTCAACAATCTTTAATTTTTTTTATTTCGTTATTTATATCCGCTAACCTCTCCCTCCTATAACCTCACCCCAAAACACCAGGAGCTCGGCTTTGAAAACTTGTTTGTTTCCACTCGAGAAGCGAAAGCGTTTGTATTTTTGGCATGAACCACGCTCAAAACAATGTTTACGCGAATTTCAGGCTGAGCAAGTGAGCCGTACTGTATGACTTTAACTTTACCAAGTTCAAACGTAATAATATTTGAGTTAATTTTCCGTTATTCTGTATCATCATTTCCCTTTCCTTTTTTGCCTTTGAAAGGCTAAAGTGCTTTTGGCTTAGTGTTATATAGTTATGTTTTCCGCAAGGGGTAGTTAGTTGTTTTAATTTAATTAAGCACGGAGCAAGATGGCGGAAGTGGGTGTCTCTGTCTTATTATTAGAATTTATGTGTTAAGTCCTATGTTTGCGTGAGTCTACGTGTTGTTGAATATCATGTGACGTTTTCCACCTATTTATGTCTAATCTAATTAGCCTGTATTGTCCCACTGCAGGGCAGAGATCTTCCTCTCCTTTTTTCACAGCATTCTCTTAGCGTCTTATGCTAGTGCTGGCCGGTCCTCGGTAGGAGTCAAACTAGTCCCGCCATCTTCGTCTCGGCCTGCAGCGACGTCGTCATGCGTTTAGTGGGAACCAATTGGTGGTTCTATTAGCCCATTTGTCATCTGACATCCGGCAGACATGTCCAGCCCAGTCCCACTTAAGCTGAGCAGCTTTCTGGGTAACGTCTGAGACCTTGGCATTGTAGTCGTCGTTCAAAACTCCGACTTGCAGTCTTACCATGGTGTATAGTTTTACTTAGCAACTGGATTGTGGAGGTCACACAGTTAGGCCCTTTTTTTTTTTTGTGGATGGGAAATCATCAAATGACTTCTCCCGCTCTGGGCGAAGCGGGAGGGCGTGTCAGACTTTTACTGACTAAAACCCACCCATGTTCCTTCAGTTGCCCATGTGCCGGGGCCACGGTATCTCTTTCGAACAATTTCGCGACCCTGGCAGAGTAGGCACTAACTTTGGGTGGTGATTAATATAACTGTCTAATGTCTTAACATTATCCTTTATTGGTCATGCACCGGTCCTAGCAGACCCCTTCAGTGCTGCTGACATCTCTTTGAGGCGCGCGTGGAACACTACGCGCCGTCGACCCGAGCTTGGTCCTTACCGGGCGGCGAGCTACCCATTGCTCGCCGCCCGCAAGCTCGCGCCTACGGTGGCCGGGAGTCCGCAATCGACTCCCGTAGTTAGGCCCTCCATGTAAAATTCAGCTGCATTAGAGTTAGACTGTGGGAAGAGGTTAGACATATTGATTGATATTTTACCCAACCTTTCCACTACAGACTGGTTAAAAATATCGATTAAGAAAACAAAGAACGTATCAACAGATCACCTCGTATTTATTTACTCATCTCATTCAATGAACCGCCGTCGCCCCAATTCTTACGAAACGTTAATAAAACGGTTATTGTTAGAACCGTAACTGGGGCACGTTACTAGTTCAGAATGACATATAGACGGACAGATGGACTGTTTTATAGTGTGCGACACAGCAGCTGAGATAATAACGTCATGTTTGTTTATAAGGTCGTGTGGAATTGAATTAATGTTTCGAATGAGAGACTAGTCTGCGGGTTGATTTTGTAATACAGTTTCAGTAGGAATGCCTTTCATTTTGACAGTTTAACGACATTCATTACGTTGTTGAGCAGACACATTTTGCTTTTGACAACCCGCAAGGACTGTCAAAGATCCAGGATTGACAGCTGGGACTAGGGTTGCCACCTTTTTTCTTGCAATTAAAGTACATTGTTTATTATAGGTAAGAAAAAAAAGTACATATATAAATAAAGTGTACCGTGTGGTGCCGGGCGTAAAAAACACACCAACACCACCCGTTCTTCCCGTGGGTGTCATAAAAGGCGACTAAGGAACTTACTAGAGAATGGGCAGCAGCGTTCTCTATGCATTTTACCACTATACTGCGATCGCCAACCCGCCTGCCAAGCGTAGCGATTATGGCAAAGCCCCCCAAATTGGGGAAGGCCTAAGTCCAGCAGTGGACGTCTTACTGAAATGATAATGAATGATGATGATAAAAAAGTATGATTTATTTGTCTTTAAAAACATTTTTTTTTTATTTCTTTTTGCAGTTTGTATCACATAAATAACGTTTAACGGAAAAGTACTTACGATTAAACTTTTCAAAATCCCAAAGAAATCAAATCTTGCAAAATAAAGTATTTTCGTGTACTTTATTGTTCACATAAAGTATAGAGTACAATTATGTGAAATAACGTAAAATATTTTATTATAAAGTACGGGTGGCAACCCCAGCTGGGACCGACAGGTTAACGTGCTTTCCGAGGTACGAAGAGGTCTTGGTATGGTCACCCGTAAATATAATAGAACAAACGCGGCAAGCTTAGCTATTACTTAGCCATCAGCCATCACGTTAAAGTAGAATATCAGCCTTTTACAAAGTTTGGTTCTGCAAGGAATTGTTATAAAGGCTGTGGCGTAAGTAACGGTCCACCGTTCAGAATTCGATGAACCAGATAATTAACTATAACAATTAAACATTTTAAACATTTTACCCAATTTTTTTTTTTACAAAAATTGCTCTTGAACTTGATGGTGTGTTAATTATTTTTTATTATTTATTCATACTCGAGTAACAATGGACTCATTAGGCATAGGCACACAATTATAAAAATAATACACATAAAAATTTAGAATTAAAATCAAAATCAGATTTAACAACTAAAAATTAACAGTCAAAAATTGAAAATTAACAGTCAAAAATAAAAATAAATTAACAGTCCAAAAATAAATAAAAAAGTAATCAATTAATATTAAAATTTAAAATCAGCAAATTGTCATTAAAAATAAAATAAATAAAAAATTGGGGTTAAAATTAGAGAAGAACCAACTTTTTCTTCAAAAGAGCTGAATTTACATAAAAAATCATAATTTATCATGATAGCTCTGCTCTATTCAGCAGTAATTAACAGAAATCAAAATGAAAAAATAATAGTTTTTGTTGAAACTACAAACAAATATGTAATAAAAGGTAGAAATTTCGTAAATAAAAGGCAAAAATGAAATATTTTCGGAACCCTTGGGTAAATTTTTTTAAAATGTTTAATTGTTATAGTTAATTATCTGGTTCATCGAACCCTGAAAGGTGGACCACTACTTACGCCACACCCTGTATATGTAGATAAATAGGCACTAACTTTTTTTTTTTTGGATGGGAAATCACCAAATGACTTCTCCCGCTCTGGGCGCAGCGGGAGGGCGTGTCAGACTTTTACTGACTAAAACCCACCCGTGTTCCTTCAGTTGCCCATTTGCCAGGGTCACGGTATCTCTTTCGAACAATCTCGCGACCCTGGCAGAGTAGGCACTAACTATGGGTGGTGATTAATATAACTGTCTAATGTCTTAACATTATCCTTTTGTAGTCTTTTTGACCGACATAGCTTGCAGAGTAAGCAGGTTAAAACGCAGTGGGCTGGCCATGTTTGTCGAAGGACCGATGGTCGATGGCGCAGACGAGTATCGGCGTATCGGCAAGCGTAGTGTGGGACGCCCCCCAGCTAGATGGACCGACAACCTCAAAAAGGTGTCTGGAACAGATTGGATGCGGAAGGCGAATGTCAGGATGTTGTGGCGCAGCATGGGAGAGGTCTAAGTCCAGCAGTGGACTGCGATAGGCTGAGTTGATTGACTAATTCGAGTCTTTATAAAATCCATAGAAAGACTTACGGTAGGCTATCTCAACCAAAAAACACAGCAATTACAAATGCATAGTATGTATGGAATCTCAACATGTACGTTCACGCAAACATACAAGACATTTCAACACTAGAATCAAACAACTTAAGGCAGTAAACACATTAGACATGACAGACGCGCGTCCAACTCGCAAGTCTGTTTACATCCTTCGTTCCCTTTTCAAAGACACTGTTTAATGTTTATAGGTAATCATTCGTCCGTTCATATAATCTGTTCCTAACGTATCTCATGATAATGTACACAAATGGATCACGGAAAACGTACTTACCTGTGGTTGCCAATTTTTTTGCCACTTTGAAGTTTTGCTTTGTCTAAATACTTTTTCTGGATATTCTAATTATAAATCGCCTTAAAAATGTTTTCGGATTGATTGAAGTTTACTCCTTAAGAATCGATTTTCATGTATGTAAAGGTCGGGGCATGAAAATGTACGGCAAGTAAAATCAAACTTTCTCCGTTACGTTACGTTATTGGGTACATTACGTTATGCGTTATGTTATGTTGACTAATCTATGTTTTTTATAATCGTTCATGGAGTAAGCTCTAGTCGTGCGTCGGAGCTGACACAATTTGGTTTATAACCTCAATTTTGGACGATGAATTTTCAACTAAAATATAATAATACGATTTAAACAGTAAGTGTTGGAAAAGCTGAAACCTTATTAATACACATGAACGTGTTACTAATTCTTTGTATTTAGTGATTGCGAGAGAATTTATACTGAACAAGATTTGTTTACACTTTTACGAGATACTTTAGGAACACACTATAGTTGGTATAAATAATATATAATAAATATAAAAGTAAGGAAAGGAGTCAAGGCTTTTGGGTTTGTTTTGATTTCAGTGTTCGAGTGTTTTGGTTATACTGACATTGTACGTTGATAGCGCACGTGCACGTGCAATTTAGTTTTGGCATAACCGATGGGCAGTACAATGATTCTAGATATATCCCAGTAGCGATCGATTAGATTCTGATTCACAGGGTCGAGGAAATTTTTAGGTATTTGACAAAAGCGCATCGCAGTAGCAAATAAAGTTCAAAATAGAGACGCGTTTGACGTTAGTTGTATCGAATGACCACCGAAATAAAAGTATTTTTTCAGTAAGTAGTATGTACCAATATACCTAACTGTGCGATATAAAGTAAGCCCCTTACGGTGTCCTACGCCTGTAGCACGCCTTAAGTGTTCAATGAAGAGGTATAAAAAACAAACCAATGACTAATTGGATGGATTGTAGGATAGGTATAGCATAGTATAAACTTAATCATGAGCCTTTAATGTTCCCACTGCTGGGATACAGGCCTCCTCTCAGTGAGAGGGAGTGGGCTAATAGTCCACTGGGCCCAGGCCGGTTTGGTAGATGTCACATGCCTTTGATTTTTAGGGTTCCGTTGCCAAATGGCAAAAAACAAAACCCTTATAGATTCGTCATGTCTGTCCGAGTATGTCACAGCCACTTTTTTCCGAAACTATAAGAGCTATGCTATTGAAACTAGGTAAGTAGATGTATTCTGTGAACCGCATTAAGATTTTCACACAAAAATAGAAAAAAAGCAATAATATTTGGGGTTCCCCATCCATAGAACTGAAACTCAATTTTTTTTTTTTCATCCATCCCATACGTGTGGGGTATCTATGAATAGGTCTTCAAAAATGATATTGAGGTTTCTAATATCATTTTTTTCTAGACTGAATAGTTTGCGCGAGAGACACTTCCAAAGTGGTAAAATGTGTGTACCCCCCCCCCCCGTTACTTCTAAAATAAGGGAATGATAAAACTAAAAAAAATATATAATGTACATTACCATGTAAACTTCCACCGAAAATTTGTTTGAACTAGATCTAGTAAGTAGTTCTTTTTTAATACGTCATAAATCGTAAAGCATAATTTACCTTTCATTCAGTCAACTCAAATATTTTTTTTTTTAAAAGACATTTAATTTTATAAACATAAACCGTATGCATAAACCGTGAATACCTGAAGGTTTGTACGGAACCCTCGGTGCGCGAGTCCGACTCGCACTTGGCCGGTTTTTTTTGGTTCTAGGACATGCCGGTTTCCTCACGATGTTTTCCTTCACCGTTTTGAGAGCGTGATGCAATAATTTAGTGCCTGCTTGGGTTCGAACCCACAACCATAACACGTATCCTTTCGTGTCGAAAGAAGATATTGCTATCACCAATCCTTTTGCCATAGGTACTGATTATAAGAACACACTTTACCAAAATTAAACAACAAATATAAAATCTAAGAGTTTCTGCAAACTAGGTGATTTATAGGGGAATGATAACGGACTAATAATGATCGTGACAAAGAATGAAAGACTGAATGAGACCTTCACCTTCACTCAACAAAAAAAAAAAAAAAAAACTCAAAGAACCATTCAAAAAATTTCCCACTATGACTAATCGTAAAACAACAGTGATTACGACATCTAACGGGAATCGAACCTGCGACCGTAACGAACCAGCCAATGAATGTAATGAGTGTTTTCATTCAATCTAGCGTGGGAACGAAAAAATACATTCGAATTCAGACTTGTTTGTTTTATACGGTTTTTCTTTCATTATGGGTATCAAAGTATGTTTTTGGGGCAGAGGTACCTATATCAAACTTACTGTGTTTCTGAAAAACAATAATAAGACCGTTTTAAGCTATGGATAAGTAATTATTTTCTTATACAAGGTGTTCATTTTGATATCCTATAATTCTAGGATATTAATGGGACCATGGCAAAAACAACTGCCATAATAACCAACCATGACAACAAGTCTTACTGGGGTATCGTACTACCCAGTAATTGGATTGTGGAGGACAGATAGGCAGTAACTCCATGTAAAATACTAGTATTTAGCTGCATCTGGTTACATTAGAAGCCAACCCTAATATGTATAGTCGAGAAAAGCGAGGCAAATGATGATTCACCGAATGCTTGGATACATGCATAAATAAAAATGCATAAATATTTATTTTTTTTTTCTTTTAAAATTGAAGACAGTTATAAATACTTTTATCCATTCAATGCTCAATCTTTATAGTATAAAACAAAGTCTTATTTCGTGTCTGTACGCTTAGATCTTTTAATCAACGCGACGGATTTAATGCGATTTTCATTAATAGACAGACTGTGAATCACTGTAATCAGAGGAAGGTTTATAGTTACAATACGCGGGCAAAGCCACTTGCAAAAACTGTTTAATATATAAACGAATGTCCCAAAACATAGTCACCGAGCCAGGCAACAATATTCACACATAATCAATATAAACTGACAATGATTGGCTCAACTGTCCACCACATCAGTTGTCAGACTGCATTGCGGCGCGGCCGGTGCCAAGTATTTACCGCAATCAATTGACTATCAGATAGTTAACGCGCTCTTGGACTATCTAGAGTGTACATTGTAACTGGTGTTGGTTGTAGCAGTGATTTGTTTGTTTTGATAGAAAGATATATGCTAATCTTGTCGTGGGATTTGTAGTTTGTCTATAGGCAATTTAGGATTTTAATTGAAAACAGACAAGAAATGGAGACTTCCTGTTGCAACTAATGCATCCAGTTTTCGAAAGCTTTATCATCAGCAGCCTATAATGTTCCCACTGCTGGGACACAGGCCTCCTCTCAGTGAGAGGGAGTGGGTCATAATCCACCACGCGGGCCCAGTGCGGGTTGGTAGATGTTACTATAATATGTCTTCCTGTCTTTTTTTCTCTTTGTATATTGGCATTTTGTACCTACTTCGTTACTTTGTTATCACAATGAATTATTATTTCATCCTGATTTGTATGTTGTGGTTGCGTCTTTTGTGTGCACCAAATAAACGTTTTATCTATCTATCTACTAGCTGACCCAGCGAACTTCGTATCGCCTAAGATTCAAAATGTTGTAATAAACCTTCCAAGTTTGACAACCTGGTACGCGGTGGTGATCTGGTAAGCGTTTTCTAGCTGATACTCATATGTTTGGGTAGCTCCTACTCGGTTATGATAACCTGTTACTTCGAAGGCATAAAGCGTTTTCTGGCTGACACTGCTGTTTAATAAGCTCATACCAAGTTATGACCGCCTGGTACCTCGAAGGCAAAGTTTTTGTCATACCACGTTTTATAGTGAAATGTATTCTCTTTGACGTTTTATGTCACATCACACGAGAACGCGGTCGAAGGGGATAAAAAGTATCCTTTGCCAAAAGCAAAAAAAAAAAAAAAAAAGTATCCTATGTCCTTCTCCTGGCTCTAAACTACCTCCCTGCCAATTTTCAGCTAAATCGGTTCAGCCGTTCTTGAGTTATAAGTGAAGTAACTAACACGACTTTCTTTTATATATATAGATTTACATGTCTTCGATTTCTTGGTTGTAAGACATGCCGGTTTCCTTACGATGTTTTCCTTCACCGTTTTGAGAGCAGTGGTGATGACTTAATTTACACAAATGAATGCGCCTACTTGGATAAAATTTTACGACCTACTTTCTCCTAAGTCGCGGCCGTTACCACTGGGCCACCCACAGATCACAGAACTAAAGGAGATATGAAAAGGGGGCGGGGCCGGTGTCACAGCAATATGCGCAAAAAGAGACCACATTACTCGCGGCACGTTTAGTTGAAGTTTGATCGTCGGCCAGGATTCTTTAAAATTGCCGTGTTGTTCTGTAGTGATTTGCAAAAATCGAAGCAATACCAGTAACTATAAGTCAAATGGAAACACATACCATCATTAAATATTGAAAATGATATGTTTTTCTAACTAAAAATTCAAAAACTTTATTACTTAGATTGATTTGTTGCTTTTGCATCTTTTTATTATGTGGCAGAATGATAGTCGCAATACTATATTATGCCAGTTTACAATACTTGCATTGTACTAACGAAAATTCGAACGCTAAGCTCTAACACCGCAGTGTATAATGAATATATCGAAACTAACAAAATACGTTAATAACGTGGTGCAGCCGCTGCTCGCAGTCGTCAGTTAGTGATGTGCATCGAGAGTCTTCGAGTGTGACCATGTCGATAATGTTTATATTGGCAACTGAAAATTAAGTATTTATAGTTCATTATATTCAAAAGTGTTAGGTACAATAAAATAAAAAAAGTATTATAACTAAGCGTTTTTTCATTTTCAATTTTTTATTTTTTATTTTAAAAATTTACGTAATTTACATATTCCACCCTTGTCACTTTTCATAAAAAAACAGTCCAAACATTCGATTTTTTTAAATAATAATATAATATTTACAATCAAAGAAACTCAAGTAGGTAGATGAAGTTAAAATACTTTATGCAGGCGGCCCTACCGCGTCTATGGCGTGTTTACGTACCGCGCGTGCTGTAGGTAATTATTTCAAGGATAGGGCCGAGTCAAAATACTGTAGATATTATTACCGTACCACAGTCGTCCGAATTCGATCCTGTCGGCATCAACTACCTACTATTTGTCTAAAATTGAAACTAGTTTGCTAGATGGCGTTATTTTAATTCCATTAGAAATATGTGTTAACGCGATCGAGTTTGAATATGAGTATAACAGTAGCCTAACTGAATTAAACCAAACCTGAATGTAGGTAGGCATTTTTGATTAAAATATATATATTTTTTTAAGATTAAGTAATATATTATTTATGTATACAGCATGATATGTAACAGAGAGCGTTCCCTTTAATGGATAACACATTTTTTTTTAAATATTCCCATTTGATTTTAGTAAAAGTTAACTATATTTTCGGATAGGTATATAAAAAAGAAATTATTTAAAGAAAATTAAACGAAGTTATTATAACACAAGAATGTGCTAAAATTAAATATCGATAAAAATAATCGACCATCGCATTCGACTCCCTAATTGCATGCGTGTGCATTGGAATAGCAAGTGTTTACAAGTGAATGCCCCGCCCATTCTATGTATGTGTGCTATTAGAAATTGATTTAGTGTAGCTGCTTTCTTCTTGGTGTGCGTGTTCAAATTTTAAGTGTGTGTCGTCAGTACACTATTTGTTAATGTTGTAAATATTTGGGTGGGAGATAAACGGCGACACTAGGACTTCTTACTATTCCGCAATGAAGGCATATCTCTCGATATCTATGGGGCCACCACTAACAACACCTAAACCTAACAAGAGATAAGAATGATCCTTACCACGAAATGTCAGAGTAAGGAAAACTTCGTGAGGAAAGCCCTCATCCCAATTTATGTGGGAGTCGGCTTAACATGTCCTTTTTCCACACTTCTCTATTCGTCGTCATCTCTGCTGTCAGGCCCTTTCTAGATATATTATCTTTAACTCTGTCCATCCACCGTGTCTTTGGTCTCCCCCTACTCTTGTAGCCATCGATATTCATATTCAAAACGTTCCTCACGACATTTTCCTCATTCTTGCGCATCACATGCCCAAAGCATTACAACCGAATTCCGAGTTTCCACGGGAACGTATCACCTGGATAAAAACCCTTGTTATAAAATATATGTGCCAAATTTCTTCCAAATCCGTTCAGTCGTTTTTGCATGAATGAGTAACATACAATCTATACAAACAAAAGTTTATATTTATATTAAAGTAGGATTAGTAAGAATAGTAATAAGGATAACAAAACACGATGCTCTTCTATTTATTCGCAACATTTTGAACTGAGAGTGAACGAAGAAACTCAGAGCAAAGGCCACGTAAATGACTTAAATGGTGCCCCAAACAATAGCCCAGTTAGACTCAACATAAATTTAAGTCTAGACTCAAACTACCCAGACGCATTCTAACAATCTAAGCAGGGAAATATTTCTAACATTTCCCAGTAACTTAGACGATTTCATTTCCATGGGATTTCCTACGAATCTGCATAACTTTGAGCGCGAACGATACGGCGGCAATGGAACTACCATTTTACATGTAAATTTCACTTGCGTACGCATTCGCGTGGCATACATTACCGGTTTACTTCGCTGCGTTAGTTTAGAAGGCGAAGAAGACGCGCAATGTATAATACTGGTCCTAAACTTACGCTAAGTAATCCAGGTGTTTGGTGTTGTAAGTTGTGTGACACACGGTCGTTGAGTTCAGCGAGCGGTGATTTTATTGAATAATCTTTTATGTGACTTTGCGGTATTAAAATATTTTGAGCCGACTACGGCGACGCAAACGGGAGGGCTATGATTTTGTCCGATCTGTATGTAAGTTCATCTGGTCCTTCTAAACTACTAATCATAATTTGACAAATGAGATATCGTTGGAAGAGTTTTGATCGTCCGCTTCCGAGGCTAGAGGTTATATGACGTCACATTAAATTGAATATGAAGTCGTCTTCTAGAAGACATTGAGTGAATAAAAGACGAACAAAAACAAAAAAGTCGTGTATTAATGTGTATATCTAGTGAGCTAACCGAGAAAGACTTGAAATTCATGTTCAATATTTAACTGGTGCCTACGTCTACTAGGAGAATTAATTTCAATGTTCTCAAGTGCAAATCTTTAGTGTCAGTTAAGTGTAAACTTCTGAGAGTTAGAGACAACAAACTGTGATAGTCATAACATCATTCCTTTACTTCATACACCACATATTACACAAATCAGTACATCAAGATTAACACTCCCCTTCACAGCACTACGCCGACTCATTAACAAAGTGTTCCCAAAGCCCAGACATCATAAATATGGTTCCAAATCCTTTTGTGACCATAATCCCTATTTCAAAGGCGTGGTCCTTTGACCGGGCAGTTGCGCACTTCACGTAGTTAAGGTCTACTCGAACTTGGGTCCAAGAATTAGCTTTGAGTGTCAACGTGACTTTGATGAGAGACTGCACTGGAGTGACAGTAGTGTGATAGGGATATATTGCAGACTTTGGATTGTATAGGAGTAGACTTAATTAAATGCGAGCTGCTTATCTCTAAATAATATAAATTCGTTGGTTTCGTCTTTTGTCCGTTTCTCCGCTTCCTCTAAACTAAGTAAGATTTCGATACGGTTTTTATTATCATTTACAGAAGGTTTACATGTGCATACTAAAGTAGAAAGATTGCATAGTGATTGTAATACATGCATATTTAATAGGTAAGATAGAAGTAGTGTTTCGTGTAACAGAAGCGTTCTCTATGCATCTTACCACCTTACTGCTATCGCTAACCCGCCTGCCAAGCGTGGCGATTATGGCAACTCTACCTATGGTTCCCGATTTCGATCACAAATATCTGTCCCCAACTAGCTCGATACCATGTTCATATAACCTTCCACCCGTATAACGCAACGAAAATCGGTGCACCGCCAAAGTCCGGGCATAGTTAGCAGCTCGCACATTTAAATAACTTGCAAATTATTCAGCTGAGCGACGCATTGTTTAAGAACCGTCTCTTTCACTCTGCGGCACCTTTTTCACTGTTAGTTAGCTGTTGTTGCGCTGCTCGTGTGAATTTTTGTTGCTGGGCTGTGCGGTTTTTCGGGGGATGGCTTTTAGGTTCAACTTTCATCTGCCTAGCCTTTTCCCAAATATGTTGGCGTCGGCATCCAGTCTAACTGGATGCAGCTGAATACCGGTATTTTACATGGAGCAACTGTCTATCTATCATGGATGGCCGATGGGGTCGGAAGGTTCTGGAGTGGCGACCGCGTACTGGAAGACGGAGCGTTAGAAGGCCACAAGATGGACCGATGACCTGGTGAAGGCCGCAGGAATACGTTGGATGCGAGAAGCACAGAATAGGTCGAAGTGGCGGTGCTTGCGGGAGGCCTATGTCCAGCAGTGGACGTCTTTCGGCTGAAATGATGATGATGATGATGACTGTCTATCTGAGCTCCACATCCCAGTTACTGGGTAATAAGATACCCCTTGGTAAGACTCTTTGTCAGACTTTAGGGGACTATTTATAGCAAAAAAGGTATGTGAGGAGGTGTGAAGGTGTGAAGCAGGTGGCGTTCTGTAGTTTCTGCCTACCCTCATGGGAAAAAGGCGTGAGTTTATATATGTATATATATAGTTCTTCTGTACCGTGTGGTACCGGACGTAAAGAATAACACCACCCCATTTCTTCCCGTGGTTGTCGTAAAAGGCGACTAAGGGACTTACTAGAGAATGGGCAGCAGCGTTCTCTAAGCATTTTACCACCATACTGCGATCGCCAACCCGCCTGCCAAGCGTGGCGATTATGGCAAAGCCCCCCCAAATTGGGGGAGGCCTAAGTCCAGCAGTGGACGTCTTACGGCTGAAATGATGATGATGATGATGATAGTTCTTCTGTATGTGGTTGGTTGAATTTTTGTCGTGTATATAGTCAGAAACACAACCGTCTTATTACCGGTTTTACCAAGGGATACCGTGTTACCCAGTCACTGGGTTGTGGAGTTTAGATAAGCAACTACTCCTTACAAAATACAGATATGTAGCTGCAGCCAGTTCGACTAGAAATCGGCCCAAACATATTTGTGGAAATTCTAGCCGTGTAGGTAAAGTTCTACACACTAGCTACTAGATTAACTTTGCGACTATTCCATTACTAGCTGTTGTCCGCAACTTCGTCTACATTCCAAGATAAAAAGTAGCCTATGTCCTTACTCAAGTCATAGTCTATATTTGTGGTAAATATCATTCAAAATTCAGGATGAAATGTCCTTAGTTCTGACTAGTCATGGTCTATCTGTGTGCCTTTAATCACGATCCGTTCAGCCGTTTAAGCGTGAAAGCGAAAAACCTACTTCTCATTTATAATATTAGATTAGGATGTGTTAGTAAAACATTTTCCCATTGACTAATATCAAAGAATAGGGTATTTTCCACTTTTTTAAAAACTATTTAATTTTGAAGACTGTGAAGGAATATTTAACAGAAAAATATTTTTTTTGTAATTAATCTCCATTTTCTGCATTAGAAGTGATTAAAATCTAATTTATTTTCAATGGTTTTAAATTTACCGCCAAAACGCTCCGTACGATAACGTTTACCACGGTGACGTCATCTTTGTGTAAACAAGTTCTAAACAAGTTGTAAACAGTATTTCGATCAAATAATTTCGTATCTCAAATGGATAGAAAATGTTATTACTGGTGTGTGGTGCCTCTGTGTACAAATACTTTAAAAAATGCGCCACATAAACTATTTATACCTCCTACTCCGTAGCACAAAAATCGGGGTTGTTTGCAAAGAAATTTCCAACTATAAAAACATCTACTGTGGGCAGATTTGCACTATCGGCTTTTATAAAACCAGCTTCCATTGTATTTCCATTAATCCCTTCCAAAAATCCGAAATATATCCTAAATCCACTCCGAGATTTACAGATCGAGCACAGATCACATACCTAAGTCAAAATTCAATACACACAAAAGTGACGTCACACGGTAAACGTCAGCGCACCGAGCGTTTTGGCGGTAAATTCAAAACCATTAAAATAAATTAGATTTTTTTCACTTCTAACGTGAAAAAATGGACATTGATTAGATACATTTTATTTTTCTGTTGAATATTTCTTCCCAGTCTTCAAAAAGAGACTGTTTTTAAAAAAAACGGAAAATACCCTATTCTATGTATTTTCATGAACACTACAAAACACATTGTTTTCATGCGAAACAGCTTCCTTCAGAACAGATATCACACAAGCAGTTTATGTAAGACAAGTTGTTGAGGATATGTAAATTTTGGTAACATCATAACGTGCTGCTCCATATATTATCAACTAACTGCAGTATTATGTAGTCCTGGTACTTGCAGATACGTGTTGGGTTATCTGCCTAGTGATTATAATGTGTAAAGAGGGGATGTATGGAATATTTAACTTTGATCACCTTTTTAGGGTTCCGCCCCTCAAAAGGAAAAAGCGGAACCTTTATAGGATCACTTTGTTGTCCGTCCGTCCGTCCATCCGTCCGTCTGTCAAGACCCTTTTTCTCAGAAACGCGTGGAGGTATCAAGTTGAAATTTATATCAAATACTCAATTCTACTGTCCCTTGGAGCTGTGAAAAAATCAAACTTCTAAGCTAACGCAATCAAAAGATATAGCCGTTTATACCGCAAATTTCCACAAATTTTCTCGCAAGGGAATCAAAACCTAAAGGGTACTTCCAGTCGATCTAGAATTTTGAAATTTGGTACGAAGCAACGTCTTATAGCACAGATAAAGGAAAAATTGCGAAAACCGTATTTTTTTAGTTACATCATATAATAAACAGAACAAAACACAGACAGAAATAAAACCAAGCCAAGAAACAGAACAGAACTACGACTCGATTGTCGTGATGGGTGAACTTTTACTTATATACCTACAGGTTTGTACGGCACCCTTGGTGCGCGAGTCCGACTCGCACTTGGCCGGTTTTTTTATTGGGTGTCAATCATCAATCCCGCTTTGGGTGGAGCGGAAGGGCGTGTCAGACTTTTACTGACTAAAACCCACCTGTGTTCCTTCAGTTGCCCATGTGCCAGGGCCACGGTAACTCCTTCGAACCAACCCGTGACCCTGTCAAAGGCCCTGACTTTGATGCCCTGGATTTGAACTGCATGTTTTAAAAAGTTTTAGAAAGAAATTATCATTATATTACATAACTAGCTGACCCGACAGACGTTGTCCTGTCTCTTTGATGATATTTGAGCACGCATTCTGTCAATTCTATGTCAAATGTCATAATGTTACATTAAAAAGTTTACATTGTCCTATTTGTTAAGTATTCTTCTTAAATAAGTGTTCTTAAATTTTCTAATTTTCCGCGCAATTTTTTTATTTTTTTCTTTCATAAGAACCTTCTCCTAACAATTACAAACACAACAAAAAAAAAAAGTTAAATCGGTCCACCCGTTCACGCGTGATGTCGTGACCAAGGGAAATAGGGATTCATTTTTATATATATAGATTTTTTTTTTTCATAAGAACCTTCTCCTGACAATTACAAACACAACAAAAAAAAAAGTTAAATCGGTCCACCCGTTCACGCGTGATGTCGTGACCAAGGGAAATAGGGATTCATTTTTATATATATAGATAGATAGATTATTATACACCTATGATCCTATGATCAAATGAACTTCACAAGCAAACTTCAATCAATATTATATGATTCGCTTCATTCGTAGATATAATGACTTGGTCAGTAACTCCATGTAAAATACTGGTATTTAGCTGCATCCGGTTAGACTGGTAGCCGACCCAACTTAGTTGGTAAAGGTCAGGCAGATGATGATATATGTATGTACATATGCCATATAGTCCTCCTTATCAATTTCGATGAGGCAACCAGCCCTTTTGAAATATTTTTTTCTACGAGTGAGCCATATTATTATATGACTCACCAGACCTAATTATTTGCAATAGAGTTAGCCGGCGGACTTAAAAGCCTCAAATAAAGAATATTAAGAAATCTTAAGTTTTTGTTTATACATTAGACGAAGCATAGCAGAGCTAAACATAACTGTCATGATTAGTACACAAACTAATAGCGAAAAAAATCTATCCTTTTTTGTAGAGTACTATGCATCGACACTTGCACGGCAGGAGCTTATGCCATCCTCGTAACCGAAAACCACAAACTAACACAAACACAAATTTATATCACCAATCTTACACGACATAACTCCAACAAAGCCTCCGTAAACCCAGGAAAACATCTGCCAGAATGCCAAAAATAATTTTGTCTGAACATCCATTTCTAACGACTAATTAGGGGTACGTGTCAAAGCGACTTTGGAAGTCGGCATAAAAGCCTTTTTATCGGGCCGAGACTGATTGCTCGGAATTACTCAAGGATTTTTTCCTTCCCTTGTCCTAAAGATTGACTACGCTGCATTAGTTAATGTTTTAGATAAAACGATTGATGCTGCAAAGTTTTGGAGTTGCCAAGTTAAAATTATGATGCTGCAGTTAATTTTGGAGTTTGTAGAGGGAAGTAAATGAGACGATTAACGGAATTGGTTCAAGTGTCATCAAACTGAGTGTTATTTGAGTTTGTTTGAATTAGAGACCGTCACCATCAAAGTATGTCATCATCATCATACCAGCAGAAAGTTCACTGCTAGACATAGGGCTCTCCCAAAATGGAGGCTTTTGCTAGAATCGCCACGCTTGGCAGGCGCGCAACATGGTAAAATCCATAAAGAACGCTGTTGCCCATTCTCTAGTAAGTCCCTTACTCGCCTTTTACGACACCCACGGGAAGAAATGGGATGGTGCTATTCTTTACGTCCGACACCACACGAATGTCCAGCGCTACACGAATGTCAAAGTATGTCTTTTTAAACGGTTTTATTTGACTGGACTGGTCTGTTAGTCTAGTGGTTAGTGACCCTGACTGCTAAGACTGAGGTCGTGGGTTCGATTCCCACCCAGGACAAATCTCTGTGTAATGAGCACAATCATTTGTTCTGTGTCTGGGTGTAATTTATCTATAATATGTATGTATTTAGAAATATATAAGTATGTTCATCAGTTGTCTGGTTTACCATAGTACAGGGTCTGCCTAGTTTGGGATCAGATAACGTTGTATTGGTTGTCCTAAGATAAGATATTATATTTATTTATCATGCCATGCTTGTTTTCTGGATCAAATTTGGTTATTAGAATAGAATAGAATAGAATTTTATTTGACATAAAGTACACAGATACAGGGTAATACTTAATCTATATGCAAATAGACTGGTACAAGATAAATGATGATGATGTTATTGAACCTTTAGTTCTTAACTCATTACCTGTCGACAAATCTTCTTTAAAATAAAACTGTTTAATTTAAAAAAAAAAAACTAGTACCCATTTTATTTCGTTTATTATTTTGCAAGGCATCCCAAGTACCTTAATGTTTTCTATCTTTCAAGCCGCGGGATTGCGTGGATATACTGGTCACGGGAAAGACCTCAATGAGACTCACATAGACCAAGAAAGCATGTCACAATAGGGAGGAGTCTTGTACTCAGCAATGGAAATGGAAATGAACAGAGCTGCCAATAATGATGATGACTGGTCCAATACTTAATGATGTTTCATCAAGCTAAAACGACGTCTAACTTAACATAAAACGTAATTCACCCCAATTCACCCCTAAAAAGGTCAAGTTAATTCCGCCATCATTATCAACGCTTTCATGAAAACCTCTTTGTTTGGCCCTTTTTAAAGAATTACATCAAAAACAGGGAAAAATTCGACACCGACGATCAAAACTTTTTGTCCTTTTTACGCCTTCAAAAGACCACCTGAAGACTTTAATTGCAGGACTCCGTTAATTAATAAGGATCTTCAAACTTTAAAAACTTCAAAGATTCGGGCAGGGCTGCCACGCGGGACTTACGAAAGTGGGGCAAAAACTACATAAGACAAGCATCAATAAAAGTTGTTGTTTAAAACCATTTACCCAAACATGTAATAGATCTTTCTTATCATGTCCGTGTGGTGTCGGATGTAAAAAATTGCATAACCCCATATCTTACCGTGGGTGTCGTAAAAAGCAACTAAGGGACTTACTAGAGAATGGGCAGCAGCGTTCTCGATGCATTTTATTGCGATCGCCAACCCGCCTGCGAAGCGTGGCGATTATAGGTAATCCTCCCAAATTGGGGGAGGCCTGTGTCCAGCAGTGGACGTCTTACGGCTGATATGATTAAGATGATGACCGAAACCCATATCAAGTTAAAATAAAATTAATAGATTTCTTAAACCCGATTCCATGAAATGAAATGAAATGAAATTTATTTTGCAAGAATTGTAGTACATTACAGATGGTCGGGTTATTTTACAGTATCTAATACAATTCGCTAAACCTAGCATGCAAAGTAATTGATAACATTAATTAAATAAATGAAGATATTAAATTCGAATACAAATCATAGTTATTAAATTAAGAATAATAAAGTCAATCATTTTTTTCAAATTATAATAGTAATAAATATCAATGTTAATTCTTATAGTTTAGGTACTCATTCACAGAATAGAATGATTTTTCTATTAGCCATTTGAATAAAACTGTTTTAAAGCGATTGACTGGCAGTTCCCTATATAATTTGGGTAATTTATTATACATCCTTATGACCATTGGAAAACAACTTCTGTGATATAACTGGCTTTTCATTCGAGGAATAATTAATCTGTCAGGATATCTTGTGTTAAACGTAACACTGTCTCCAAGACGTTGAAATAATTCGGTGTGCATTTTAACAAATTTACAGCACTCAAATATGTACATACTGGGAACAGTTAATATATTTAAATCTTTAAAAAGAGGTTTACATGAAGTCAATGGTGGCACATCACAAAGAGCACGGATACATTGTTTTTGGGCTATAAACACCCTATTTATAAGGACAGAATTTCCCCATTGAACAATACCGTATCTAATGTTGGAAGCCACATAACCATGATACGATACATGGTAACTAAGGACCAGATTTTAGGTATCTTTAGAGGTCGTCTACGTGTCGGGGCTCTAATTTAGCCTAAAGATCTGTTTACGTACCGAACTGAGTATGAAGACGATAAGATAGAGCCTTTTGTCATGGAATTGGTTCATGTGTCGCGAAGTTTATTAATTAAAATAATATCGACGGTTGAAAGGCTATTTGATCTAAGCGACATTAAGAACTAGTGAGTGGATTTTGGTAAATGTAATACAGTTTTTCCGAAATCCACTCACTAGTTCTTTTATAATGATTTTTTAATTCGAAAAATAAAACTTTGAATCAATCTCCTGCAATTTTCAGCAAATGTCGCTTAAATCATATAGCCTTTCAACCGCCGATATTTTAAAAACTAAAAACACGCTTTCATAGAAAACCAAACTCAAAAGTAGAAAATTATTGAAAAAAAAGCGTGGGGTGTTATTTTAGGTGTTTTTTAATTGATATCAAGCACCCCACGGTTTTTCCCACTGTTTAATACTTTTAGTTTGATTTTCTATGAAAACGTATTTTTTAAACTATAATTTATTTTCTATTTTAGTTCAGCTAGCTACAAAAACTGGTATTTCGTTTTTTTTTTTTTTGTTGTCCTGTTGATCCTGGCAGCCAGGATAATGACATTTATGAAATTATTGTACTGTCATTGGTCCTTGAAAAGTGTGCAAAAGGTGAAAAGTCACGATCAAAGATTCCTTTACATAGATACATGGTACCAAGAAAGTGTGCTAAAAACTAAATGAACTTTTCTTGATAACCCTAATTTGCGAAAAAGACGGTAGGACATCGGCGACTGGGCTTACAACACAGGGATCCAAAACTCTTTGTGAGGACACAAGTCAAAAGTTTTTGAGTAATTACAGTTGATCCCTTTCGGCAGTCTGAATCTTCAATGACAATTGGGTTAGTAATTATTGAAGAACATTTTTATTGGAGAACTCTTGACAAGTTTTGAGGAGAGTTCATCTTTAACTAGGTGGCTTTTTAGCTAATATATTTATTTAAACTGGTGTTTGGTATCAATGGAAGAAGCAGAATTTAGATTTTGGTGCCAAAATCTAGCAACAGCAAAGTGGACTAAGCCAACGTTGAAAACTGAAAAGACCAAAATTGTGACGGACGTGTGCAGACGAATGAAGTCGCGGATTCCACTAGTGCATTTATAAGATCATACATTAAGGTTTTAATAATTTCAAAGAATTGTATTTTTAACCGTTCCTAACTTAGTCTGACAGACAGACTGTCAAAAATAACTCTACATTTGACGTACACTTATTACACACTTTTGTATTATTATACACTTTTCACACGATTCTAACATTAATTGTCCGTATTTATGCAAAATACAAATACTAATTTAAAAGTGGTCACACAAGGTATACTATTTTTTGTATAAGAATTTAGACCATTTTTAAATGAGTATTCTTCAAAAAAACTAAATTTGTCGTGTGGTTCCATTTTGCATAAATACGGACAATTGTCATTGAGACGAAATAACCAAAGACATACATTTGGAACGTTTCTTTACATGTGTTGTATGTACCCGTTTATCAAGAAATTCTATGACGGTTATAAGACAGTTGTCATTATCATTATTTCACCCGATAGACGTCCACTGCTGGACATAGGCCTCCTATAATTTGGACAGGTTTTACATAATCGCCGCGCTTACCTGGCGGGTTGGCGATCCCAGTATGGTGGTAAAATGCGTAGAGAACGCTGCTGTCCATTCTCCAGTAAATCCCTTAGTCGCCTCTTACGACACCCACGGGAAGAAATGGGACAGTAGACAAGGTTTGAAATAACGACAACACTATTAATAAATAGATTACGAAAACAAATGATTATAATTATAACCTAACTAATGCCTTAAGTTTCGATAACTTAATAAATGATTAAAAGCCTAGTCGACTGGAAAAGAGATACTTTAAATATAGTAGCAATAATATTAGCTGTAAGCAATTTATCTTATAGAAACCTAAGTCAAACAACCTAACACAATCAATATGATCGTTCGAATATTACTTGATAATATTATTCTGTACACATTGTCAAGTTTACTTTAGGTAATGGATGGGCTTGACCCGTCATGCGATCCTGTCAGCTATTAATTAAATAGTCTGTAATTACCTTTGATTAAAATAAAACTAATAGATATGTAACGTTCTTACGTTAGGTATTCAAACAGTGACTCTTATACGTACACAGACACATTTACTCACACAAACAATCGTTATTATTACACGCCAACAAAGAGACAGAATAATGCACAAAGGTGGCGTGCAACCAAGACGGAGCATCACGGCTCTTCGAGAAACGCACGTCACGCCGAGCGACGACGGCGACGCGGCGCCCTGTTCTAGCCGGACGTGTCGCACACTAACTCATTCTATGTTTCTATCCCGCTCTACAAAATGGCGAACAAATTCGAACGGGTACAAATTTATTTAATCAAATCTTTAAAAAATAATAAGAAAACTGTACTTATGAGTGAAATGTGATGCCGGGTGATTTATTTTTTCTTTTAGAGTGGTTCATGCACCCAGTGAAGGCACACGAAGGCATTGTTTTTCTTTTTAGTGCGTTACTAGCGTATTGGAATATGCACGCACGCACGTCTCAATCGAAAGCTAGTCGTATTGCGACTGAGAACAATTAGGCGCCCGGGACCTAATTTATGCGGTCCATGCGCTATCGTCTAGTGACACATCTTCCGCTAAATTTATTTTAATCAAAGGTAAATTACTCATACATGTGTATTTTAATTAAATTGTTATTATTTTCGTTATATGTCATATATCTGTAACATGTCTGTCTGTCAAGTATGTACTATGTATTGTATGATTAATAATGTAAGGTTGCTGGATATATAGCAATTGCTTTGCGTGGCATTGGGAAAAGCAAAAGTAGCTCATCTGATTTATTAATCTGCCTAACTTATCCCTAACTATATTGATGTCCGTTTCCAGCCATGCCAGATATAGCTGAATACCTGCGACTTAGCTATCGTTTGCCAATCCCAGAGGAAATGTAATAAATAGTAGTTTATGACTGATACATTCTGGTCCACAAACTACCTCTATGCAAAAAATCATGACTAACTGTTGTTCTATTGTGGCGTTGAAGAAGATTATGGCTGCAATGGAATTTAAACTTTGCCATGTACAACATTGAGTTTGTTATTCAAAAACTAGATTTTAATAACAGGTTCTGAATTAAAATATAGCAGTAATACTCTTAAGGTAATCGTCAAGGTAATGTGCGATGGGTCAAATAGTGTGCTGAATTGATGGAATTCCGACTGGACACCAGATGAACGACGATAAATAAGTAAATAAATATACTTTAATCCATAATCAAAGGTAGCGAGTACTGACGCCAACTCAGCGTACTCCCTTGTGCTAGAGACGAATCAGAACTGTTCCGTGAATAAATGTAGTGAAGAAATAATTGTGACAGTCACATTTTATTATAAAACGTCAACGTAAAAATGTCTATGTCAAGACTCCAAGAAAGTAGAAATCACTCACCTCCATCCTCAGGAATATTAAGCAGCTTCTTCGCACCAGGACTGGGGCCCCGGACTGCCGACAGCGCCCTCTGCAGCGTCTCACTCATAGGCTTGCCTCCAGCGCACTGCCCGAACACTGTCACTATCACTAGACACCGCACTACACTAACACTCAACCCCTGCACTCTCCGCCAGCTGGAATCTTGCTTGCCCATCTCAAAACGGATTGATGCCATCGGTGCTTTAGGGTCGGATCCAGCTGCTACATTTTTTGGGACATCTAGAACAAAAGAAAGTGGAATTAATATAGGGATTGTTCAGACCAAAACTAGTATGAAGTTTTGACATTTCGCGAATAAGCATTAATCTATACTAAAATTATAAAGCTGAAGAGTTTGTTTGTTTGTATGTTTGTTTGGTTGAACGCGGTAATCTCAGGAATTAGTGGTCCAAATTGGAAATTTATTTTTGTGTTGGGTTAGCCTATATATTGAGGAAGGCTATAGGCTATATAACATCACGCTACGATCAAAAGGAGCGGAGCAGCAACGAAATAGACGATAACTGGCAGGCAATTCGATGCGACGGGAAAGGTCAGGGGAGCAAAAATTTGACGCGGACGAAGGCGCGGGCAGAAGCTAGTTGTTAATAAACATAAACATATCATATAATTTTTTAATGACCATAGGGATCCACGAATGGGATTTAGGTCTTTTTTCGGAAATCCACCAGTCTGACTAAATGCTACCAAGGAGTTAGTCGTTTTATACGGGCGTGAAATTTCTTGTTTCATTATATATCCTATACCATCGCATAGCCTTAGATGGGATATCATCAAATGACGTCTCCCGCTCTTGGGCGGAGCGGGAAGGCGTGTCAGACTTTTACTGACTAAAACCCACCCGTGTTCCTTCAGTTGCCCATGTGCCAGGGTCACGGTGTCTCTTTCGAACAATCTCGCGACCTTGGCAGGCTTCGGTCTTGGCAGACCCCTTCAGATCGCATCGCCTGCCCGCGATGTTACTTCGTTTTTACTTAGCGTTCCTTCTGACTTTTAGCATGAGGAGTAGCGAGTAGCGTGATGTGGAATACCTTCATCAAGAATTGAGCATTTTATTCCATACTTCATCCATCATTCTTCATATAGCAATCGACATGTATACTCAAACTTTCCAGACGATATTGACCTCAATTCTACATTTCACATGCCCGTGACAACCGATTTTCGCACAAATATGCTAGTACCCTATGACAGTGTATATATAGTATACCAATCGAGAGTCCACGGCAGATCTCTGTCGGCTAAAGAGGACTTTCATGATGTATCTTCCCACTTAACAAATAACGACCAAATTATGGTTTTTGACGATGAAACCAGAAATAAAAACCAAGTCTCCTTGAAAAAGTTAAAACACTTAAACTTTCACACGTTACAAAAGTCACCTTAATCGAAAGCTTACACCTCCATAAAATTACAAAATCCATTTACACGTAAAACATCGTCGTAATCTGATATAATTTAACTAATTAGACAGTCCAATTAATACGAAAATATCTCGCAAACGGCTAAACATGCCTTATTAATGTTAAAATGTTAACAAAATCCGCTTTGATATCGTTTTCATCTTTATTTAATTATCGCTTCTGAGTTTTGTGATTTAATTATTTATTTGGCTCGTTCTTAGGACCAGAATGAACAAATTTCTTGTTGCTATAGGGTGTTTTATTAATTATAATAATATAGGTCATAGACTGGTTTTACTAAATGGGCCTCAAAAGAAGGCTGAAAGTCACCCAAAAGTCAATGGTGAGGCCTATGCTTGGCGTGTTCCTACGCGATCGAATTAGAAATGAAGAGCTCCGTTGGAGCATCAAGCTAACCGACATAGTCTGATGAATTGCCAAACTAAAGTGGCACTGAGCAGCACATCCAGTGGATTCTTGAGACCTTCACAAGGTCATCGCTCAATATCGTGGGGGCCACTCCAGAACCTTACGGCCCCATCGGTCTTCTGTTTGGAGAGAAATATGCCGTGGCCACTGCCAAATCGCCTGCCGTCAAAAGCCGTAACTCCAGTATCCCAAATCAACCTCTGAAATAGGTACACAAAAGTTTTCTACGCTGGTTTCGAACCACCAACCACGTGCTTGAAAATCTGCTTCTAAAACCGGGCACCACGATGCAGTGGAAAAAGTTTCTGTACAAGTTTAAATAAGATGATATTAGAACTTATGTTAGTGGGCTTCCTTACGTAGGTAAAATGTTTAACTTTAAACGATTTCAATAAGAGGTCTAGATTCTACTCGTACAAGTGGTACGGCAGCTGGGAACCTGAATTTATATTAAGATTATGTTAGAGTAGAAATAAGTTTAAAGTGAGGGGTTGGCGGGACTAATTCGACTCTTTTCAGGGTTCCGTACCCAAAGGATGACAGTTAAACCCTATTACTATGTCTCCGCCGTCTGTTCGTCTCTCTATCAGCGGGCTGTACCTCATGAACGTAGTAGGTAGACAGTTGTTTTCACGAATTGTGTATTCTTTTGTTAATGATACTTTCTAGTCGTTTTGCCTTATGATATGGAAACTTTCGTGTCAAAGTCCCAGATGCTTGGTTTTAAAAAAAACCGGCCAAGTGCGAGTCGGACTCGCGCACCGAGGGTTCCGTACAAACCTGTAGTGTTTAATACCTCTACGCGTTCATGAGGAAAGGGGTAGTAAGTTTAAAATTATTAAAAATATTTTTATTATGTGATGTAACTAAAAATTTACGGTTTTCGCAATTTTTCCTATATCTGTGCTATAAGACGTTGCTTCTTACCAAATTTCAAAATTCTAGATCGACTGGAAGTACCCTTTAGGTTTTGATTCCCTTGCGAGTTTCGAAAATTGGCGGAAATTTGCGGCATAAACGGCTATATCTTTTGATTGCGTTAGCTTAGAAGATTGATTTTTTCACAGGTCCAAGGGACAGTAGACTTGAGTATTTGATATAAATTTCAGCTTGATACCTCCACGCGTTCTTGAGAAAAAGGGTCTTGACAGACGGACGGACGGACGGACGGACAACAAAGTGATCCTATAAGGGTTCCGCTTTTTCCTTTTGAGGGGCGGAACCCTAAAAATTGGCCCCACATAGAGGAATACTTAGACAGGGAAAACTGCATAGAGGACTTTGCCCTACAGTGGGACAAAATAGGCTGATAATAATATCAGCCAAGAGCTTCAATCAACACCTGAGGAGGCTGTCTCGTTGGACAGCTGGATCAAGGGTTTGATTCAGAAAGCGGTACTTCTGGACACGGCTTGCATTGTTAGAAGGTTCCACTCTCTGGAGCCATGACTGCCGGTAGCTTGGACCCAGTTCCCAACGGGGGGGGGGGGGGGGGGGAAGCTACGCTAAAATTATGAAAATGTATACAAATAAATAAACGAAAACATAATTACAAACCGAAGTTCAGTCTGTCAGACTTCTACTGACTAAAACCACCCCGTGTTATGGCACACCTGCACCGGGGGTTCAAATAACCTAACCTAACCTTTCTGTAATGTTTTTCATTTTTGCGTTTAAAACATGGAACACATAAGAAAGGTGTTCTGATTTCCAGCAAAACAAAAAAGTTTGTTAAAAACAAAAACATTCGGTCTAGGTTTCTTGGTTACCAGTGAAACTTTCGAAAAAATTCCCGATTAACAAACTCGAATCTCGAAACAGCATTATAAATGTATAAACTTCCAACGTATGGATGCACCGACTTCAAACTTTGGAAGTCGTAACTTTTAAAGCCAACTTCTCACACGTCGGCGCTTTCTTGCGGCTTTGTTAGCTTTTTCTTTTATAAAAGCTATCTTTTTACCAAAGTTATATTTTTTACGTTGAAGAGTAAGTACTTGAAAGAAGTTTGTAAACTAGAAGGATTGTTCACCGAATATATGAATGTCATACTCTTTAGTGAATTTATAAGGCAGTAGTCATACTGACCGTACCCAGTATTTCTTCAGATGTTTTAAGGCTCCCACAGACCGGCTCTACACGACAGCGGGACCCGACGATAGAAGATGAAGTTTTTAAGAAATAGTTCTAAAATCGCGGGGCGATGTCGTGTCGCACCTGTCTGCGGGTGCGATTATAATTTTAGGGGCAGGTAATTTTAAACAGATATCAGACGCCTTTATTTTGTATCGCACCATCAGACGCAAAGAATAGCACCATCCCGACTCTTCCCGTGGGTGTAGTAAAAGGTGACTAAGGGACTTGCTAGAGAATGGGCAGCAGCGTTCTCTATAGAATTTACCACCATGCAGAGATCGCCAACCCAGCCTCCTAAGCTTGGCGATTACCCATTGCTCGCCGCCCGCAAGCTCGCCGGTAAGGACCAGGTTCGGGTCGAGACGGCGCGTAGTGTTCCACGCGCGCCTCAAAGAGATGTCAGCACTGAAGGACTAGGACCGATACCTGCCAGGGTCGCGAGATTGTTCGAAAGAGATACCGTGACCCTGGCAAATGGGCAACTGAAGGAACACGGGTGAGTTTTAGTCAGTAAAAGTCGGACACGCCCTCCCGCACCGCTCAGGGCGGGAGAAGGCATTTGATGATTTCCCATCCAAAAAAAAAAAAGCATGGCGGTTATGGCAAACCCCCCAAATTGGAGGAGGCCTATGTCCAACAGTGGACTTCTTTCTTGATGACAATAATATTTCACTCGTTGTGAAAATTATGAACACAAGAGCAACAAAAAGGGAAAATGAATTGATTAGCGAACCGATGTCGAATTCCGATTAAAGTTTAGAAACTTGTTGCCTCGCCAGAAAGTATGTAAGACTTTTTTGGGGCTTTAAAGGGTCTTCTGAACCCTCATAATTAGATACACAACCATGTTTTATGACCAATTTAAAGTGTGGACAATATCGAGACTCAAATCTGGGCCATTTCACTTTGTGTCTCGATGACGTATGGTTATGCAATGACATGCATGATGTAGGGCACGTCCATTAAACATCAATAGGAGAACTGTTATTGACTGTTGATAAAAGGAGCGACTCATTAAACTAGCAGCCATAGTGTATTCAGACAGAAAACTTGCTTGTAGAGATCATCATCATCAGTTTAGCCGTAAGACGTCCACTGCTGGATATAAGCTTGAGGGCAATTTTGGGGGTATTACCATAATCGCCTCGCTTGACAGGCGGGTTAGCGATCGCAGTATGGTGGTAAAATGCATAGGGACCGCTGCTGCCATTCTCAAGTCCCTTAGTCGCCTGTTACGAAACCCACGGGAAGAAATGAGATGGTGCTATGTTTTCCGTCCGGCAGCACACGTTAGTCCGTGTGTGTTTTATAGAACAGACCTACTGAATTAAAGTTTCATCAACAACTACTTATCTTAGTTTTCCTCTAATTTTGCGTAACAAAGAATCTTTAGAAGAGTGTTAATGATACCAGAACATAATTAACTAAGGTATGTTAATAAAGGTACGTGTTGAAACATCTGTTACTTACTTTCCCTGGTGAACGGAATAAGCAGTAAGTACTTACTTTGGTGCTATTGTTGTGTAAATACAGTTAGGTAGACTATCTGCACGCGTAGCATGAACACCGTAGAAATGGGTTTTGTCGACGCGAAGAATAGATAAAGTTACAGATTGTAGAAAGATTAAAGACAAAATTAGAGATTGTAGAAAGATTTGTACCGTTTTATGTTGGCGTAGCATGACAATTCTATCTCTATTGTACCAAGAATAGACAAAACCCATTTCTACGCTGGTCATGGTACGCGTGCTGAGAGTCAGGGATATGCAGACCTTGTGATGGCGGACGTAAAGAATAGTATCGTGCCATTTCTACCCATAAGTGTCGTAAGAGGCGACTACGGGACTTACTGCAGAATGGGCAGCAGCGTTCTCTATACATTTTACCACCATACTTCGATCGCCATCCCGCCTGCCAAAAATGATTATTAAGTGTGGCAAAGCCCCCTAAATTGGGGGAAGCCTATGTCTAGCAGTGGACGTCTTACGGCTGAAATGATGAGGAGGCTTTTGCATGAAGAGAAGGGCACGTTGAATCTATGGCGAATCGACAATTTTAAATAATATTTTCTATAGGTGACTCGCATGAAGTTAACGTTTTGAATTGTTTGAACTTTACTGCATCTACAATATCAGCGTCAAAATATCGGGACGAATAGACTGTTCAAAATTATCTCACAGCAAAGAAAATTAAACTTTATCTCAGTTGGCTAAAGTTCTTGTCAGAATGTCAGTTGTCATGTATCATGTAGTCAATATTTAATTGTCATAGTTGTTTAGGTCATATTGAACAGTGTGTTCGTCCTGATATTATTGATGCTGACTGTACTTGTAGTGACGTTTTGTCATAACTTTATTGCATAAAATTTATAACTGTATGCAAAATGCCTAGTACGTATTTCTGGAGTTGTTGATTTGCTCACAAATACATATTCTTAGCGCGAGTCTATAGAAAATAAAACTTTATAAAAGTGTCGATTCGCCCAATTCAGTCGAGTAAATTCGTGTGAATCACCGTTCTCTGTGCTTACATAAATATTTCACAATTCATCAAAAGTCAAAGTAATTTCATTACTTGTTTTCCTTCAATGTTTGTATCAAGTAACTTATCGTTCCAACTTAACAACACGAGGTAGAACTTAACCTATAAAACTTCCTAAACAAACATTTTACAGGGAATATAGACGCCTACACCTTTCTTGAGTAACCGATTTCTAAGAATTTAATTTGTTTAGCCTTAAACATGGTCTGAATCACGAATATTTAAACCAAAATGTCGTTTTTTAATGTGATATTTCAAGTATTTCTTATTCTCTTTTTAGATATGATATGGTAGGAGATTGACATGAGTTTTGACATTACAACTGACAATTCAGTACCTAACTAGGTTTAAAACACAAACGTTAGCTTCTGCCCGCGACTCTGCCTATATGGAAGCCAACTTTACTCCTAAATATAACCTATGGTACTCGGCAATGGTGTAGCTTTTTAACAGTAAAGGATTTTTTTTAATGCGCAGTTTAGGAGATTACCTCCTACATCTGAACTAACTAACTTTACCTCTTACATCTTGCATAATATTTAAATCATCATTACCTATCTTGCCTTTTACCAATTATATCGAAGTCAGCTTTCAGTCTTACCGGATGCAGCTGAGTACCAATATTTTACCTGAATCGATTGCCTATCTAAACTCCACAACTCAGTTACTGGTGAATACGGATACCCCTTGGTAAGACTGGTGGTCAGACTTTTGGATTTCTGACGACTCGTAAGACCTTGAAACCCGACAAAGATTTATGAATGACAGCCGGGACCAACAGCTTAGCATGCTTTCTGAAGCAAGAAGAGGTCTTGGTATGTACAGTTGGTCACCCATCCACGGACCAACCGTAACAAGCGTAGCTGTATAATAACATACTAAAACATTTAGATATGTAGTTACAATGCTCCACTAAACAAAAAACCCCACGTCATATCAAACATACGTTTCTATCAAAACCTAGTTTTCATTTTGATGTCGGTTTAAAACGAAAACATTTTTCAATATTAAAAATACCAACCTTAACACGTGAACACAATATCCAAAAACAATGCAATCCAAAATTCGAACACAACACAAGTTTTAAAAACTGAAAACAGAACACTATCACTAAAACAAAACAAAAACACTTATTTGATACGCGTATTATGTACAGAATGAATTAAAAACTATTAATTTAAATTAAAAACGCTACAAAACGCATCGCGTCCCCGCTTAACTAAAGCAAACTAACCTAAAATTCTCTCGCTCGTTCATCGGAACATAAAAATTTGACCGCCAATAAACGATTTCAAAGGAAACTCGGACTTCGGAGCAATTACACAAACGCACTACAAAAATTCAAAGGAAACTCAACCCTATTCAGTGAAGATACAACTATAAATTGTGTAGTCAAAGGTAAAAAAGTATGTTTGTAGAAGGAACGAGGCGCGCTATCTTTTGTATTCATTTCTACCTGCGATCGGACCCTTTTTTGTAGGCCATATGTGGGAACTTGACAAAGATACCTTTAATATTACAACAGCACCTTAACACCTTTTATTAAAGACGACAATTGAGTGGTAGAAAGGTAAAAGTAAGTTGGTTCGATATTGCAAGGAACGAAGAAGGTCCTTTCTATGCAGTTTTTAGGAAATCAATCAACAAATACAGTTGGGGGCAAAATTCCAATGATTCACTTTATTGATGACTAAAAGTCCTGTTATTGAAAGGAATAATAATGAAAAGCAATAAAATTAACATTTATTGGAACGGGAAGAAGGACCATGTTTGTAAACTGATCTTATGCGATTAAAGTCAATATGTTCCGTTTGATGACATTTGTGGCCCATTGGGGGTCAAATATGGCCAACATTTGCATGACTTCAACGTTTCCCGCAAAATCGCGGTGTAAGAGTCAGATGAACGTATTTACATTTTCTCAATTTTACAGGAGAGCTAAAATTCTATGAAAATCCTCTCCTCGCCACACCTCATCTCTTCAATTTTACCAGCTTTTTATAAAAGATAAAACAACTGACTAAAGAAAATTATCTCTCATAAAAAGCTGGTAAAGCTTGAAGAGGTGAATTTTGAGTCAAACCATTTATTTAAAACATGCACATAGACAGAAGAGTCCCTTTTGAACGTCAACATTTACATTAAAATGGTATTGATTTTAGTTGCCCATTCCAAAAGATAGTTTCGTTAGGAGAAGAATGGGCAAAAAACTCCCCCGTTATTCTTTTAAAAATGTTTCACAATATATTAGATTTATTAATTAAACAATTATAATAATAATAATAATAATAACATTTATTTCAGAATCATAATCCATATTTCAACACACACATTTTAAAAACACACATCTTAAAACATACAATCTAATAACAACCCACTAACATTAGAATAAACAGAACAAAACACAACACGTAAAAAGTAAAATAAATGTAAAACAAATATAGTGGTTCGGGACACAGGAAGGAACTCTCCGCTGCTCACAGTGTAGTATGTAAACTAATCCAGTGACGCAGTAGTGGAGAGTCCCACCTGTCCGCGAACACGCTTATTAAACTGTTGCTACTGGACCTAACACGACTCAGCAGCGACGCACACTGCTTCCTTATAAGAACATGAAACCCATCCGTATGTGCTTCTGCGAACATAGTCGAAGCACTGCATAATCGTGGTAGCCCCAGCAGCACCCTAAACGCGTTGTTGTATTGAACGCGTAGGGCGTTGTATGACCCAAGTGTGTAGTTAACCCACAGGCTGCACGTGTAAAGTGTTTGGCAGTAAGACTTAAAAAGAGTGACTTTCACTTGATTACTGCTACGTGCGAACCTGCGGGCCAACATATTACACCGGACAGCCAACGCCCTACGTGCCCTCTCCACATCCGCGTTATCCTTCAGGTCTTCGGAAACCCAGTGACCCAGATACTTGAATTGAGTGACTCTGTTTAAGGGGGTACCCGCTAAGCTGACTGTAGGTACCGTCACGTAATTTTTGCCCCGCCCCTTAAATACTAGAAGTTCACTTTTTTTCGCGTTATATCTGAGCCCATGGGCCTCCGCGTAGGACTCACAAATACGTACCAGCTTACGCAAACCCCCGATCGATGGACTCAGCAGCACCATATCATCTGCGTAACTTATATTGTTCAGACAAATGCCGTCTATGTAGCATCCGACATTGGTACTGCTGAGTTCATCGACAAGTCGGTTAATGTACAGGTTGAAGAGCTTCGGTGAAGTCAGTCCACCCTGTCTCACCCCGCACTGCAACCTGTACACATCCGAGAAAGAGCCTGCCCATCTGACACTATTTTTCTGGTTTTTGTACCAATACCTAAAAATAGATATAACCTCCGGACTGCAATCTGTCTCACCTTCGAGCTTGCTCCATAGTTTGTCATATGACACCAGGTCGAAAGCTTTTGAGAGATCGAGAAAGCATGCAAAAACTGGTGTTTTCCGATCACTATAATATTGAACAGTCTGCTTAAGACACATGATAGCACTCTCCGTTGACAAACCAGACCGAAATCCAAATTGTGCGTCATGTAGCTTAATATGCCTGCCCAGCTGGTGGTCAAGCAGACTGTCCAGTATTTTCGCAGTAATCGTGGCTAATGAAATCGGTCTATAATTTAATAAATCTGAAGTATCACCGGTTTTATTTTTAGGAATTGGTACAACAACAGTGTACATCAGTCTATCAGGTAGGTACGAATGACTAACACACAGATTATAAAACATGGCCAATACCCTTGGCAAGTGAACTCCTGCATTTTGCAGATGCTCGATGCTGAGGCCGTCGTGACCAGGTGATTTACCTCTGCTCATATTCCTAATAATGCCTGCCACATCCTTGGCTGAAAACCTGACTTGAGGATGTCCGACGGCTGATTATATGAAGACGATGCACTTACAACAAAATTACTATACCACAGAAGATAAAAAGTTTTTTTTTTTAAATGGAGCTATGTCATTTAAACTAATTATATGACAGATACATGGTGCTCACATATTTACAAACATGATAAAAGTAAGTATACGATGTTCCAAGAAAAATAACAAGTAATAAGTCTGTGTGTGAGTCATCTGGTTGAGGTAAAAGTATGTTCAATACATCTGTTAAGTAAACCAACGTCCTGTCAATATTGGTCCTTCGATACAAGGCTCAAAAGACATTCAAAGTCAACAAAAAGTACCGATAAAGGCCTCTGTCCTCCATCTTTGTATTGAAATGTTACGGGGCAATTAAAATAAAAGTGATTTTTTGGCAAAACTATTTGTATTACAGCCTTTACTCGGAACTTTCTTAATTATTAGAACTAGCATATCCACCAGAGTAGACCAGAAAGCGATGGCTGGAGGAGCACAGTATTACTCATGTTTTTCGGGAACTGAATAGTCTCAACCTATAATATCCTACCTATCTACGAAGTTTTGTCCACATTTCCCATCTTTGACAATGCATTTACCACCAATGTATTTTTGAATTACTCATGGACAATTCTGTTATTTTTTTAATTTTCAAGTCGTAGTCTCATCAGCCGGAGTCTTATCGATGATAAAAAACTGAAATACTTTCAAAAAATCTTGATAAATTATTTGATTGAACTTTTGACAGATTGAGCCTGTAAATACAATGCGAATGTTCTTTAAAAAACAATAATTGTACCTCTTGTGTAAATGGCGTACGTACATAATTATGCATGTTTTTACAATTTAGGCCATACTATAAATAAAATAAATAAATAAAATAAGCCTTTATAGTTGTATGACTTTCGTTCAATAAGTGTTTACTAAATAAAATGCCTAATAACTAAAGAAAACTTAATAAATACAACTACTAAGCCACCACATTTAAATTAAATTAAAATACATTCAGGTCATACTATGAACAAGAACAAATAATATTCAAGTATACTTGAAAATACAATTGATAACATTTCAAATACCAAATCAGATTAAATCCTACATATCAACAAATTGACACTACTCACACAAAATCTAGTTGAAATTCCTAAACTAGCCACCGATCACCCTGTCTATTAACCCGAATTGAAACTGATTGGTTCAACAAACAATGTATGTGCAAATAAACAAATTGCCAATTCAAAACTAACCGAATCCGACCAAAAACGATGCCCGTAACTCGCTTAACAATATACTAACAATGTATTCCTAAAGTTGACAGGGATGGCCGAAATAATCCCGGTAAATATATGAAATACCACAGCAACACATCTGATTCACTATTTATACCTGATTTTATGATAGGAGAGCAGTGGTGGTCCAGTGGGTTCGAACCCAGTCAGGCGGTTTTACTTTGTGTAAATAATTTCATCACCACTCTCTCTAACCGGTGAAGATAAACATCGTGCGGAAACCGGCATGTTCTAGAACCAAAAAATCGAAGACACCAACCCAAATGTCTCGAGCTGATCAAGATTATGGAATGGACATTAAAAGAGACTGTGACCTCTGAGTTTGTTTCAGCTTTTCTTCTACGAGTAGTCAGATTGGAAACGCCGACCTTATCGAGTTATAAAAATATGATAGACGTGGAATGCAATATTGATCTTACAAACCTGCATCATTTGTCGTAATACAATGTTGTCTAACGGCTTTTTAAAAACACTACAGCCTACCCCGATAAGTAGGAGTCTGAACATACAAGGGTTGATATAATCCTGGCAGGGTCCAGTGTTACGTTTTCGGAGGTCAATGACAAACGTGATAATAAGCCAGAGGAAGTCCAGAAATAAACGAACATTAAACCAAATCAAAATAAACAAACATTACTAAATAGCGCACAATTTGGGCAGATCGCTGGGAAATCTATGCACATTCAGTACATAATTCTGAACTGAGGGCAACTTTCAACGCAGAGCGGTATAAAAGTTCATCGGTTTAAAAAAAGAACGTGCTCCATATTTTGACCGCGTTAGGTATCGCACTTTTTAAGGCTCGTGCAGACCAGCGCGAAATCGCAAGCGCGACACGGGTCGCGCTGCCTGTCGCGTCCGCGATATCGCGCTGGTTTCCACGAGCCTTTAAGGAAATATCAGTTTTTTTTTTTTTTTATTAACGGCGAAACATTTATGCTCTAGGGCATCTAAAGTTTTGTGCTGAAATCATGCTTATGGTTTGGGCGTGAATCCTCCAGCCACCCACGATATGAGCTTCTAAATAAAAAACCTTTAAAATACACATACTTTCACTTTTCGTTTCAAGCTTTCTCTTAATTCAATTAAACATACCTTCAAACACGAAAAGAACATCTTACAAAAGATCACCCACCCAAACCACGTCCCCTTAATCTCCAAAATCACTCAACCAGCCATTAACCACGAGCCCTCCACCAGCTAACGGCCACCTTAACCACCTAATGCCACAAAACGACACCGTGCCACCCCTGAGGTATCGAAACCGGGGTCGCACGACGAACTTTAATAGAGTGCCAGTAATCCGTGTTCGAGGGAACTATCATACATGTCATGATATTGCAATTTTGTACGTGTTGCCAATTTCATAGGTTTAACTGGTACCTGCTAACTATTCCTGGGGACGTAATTACGGTTAGTATATCTGGGAGGTAGTGGGCAGAAGTGCCTAGTTTGTACGCTTGCATTATGGATAGGTTTCAGTGGCCAATCCAGAGGGGCTAAGGTGCTCAAGCCCCATTAAAAGCATCGGAATTATTTCGTGACAAATCTTAATGTGAATTTGATATTATTTTAACGAAACTTTTTAGCAAGCATAACACTTCCTAAGGTACAGTATTAGCTTCTGCCCGCGTGTCCGCCCGCGTGAATATCGGAAATTATCGACAGCGTTCCTTCCTAGCGGGATGTCAGTAAAGACGACTAAGTGACGATCACAGCAAGATAAGCGACGGCGATTCATCTGCAAAAGGTGGTTAGTTTGGCACCGATCTCATTTTAAACACGCTTTTTTTACGACAAAACTTTTTATTATTGCGAAAACAATTAGGAAGGCCTAAATTTGTCAGGAATATTGAGGTTGAAATTAGCGTCATAATCATGATTTTCCAACAGGTATCATGAAGTTTTTATTTTAAGCAACCTCTTAACCTCTCCCGTCCCACTGACGCGATATCGGGTCAGCAGAAAAATGTCCTCTGCGTCCCGAAGACTCGATATCGCGTCTTATGACTTCACAACCGAAAACACCATCACGGCATAGAAAAAAAGCATATATTCGCGTGAAGTCATAGGACACGATATCGAGTCTTCGGGACGCAAAGGACATTTTTCGGTTGACCCGATATCGTCAGTGGGACGGGAGAGGTTAAGCCTCCACGCGACTATAGGAGATTAAATTCCACGAAGTTTTCATAGAAATTGTTTATTATAGCTGGGAGTCTTAAATCAAAGACAAGACTTGCCTGTTGCTACCTGAACATAAAATACAATGGTTGGTGTCCTTTTTTACCCTGTTTTTAATTACTTAGGAACCAGTGCTCTCCATTGTTCCTGTTGTTTAGGAGTAATCGGATTAAGATAAGTCGTATTCTCATCTTTTAAGCCAAAATATTATAATCTGGATATAATCCAGATTATGATATTTTGTCTTGAGGACTGAGTAAAGTAATAAACCTACTCATGGACTGTTCTCGAAACTGACAGTTAATAACTACCACGAAAGAGTATTAAAACATTTTATCAGTAATGCATTTAATAACCGGCCAAGTGTGAATCGGACTCGCGCACGAAGGGTTCCGTTCCATTATCTATAAAAACACCAAAAAAAATCACGTTTCTTTTACGAGGCTCCCATACAATAAACGTGATTTTTTTCGCCGTATTTTTTTTTAATTCTGCTTTTTTGGTATTTGTTGTTATAGCGGCAACAGAAATACATCATCTGTGAAAATTTCAACTGTCTATCACGGTTCATGAGATACAGCGTGGTGACAGACGGACGGACTGGCGAACGGACAGCGGAATTTTAGTAATAGGGTCCCGTTTTACCCTTTGGGTACGGAACCCTAAAAATGAATGATAATTGCTAACGTACATGAATGCTACTCGACTGAACAGAGATTTGAGTCTGAAAAACCAGGAGAACTCAAACAATGCCGCACTAGCGAACTTCCGAGAAGATCCACCTACCACTCCCAGGCAACCAACCAGCCATTAAAACTTCCCCAGTACAATACTCTCTAAATCTAATCAAGCACTTATGATAAGCAAATACAGTAGATTTCCATTATAGACGTACTTGGAGCCCGATTTGACTGTCAAATTCAGCCGACCCGGTGGTACATTTGCATTGGAGTGGGCCCCTGTTTGCAAGGTACTCGAAAAAGCAACTTCTTAATCCTTACTCTGTGTATTGTAAACATGGATGTACGTGACACCGAACTGTAATATCGGGTACTTCGAAGCGAACATTCCATTTTTTATGTTCATTCTATGTCGTTATTCCACATCGAGACGTCTAAATGCCTCGGAAAGCACGTTAAGCCGTTGGTCCTGGCTGTTATTCGTAGCTCTTTGACAGTCGTTTCGGGTAGTGAGGCGCTCGAAAGTCTAACTAACAATCTTAACAAGGGGTATCGTGTTACCCAGTAACTGCATCGTTGAGGACAGGCAGTCGTTTCATATAGAATAACCTAAAACTGGCAACCAGGGTCGGTTGGGATCGCGAGATTGTTCGAAAGAGATACCGTGACTCTGGCACATGGGCAACTGAAGGAACACGGGTGGGTTTTAGTCAGTAAAAGTCTGACACGCCCTCCTGCTCCGCCCAGAGCGGGAGAAGTCATTTGATGATTTCCCATCCAAAAAAAATAAAAAATAAAGGGTCGGTTGGGAAAAGGCTTGGCAGACTGATTCATATCTATGCGACATTATATTCAGAAGTGGCTAAGTACACCAGCTAGTTACGATAAAGATGAATAAGTTAACATTAAGTCTAAACCGCGGTTGGCATGGCAAAAGATTTCAGTAAAATATCCCCTAAATACCTATTTTTATACATTTAGCGCTCGCATTTCGTTGATATTGTCATTCATATGCTTATACAAATACTAGCTGACCCGGCAAACGTTGTTTTGCCATATGAATAAAAAATTGAGGATTGTATGTATTTTTGTATGTTGTATCATAAAAAAATAGAAATTAAAAATTTTGTCTAAAAAATAAAATAAAAAATTTAGGGGTGGACTACCCCTTACATTTAGGGGGATGAAAAATAGATGTTGGCCGATTCTCATAGATACCGGATAAGCACAAAAAATTTCATCAAAATCGGTCAAGCCGTTTCGGAGGAGTATGGCAACGAAAACTGTGACACGAGAATTTTATATATTAGATAAATGCTTCACAACCCTGTCACTGAGTAATACAATACCCCTTGGTTAGACTGGTTGACAGATTTTCGGGCTTTTGACGACCCGCAACAGCTGTCAAAGATCCCAAGAATGACACCCGGGACCAACAACGCCTTAACGTAAGCTTTCTGAGATATGGAGGCGTCTCGGTATATATAAAGATGGTCACCCATACACGGACAAGGCAAGCATTGCTTAACCTGATCGTATGACTCTTGCGGCTCTTATTACTTACCCACGAGTCCCTCCAAAAATTCAGTAGTTATTAAACTATATTGGCAATACTAAAATAAGAAATGTTACACGCCGAAAACGTCGCACCAATTACACTTCTCGATTCCAGCACGTTCCATTTAGGCCATACACGTATCTATGATTACACTTCGGTGTAACGTGCGCCCCACAGGAAATAGCCTACCCACGTTTAAACGTTACAGCAACAGAGTGTTACAGTTTCGTATGAGCGAACGCGAAACCACTTTAAAACGCCGTTCTCAATATAGCAGTGTGCACTTGACATACAAACAACGTGTGTTTAGGTAAATGAAAATATATTTGTATATTTGAGTAGTTTGCACTTGTTTGAAAGGGCTATTTATTTAGTGAAGCATTTGTAAAAGGCGATTGAGTGATTCATTGCCTTGTGTCGATTACCGGGATGCATTTGAGGTATGGTTCTCTCTCTGCCCGGATTTCATTCGTGACCGGATTTTTCAACGCTAAAGCAAAATTTTAAAACTCATTACGCGAGCCTAGTCGGAGTTAATGGTGAATACCATTAACTACAACTGGGCTCGCGTCTGACAAAGAAAGAAATAGTTCTACAGTAGACTCAGTGAAGTCTTCCTTATATTCGGGTCGAAGGACTAAGATTATTCAATCAGCTAAGCAGCGCGTAGCCGCATTATTTTACTAATTTCATGTCACTACACTCACTACGGTGTCTACAAACTAAAAGATCGAATCGACTGCCGTGATTGGCCGTGCTGTGATTACACGACGGCTTGTCGGCCAATCAGAAAACAACAAAAGTGTTTGTTGTTTTAGTGAACGCCATGACAGTGACACATTATAAATCTAAGCAAACATTCAAGTCGTGACAAACCATCATCATCATCATTTCAGCCGTGAGACGTCCACTGCTGGACATAGGCCTCCCCAATTTGGGGTTTTGTCATATTCACCACACTTGGCAGGCGACTGGCCGATCGCAGTAGGGTGGTTAGATGCATAGAGAACGCTGCTGCCCATTCTCTGGTAAGTCCCTTAGTAGCGTTTTACGACACCCACGCGCCACGGGTAGAAATTGAGTGATGCTACTCTTTACGTCATGCACCACACGGACTATTGTCAAAAGAGTATTATTAAATTACAACACAGACCTTACCGAAAACCCCTTAAAACTAAAGACCACATTACCCAAAATGGCTGACACGAATCCAGGCATAACACAAACATGATACGATAACCCTAAAGCCGATTCTACAAGCAAACTTAACATGTCGTTAAGCTGAGTCTAGACTAGGGGCGAAACCACTAATTTTCTAGTATAGATTAGTGTACAAAGCTGCAAAACATGGGCTTAATTTGTCGCCCAAACTAAAGTTTCCACTACCTAGACGGTAGACAAATTAGACACGTTAGAGTAGTGTGGAAATGGCTGGAAGTGGTAAAACTTTTTACTCGACTGCGACGAAGCAAAACGGAGGGTTATGATTTTGACCTGATGTTTGTTCAGCTGTTCCCTCTTCTCGGTTGGTTACAGGGTATGTCACGTCATAATTAATTGAATATGAAGCCCTCTAGACTTCTAGAGGGTAGGAGAAGATATGAACTAAAAAAGTGTAAAGTGAACCATTTACACAACATAAATATCAAAAATACATATTGATGCGAGCTGCCGCAAAATAATTTAAATAACAGTGAGTTCAAAAACTAAAACCTACTGTTAGAATGTAGTTTTGATTGGCATATTTCACGGTTTTCATTCATTTTTGTTCATTTTATTTACCGATTTGGTAGAACGAGAATCCGTTCATGGTGTAATGAAATTTGTTTTAAGTTTCATGTTAGATTTCCACATCTAAAAACGTTTGGTCTCATAGTCATTCATTTTTATAAACTATATTTCTCAAATTTCTTTATAAGAAGTAACGCAAATGTTTATAATTAATGTAAATTTTTAATTCATCCCCTATTTAACTCCCTTGGGAGATAAGTTCATCACCACACACATATGCATTACCTTTACTAAAAACCCCATTAAATTCATCAAAGTGATAGTCACTTCCATTTATACAGTATCGCGGCTTGACCTTCCGCTAATGAGATTGTACTCACTAAGCTGAATATCGAATTTGTCCACTCGATGTTGTACCTTACACATCTAGTTGTTTGAAAGTGATGAGGGTGCAATGGACAACGTTACTAATGGTGTAAATCGATTGTGCTGATTGTTTGGAGAATGGGAAGAAAGCCAGTATAGAATGGGGAGTTTTTAGACGCTATATAACTTCAGTAGTCGATCCTTTCCTAGCCTTTTCCAAACTATGTTTGTGTCGACTTCCAGTCTTACCGGATACAGCTAAATACCAGAATTTTACAGGAAGCGTAAGCCTATCTGACCGCCACAACCCAGATTCTAGGTACCACGATATCCCCTGGTATGACTGGTTGTCAGACTTTTGGGATTCTGAATACCTGTATTGACTGTCAAAGATCTACGAAAGACTACCGGGATCAACGGCTTAACGTGCTTTCTGAGGTACGGAGGGCTCTCGACATGTAAAAGATGGCCACCCATCCACGAATCAACCGTGGCAAGCGTAGAATAGTCTATTTTTGTTGCCATTGTTATTAAATGATTAATATAATAATAAAACATTCACACACACAAACCAGCAAAGCTTACAGTCAACAAATACATTCGAAGACATGAGAAATCTATCAACCCGCACTAAGCCTGCGGGGTGAGTACTGCCTACTGTGATAGTCACACATTTTTATCACAGTTTGGGAGCAAAAACCGTGATAAAATGCTCGCCTCGCTGCGTGGTGGATTATGGCCCTCTCTCCTTCATAAAGAGAAGGCCTATGTCCCAGCAGAGGGTACAGCTTAAGCTGATTATCATTATGCTATGACGCTGTAGATATCAAATGCATGAGTTTTGTTCTTTCGCTCTTCCGATCCACGTCTGAGCTTTGACCTTGTGGGGGCCACAACCATTTAACAACCCGGATTTCCAGCAAAATTCCATCACTACACAGGCAGTTGCCAACAAATCCCCCCTCCTTATACCAGCTTATTAGATCAAAACACCAAAGGGGTATGAAGTATCAGAATAACAGAATTCGTCACAATTTCAATTGTCCGCGCACAGCTGCGTCCCACCCTGATAAATATTCAGAAGACACGTCCTGTATCGGATACGGTTCGGACCGAATTTTGATTTGGTGACGGCAACCCTGTATTATGTATATGAAATGGTATTAACTGAATTTTAGAAAGGCTTTCCCTTCTATGTGTTGAGGTAGTTATGTTTTTTTGGGGACAGCTGGGTGTTTCATTTTCTGCCATGTTTTAGGCATGGATGAGGTGTTGTGTGGTGAATTTAAATAGGACCTTGTAAGTTCCTATTGATGGAATTTACATTACTGGAAACCAGCCTTTTTTTTTACCGACTTCAAAATGGTGGTTCCGAATTCGTGCATTTTTTTTTAAAATGTGTGATGGAAATAGTTTTTTCAATTGATTGGGCGGACATATGCTTCTGGGGTGGTCCTATATACATTTTAAAAACTTATCTTGGGGAGTTTTTGCGATAGCCTCGATCTGAGGTATTCAATCCACAATGTTCTAATAATTCCTGTTACTGTTGTACACATAGCAAGTAGTTGTATATGAATTAGTTTAGGGTAGGTACCATAACTAAAAAGTGAAAAACTTTTCCAAAAAAATAAAATCAACCGTCATCCAAAAACCAAATGCTACACAATGAAAACTAACTTCAATTTCGGAAGTCGGAGTCTTTAGTTCTGTATTTTAGTTAATTGATACCGACGAAACCGATTGTTTTTTTTTATTTGTAATTGTTTTTCAGTATCTACCGTCATCAGCATATACACAGATCCAGGATTCCCAATGGAAAAGAATGGCTTGTTGTGCTGCATCACTGCTCTCATCGTCTTGATAGAAATACAGAGTCTAACTGTTCGAAATCTAGCTATCTGAATGAACGGACTGACCATGCATACGTATTTCTTAATATCTTGCTAACATACAATCTGTAACATACTGTCTACTGTACAAGGGCCCACTACATCCACACCACCCACAGGTACTCCTGGCAGTAACCAAAAACGACAGAATGCCACTAGCCATCATCCTACTGGTCTCTTTATACCCGAAAAAGATAAGATAAGGATAAGTCTTAATTTGCTTTAAACATGGTAAGTTGTTACAGTTCTCTCCTCCTCCTCATAAAAGGGAGGGTCCTCCGACCATGCGAGTTTCGTATTTGGTGGGCAAATAAATGCCCGGCGATTAATGTCGGGACGTTGTATATATTCTAGTTGCGCGGTAAACTCAGCTCGAAAAGGGGTTTAGAGCTCTGCTTGTGGTCAGGCCGAATGCGCAGTGTGCTGTCCCAAGGATACTGCTGAGGGACTAGGTGATGACCAGGAATGCACGTCCGCTGCATGCTGGTGATCACGATACCCACTTGATCGTGGGTGCTGGCTGGCTGTGTGACTCGCCTGCTCTATGTCGCTACATACATCATTTCAGCCGAAAGACATCCACAGCTGGACATAGGAATCCCCCAATTTGGGGGGTTCGGCATAATCGCCAAGCTTGGCAGGCGGGTTGGCGATCGCATTATGGTGCATAGAGAACGCTGCTGCCCATTATCAATTAATTCCCTTAGTCGCCTCTTACGACAACCACGGTAAACAATGGGATGGTGTTATTCTTTACGTCCGGCACGACACGGTACCACAAAAGCATATATTTATTGTTACCACACAGGAAGACTTTTCTTGACATAATTCACCAAGGAAATCCCAGAGAAGAATAGAACTAATCTGTCAAGCAGTATACAACTCCCTAAACGCACTTAATCTTAAAATTAACTTGCAAGAAGTTAATTTAAAGTGAGCACAACAAAAGTGGCGAACAGGCGAAACGTGAGGGTGCTAGTTTCAAGTTGCAAGTTCACCTTAACGGACTTAGCGAAGTTCCTAACCGCACAACTTAGGAGGAACGAGGACGTTGATGTAACTGGAAGGGACTAGATTAAGCCTTGGCTTTTCTGGTGTATGGCAAGATGGAAACGGAACTCTATCTCTGAAGAACTGAGACATGGAAGAGTAGACAAACATAAAGATTGTACGAGGTCAATTATGATATTAACATTGAAGATCAAGACAAGATAGTGCAATGGAGGAACGAGTGAGGTAAAAGGGATGAGGCCCGAAATTGTGCCCAGTAGAAAAACAATTATAAAGGGGACAATATCATGGTTTATTATGTGATAAAAGGCAATAATTAGACTGGAAACCATCACGAAAAGTTTAATTTTACGGTTCGGTTTAACGGCCCATGATTTTCCTGATTTTATGTCGATTAAACATATCAAACATAGCAGTGGTGGTAGAAAGGTTCGGACACAAACTGGGACTCAAATAATTTCATCACCGCAGCTTTCAAAACGGTGAAGGTTTAAATCGTAAGGAAACCGTCACCAAATTCCATGATAGGACAGTCTTACGAGTATCGGCATGTCCAAAAATTGAAAGCAGTGGGAAATCCGCCAACATACCTATACTGGACCTGCGTGTTGAATTAAAGTTCACTCTCACAGAGAAGAGACCTGTGTCCCAAGAGTGGGAACATTATAGACTGACTATCCTGATACTCGATACTGTAATATTACTTCATCCTTGCGGTACCTGATGCCCCATCCAGCAGATACTGGTCCTCAGCTCCGCGTCAAAACACACACGCTTAGTGTAATTAATCAAATGAGTAAAGGTCTCGTGCACATGATCGATTTTAGGTCGAACAGCAATTTGATCGATTGTTAAAAATGTGCAGGTTAGAATTGGGTCGTGTAAAATTTATAGGCTGTTTTTACTTCGCGAGACTATTAAATATTACAAATTCAGTATTTTAACAATTTAAATCTTTATAGGAATAGGATATAATAACTAGGGTTGTCGGATATAGTACAAGTTTAGTAAGGAACCGATTTATGTTTTCGAGTGAAATTAAATTCGATAAATAAGCTAGTTGTTGAGTGTCCCGTGTGGTGCCGGATGTAAAGAATAGCAACATCCCATTTCTTCGCCTGGGTATCTTAAAAGGCGATTAAGGGATTTATTAGAGAATGGGCAGCAGCATTCTCTATGTATTTTACCACTATACTGCTATCGCCAACCCGCCTGCCAAGGGTGGCGATTATGGCAAACTCCCTGAAATTTGGGGGAGGCCTATGTCCAGCAGTGGACGTCTTACGGCTGAAATGATGAATAATGATGAAATTTAATTTAATTGAAAACATCCGTCGGTTTCTTGCTAAACTTCTACTATATCTGACGACCCGGGTTACATTACATATCTCTTTTGGTGACAATACATTTTTTTTTTCTAAAAGTAAAGCAGAAAGCGTTCAGTTTCCACAAAATTAATAGAAGAAGTTGCACGCACTGGGCATTTTCAGAAATAGCTGACTTCTCATTGAAATAATAATCAAGTAAAACTGGAACTTACTTATGCCGTCCTGTGTAGGTACTTTGTGTTATTCATTTTCACATTCTGTCGCATCCCTTACTTTAAAAATAAAAATATTAATGTGGGATGATAAGGCAAGTGAAAAACGCAACCAAACGTTGCAAATTATCGTTATGACAAAAGAAAAACGCCAGTGGCTTCGCCCGCGTGGAGGTTGGAAACCATCTCTAGAGCGTACTACCGGGTTAAAAAATATCCCATTGTTAATCCAGGTTATAAACTATCTGTCGATAGTGCCAATCAGGTTCTGGCGGAAAAAAACTGAAAAGTTGCCGAAAAAAATGGTAAAATTGAATGTTCATTTTCTAGAGGAATTTTGTATGAATTATTGAAATTGGAATAGGGTTGTCGTGTCAGCCAGTACTCACAAAAAAATATAAAACTTCATACATATACAGGGTTATTTGTAAAACACCGGCAACCTCTCAGGGCTATGTTACTAACATCATAATCAACAACTTTTGTTCTATGACTTTTCAAAATTCAACATATTTTAGTTCATAAGATTTTCATACAAAAATCGGCCGCCCATAAATATGTCAAGTTCAAGCGCCCCCGCTGCCCTAACTCCGGTCCCCTCGCTAATGTACTATCGCTTTCTTTTGCTTCGCAAAGACTTCGTAACATTTAGAGCGTTAAATTTAAATATTTATATTTTTGTATCAGAATCTGATGAACTAAAATATGGTGAATTTTGAAAATTCATAGAACAAAAGTTGTTGATTATGATGTTAGTAACATAGTCCTGAGAGGTTGTCGGTGTTTTACAAATAACCCTGTATACATGGACAAACTCACGCCTTTATCCCATAGGGAAATGCAAAAAATACAGATCGCCACCTGCAAAGATCCTTGCTATCTCTCTTACTCCTTTTGCCTCGTTTACGTTCACAAATCTGGTACTACGGATCTGACCTTTGTGAAGAACACCACCAATCAGGTCACTATATGTTATCCTAGGGTCGTTCCCTCTCGGCGTTTCCTCTCACTTCTGCCTTGTAAGTTTTACCCGCCGACGCAAAAAGGTGTTATCAGTGTGACCGCTACGTGTGTCTATCTGTGGCATAGTAGCCCTGAAACGAATAAACCGATTTGGGTGCAGTTTTTTTTTTATTTTAAAGTAGCCTTTCTAGCGGTGGTTCTTAAACATGTTTTATCAAAATTAGTTCTACCGTTTCAACGCGACGCTTCTTTGATCAACATATGACCTACAACTTCTTATTGAACTTAAATAAAGGACTAATACGTATATTTTTACTTTTTAGAGGATTTTGTTTTGTTCGGGGGTTTTTGAAATTAAACTTTTTTACGTTAGTTGCCCTTCGTTTATAATCTTTCTTCAATAACCTTTCTGAATTATTCCCTACAGTAAAGGTAACTGAGTTTTATCTGTGAACGTAAAGGTCAAGAACCTATAAAACATTTGCAAAAAGCCTACCTCACAATCTAAAGCTTTGATAATAAAAACTTACTCTTAATAACTTATTCACACAAGCATGAATTAAAACAAAAAAAAAAAAACACTTCTTAACAATACTGATTACATTCAGATATTCACCATCTTATATTTTACGTTTACTATATCACGTGTCTCTAATTAGACCACCTTATTTTCTAGGAAATAAGACTCAAATTCCAATAACAATTTCGTCAACTACACCTGTTTTTAAAAGAACCTTATGACTTAAGAATTAAGGTTGAGATTCGATTGAGATTGTGTTGAGTGGTTTATTTTTATCTTGGTAGCGCCATACGGCGAAGTCAAAAGCGATGATCGATCAAAGTCCCGGGACTTCGGTTCGCCGTTCGATCAAAACGTTAGTTGGTATATTATTAATTGTTTGTATTTAGGTACGTACATTATGTATAAGTGTAGGTATGTAGTGGTCAGTGTGTTTTTATACTGATATTTTATAATACATACTTATGTAAGTAATTATTTAATTTAGCTTCTCTAACGATTGTAGAAGTAATTATGGCCCAGTGCGAACAGCGGCCCCGATTCCCGTATTTCAGGTGTCGAAGTCTGTGACATCGCCAACCGCACTAGGCCCGCTTCAAATGAGGAAGCGGAGAGACCGTAATGGACTACTCACACAGAGAGGAGGCCCTGTGTCCCAGCAGTGGGAACGTCATAGGCTGATAATGCTAATAATTATGAGACGAAAATGAACTCTATGTAACAGTTAATAGGGATTAAAGTAAGAAAAGGACTTAGACTGGCTTAGTGATAACAGCCGCACTGTCGATCGAGGGTTAAGCTACGCTTGTAACGGTCGGTTCGTGGATGGGTGACTATTCATTACATATAAAGACTATTCCGTTCTTTGGAAATCACGTTAACCGTCATGTTTATAATTACGGGTCGTCAGCAGCCCACAAGTCTTATCACCAGTCTTACCAAGAGCCATTGTGGTTCGCAATAACTGGCTTCTGGAAGTCAAATAGTTGTACGTAATGTAGTGGAGTTTCTTGCCCATTCTTCTCCATATCAATCTACCTTTTGGATGGGGCAACTATAATCAATTCTATTTTCACGTTCAAAAGTGCCTTTATTGGGCCTAATTGAAATAAATGCTTTATAAATAATAAATAAATATCTTAGGACAACCAACACAACGTTATCTGATCCCAAACTAGGCAGAGCCTGTACTATGGCAACCAGACAACTGATAAACATACTTATATATTTCTAAATACATACATATTTTAGATAATTTACACCCAGACACAGAACAAATGATTGTGCTCATCACTCAAACATTTGTCCTGGGTGGGAATCGAACCCACGACCTCAGTCTTTGCAGTCAGGGTCACTAACCACTAGACTAACAGGCCAGTCACAAGGCTTTGATTTTGACTTTGAAATAGTTGGCCAATGTAAAATACTGCCGACACCAACGTAATTGGGAGAAGGGGAAGAGAGGGGCTGCGCAGAAGATTATTTTCCCAACAACGTTATTGTCAGCATTTTAAATGAAAATGACAGCCCAAAAAGGTGCCACAGTGAAAGAAATATCGAAAAAAAAATTTGAACACTGCTAAACTATAATACGTACTAGCAACTTTGTTTCCATTTACAAATAACCAAACAGGGCCCAAGTAATTTGATTCAGAAAGAAATATGCCTGTCTTCAATTTAATCAATAACAGCCAAGAACTTACAATACAAAGAATAACCAAACTAAAATATCCTACTAAACAGCCCCAGAAACGAACTAAACCAATACATTCACAAACAAAACGAAAACAAAAGCGAAACGGCAAACTTAAACAAAAAACCAGACCATTATGGGCGCAAAATTTTTAATTTCCCGGTTATTAGGTTTGTCCGGCTAAGCCGAAAGCCGAAAGCCGAAACTGCTCTAGTTGGCACTTTGCCAAGTACATTTGGCAAGAGTGGCGTACGCAAATTACTGTTTACATCAAGCTGTGTGCCATGTCTGTGATGCCCGATATTGGGATGTGGTGATCTATTTTAACCGCTTTTTGAGTTATTGGTTAGTTGATGATGCAATTGGTTTTACACCTGGTATAACAGTTTATTTTTGTATGTAATTATTTTACAAGGCATAACGAATTAAGTGTATTAAATTGCATTGTTCTCAAGTTAAGCCGTTGGTCATGGCCGCAATTTCTGAATCTTTGATAGTCGTTACGGGGTTTTAAAAGCCCGAATATCTGACAACCAATCTTACCAATCGTATTACCCAGGAAAAAGGTTGTGGAGGTCAGATAGGCAATCACTTCATGTAAAATACTGGTAACCTATTCAGCTGCCTCCGGTTGGACTGGAAGCCGATCCGAACTTAGTTGGGCAAAAGGCTAGGCAGATGTTGGGTACATTGTTCTTACGTATCTGACAAGAATAATGTACCCAAGATTTTGTAACCTTGATTTGAAAGACTGTCCTTGGAGATTCTTGCCCGTTCTTGTCTATAGAGATCTACGTTTTGAAATGGGCAACTACCTTCACCTTTCTGAGTAACTGACCGATATTTTGAAAAATTCATTCACTACTGTGAATGGCTTAAGTGTTTTGATTGTTCCAATGGTTTGATGCTTTAGAGTTTATCATATTGCTTTCGGTCAATTATTGAACTGGCTTGACTCGCACGAATTAAGACTCCTTCAAACAGGCGCCACACGACAGCGTAATCTCGTAGAACAATTTCTATGAAACTTCATGGAAATTATTAGAATCGTCACTTTCAAATTTGATATAATATTTTCCATTGGCGACGCGTACAAAGTTAATTTATTTGTAGGTGAATCGTAAATTCCAGAAATTCGTATTAGGCAGCTGGCACGTTTTGTATTTCACGTAACAAAGTTAATGTAGTTTTTCCGTAACGGCTTCTTCAAACAGGCGCGACGCAACATTTGAAGAACAATTTCGATGAAGTTTTCAGAGAAATTGTTCTACGAGAGTCGCGTCACGCTGTCGCATTGCGCCTGTTGGTGGGAACCTTAACGTTTTATTCAAAACGTGCCAATACAAATTTGTTGTTTGTTAGTAAAACATCAGACTTTAGGGCCTTATAATATCCGAATCCGTAAGAACTGCCATAGTAAGTAAATGCCCATGATATGAGCACAAAAGAAGTCGACGACGGTACAGCTATAGGTACAAAGGTATGTGTAGTTATGAGCGATGGGATATCTTAAATTTGGTAATTTGATCGTGTACTAAGATACATTATTTAATGTAATTCTGAAAAGGAAGGATATATATGCAAGTCTCTACCTGTTATATAACAATTAATAAATTATTCCAAGCATGCACCTACCATCAAAAAACAAACCGGTTCCGGTCTTGTCCGGTAAGAGAAACACCGACGATACATTGTCGAATGCAATACGTTGATCACAATGACTCACAATTATCTGTTTAAAAGATCTTTAAGTCAATGAACTGTGATTGATGAGCTTGTTTGCGAGTATTTACTATTGTTACTGTTGGCTTATTAGTCGATTCACACGAATAAACTTACCCGAATCAGACGAACCGTCACTTTTAAATAATATAATACTAGCTTTTGCCCGCGACTTCGTCCGCGTAAACATCGCCGTCGGTTATCGCAGATGCAGATTAAGTCGGAATATAAAAAGTAGCCTATGTCCTTTATTGGGGTTCAAACTTACCCAGTACCAAATTTCATGAAAATCGTTTCAGTAGTTTGGTCGTGAATTCGTTACAGACAGACAGAGTTACATTCGCATTTATTATATTAAATACTAGCTTCTGCCTGCGACTTCGTACACGTTAAACTCTCTTAGGGACGGATTTCAAAAAACCCTTTCTTAGTGGATACCTACTCTTTACAAAGAACACACCCTCCAAATTTCATGTCCCTAGGACCAGCAGTTTAGGTTGTGCGTTGATATATCAGTCAGTCACTCAGGACTTTGAATTTTATGTATATAGATATATTTTCTGGGGGTGACTCGCACGAAGGTAATTTAAATCAACTGCAACTGCACGTTTTGAATAAAACATCAAGAAAACAACGAAAAGTTAATGACATCGTTAAATACAAAACGTCCTAGTTGCCTACCTAGCAGGAATTTCTGGAATTGTCGATTTGCCCAGAAATAAATAAACTTCATTCATATTGATTTTTAAAATGTTTGTAACGAATAAACTCAAAAACTACTTCACCGGTTTAAAAAAATCTTACACCAATGGAAAGCTACATTTATTAAGTATTCCGAAGTTACATGAGCTCTAAACTTCACGCGGACGAAGTCGCGGGCAAAGTGCTAGTTAATTATACATTTTAATAAATAATTCATCAATAATAAATCAATAGTAATACCACTATACCCCTTCGTAAGACTGGTATTCAGACTTACGGGCTTCTGGCGACTAGTAACGACTTCTGTCAGAGGTCAAAGATCTTCTCAGAGTAGTCAGACAGAAAACGCCGACCTCATCTAGTTTTATAAATATGGTTGACATGTAACAGTGTTTGTACAAACCTACTAGCAGAAATATAATCATTTAGATGGACGGCTCTCACTGGAGGACCGTTGTCGAAACGCCAAGAAGCACAGAACGCATCTGCTGGGAAGGATTTGGAAGCCTATTGCAGTTGAAATAAAAAACATTAAAGCGAATAGCAACCGGGACCAAGAGCTTAACGTGCTTTCCGAAGCACGAAGAAGGTCGTGTGTGTAAAGATGGTCACCCATCCACGGACCGAACGTAGCAAGCGTTGCTTAACCTGATCGATCAAACTGTGCAGCTGTTAACTTACCCACAAGCCAAATAATAAACATATAATTATAGTGATATCGGCCGGCAACTTCGTTCACGTTAAATTTTTACTCCCGCGACCCACGCGGTCGCATTGAATTGCCTGCCCGTGCGATTTTTTCGTATTCGTGGCTTTTTAGGGTTCCGTTGCCAAATGGCAAAAAACGGAACCCTTATAGATTCGCCATGTCTGTCTGTCTGTCTGTCTGTCCGAGTATGTCACAGCCACTTTTCTCCGAAACTATAAGAGCTGTGCTATTGAAACTTGGTAAGTGGATGTATTCAGTGAACCGCATTAAGATTTTCACACAAAAATAGAAAAAAAGCAATAATATTTGGGGTTCCCCATACATAGAATTGAAACTCAAAAATTTTTTTTTCATCAAACCCATACGTGTGGGGTATCTATGGATAGGTCTTCAAAAATGATATTGAGGTTTCTAATATCATTTTTTTTTAAACAATAATATTTGGGGTTCCCCATACATAAAACTGAAACACAAAAAAAAAATTTAATCAAACCCTTACGTGTGGGGTATCTATGGATAGGTCTTTAAAAATGAAATTGAGGTTTCTAATATCATTTTTTTCTAAACTGAATAGTTTGCGCGAGAGACACTTCCAAAGTGGTAAAATGTGTGTCCCCCCCCCCCCCCCGTAACTTCTAAAATAAGGGAATGATAAAACTAAAAAAAATATATGATGTACATTACCATGAAAACTACCAACGAAAATTGGTTTGAACGAGATCTAGTAAGTACTTTTTTTTTAATACGTCATAAATCGTAAACCACAATTTACCTTTCATTCAGTCAACTCAAATATAAAAATTAAAAAAAAAACATTTAATTTCATAAACGATGATGACGAATGATGATGATGATGACCTGCAGGTTTGTACGGAACCCTCGGTGCGCGAGTCCGACTCGCACTTGGCCGGTTTTTTTTTTCTTTTTACTAGGCTAGGACCCTAATTCTACCCTGAAGTTTAATAGTCTATAGCCTTTCTCGATAAATGGGCTAGCTAACACTATCAAGAAATTTTCAATTCGAACCAGTAGTTCCTGAGACTAGGGCGTAAAACTAAACGAAAAAATTCCTCAGCTTTATAATATTGTAATAATATATTTAGATAACATATTTTATTTCACGGGCTACATCGTATAAATACAAGTTAACAACTAAATAACCTTAGGTGTTAAATCTTATGTTTTTAAGTACTCTGAAGTTTTATGACTTGGCTGCGTCTTGGAGCCCCACACAATACACAGATGACTCAAGGGTCATTTGTAAGTCCATTGCTCTCTTCGTATACAAAAGACTTCATTTAGTATTGAGTTACCTATTAATGAACGCTCTATGGAAAGATCAATGGCGTTTAGTACCCATCTCTGCTCCTATGATCTGAAGTTACGATACAGATCCATTTTTAAAAGGCATCTACCTATTTCCATTTCTTCCCGTGGGTGTCGTAAACGGCGACTAATGGACTTACTAGAGAATGGGCAGTAGCGTTCTCTATGTATTTTACCATCATACTGCGATCGCCAACCCGCCTGCCAAGCGTGGCGATGATGGCAATCCCCCCAAAAAGTGCACAGGACCCGTCGAAGTTGCGGTGCTGGAAGGAGGCCTACGTCCAGCAGTGGACGTCTTTCGGCTGAAATGATGATGATGATAATCTGCCTATCTAGTAGGGTGATGAATAACCTTCCTCAAGATTTGGACTATGTGATGTTAAAAGATTTTTTCAAATCCAACTAATAGTTCCAGAGAAAAGCGCCTTCAAAGAAACAAAATTTTCAGCTTTATTATATTACTAGCTTTTTCCAGCGGCGTCGCCCGCGTATTATACATACAATCTTCCCTCTTGATTCACCCTGTCTATTGTTGTAAACCGTGTTAAATCCTTTGCGTAGTTTAAAAGATCTAAAGCATGTAAAGAAGATTATCTAGAAATTGAAACTCAGGCCATCTATTAGGAATTCATAGAACTAACCAATGAACACACACATTGTCCTATAAAAAACATTTAATTTGCAAATATTGAGATCAGTAACCTCTCTTTTAAGTTGGATCAAACTGCACACGGTGTGTAAATTTTATTAAAATCGGTTTAGTAGTTCAGGAGTTCATCCCGGACAAACAACGTGACGCGTAATTTATATATATTAAGATATACAGTACTCATAGATAGATATAGAATCGCGGCGTATAATGTAGGCCAGTCTTTTCAGCGTTTTTAGCCTGTTGATGCCAAATGCCAACAATAGCATGAAAATATTTTATAAATTTGTTTGGCCCAAAATTCAGCAACGCGTATACCGTTCGTAGCCATTTGGTCCTCATCTGTGCAGGTGACAGGGCGTGCGGTACAAGATGGGAGATGAGCCATTGTCTGTGGAGAGACACCGCATACACACCGGGAATCTGAGTAATTTCAAGTATTTTCAGTAAGAATTAAACTCGTCCAACCATCTTCGGCAATAGTCAAGAGCTTTATTATAATAATACCATACAAAGCAAATGGCCAATTATATCAATTTAGCTCAGAACTCTACAAATGAGGACATGTCTAAGGCAATGTAGCTGCTTTTCTTTCATTGCGGCATTCATTTTCTAATACCGCGGGGAATCTGGTTGATAAATAATCTAACCGCGTCTGATATAGCACTCGCAATTATGGAAGAAGAAAAGAAGTTCCACTCCAAAATAATCTTCAAAACTATTTGTTCTTTTCTAAGCATGTCGAATATAATCTGTATAGACAGGCAGAGACTTTGACTTGCAAATTATAACCAAGAAATCAGCACATGATTCTAGGCCCCCCAAAGGAGGATTTTTTTCCGTTTTTTAAAACGGAATCAGTTGGTTCATAGAAAAGTGCAAATATGTACACGTTCAAAATGTATGAAACAGCAATTTTGAAAAAAGGTGGTAACAATAAACCTCTCCTTGAGCCTTAACTAGCAAAATATTGCCTACCCATGAAAATATAGGTGCACTGCCTAAACCCTTTGGAACCAAAGCGCAACGTCAAGTCATATTATGAAAAAACGAAAACATTTTTATTGTCTGCAATGTTTGCTGCATGATCCCGTTTATTATATGCAATACACTACATTTGAGTGTGGTGAAGTTGTGGCCTGTGGTGTACTTGAAAGAATGCAGCAGTGGACAGCGATAGTCAGAGTTATCCGTCTGATAAGACTGTCTTCTTTCGTCACATGAAAATTGTCTCGAATATACCTTCTGTATATCCCTGTCACATGACGATAACATCTTAATGGGTTCCCAGGAGTGGCTGTCAACTCCTGGACTCCCGCCAAACTGTCCAGATCACAATTATAGGTATTGTGAACAGATTCCATTGTTCCACCTTGATAGTCTCTGATACGTTGAGTCTTTGTTTTGGTCCTCCGAGTCTAACGAGTAATCACTTGAGATTGAGGGTTGATTAGGAAGAAGTTGGACAACTTACGTTGATTCAGGTAACTAGACATAATTAAGAAACGGAAGACGACTGGTCTATAGAGGTGTGTGTTTATTTTTATTGCTAGCTTCTGACCGCGACTTCGCGTCAAATTTCTTGTTTCCCCGACCCACACTCGTCGCAAAGAATCGTTAGCGCGTGCAAGTACTTCGTATTTGTGACTTTTTACGTTTCGCTCGGCTCCTAAGGGTCCAAGCGTAATGTTATATAAACTATAGTATTCCGCGATAAATGGATGAACTGAAAAATTATTTAAGAGTTGGATCATCATCAGCCTATAATGTTCCCACTCCTGGGACACAGGCCTCCAGTCAGTGAGAGGGAGTGGGCCATAATCCACCACGCGGGCCCAGCGCGGGTTGGTAGATGTCACATGTCTTCGAATTTTTGGTTCTAAGACATGCCGGTTTCCTCACGATGTTTTCTTTCACCGTTTTGAGAGCAGTGGTGATGAAATGATTTACACAGAGCAAAGCGCCTGTCTGAGTTCGAGAACCTACATCGCGTAAGTTACAATACAACTGGCCCACCACTACTCTCGACACCTATAGCTCTAATCAATTCGTAATAATAGCTTAAATCTCAGAATGTAAATTCCAACCACTCTCCAGCTAATAAAATGAAAGATCGCTAAAACAGCTGTTGAACTAAATCTGGAGCCAGTGAGGTCACAGATATAGCTGCCGATCCAATAAGTGACCTTTCAACATCGAGTTTGCTCCGCATAGTCTGGTATCGGATTTCATTAGACAGGCTATGGAAGCTGTAGTGATTGATTATACTGGAGAATGTAGCATGGGAGTTAGGTTTCACGGGTTAGCTCATTAGGGTTGGTTTTCATTGTGAGGTTTGACTTGAAACTAATTTTAATAAGGCTAATGTATGTCGTTGACTCTTAGATAGGTAGGTGAACTACAATGCATGAAGGATCTTTTGGCTTTGCTGGGCATATTGTTTGATATAAAATTATTTAAAAAAAACAACATGGCGGAGTTACGTTCGACGTGTCACCCGCCAAAAGATTCTTCTGCAGCCGCGTGATTACCCAGACTAGTAAAATCATCGAATGAAAGAAAATATGGTGGCGTTCTGTAGTATTTGTCTGTCTTAGGAAAAGGCATGAGTTTGTATGTATTTTTTCTTAAAGAGGGTTGTTATAAGATTAACCGTTATGTGTGTCTGTCTGTGGCACCTTAGCTCTTAAACGGGAGAAGCGATTTGGGTGCGGTTTTTTAATTGAAAAGTAGGTTTTCTAGCGGCGGTTCTTAGACATGTTTTATCAAAATTGTTCAACTCGTTTCGACACCACGATCCTTTGATAAAAATATTAACTACAACTTCTTATTAACCTAAAAGGGCCAATACGAATATTTTTTTAAAATTTTTAGAGGTTTTTGTTTTGGTCGGGGATTTGTTTTTCTACTGTCATGGACTATCAATGGTATCAAAATAATTCTCCTGCACGCGTAGCATGACCACCGTAGAAATGGGTTTTGTGTATTCTTGGTAGAATAGAGATAGAATTGTCATGCAACGCCAGCATAAAACGGTACAAATCTTTCTACAATCTTTAATTTTGTCTTTAATCTTTCTACAATCTGTAATTTTATCTATTGTTCCGTCGACAAAACCCATTTCTACGGTGGTCATGCTACACATGCTGCTCATATCGCAATTTATTTGAGGTCGGTGTAACATATCTTTTTCTTCCATAGGTACTTCTCTATTAGTCGTCATCTCGAAAGTTACCCTTTTAACCAATGCCGTATTTATTTTAAAATCCTTATCAAAATACTGCAGCAACATTACCTAAACTGACGAAAACATACCTTTTAAACCAGATCGCTTTAATTCCATCCATATGACGATAAAATCTAAATAGGTCGTACGGCTGCCCCCCGGCTGGACCGACGCCAAATGGAAGGCTCCTAATGTAACGGTATAAGGAAGTCTGCGGCTGATACATGGATGGGAGTTTGATGGGGATTTATATTTGGATGGAAAGAAAGAGTAAAAGATGGAAGGAATTTTCTGTTCTAAGAATTTCCGGCTCTTAGTTTTTACTGAAGGATATTGTCAAATCTTTAACCGACTTAAAAAGGAGCAAGTTCTTAATTTGTCTGCACTTTTTAGGGTTAACTATAAGAGCTATGCTGTTGAAACTTGGTAAGTAGATGTATTCTGTAAACCGCATTAAGATTTTCACACAAAAACAGAAAAAAAAAACCAATAATATTTGGGGTTCCCCATTCATAGAACTGAAACTCAAAAAAAAAAAAAATCTCATCAAACCCATACGTGTGGGGTATCTACCATATAGGTCTTCAAAAATGATATTGAGGTTTCTAATATCATTTTTTTCTAAACTGAATAGTTTGCGCGAGAGACACTGCCAAAGTGGTAAAATGTGTGTCCCCCCCCCCCCGTAACTTCTAAAATAAGGGAATGATAAAACTAAAAAAAATATATGATGTACATTACCATGTAAACTTCCACCGAAAATTGGTTTGAACGAGATCTAGTAAGTAGTTTTTTTTTAATACGTCATAAATCGTAAACCACAATTTACCTTTCATTCAGTGAACTCAAATATAAAAATTAAAAAAAAAAACATTTAATTTCATAAACATAAACCTTATGCATAAAATGTGAATACCTGCAGGTTTGCACGGAACCCTCGGTGCGCGAGTCCGACTCGCACTTGGCCAGTTTTTTTTACGTTCATTTCGCAATATATAACAGCATAATTGCCGATCCTATATAAATGTTATAAAATTTACTTCCGTAGTTTTTGGTTAGCTTCGATAATACGTATTTAATTCACTTTGTGTATCTTGTTGTGTGGTTCGCTCTCAATACGCCAGTTCCACTCTTCCTGATAAAATAACTAATACAATACATACATAAAAAAAAAACTCACTCCTTTCTCCCATGAGGGCAGCAAGAAACCACGGAAACCCACTTGCTACGACCCCCCCCTTTTGCGTCGTTAAGATTCATACATCTGGTCATACACGCACGCCGCGCCGGTTGCGAGTACTACACTCCTGATCTTTCTAAAGAACATCACCAATAAGGTCACTATAATGTCCTCCTAGGGTCCCTCCCGGCATTTTCACTCACATCTGCCTCGCAAAATAACTAATCCGTGTCCAATTACCAGCTACTAGACATAAACTAACAGCTAAATTAAAATAAAATGGAAATCAGCAATCAAACATGCATAACAGTAATATGAAAACCAAAAACCATAAATCAAAACTTCAGGTAATATTCATACAAATATTTACACACATAAAAAATCCCCGTTTAAACATGATATATACGGGATTCGCTCACAAATTTATTTAAAACAAACAGACAGACGGACAATTTTTCATTAACCACATGACGCGTGTTTGAAGCGAGAGAATTTATAAAGGTATGGACACATTGACGCATTTACTTGTAACAAATCATCAAGGGGAAGTCATGTGTTACGAGCCGAACATTGAGCACTATGAGATGTTTTCTTACCAATTATTTTTTACTAGCTTCTGCTCGCGACTTCGACCGCGTCAATATTTTGCTACCCTGACCCTTCCCGTCGCATCAAATTGCCAGCCAGTTTTCGTCCATTTTTCGTTGCTGCTCCGCTCCTTTTGATTGTGGCGTGATTTTATATAGCCTATAGCTTGCCTCAATAAACAGGCTACCCACCACAAAAACATTTTTTCGATTCGGACCAATAGTTCCTGAGATTAGCGCGTTCAACCAAACAAACAAACAAACTCTTCAGCTTTATAATATTAGTAAGTGTAGAAGTATAGATTTAAAAAAAATTGCCCCAAAATATACCCAAGTTCATCTGGGACTGGGCCGGACACGTTTGCCGCATGTCAGATGCAATGTGGGTTAAGACCAACCGCAACATGGCTTCCCGGAAACGGCATCGCGGAAGACCTAGGCGTAGATGGCGGGACGAACTCAGGATCGAGTTGAGAGGAAAAAGAAAAGTGAGGCCTTTGCCCTGCAATGGGACGATAGAGGCTGATTATTTTGGACGTGTGTGTTCGTATAACATTTCGTCTTTTTAAGTCACGGGCGGAACGCGAATAAATGCTATTAACATTAGCGCGGACAGCAACACCGAAAGGAGGGCATTGTAACATTATATTAAACTAGCTTTTGCCAGCGGCTTCGCTCGCGTGGAACTCAGCAATTATCCCGCGAGAACGTACTACCGGGATAAAAAGTACTCTATGTGTTAATCCAGGTTATAAACCATCTGTGTGCCGAATTTCATCTAAATCCGATCAGTAGTTTTTGCGAGAAAGAGTTACAAACGTACATCCATACTCACAAGCTTTCGCATTTATAATATTAGTAGGATTCTTCTAATGCTATTCAACTTCTCGAAGAAAGGCCTATGTCCCAACAGTGGGAACGTTATACGCTGTTTATGCTTATACTATGCTTATTCTATTAAATGATTCACACGACAATAGCATTTCATTTAACAGTATGTTCGACGAAGCATTCGTACGCACGTTTACACATCCAGCTATGTATTTCTAGTATAAACTGATCTCACTTTGTATGGGATTTCCGTATATTGAGAGGTTAGCTTAAACTGGAACTGCATAGCTTATTGTGTAGCCGTGTGTGCCTATGTAATATAAAAAAGCTTATAAAATGGAAATTCTCTTTTAATATTAGATTTTGCTAGCATCAATTCGCAAGAACGTTACACTCACAGAAATGCTCGAGTGTAAACCTACCTTTATAAACGAGGGAATTTATAAGGCAAACGGTTTCCTTCTTATTTCCGTAATTTGTTTATAAACGAAAGAGATACGTTATTGTTTTACCTTTTAAATTAAGTGGGGTTTTAAATTATGATGCGTTTTGTAAAATTATGTTAATTTGGTGAACGGGAATGTTTTCGTTGGGAGTTTTTTTTAGTTGCAATCTTTTTAGTTTTGCTTTGCTGAATCGACGCCGATAACTTTGTACCTTATGAGTTAGTTTATAATGAGTGCCTTAAGGCTCCTACACACAGTGCCGGCGGCAGGGCCGCCGGGCAAGCCGCCGGCAAAGCCGCCGTGCACCCGGTGGCATTCAAAGCCGCCGGCTTTGCCACACAAAGGAGCCGCCGGCATGGCCGCCGGGGTATGGATTACGCTTATGCGGCTTGCCGTTGTCAGTTCGTCCCTGGCATTCGAGCGGTAGTGGTGTGGGGTTTGTTTGTAGGTATTAAAGAAATTAAAATCTCGTTTCATTGGGACGACGAAACTGTGTTGCTATTAATAGAACCTTAATTTAAAGTTTTGATATTAGTGCTTGACAGACTTCGGGAATCAGTGAGGAAAGAAGTTGTGGTGAAATTTTAAACAGTTCTCCAAGGCTGAAATAACTTTCTCCTGTAGCTAAAAACCGCAACGTTACTGCCAACCTCTCTTTAGCGGTATAGCTTTTCTCTAGCCAGTATTTTTTTGCTAATGTTCACTTCAGTACTGTCTAGCAAAAATTCAAAATCTTCATATGTCATTCTCAGAAACCCAAAGAACATACTATCGCGCAAACGGTGACACCCCACATCATCTTTTTTATACTCTTCTATCATTACAGTACCGTTCTGCCATTTTCTATTTTGTAAACTTGGGCGCACCCAAAACCTTCTCGTCCTTTTGTATTTTTTTCTTATTAAAATAAAAATGACAACTGCAGTGGCAGTGCTGATGATTTCCTTATTCATTGTAATCAACCAACCATAAAATGTGCGCTTCACTAGCGTTCTATGTGACTGTCACAACCGGTATGATGCTTGGCGGCTATGCGCGGCTTGTATTGCCGGCGGCAATGCCGCTCAGCATAAACCCGGCGGCATTGCCGCCGGCACTGTGTGTAGTAGCCTTTAGATAAGATTCTGCGCTACGGATCGGAGATTCGCTTCCCATCATTCATCATCATTTCAGCCGCTAGACGTCCACTACTGGGGGGCCAGGCGCGGTCGCAGCCTAACATTTTGGGGGGGGGGGGGGGGGTCACCATGAGTACTGAATAATATTTTTAGGAAGGTAAATCCTCTTTGGTCTAGTAGTCCCAAGCGCTGCTGATCAGAATGATGTCCCGGGTTATAATCTTTTTGCAAATGTCAATCGGAGTCTCCGTGGCTTAAGTGAGAACAATTTTAAGATAGTAAGACAGGCAAATCGTTCAGGGTTTCGACAGCATGACTATCTTTGGGGGGGGTCATGACCCCTAGAACCCCCCCTCTCGGACCGCGCCTGTGGGGGGCTTTGCTATAATCACCACGCTTAGCAGGCAGAAAGGCGATCGCAATATGGTCGTAAAATGCATAGAGAACGCTGCTGCCCATTCTCTAGTAAGTCCCTAAGTCGTCTCTTACGACACCCACGGGAAGAAATGGGGTGGTGCTATTCTTTACGTCCCGCACCACACGGACGTCTGGCCCCGGACGTTTCCCATACATGCACATAATAATATAATTTTGGTTCCTAAAAGTGGTGTGACCCTGGTCCAAAAAATATGGCAACATAACCTTGATTCCTTCCACCCGCCGACAAAATTTAGTATCCACTTCATTCCATTACAATGTACCCATGCATAAGGCTGGCTACACGTCAACAGCTTGTCAGGACGCACGGACTGACAACAGGCTTGTCAATTAAACTGACAGCAGACTTATTATTTCAATGCACGCGAGGGGATTCAATGCCCGGCCAAGGTAATATGTAAATGTATTCTTTTTAATTGTAAACGTATTGAAATTGGTTCTTGTTTATTTTTTAAGAATTATTTTTGTGTGCGGTTCGGTTTTTGTTTTCAAATGTTTTTATGGGGAGTAAATGTGTAGGAAAAGTAGAAATGGAACGGAAATATTGACGGTATCTTCCATCAACACAGCTCTAGAACAAGGAATAGGGACAAAAACACATCACTCCAATGGCCGCGATTGCATTTAACTTTATCATAAACATCAACACACAGACAAAGTTTATTATACTACAGGATAATAAACTATTTTATAAACCACTAGCTTCTGTCCGCGACGTCGTCCGCGTTAAATTTCTAGTTCCCCCGACTCTTCCCGTCGCGTCGAATCGCCTACCCGTGCGATTTTCCCCGTTTTTGCAACATTTTTCATTACTGCTCCGCTCCTCTTAGTTGTAGCGTGATGTTATATAGCCTATAGCCTTCCTCGATAAATAGGCTACCCAACATAAAAAGATTTTTTCAATTCAGACCAGTAGTTCCTGAGATTAACGCGTTCAAACAAACAAACTCTTAAGCTTTACAATATTAGTATGGATTATTGTGTTGTATGTCTTATACTAGTTTATAAACCATTTCAAAAACAAGGGTAAGTAAAAATCTCGTAACTTTTATCTATTTATTACTCACTTTCCAATTACTGCACATACAAACACACATAAAAAGACAAAATACCTTTTTTATTACAAAGGGGTGTTGCCATGAATATCTCGACCCCAGCAACTTGAGACGATACCATAACGATGAGCAAAATTGCGTTCCTGAACAAATTAATGATGACGCATAACAACAGGTGCGGCGAAACAAACACAACCAAAAATAAGCTTTATTATCTTTCAGTAATGTCGTTATTTGATTGGTGAAAATTGCCAAAATGGCTGAGGCCAAATTGACAGTATTTCGATGTATGTTTTTTCTCCTTTTTTGGGTGCGTTTTAATTTACATTATTAAAAGTACTGTTTGTTCATTTATTGAACGCAGTGGGATTGGGACTTTGTGAGTGATTAAATGCGGATTTAGATTTTAAAAGATAAATCTTGATAAGCAGCCTTATTTCATGATAATAGTGGAGTTTATTTTCTATCTATACCTACTTCTTCTATACATACAAATAAATAAAACTTGAAATGTCTGTTCGTAATGCGCATGCGCTGGGTCGCGCAAGTCGTTGGTCCCACTCCACCACTAGGGCCTGGCGGAGCTCAGCCCTGTACACCTCGACATGACGAGGCATCAGGTGCTCGCCCCGCTCCAACACGTCCCGGCGCCACCGACATAGTGACGCCAAAATTTTGTCGTCAAGATCCCAGTGTAGTGATCCGGCCAAGAGGCTCGCCGCCTCAAAGGTACGGTACCCCCTTACGATACGGTACGGACCGTACGGTATCCCCTTATCACCCTGACGGCCATTGCTCTCTGTGGCCTTCTCAGTACATACATACATATATCATACAGGCGCTCCGTAGAGCGCCATGGACCGTACGATCCTGACATAGAGCCTCCGGCAGGAGGTATTTGGACCCCCGAGATTAGGCAGCAATCGCAAAAGTGCATTCGCGGTGCCCATCAATCGGGGGGCCAACCGCTGAAACTATTATGTTCTCCTAGGACGGCCCCTTCCGACGAGTCCAGTTACTTCTGCCTTGTACTTACTTTTTGTTAGCCGACCTTCATTCATCCTCTCAACATGACCAAACCATCTATTCATACTGTTTTCAATTTTTGTCACTACTTACCATCATTTTTATAGAGGAAAATGTTACTTAAGAAATGCCTAAAGGGTCGGTTTTTGTTTAAAAATCTAACCCTTTCTTGGAGATACAAATGTTTTTCTCAATGTCATCTCCTTAGGGACAGGCAGTAAGACTGGTAACCTAGACAGACTTTTTTAAAGTTGATGAATAATACATGGAAAGAAATAAAAACACGCGTTTGTCCCATGGGGGAAAGCAGAATCTACAGAATGCTACATGTTAACATTTTTATATAGTCTTTTAGCTTCGTTTGACCTTCGCCTGGCTTGCGCTTTTTAAGACTTCAATGCCAGTTTTTATGATGTCGGTTAAAAATGGAAACCGGGCTTCTGGCTAAGCAATAACAACCCCACGGGCCGATTGATCAGTTAAACTACGCTCGCCGCGGTTGGTCCGTAGATGGGTGGGTGACTATCTTTTAATCTATAAGTTTTTATGGAAGTGTGTTAGTTTTGCTGGAGGCGAAACAAAGAAAACATAATCAAACCATTAAAATGTAACAATACCTAATACTCTTGACCACAATACATATAATATTTAGTCATTACTATTAAATTCTGCTGGTCAATAACTCAATAACGAGAAGGAACTGAGTGGACGCGTGGCACCCTCAGGCGATAAACCGGCGCAATCTGTCATTATCTGGCAAATTGAGGACTTACACGTGTAGCTTCTGTATTTAGTTTACTTTGAGTAATGCCATTACATACATACATAGTGTATGGCAATAGATGGCGCTCGAGAACTGTCATGAAGTTGACAACTACGAAGATAGTAACGAGTCAACGGCGCGCCTTGCTGGCATGCACCGAGACATTCATTCTCTTTCCTCGCGGACACCGACGGGTTAACATCTACCTTCTGTTGTACTTCATTGTGTATTTTTAATTAAATATTTTATTAATCTTTTACCTTGTTTTTCTAAGCTCTTACAATAGCTACACAAACTCGCGCCTTCCTCCCATTGGCTTAGGCAAAAACTCATCATCATCATTTCAGCCGAAAGATATCCACAGCTGGACATAGGCCTCCCGCAATTTGGAGGGGTTTGCAATAACAGCCACACTTTTTAGTCGGGTTGACGATCGCAGCGTGGTGGTAAAATATATCGAGAACGCTGCTGCCCATTCTCTCGTAAGTCCCTTAGTCGCTTTTTACGACACCCATGGGAAGAAATGGGATGGTGCTATTCTTTACTTCCGGTACCACATGAAACAAAACCAGAAACTACAGAACACCATCTGCTACGATCCTTACGTACTCCTTTTGTTTCGTTTTCATATCTGCACCCTAATTGCGAAACGCACAATTTATCCGAATCTGAATGGGATTGAAGATTATTTCTAAACCATTGCGTCATTTGTTCGAATAAATTGTCGGCTCAGCAACGTAAATAACGCAATGAATGTTGTTTGACTATGAATATTAAACCAATTCCTACCGATAAAAAGTTCCACAATTACCCCTCTGGTCATACACACACGCTGGATAGGTAATATTATCTGTCATTATTGTACACTATGTCATCTATACTACCTATACTAATATTATAAAGCTGAAGAGTTTGTTTGTTTGATTGAACGCTCTAATCTCAGGAACTACTGGTCCGAATTGAAAAATTATTTTTGTGTTGGGTAGCCTATTTATCGAGGAAGGCTATAGGCTATACAACATCTCGCTACAACTAAGAGGAGCGGAGCAGTAATGAAAAATGTTGCAAAAACGGGGAAAATCGCACGGGTAGGCGATTCGACGCAACGGGAAGGGTCGGGGGACAAGAAATTTAACGCGGAGGAAGTCGCGGGCAGAAGCTAGTATATTATAAGTCTACCGCATGTCCAATGAGCTGTGGGCCAAAATAACCACTACATGGAGCCCAAACACATCCAGAAGGCGTCGCGGAAAAACCCTGGACGATCTGGAGAAAACAAACGACCAGTGGTCCACTTTAGCCTTGATTTGAAAGAGTTGGAAGTCATGGAGAAGAGTCCTTTGCCCAGCAGTGAGATAAGACAGGCTAACAGTAGTAGTAGTATTATTACTTACTATAAAATATTACTCATCGATGACAATCCAATCATCAAATGCTACTTGTACTTGTATCCGGCAAATTGTGAGCTTACCTACACACGTTGCTATTATGTTAAATTTACTTCGAGGAGTAAAAAAATAATAGTTTAAAAGAACTAAAAAAAACCGGCCAAGTGCGAGTCGGACTCGCGCACCGAGGGTTCCGTACAAACCTGTAGGTATATAAGTAAAAATTCACCCATCACGACAATCGAGTCGTAGTTCTGTTCTGTTTCTTGGCTTGGTTTTATTTCTGTCTGTGTTTTGTTCTGTTTATTATATGATGTAACTAAAAATTTACGGTTTTCGCAATTTTTCCTTTATCTGTGCTATAAGACGTTGCTTCGTACCAAATTTCAAAATTCTAGATCCACTGGAAGTACCCATTAGGTTTTGATTCCCTTGTGAGTTTCGAAAATTTGAGAAAATTTGCGGTATAAACGGCTATATCTTATGATTGCGTTAGCTTAGAAGTTTGATTTTTTCACAGCTCGAAGGGACAGTAGACTTGAGTATTTGTTATAAATTTCAGCTTGATACCTCCACGCGTTCCTGAGAAAAAGGGTCTTGACAGACGGACGGACGGACGGACGGACAACAAAGTGATCCTATAAGGGTTCCCCTTTTTCCTTTTGAGAACCCTAAGAACACGCTTCCATAGAAAGCCAAAGTAAAAAGTAGAAAAGAATGGAAAAAAAGCGTGGGGTGTGTTTTTAGTTTTCTAAACTATTATTTATTTTCTATTTTTTATGGTGTTTCGAATTTTGAGACGTATGTCAGCGTAGTTTTCGAAGACAGTTTTTTTGCTGTCCTGGTAACCCTGGCAAGGATAATGGCACAAATTTATGAACTTATATTATTGTCATCGGTCCTCGATAAGTCTACCGAGTTTAAATGAAATCTGGTCGTTTAAAGTGGGTCAAAATCGCGCTATAAGGGAGTCGGTTACAAACAAACATAAACATACAAGTGAAGCTAATATAAAGCATGTAAAAAAATACATGATTGATTTTCATATTTTGGTTGCTAAATAACCTTTGATACAAAAATCTTCTTCCACATATACAACACTGAATCAATCCACCTTCCAAATATATCCCTAATCCAGTCTAAATTCCACCGACCCAATAAGAGAAGGACCTTGATACGTCCCGTAAAACTGAAGCACACACATTCAATATTGTATCCAAATCAGCATATACACATAAAAGTATACGGCCTGTATTCGCTCAGCATTAAATTAACACGGCACAGAGAACGTTCAGAAGGCCCGCTACCAAAGAAAGCTTGATTCTTCAAAGAAAAAGATCACTTTATATATATGCACGCCGACATTAAAAGCATAACAAGAGAACGATGCAATTATGTTAAGAACTTTCTGTGCCATATTTACGCAAATAAACGATTTTGATTAGATTTTATTTTAATCAGCTATCTACTGAAACGCTCATGAGCTATTTCCCGTTCAACTTGTGTCAATTCGAGACAACGCTCAGAAATTCAGAATGGATTTTGAAGATGGTTAAGTTAATAGGTACTCAAAAAATCAAAATCAAAAGTGATTTATTCAAACTAGGCTGAGAGTCAGTACGTTTAAAAAAATATACATACAAGACAGTCCCCTTTCACCACTTCCTAGTGATTAGCTGGAATGAAGTGGCGCCACATACTCCCCAGCAGCTGTCTCTGGTGGGGGATTGTAGATTCGAACGACATCATACGTGATTGCGGTTACCTTATCCAATACACACATACCCACTCGAATGATCCAAGCTGTAAAGTCCCACGATCACCTGTAGTTTTGAGGATGTCATGAAAGCCATTGATACTACTACTAACACAGCCAAAAATTATAAAAAATGTTGATGTACTTTTGCAATTTCAACTCCTTTCATCCATTAGGGAAATACAGGCCTTATGATATGTTTTGCAATTCTTAGATTCTTTATTTCAAAAGTCCTTACTTCTTTGTATCTTTAGCCGTTGTTCTGTACAAAGTTGACTTTCTGCAGTCTATCTGAAGAGTGTCATTACGATCTGTTTGTTGAACGTTATTAGCCATGATAGGGTACCAGCTGTGACGTCACGGAATGAATATCCGCCATCATTGGTATCGGGTTATATTGGTGACGTAATTAACTATCTATAGGGTGTTGTAGTTTCGAGTAATAATTACGTGTAGCATCTTGGTGTTAATGTTTATTCGAGTGTAAGGATTAACGAGATAAACGCGAGTGATTTAAGGATCTCACACACAGGCGCGACGTGACGAGGTTCTATGTTAAGTGGTTTGTTTTCCGCACTTAGTCCTTCAAGAAGACCATTGTGCGTGGGCCATGGTAGCTCTCAGTAGTTATTCCAACCAGCCTACCTTCTTCCAGAAGTTGACTATATCTCCTGGTCTGTTCAGGACGTCCGTGTTAGAACTATGTGCCTCGAGGGTTTCTGTCCTAATCTGTGTGACGCCTGTTCATCATCATCTCCACCAGGTCATCAATCCACCAGGTGGGAGCCTTAGCTAGCCAAAGCCACGTCTTCCAGTACGCAGTCGCTTCTACAGAACCATTCGGCAAGAACCTTGTTTTAAAAAAAAGAGACAAACCTCTTCCGTCCAATCCTATTTGAATTACTCAGAAAATCTCATGAGTTATTAAAAATCATCAAATGAAACTGCTAATAAATGACTTAAATTTCCGCAAAGTAAAAGCCGATACAACTCTGCTCATCGCTTCGAGAAAACAAGGCGTTATGGTATGTATCTTCAAAGACATGATAGGACCACAGCCATAGAGCCTCTTGAACCAAATAAATTATCGCAATTATTACAAAAAAACACACAAAAAATAATAGTTTAAAAAAACTAAAAAACACGCTTCCATTGAAAACCAAACTAAAAAGTACAAAATAATGGAAAAAAAGCGTGGGGTGCCTGATATCTGATTTTTAAACTATTATTTATTTTCTAACTATTAATTATTTGTTCTAGTTTCGAATTTTGAGACGTATGTCAGCGTAGTTTTCGAAGACAGTTTTTTTGCTGTCCTGGTAACCCTGGCAAGGATAATGGCTCAAATTTATGAAATTATTGCATTGTCATCGGTCCTTGACAGGTGTGCAAAGTTTGAATGAAATCGGGTCGTTTAAAGTGGGTCAAAATCGCGCTATAAGGAGTCGGTTACAAACAAACATACAAATATACAAACATACAAGTGAAGCTAATATAAAGCGTGTAAAAAAAACAAAAAAAAATACTAATACGAACAATTAAACTAAAAAAGTTAATCAAGTGTAAAACATAAAGGGGTCACCGACATCGCTTCGGGCATCGTAAAATGTCCGTTAAGGGTGGACCACACGCGTATGCCCGACCGCAGGCCCCGTGGTGCTTGCCCGATTTTACGACTAAAATTACGTTCACATCCGTCCGCTTACTGGGATTTCAATTTTTAGGGGTCCGTTAAAAATATTTATCGGTTGGAAATACGTTTTTAAGATGTGCGTTTTTTTTTTTCGTAGTTATATATCATCTAACAATGCATTCGGCTAGAAACGGGGTGAGTACCGAGATGACGACTTCTAGAGAAGTATGGGAGAAAAATACATGTTGCGCCGTCCCCAAGTAAAATTGGGATAACGTTAACATAATGATAATGAGAATTAATTTGAGAGTGAAAGCATACTCGTGCACATATGTGCCATTATTACACGTATTTAAATACGTACATCATTTATAAAACCACGTCTTCTTCCCATTGGGGTTGGCAGAAATTTCAGAACTGCTTTGAACCTGCTTCGATCCTTACATACATCTGTTTGACACACAAGAATAATGATTACCCTTCACAAAATATAAGATACTATGCTTAACGATATTATAGGTACGAATGTAAATACGGCGTTCAAAACTGGGCTAAATTCATTATTACACAATTTTAAAATAAATTCTACCGCTTATAAATGGAAAATGTAATCTTGCACATAAAAACCATTTACTCCAAACAGAAAACTGTGTCATGAATAAACGCGTTCATTAAACAACCAGCTTTTGGATGTAAGTATTCAATTAGAATAAATAAATCGATTGATTATACAGTCATCTTCAATAGATAGGTGTAACATCAGTTTTTATGAGCACAATCCAAAATTAGACAGAACACACGAAAATCCAATTTCCTTAAACATACGGAACCCACACATTTCACAAAGTGACATTCTTGTCATATAAACATAAATTTAATTTTAAAACTCCATAGTCCATGCACCGATTAAAAATATTCTAGTTATAACCAGTTAAGACTACTTATAACTGCTTAAAACCGGTTTGATTCTAAAAATAATTAAGTATTTTAACGGACTGACCAGTTTATTCTATAATTAAATTTAATTTTATTGGTTTCGGCAACTAATTTAAACGTTACTGATTTGTTTGTTAGCAATAACATTAAATAAACAATAAAAAACATATTAACAGGCAATAAAATTCCCACTGTTGGGAAAGGGCTTTCGGGTTACCGAACATTAATTTGCATTTATACGAGTTGATTCGTAAATATAAACGCTGGGAAGTCAATACCTGTATAAATATGAATGCTTTATTAAATGAAAAATGCTGGTAAAGATCTGTATATTGATGTACGATTCTATGCCCAGAAAAACTGAAACCAACCAATGTTTAACATAAATAATATTATGTTTTTAAATAAGGTAAAATTTAGGCAACATTTAAGAGACGATACAAACGAGTAACTATCAATTTTATACGATAACATAGTGATACTTTTACCCATCTTATCGATATTTAAGTACAGTATAAATATCTACAATAAATGCTAAGAGACGCTATAAAGTCCACACACGCAATCAACGACAATAATTTCATAAATAAACATTAAAAAACAGTCATAAACTCCAATAAACGTACCATAAAATAATTTCAGTATATTTTAAGGATCATAATCCAAAATGGCGGCTCAAGTCGAATCCAAATATAGAGCTCGGTTTTAGTACTTAATTGACACGCTAAAATAACCCTTTTAACTAAATTACAGGCTCGTCGTTATTTCAAAGGCCATAAGTCTTGTATTACTATAAATCATTCATCGCGGTTAATAAGGCGTGGCGAGGCGGTCGCGTATTTCTGGATTATGGTGTTCAAGTGCATTATGTGTGTCAGAGACGGCGTCGTCATATACTATGACACTGCTGAGGAGTTTGTTGCGCTATTTCTCCTTCCCAGCTAAAGCACTAGGAAGTGGTGAAGGGTGGGCGTTAAGGGGCCTGACTTATGTAACTTTGACGTTCGAAAAGTGCTGATCCTCCGCCTAATTTTAATAAATGACTTTGAATTTTTAATTTTGATTTTGAATGTGTAACTAAATAGGGCACATTAGGAAAGTAGTTTGTTCAGAATCGTGAAATGAATCGATTTCTGATATTATTAATTTAGGTGTGTTTTTATTCAAAAAATAATTAAAATCACTCTTCCGCTGTGCAGTCACAAGAAACCAAAACGAACAAAACACGAACTATGTAAGCGTGCGTAGATCTGTAATATGACCACAATTTTCTCCCACAATCTGAATTGTAGGTACAAATAAATAATGTTGTAAACATAACAGTAAAAATTCAGTGTATGTATTATGGTTAAATACCATAATATTCTTATTTGGGTGTTTAGTGGTGTATGTTAATTTCGGAACATGTTGTATAGTCACATTATATAGATATTAGAGATTATATAGACACATAGGGATTTTTGCTGTTATCATATCTTAGGAACCATAAGATATGATAACAGCAAAAATCCCAATGCGTTATTCTAAATTGAATATATTTGTCACTAGAAATATTAACTAATTAATGAATAAACCTAATGATTGATGTGGGCTCAGCCTGAAGCGTCAGCTCAATAAATTATACGGAATCTATAAGCAGAACTTGGAGAATTAAAAAGTGTGGGGTTCAATTTCCGCAGCCGTCATCTTCAATTTTTATATTGACCTCAATATCAACCTCAACACTCTATGAAAACGCCACCCATGATATTTTTAAAATTTTCTCAAGATAATCAATTGCTTCAGACCCCTCGAAATTTATGAAAACTTTCTCTTTATCTCTTTCTATTATATGTAATGTAACGTAGCATAACGCATATAACGCTTTTTTCGTTACGTAACAATTTCTACAATTTTATTCCTTCCGTAAGCTGCGTAAATGAACAACGTTCCAATACCCCAGGAGTACATATGGAGCCAATCTAAGATAACACACAGACAAATGAGGTTTTTCAACGACATGTTTATTCACCACAAAAATTTACACCAGGCTACAGAAAACCGGGTTTTGCTAAGTAAAAGTATACCTCAACCTGAATCACAGCATGATTTCCCATCCAAAAACCCTACTCGACCTCAGCGCAGTATTCAGAACTACGCAACAAATATGACACATGGCATCTCAAGTCGCCGTCACGACACACGCTCAGTTAGCTCCAGCCGAACCGATACAGCGAGTAATAATGATATATTGAAGATAAACGTCTTTTCATACACTAGTAGTTAATTTATGATTCATTGTTGGTGTTATTGCATAATGTTTGTTACGTGCGCCTAGCCCGGGAATGGCTTTTTCAAGTAAAAAATAATCTATAAGGTTATATGAATTTAGAGGGTTCATAATCATCCTATATGTTCCAACACCCTCTACGTGTTCTGTGTGGTGTCGGGCGTGACGATTAGTACCATCCCATTTATTCCTGTGGGTGTAGACGACTAAGGGACTTATTTGACTGGCTTAGAGAATGGGCAGCAGCGTTCTCTATGCATTTTACCACCATACTGCGATCACCAACTTGCCTGCCAAGCGTGGGGATTCTTGCAACCCCGTCCAAATTGGGAGAAGCCTATGTCCGGCAGTGGACGTATTTTGTAGGATGATGGTGATGAGGTACTAATACGCAAAAATTGTCTTTGTCAACTACCAAACGATATCCTTACAAAACTGCCGAACACAACAACGATATCAAATGTCCATCTAGCAAACACTAAACATACATGGACTCAACAGTATCCCATACGATGCACATCGATTAACCTACATTACGCGGCTCTGTATACTTTTCGACAGTCGTTTGAAGGCGAAAAAACCGATCGGTCAGTTCCGAATTTAGTTTTCAGTTGAGTCACTGTCGCGGTTACGTTAGATTTGTTTATTTAGATCGTTGCGTTAAATTGGAGTCGTTAAATGTAGCAGTTACTTGCTGTTTGTTTACTATTAACTACCCAAGCTTTGCCCACATTTACAGCTTTGGATAACAGTGAAAAATATGTCGATTTTCAAGTACTACTGTTACTTGCAAATATTAGTAGTAGATTTAGGATCGTTTCGGTAAGCCGTAATTCCGAAGGGTTTAGTGGCTAAGTGGTGAGCACGGGTGGCCTAGTGGTATAGCCCTGAAACCGAGTTGGAGCTTTACTTTGTGTATTCTATATCATCACCACTGGTCTGTAAAAGGTGAAGGAAAATTTCGTGAGGAAACCGGCAACCAAAAATATGTGACATGTACCGCACCGCGAGGAAGCATGCATGTGTCCCAGCAGTGGGATTATAATGAGTGGCTAAGTTATACCGGCCGCACCAGTTGACCGATCAAGTTAAACAACAGTTGTCGCGATTGGTCCGTGGATAGTTGATCATCTTGATATACCAAGACCCTAAGCTGTTGGTCTCCGTTATGTTTACAGTCATTACGGATAGTCAGCAGCCCGAAAGTCTTACAACTAGTATTGTATATCATGTTACCGTGTAACTAGATTGTGGAAGACAAATAGGCAGTCGGTCTTTGTACCTGACCAGTAACGACCTTGTAGCTAGCAGTAGCTGACCCTAGGCAGATTGAAACCGACTCACACCTTCTTCCCATGGGGCTAGGCAGAAACTACAGAACCCACCTTTTTAGGGTTCCGCACCTCAAAAGGAAAAGGCGGAACCCTTATAGGATCACTTTGTTATCCGTCCGTCCGTTCGTCCGTATGTCAAGACCCTTTTTCTCAGGAACGCGTGGAGGTATCAAGCTGAAATTTATAACAAATACTCAAGTCTACTGTCCCTTGAAGCTGTGAAAAAATCAAACTTCTAAGCTAACGCAATCAAAAGATATAGCCGTTTATACCGCAAAATTCCACAAATTTTCGAAACTCGCAAGGGAATCAAAACCTAAAGGGTACTTCCAGTCGACCTAGAATTTTGAAATTTGGTACGAAGCAACGTCTTATAGCACAGATAAAGGAAAAATTGCGAAAACCGTAAATTTTTTGTTAAATCATATAATAAACAGAACAAAACACAGACAGAAATAAAACCAAGCTAAGAAACAGAACAGAACTACGACTCGATTGTCGTGATGTGTGAACTTTTAGTTATATACCTACAGGTTTGTACGGAACCCTCGGTGCGCGAGTCCGACTCGCACTTGGCCGGTTTTTTTTTAATGGGAAATCATCAAAGGACGTTTCCCGCTCTGGGCGGAGTGGGAGGGCGTGTCAGACTTTTACTGACCCATGTTCCATCAGTTGCCTGCGCCAGGGTCACGGTATCTCTTTCGGACAAATCCGTAACCCTGGCAGGACAGAACGCCACCTGCTACGATTCTTAAGTAACCAATTAAATATTCAGTAGTAACCTACATATCAGTAAATCTGCATTTGATCCACGGATATAAGATTGATTTACCCGAATCAGCACGTGAGGAACTAATTACTGGAGTCAAACAATACGCGCTGAGTAGTGTCGTGCACACGATTAGTGGTGTACCATGATATGGGAAACGGTTATCGATAAAGTGTGTGTAAAAAGGTTGCGCTCGGTGCTATGGTGACCTAACACTACTTTTTCGTATTGATAGAGAATGGTTATGGTTAAAGTTAAAGTCTTCAATTAAAGTGAAAACAGTTATATTAAATCACTATAAAGAGTTACAAAGTAAAATGGTAAACTATATAACTACTTATTGGTAATGGTTAAATGGTAATGGTAATGGTTTTGAGTGCGTGGTGTCTCTAAAGAGATCTGATCGCGAACTGGTTCGATATTGTGGGACTCAAGCGAATGTGCATACTTGCGATCGATGCGATTATGTATTTTCGCTGAGTGTTCGATTAACTCGAACCGATGCAATTATATATTTTCGCTGAGTGTTCGATTATCGAAGAGAAGTTTGATCAAACTGTGTTACATAGTTTTTTATCTCGATTGTTGTGATCCGCTTTATTCTGAAGTACAGATTGACAAATAGATTTGGTGGAGAAATTCCGCAAAAATTTTAGACATTTTTCTGTTTTAGTTCTGAGGCATCTTTAAATCAAAGTTTTCACATTTTATGAGAATTATTGCAAGACACTGTAAACAAACTCTGTAAGAACGTTTTTATGGATTTTCTTTATAGGTTTTTCAAAATAGTTTTGGGTACAATTGTTAGAGGTTCTCGGGTCCTAATAAGAGGAGAGTGGCTTGTGATAGAATACAACAGAAATTGCAACAGACCTTTGCCAAAAGGCATGCTGGATTAAGGAATATACTGTATCTTAAATAGACCAAAAACAATTCAGAATAAAGAGACCTTATATATATATATATTAGAGGTCTTCCAATTTGAAGAGAATGGGAACCATAATTATAAAATAGTTGTACAATAGGCAGTGTCAAAAAAACATTTTCGATGAGATTGTTCGTCGGTTTTTACCTCCATATTTTTAACCGAAAGGACTAGCCTGCAATAGATAGATTTTTTAATATATTTTCTCTTTTAATTAGAATTTAGATCATCGTGGCTTCTAAAAACAAGGTTAATATCCTCGTTTCTACATAAGCTTCGTAAAGTAAATAGTATTGACAATAGGATCGGCAAACACAGAATTGTTTTATCAGTCCTGTTTGCACGCGAGCGACTAATTAGCCAAGTTAAACAATAAGGTGCCACGCTGCTAGTGTCGCGAACACGCGGAGCTAGTATAGGGATGTGCTGATGTCGATAAAATTTTAATTAAGTTAAAGAGAAGAAGAAGAAGGAAGATGAATATAAAAGGTGATAGGTGGAGTTGGAGAGGTAAACCAAAGAAAAAATGGATGGATTTTGTGAGTGATGGTATGATAAGGAAACTTATAAGGCCGACACCAAGCAGAAAGAAGAGAACATGTTTACTGTATCTACTTTTTATATATTTTTATTTAATTAAGCAGTAAGTTGCTTAGGAATGTCAGTGACCAATTTAAGAGTTCAACTTTTTTTGTTGCAATTAAACGAAGCTAAATTATTTTCTGCCCCTAAAATCACTTTATATGTCTGTAATTTATCTCAGAATGTGGTATTATAAGTACGAACACTTCTTTCAGTAACAAACAGAATCAGAATATTATTTTTCCCACTAAATAATATAAAACTCAATCTTAGCGCAGAGAAAACAAGTGAAACATTTACAATGAACTTAAAAATGTAATACCAACGTTATAACGTACCTAACTTAAACTTTATTAGAATCTGATGTTCATACTAACTTATTTACTTCTAAAACTTTTCCAACACACAGTATACACGCTTTATTAAAACTTTACTCAACAGGGTAACTTTTATCTTACAAGACTAAAAACAAAAACGTAGCTAACACAATCTATTAATACAGCTTCGAACAAACTAAAATTAGAGCTTACTATATCGATAATATAGTCGATAATATGAAATCGACGACGTCGTGAACACGCCTGGTCGTCGCATTTTCTAGTGACGTGCATTTAAATTATCGATTACGTGGAAGGTAGACAAAGCGAGCAGTCTACAAAGAATCTTGAACGATATCCTCGTGTCATGTAGTACACATGGGTAGATGCAATTTTTAGGGTTGTAGTTGTTATAGATAAGATTTTGGATGAGTTTTTGAGAATTTCGCGAAAATGTGTTCACGTATCTGTTATGTACTGCACAAACACTACTTTAATTCCGCAGAAGAAATACAACTTTTTATGATGATATACTTCTAAGTTTGAAACACGTTTTAGCTGTGAGCAAACTAAAATGTTTTATTAGTTTGTATTTTATTTCTTTTGGAAAATAAACAGTTACACATTTTAAAATTACACAAAATTTGAGCTACAGAGTAAATAAATGAACCCGCGACATTTTCCACATAATATAAAAAGTTAAATTAATGCGATGTGCGCTAACAATTTGATAAGTGCAATAAGATTACATACATCATCATCATCATTTCAGCCGTAAGACGTCCACTGCTGGACTTAGGCCTCCCCCAATTTGGGGGGCTTTGCCATAATCGCCACGCTTGGCAGGCGGGTTGGCGATCGCAGTATGGTGGTAAACTGCATAGAGAACGCTGCTGCCCATTCTCTAGTAAGTCCCTTAGTCGCCTTTTACGACAGCCTCGGGAAGAAATGGGGTGATGTTATTCTTTACGTCCGGCACCACACGGTACACAACAACATACAACAACGGATTACATACAACTAAGAGTTAAATATTACGCAGCGTTTGCCGAACAAGGCTTCTAAATTTACCAGTTAGGAAAGCAAAAATGACACTATTTAATGTCTGAGAATGTAATATAAATTTAGCCTGATACCTATTCACAAGAAGTAAGTCAAAATATTTTCTGAATTAATTAAAGAAAATTAATCAAACATTAACAGTACCGTGTGGTGCCGGACGTAAAGAATAGCATTACCCCATTTCTTCCCGTGGGTGTCGTAAAAGGCGACTACGGGACTTACTAGAGAATGGGCAGCAGCGTTCTCTATGCATTTCACCACCATACTGCGATCGCCAATCCGCCTGCCAAGCGTGGCGATTATGGCAAAGCCCCCCAAATTGGGGGAGGCCTAAGTCCAGCAGTGGACGTCTTACGGCTGAAATGATGAATGATGATGAGATCTTCTTATTGTGATTCTATTTATCTAAAAAAGTGAATATTTGTAAAAATGCATAACCGACATTGTTAATAGAGACCATCGATATCTTCGAATTCTTGGTTCTAGGACATGCCGTTTTCTTGACAATGTTTTCCTATACCGTTTTAAGAGCAATGGTGATGAAATAAATGCGTTCGAACATATTACGGCTGAAATGATGATGATGAATCAAACATTAATTATTATCGACACCACGCTCCCATCCCTAGCCGTCAGCACACGACTAAAATAAGAATAACATCCCCCGCAACAGGCGGGCAGGACTTTTTACTTCCTTTTCTCAGGCCGGGCTAAGCACGATCTAGCCACGACTTAGGTAATGTGTATTCAAATGGTTTCCAGCTCGAAAACCTTTGTAGTTCTAAAATAAATTCACTATCAGGATTTGTTTGGGATAAGTATAAAGTTGTGTTTTTAGTTGGTTTGGTTTTAGTAGGTACGTTTGTTGGTTTATTTTTAGGGTAATTTCGCAAATGAGCTTTGTATAGTTTTGGAGAGGAAAATGTTTTTTTTTGCTCGTGTAAAACGACAGATAAATAGCTAGGATACAGACCGTTTATTCTATAAAAAGCTAGATTTTTAGAAGATCTAAGGCTCTTCTTTGTTGCATCGACGGTTCTATTTACACAGCTCAACTGTAACTGTGTGAAATACGAATAGTTACTGATATTATTTCTAAAACGATGGAGATGAGAAAATAATACCCATTTTCCCATTTTAAATGATACAGACGTTTGACGTGAAGTTATGAAATACATACTACCGTACTGAAGTAAGATCTTATACTGCTTTGTGCTCTTATGTTGGGATGTGATGGTTTACCTGAAAACAAAAACAAATATTTGGTTAGAAAAGATGATAGATACCCCCACGCGTCCCCATATTTAAGGTCTTGATAGACAGATGGGCAGACAAGCAGGCAGACGGACAAAAAGTGATCCTATAAGGGTTCCCGTCTTATTCCTTTTTAGGTGCGGATCCCTAAAAAAGAGCATTCGAAACTAAGAAATTAACATTAAAGAAGGCTTCTACAAAAGGCACAGCAAAATGCTGCAATATTTAAAAAATAATTCGCGAAGCTGGAATTCTGATAACCCCCGAACAATATAACAAAGTAGGTACTGAACTGTATAAACTCAGTCTAAGCACCCTACAAATAGTGTAGCCTTAATTATCTGTACCCTAGTAATTTCATGACCAACTTTAATCAATTAAATGCTTTTAATTAGAAATCCGGAGATATACGACTGAGCAACGACCTTTAATTTAGTCAAATGTTCGAGCCCATTCTAGATTTAGGTGTACTATTATAGTTAAAATAAATGCTAGTCTAGAATTCGACTAACTAACGTTACATAACATAACATTTTGAAGGGATGAGGAACAGGGTGTAAAAATTACTCAACCTCGGTAGAAAAAGGAGGAATGTCCGACCAGACGGGTATCGTGTCTGATAGGTTACTGCCAGACGATTGATGTCGGGACGTTGTATACAGGGTGTGGCGTAAGTAATGGTCCACCGTTCAGGATTCGATGAACCAGATAAATAACTATCACAATTAAAAATTTTAACCATTTTTACCCAAATTATTTTTTTACAAAAATTGCTCTTGAACTTGATGGTGTGTTAAAAATTGGGGTTAAAATTAGAGAACAACCAACTTTTTCTTCAAAAGAGCTGAATTTACATACAAAATCATAATTTATCATGATAGCTCTAGTATTCAGCAGTAATGAACAGAAATCAAAATGAAAAAATAATGGTTTTTGTTGAAACTACAAACAAATATGTAATAAAAGGTAGAAATTTCGTAAATAAAAGACAACAATGAAATATTTTCGGAACCCTTGGGTAATTTTTTTTAAATTGTTATAGTTAATTATCTGGTTCATCGAATCCTGAACGGTGGACCACTACTTACGCCACACCCTGTATATGCTATATGGTTTTAGTGTGTTGCGTAGTTTTTATGTGGAGATGAAGATCCCGCTCCTTCATCACGCCGGCAATCTCAGAAGGGACAAAGTATGCAGAAGGCCCACGTTTAGACAGTTATATATAAGTCCCATTAAATAGTGGGACTTAACTATAACCGGGCAGAAATCTAAAGTCCAGGCTGCTATTGAAAAACATCTGATGTAAAATACCCAATAACTCTGATCGACTTCAGAACCTGCGACTTACAACTCGATAAGTCGCTGCCGTTACTACTGGGACACAACTGCTAGAGTTTATTTAAGCCCTAATAAGACAATGTAACAACTTAAAGGCTTCTTCAAACAGGCGCGACGTGACATTTGTAAAACAATTTCCATGAAGTTCTCATAGGAATTGTTCTGCGAGAGTCGCGTCGCGACTGTAAAAAAATCCTTAGGTATCCCAGAAAAATGTAGTCCTTCATGAAAAAAAAAGTGACGGTAGACGCCCTCGGTACAAATCAGCTCCTCAAAATTTAATATTTAAAAATATTTTATCTCGCAATTGATAGTTCTGCATAACTTAATTAGTGAAAGTGACCCGCAAACAGCAAGTGACATTGTTATACAGTGATTATTTCAACAAAATAAAAAGTTTTAAACATTTAAAAATAAAAGTGTAACGCCATCAAAAAAGGACTAAACAGTGCAATTACAGTGTTCTTAGAAACAAAACAAGAGTACATACTCAAATTCATCATAACATTATTGTAGCATGATTCAAACTAACTAACTATCAAACGAAAACATTAATATTCTAAAAACTAGAAAAATTGCAAATAATTGTGAATAAACCGTCTTTTCTAAATTATCAAAATCCTAACTGATTAGTGACACAAAATTTACGAAAAGGAAAGACCAATTTGAACCATTTATCTAATGATCGTTTGGTCGAGTGGCTACTGTCTGCACCTTGTACGAGCGCGCCGGAGTCGTGAGTTCGAATCCAGCAACGTGTTATTCTTTTTCTAAATGTGATAATTTATTAATTTAGAAAAAAGAGAGGTAACGGTCGAAGTAACGGTTCAAGTAATAGTTGACTGTTAATTATTAGCGGTTGCTTGAAAATAAGTGGTTTTATAATAATTGATAAAGAGGGCGATCGTTACCAACCACTCATAGCATGATGGATTCAAACATAACTTTACGTAAGAAACACATTCGTAAGGAAACTTCGTGCGAATCACTACCATGCGAAAACAATAGCTCACTGCTATCTGAGGATTCTAATATAATGAGAAGTTTGCCGGACTTATCCACAGTACAAAATGACGAAATTATAACCGAACTTAGGAACACTATTGACAATCTAAACTTAAAAATGGAATGTGCGGATAATGAGATTGATAAACTGATATTGGAAAATAAATCACTAAAGCAAACAACTATCGATCAAGACATGAAAATTAAAGAGTTAATCAAGATCTGCTCATCTACTTCTAAAATTAACTTGGTAAAAAGTAGCAAAAAAAAGTTAACGAAAAGAAGAATTAACTTCGCCACGTCTGTTCTAGATAACTCAATGTCTTTGAATAACACCACATATCAATCCCCTTCCTTTCCACCAAATAACATAGTGGTGAACAGGAACTCGACACGTCCCTCCACCTCGCAATGCAATCATAGAGTCAGCTCGGAAAGCCTATTAGATGAACCTTACCAAGAAACGGAAATTATTGAATCTCAAGCTAGGAAAAAAAATGCACCGTTCTTCTCACCAGCTGCGCCAACTAGTGACAGCAAATCATTGACATTGACCATGGCAAATAATAAGTCTTCAAACAGAAAAATTATGATTTATGGTACTCAACAATGCAGTGGACTGGCCTCTCAACTCATAAACTCTAGGGATGGCACCAGGCATGAAAAGTACTCTGTGTCAAGCATCACGAAACATTACGCCAAATCGGATGAGGTTTTGAAAGGTTGTGATAGCGCCGTAGTGTCTGAAAAAGACAAAATAATACTATGTGTCGGTGAAAATGACTCAAATCCTATAAGCAGCTTGTGCGAATTATCTTATGTTTTAAAGAAACTACAAAAAAATACTGTTTTTCTGTTGAATGTAGTAACGAGCCGTTACCTAAATGAACGTATGTTAAACCAACAACTGAAATTAATATGTAACAGATTTCCGCATTGCCATTTCATCAATATTACAGGTGCCACAGGGGACCTATTACAGGAAACCTGTGATGCATTGAATTATAAACTTGACTGTCTGGACTACAATGAAAATTTCCTTAGTTATAATAGATTACATGTAAATTCTCTATCTGTAAAATATGACGTTGTCAACAGGGTGGCACGGCACAACAGCGTAAACAAAAGTATTTCTTCCAAAAAATGCACTCAGCAATCGATCCTTAATTATTTTTCACGAACGGAGAAGCCAAAACCATTATTAACTAAGGATAGGCATAGGTATCAGTCGCCTCCCAACTCAAATAAATCAACAAATTTAGACAATATACAGGATGTTTTTTTAATAGTCAAGGCGAATCAAAAACCTCCTACCTAACTATATTACATCAAAATATAGCAGGAGCACTCAGTAAAATCGACATTCTCCAAATTTCTCTTACCGAACTTTTAATTAACAAAATTCATGTAGACATAATATGCTTATCAGAAACTTTTCTCAGATCTGGTGAGGAAACTAACTTATCTCTAAAAGGATTTAAGCTCGCTGATTCCTACTCCAGAGCCAACCAAAGGCGAGGCGGGGTTGGTATATTGTGTAAACATTATTTAGAAACTAAAAAAGTTCCTTTTCTGAATGAATTGTGCATTGAACGATCATTCGAATGCTGTGGAATTGAAATTCCGCTATATAAATGTATAATTATATGTATATATCGTATTCCAAGATCTAATCCAGACATTTTTCTTCGTAACTTAGAGTACTTAATTACAAAACTAAGACGCAGACTAAAAATGAAAATCATCATAACTGGGGATTTCAATATTGATTCACTTAAGGAGAGTAAAGTGCTGACTGAGTTTCAAAAAATAATTCATAATTACAACTACAACATACATATTCATCAACCTACTCGCGCAAATGCCTGTCTCGATCAAATTATTAGTAATATTCCGGATGCTTCGAGTGACGTTCTCAAACTTGGATTATCTGACCATGAAACGGCACAAGTTTTATGCATTCCTTCCGTCATAAAGACAAAACCTCTCATGGAATGGTTTGTATTTAAACGGGACTACTGTCCCATCAATTTAAAAAAGTTTTGTGAGTGTCTGTCTAATATGTACTGGTCGGATGTATATTCAGAAGAGGATTTCAACATAGCATTTAACACCTTTTATGATACATTTATACTCTTCTTTAATTTATGTTTTCCGGTATGTAAACGAAAAATTAGAAACAAACAAAATCAAACCTCGGGTTGGATTACTAAAGGAATAAAGAAGTCATGTGCAACAAAGCGAACACTGCGATTTAGATATTATAAATTTAAAACATCCGGTAGTAAAATTAATTACAGAAAATACAATAAACAATTTAAAAATATTATCTTTGTAGCACAAAAATTATATAATATAAAATATATTAGAAAATCGAAGAACATTTGTAAAGCATCTTGGAAATTAATAAAAAATAATACAATAACAAACTCGAATATAGATAAAAAATTTATCACACAAATAAAACTTAATAATGCGATTTTGACGAATACTAATGACATTTCCAATGCGTTTAATGATTATTTCATCGATATGACCACCGATAAAAACAGAACAGCATCTGCGATGGGACATCGCCATTTAATCTCACCACTTAATGCCAGCTTCTTCATTTATCCAGTGAGTGATGATGAAACATTTAAAACTATACAGTCATTAAACAATACTTCGTCTGTGGGTTATGATGAGATTCCGACACATATCATAAAGCACACTGCAGCATTGATCACACCTATATTAACGTACCTTATTAATTTGTCATTCTCCCAGGGGACTTTTCCAGATAAGTTAAAAACCTCCGTTATTAAACCGATTTTTAAAAAAGGTGACGAAACGAGTATAGACAATTATAGGCCAATCGCTCTAATACCAGTATTATCTAAGGTATTTGAGAAGATAATGCACTCTCGTATGACTCAATTCTTGACCAAACATCAAGTACTTAAAACGGAACAAAATGGTTTCCAAAAGGGTAAATCTACAACCTTAGCAGCTTTTAAATTACTTTCAAAAATTACTGAAAATGTAGATAAACGCACACGTACCTGCACTGTGTTTTTCGATATGAGCAAGGCTTTCGACTTTGTTGATCACAATATTCTCCTCACTAAATGTGAGCTGTACGGTTTTCGCGGCCTAGCATTGAAGTGGTTGCAAAGCTATCTTTCAAATAGGAATCAATATACAGCGATTTCCGAAATGAATTCAAATAAAGAAGAAGTGCTATGTAAATCTAACATTAGGGGTAACAATACAGGTGTGCCGCAAGGCAGTGTTACAGGGTCGTTATTCTTTCTGTTATATATTAACGACCTACCAAATGTTACTAAGCATTTCTACTCACTATTTGCGGATGATATTGCGGTAGTTATCACGGAGAGTAAAATTATTAATTATAATACTGAAATTAATGAAGCGGTTAATGCTATCATAACATGGCTTAGTAATAATAATTTAAAAGTAAATATAGATAAAACCTCCTTCGTTCAATTCCACAATAGAAAAGCTAATTCTGACCTTATGATAACTTATTCCGATCAAAAAATTAAAGAAGCACACGAAGCCATATTTCTTGGTATAACAGTCGACAGTGGCTGTACATGGAAACCTCACTGCTTAAAGGTCACAAATAAGATTAATCGTTTCGCTTTTGCCTTGTGGAGACTTTGTAAAATAGCCAACCTTAAAACAGCCCTCTTAGCGTATCATGGTTATGTGGCTTCAAACATTAGATACGGTATTGTTCTATGGGGAAATTCTGTTCTTATAAATAGGGTGTTTATAGCCCAAAAACAATGTATCCGTGCTCTTTGTGATGTGCCACCATTGACTTCATGTAAACCTCTTTTTAAAGATTTAAATATATTAACTGTTCCCGGTATGTACATATTTGAGTGCTGTAAATTTGTTAAAATGCACTCCGAATTATTTCAACGTCTTGGAGACAGTGTTACGTTTAACACAAGATATCCTGACAGATTAATTATTCCTCAAATGAAAAGCCACTTATATCACAGAAGTTGTTTTCCAATGGTCATAAGGATATATAATAAATTACCTAAATTATATAGGGAACTTCCTGTCAATCGCTTTAAAACAGTTTTATTCAAATGGCTTATAGAAAAATCATTCTATTCTGTGAATGAGTACCTAAACTATAAGGATTAACATTTATTACTATTATAATTTGAAATATGATTGACTTTATTATTCTTAATTTAATAACTATGATTTATGTTCTAATTTAATATCTTCATTTATTTAATTAATGTTATCAATTACTTTGCATGCTAAGTTTAGCGAATTGTATTAGATACTGTAAAATAACCCGACCATCTGTAATGTACTACAATTCTTGCAAAATAAATTTCATTTCATTTCATTTCATTTCATTTCATTTCATTTCATAAATCGTATGTTCGCTGCAGAACCACATCTGATTAACCCAAGCCAACAAATACAAAAACCCGCACAGCCATTGAATTTTACACTCTATAATTAAATTAACGTCGGCTATTCAGTGTTTCTGTATTTAATTGTCCATAGCCAGCCCCAACCACTAGTGGGCGATTTCAATTAACTATTCATTCTGCTTACCCTGCTCATATTATTGGCGTTTACCATGATTTTCGCTTCATATTTAATGTAGGGTAAATCGTTAATTAATTGATGAGGTATCTTCATTTATTATTGATAGTATTTTTGATGTAAATGAAGCAGGAGCGTTCATTTTATTCGAGGAAGTCAAGTCTGTCTGGAAGTAGTTTGATACTTAGAATACCCTAGTACCAATTAATTATTTTTTTCTGACGGCAGGCCGAGACGAAGTTGTCAGGACGAGCTTGACTCCTACGGAAAGGACTGGCCGGCAATAGCAAAAGCAACAATTTTGTAAAAAAGGGAGCCGGAAGGAGGACCCTGAAGTGGGACAAATCAGGCTAAGATTAGATTAGATAGGCAAAAAAACACATCGGAAGCAAGGCCAACTTAATTTTTAGTTCGGGACTCGGACTAATCTTATGTACATAAACTTCAGCCGAAACTGCGGTCTTCGTGCTTAGGGAGTATGCCTATAGAAGAGAGACCGTGGATCATTATAGGCTGCATTTTTATGCTTATAGTTATGCAATAATAATTAATTTAACTTTATAGGAAATCATTTTACACAACAGTTCGTGTCAAAGGTGTCCCACAAGGCAACGTACCGGGTACCATTACCAGCTACCATGGAAAATATATCTAAGAAAAGGTTTCATATGATTTCCAGCTGTATGACAAAATACATTAACTTGCCTCGTTGCCGCGTTATGTATTTTTAAGTAAATAAATGTTCTCATGTGGTCCATTTGGAAAGGCGTGTTAGTCAAACATAGGGCGCGTATGCAAAGTGCTGTTCTGCATTTGATGCATGCTCGTGATGCTTTAAAACCGAATTCTGTTACACCGTTATGTCACTGTAACGTTATCGAACGATAATTGGAGCGTGGAGATTTCACAATACTTGTTCCAGGGAATATGAGTTTATGAAAAACCAAAACTTGTTCGATGACTTACGTGCTTTTTAAAAAGTCTTTCATGGTTTTTTTTTTAACATTTATAGTCTCCATTACATATGCGAGGATTCAATGGAGGTGTGTTCGTTAGTTTTATATTGTATGACTACATCATGAACGGCAAAATTTCATGTGAAATTTGTGCAAAAATGCTGATTTTCAAACGTACTGAATTTGTTATTGAACTTGCGATGTTTTTAACCGACTTCAAAAAGGAGGAGGTTATCAATTCGGATGTTTATATGTTTTTTTTTTTTTTTTTTTTTTATGTATGTTCGGCCATAACTCCGTCGTATATAGACGGATTTGCAAAATTCTTTTTTTGTTCGAAAGGGGTTTATTCCGAAATGGTCCCATATAATTTTCATATAGATCTGATGATGAGTTCGGGAGACAGACACCGGAACTCTTTAAAAAATGACAGCAAATCAACCGCGATTTCTGCTATCGCATAAATATGCATTGTTTGTTTGGAATTAGTGCAGGATGAATACCACAACTAAAAATTTAAAAATAAAAACTTTTTTACAAAAAAAAAACAACCGACTTCCTTAAAAACACTACAAAGTGAAAAATAACTTTAATTTCGGAAGTCGGTGGCAAAAAACCATAAATACAGATCCTAAGACACCGACTTCCGAAATTAAAGTTATTTTTCACTTTGTAGTGTTTTTAAGGAAGTCGGTTGTTTTTTTTTTGTAAAAAAGTTTTTTATTAACCGACTTCAAAAAAAGGAGGAGGTTATATGTTCGACTGCACGTATTTTTTTTTAATTTTTTTTTTATGTATGTTCACCGATTTCTCCGCCAATTGTCAACCGATTTTGAAAATTCTTTTTATATTCGTAAGGGTATACTCCTGAGGTGGTCCCATATTAATTTTGTGAAGATTTGATGTATACTTTGGGAGATAAACGAAGGAACTCCTCAAAAACAAACAGTACACGTAATGTGATTTGGATATTGTACTAAAGATCAAAAATAATTGCTGGTTCTATCTATCCATCCGTGGTGAACTAATTATATAATAGTCTCCGAAGATACCGCATGGAACTCCTCATCGGTGAACAGTACATATAGGAACTTACAGTGAAAGGTTAGAAGGTTAGGGGATAATTCTTGGAATATTATAGGCACGTTTAGACCGTTACTTGTATTCTTATATTCCGTTGAGCTGATGATGGAAGGTACAACTCCTTATCGATCAGGAGTTAGAAGATATCTTGTCCTAGATAGACATACTCGTTGACATCGAGAATTGATTCCTCAGCAGACACTAGAGATGGACTACTGATGATGAGTTCGGGAGACAGACACCGGAACTCTTTAAAAAATGACAGGAAATCAACCACGATTTCTGCTATCGCATAAATATGCATTGTTTGTTTGGAATTAGTGCAGGGTGAATACCACAACTAAAAATTTAAAAATAAAAACTTTTTTACAAAAAAAAAACAACCGACTTCCTTAAAAACACTACAAAGTGAAAAATAACTTTAATTTCGGAAGTCGGTGGCAAAAAAACCATAAATACAGATCCTAAGACACCGACTACCGAAATTAAAGTTATTTTTCACTTTGTAGTGTTTTTAAGGAAGTCGGTTGTTTTTTTTTTGTAAAAAAGTTTTTTTTATATCACAGAAATTTAGGTAGATATAAACCAAAATATACCTGTGTGACAAAAATATTTGAAGAAAACTTGTTATAACACCATATACATGTACGAGCGTTTGTATGAGAATTATGACGGGTAGACCGCTCTTAAGAACCCAACCCTCCATTCGCTCCGGTGTAACAGCCCCCACAGTAACGCCTCACTTTAATATTCATGTACGAAGCTTATCCGCAAACGGAGCTGGAACGCGCTGCGGCTTGCAGGCGACTGTAATGTGCGTCCATCAACTCCTCATACGTACACAGTTATTTATTATTAATAACCGTAGTATTTGAATAATAAAATAACATAAGAGAGACGTAGTCGCTCACAATGGGCCTCATAAGAAGGCTGAAAGTCACTCAAAGGGCAGTGGCGAGGGCTATGCTTGGAGTTACCCTACGCGATCGAAATGAAGTGATCCATAGGAGAACCAAGGTAACCGACATAGCCCGAAAAATTGCCAAACTTAAGTGGCAGTGGCCAGGGCACATTGCTTGTAGAATAGATGGCCGATGGGGTCAAAAAGTTCTGAAGTGGCGACTGCGTACTGGAAGACGTAGCGTTGCAAGGCTTCCCACAAGATGGACCGATGACCTGGTGAAAGCCGCAGAAATTCGCTGGATGCGAGAAGCACAGAACCGGCTGAAGTGGCGGTGCGTAGGCCTATGTCCAGCAGTGGACGTCTGTCGGCTGAAATGATGATGATGATTACATAAGATCCCGTTGGTATTCCCGGAATCAGTAGGCAGAGCTATACAGTCACATTTCACCAGTTGTTTTAGGCTTACGTAATGGAAGACAAACGGATTGCCATTTACCATCATTATCCACAGCCCGACTTCCCCCCCTGCTGAACATAAGCCTCTCTTTTCTAATGCCAATTCCCACGCTTCTGTGCCAGCCTCATCCAGGTTTTACCCGCGATGACAACAATGTCGTCTGCCCATCTCGTCGCTGGACGGCCGACGTCTCGTCTTCCAGTCCTTGGAAACCACTCTGTCATAGCCTTACTCATCCTGTCATCACTGATTCCAGCTCTGGTCGAGTTTGGACATAACCCTCTAGTGCTTCTTAAGTGTACTGAACGAATTTATTGTACTGTGGATAGTGAATAAATAATAATCATTAAGAAATAAACGAGTTTGTCATTTTTAAAGTGAGTATTATTGTTCCATCTGTAATGTTCCCGCAATGTGCAGTGTGAGTAAATTTGCCTACTTGTAGTTTATTCGATCCAGTTCTTTAGTATTAAAGTTATTCTAACAAGGGCCATTAATCAGACAAAAACGCATGCTCGGTATGCTAATCTTATTGAAAGACACAAAGGGCTGGTGAAATTCAGTTCCAGGGAATGGCTCTTAAATTCTCCGTTTGTTATGCGCTGCCACCGTCGACGGCGTAGAAGTGGCGAAGTTTTGGACAATATGAATTTAAATGCTGTTGTGGAACGAAAGAAAAGAAGAGTGAAAGATACTGCCTGACCCGAGAATCGAATCCCGGGCCCAAAGTTATTATCAAGGAGGTCTTTGCTTATACAGATATAGTTAGTTTTAAATGTAATCGATTTGGCTCGTTTTGCTAATCGGTCGGATAATTTCTAACGTGACGATACTCAGGGCAGTTAAATGTATACAAATATGAAAAATTTCCATCCACGATAAGATTACAATAACATGAACGTAGTTCCATAATTTTTTTGGACAAAAATATCGTGAAGTTAGAACTTACAAAGCACACATTGAAAACAATTTAGCGCTGAATTTCACCATTTTTTAATCCCCCATGACTCACAGCCTTTAAGGAAAAATGTCGCTGATTCATTGACAGATAAAAAGATAACTGACGGACTTGTGAAAAAACACTGCGATGAAACCTCCTTTCTTGAAAAATTAATCACGCATTGACAACCACTGACTGACTTGACATTCTGCAGAAAAAAATATGAGACATTTTTAAAAGCGGGTAAAGAATGATTGGATTGTATGTGTGTCATTCGTCTATATAGCTTGGGTTTATAAAAAGGATGCACATTTACATTACGCACATTCCATTTCATAGTTTCCAATCAATGATAAGGACGATTCACAAGTGAATCATGGTGATACTACTCAACCTGTACCTGTAAACAGTGGCGTAGTCTTCTTAAGGCGCTGCCCAATCATAGGATACCGTAAAACGCTTAGATTTTTGTTGCACATTTAGGCGTATTGGTTCATGGCTAGGAAAAGAATGAGTGTATTGTAAAATCTTCAAAGAAGACTAAAAAAAAAAAACAATAACTTAAAATATTTTTCTTCGCATAATTCTTAAAATTTTGAGTAGAAACTATCATAATTAATGTAATAATATCAAAGGGAAATTAATCAACTCAAGAAATAGCTAAACCTTATTCCTCTAAGCCGTGTATTTTTTTTTATTGATTTAAAACTGCAAAATTAAACATCTTTTCGCGTTTTAACTAGAAAATTAATGAGTATTGGTAAAACAGTTTGTCGTTCAATAGCTATGTTATGGTATGTTATGGCATAATCTTTTCTTTACCGTTCGTATAATACCAACAGGCAGTAGACTGACCCGTCAGAGCGGACTATGTTCTATATTATTCAAGTCTTCGGAGTGAGGAAAATCGTGAGGAAAGGTTTGAATATGAATGTACCTGGGTATAAGAGTAGAGGAAGACCAAAGAAACGACAGATGGGCTGTGTGGGGGATGATACGATATTACTAGAACGGGGATTACTACTGAGAGGACGACTAATAGAGACAATGGAAGAAAATAATATGTTGTGCCAACCACAAATAAATTAAGACAGGATAGGTGAAAGTTAATGATTCATATGATATTTGTTCTTCAACTGCCCAAATTATCTTGCTCGTAAAATGTGGAAACACTTCAATTAACAGACGAAACATCAGCCTAAAATTGTGTCTCTTCTAACAAATACATTGTCAGCCCCCAAAACAGTCCAGTAACTGCAGGTGCCAATAAACCTTCAACTAAACGGTCCTCCATCAAAATTTTATCCCCCTTCAAATAGAAATAAAGTATCAAGATTGGCAGTAAAAGCTAACTTTTACGGCTTCATTCATGTCCAGTGCAATTGGCACAAACGAAGCGAATGACAAAAGAAGGACCAGAGGTTTTAATTGGCACGTCCGGGAGTCGTGCTGCTTTCCTGTTTTCCAACTAGATAAACACTGTGTTTAGATTATTGCGTGTCTTGTGTTAAATGATGGATGCAGGAACTGCATAACTAACGTGCGTGTTAACTTAGTCGTTAGTCTTTTTTAAATGCACGTGTTTCTGTAGCCCTTTTTTTCGCTTTCTTTAACTACCGGTTTCTGCCAGCTTCATTTAGGATCTGAACTGCTGTGATTGGTTGCTGATTAGACTTGGGGAAATTCCAATACCGGTTTACTAGACCTGTATTAAGCATCCGTGTTTGCACTACAAAAATGAGTATGGAGCATTTCTTATATGTATTTGAACCACCCGCAGGGCACAGACACAGGGTCGCCATTTTTGTGAGCTAAACTCAACTGATAGTGACAGATGTTTTGTGACGCAGATACAGATTAGTTTGCTTAAATAGTAGCGGCTCTGAAATGGAAGAGGGCAGGACACTTGCCTAGAGTTGGTGATGGGAGATGGAGCGGAGTTCTAACGGAATAGTTGCCGAGTAAGTACTACCGGGTATACGGTACGAATGCTGGTGGCCAACAATTAGGTAGACGGACGACCTATAGAAGATCACAGGGGAGTCTTGGATGAGACGACTCATACATACCAAGGAGACATGGCACGAAAGGGAGGACGCATAATATGCTTAGCAGTGCGAGGAACAAGACTGCCAATGATGATGATAATGATATGGATAGAGTATAATCGAAGTAAAATAATGAATGGCTTCACCCATGTCCTAGTCTAGGTTGAAAAATAATAGTTCAAAAAAGCTAAAAAACACGCTTCCATTGAAAACCAAACTAAAAAGTACAAAATAATGGAAAAAAAGCGTGGGGTGCTTTTTAAGGTATTTTTTTGTTGATATCAGGCACCCCACGCTTTTTTCCCATTATTTTATACTTTTTAGTTTGGTTTTAAATATAAGCGTGTTTTTTAGCTTTTTTAAACTATTTTTATTTTCTATTTTTTAGGGTATTTCGAATTTTGAGACGTTTGTCAGCGTAGTTTGTGACGTATGTCAGCGTAGTTTTGAAGACAGTTTTTTTTGCTGTCCTTAACCCTGGCAAGGATAATGGCACAAATTTATGAAATTATTGCATTGTCATCGGTCCTTGACAGGTGTGCAAAATTTGAATGAAATCTGGTCGTTTAAAGTGGGTCAAAATCACGCTATAAGGGGTCGGTTACAAACAAACATACATTCAAACATACAAGTGAAGCTAATATAAAGCGTGTAAAAATAAAAGCTGGATAGAGCTGTACAAAATTCACTCCAATTAAAGTTGATGCGGGGTTTGTGTCTAAGTAATAACAGCTGATCGATCAGATTAAGCTACGCTAACCGCTTTTGGTCCGTGGATGGGTGATCTTTACATACCAAGAACTCTTCGTGATTCGGAAAGCACGTTAAGCCATTGGTACTAGCGGTCTTCGTAGATCTTTGATAGTCGTTACAGGTTATCAGAAGCCAGAAAGTCTGACAACCAGTCTTACCAAGAGGTATCGTATTACCTAGTTACTGGATTGTGGAGTTCACATAGGCAGTCGTTCCAAGTAAAGTATTGGTATTCAGCTGCATCCGGTTTGACAGGAAACCGACCCCAACAATGGTTGGAAAAAGGCGAGAACCCTTGACAAGCAAAAGAGCATGCAATTCATTTTCCTTTCTAAACCCAACAATACATTCAACTGAAAACGTGTGAAAGAGAATGCCAATACTTCTCTTTTTTCTCCACATTTTTGCAGCAGGTTGGTCGTTTCTGGTTTTAATTGTTCGTGCCTTCCCAGACATCGTTATGACGGCTTGTTTAGTCATGTTAGCTTGTTCAACACATGAATATGCAGTTTCTAACTTGTAATTGCATTTGGCAATTCCCCTTTAGGTTTTGTACTAATATTTGTGAAGAGGGAAATTTGATTTAAGCATAAGTTGATTATGTGCTCAATTAGCGGGGTTTGGATTTAAATTTTTAATCGACGAAACAAAAGAAGGAGGTTTAAGTCCACGTGTACTTTTTTATGTATTTTTATCCTACTAATATTATAAACGCGAAAGTTTGTATGTATGGATGTATAGATGTATGGATGTTTGTTCCTCTTTCACGCAAAAACTACTGACCCGATTTTGATGAAATTTGGCACGCAGGTAGTTTATAACCTGGAGTAACACATAGGGTACTTTTTATCCCGGTAATATGTTCCCGCGGGATAATTTCCGACCTCCACGCGGGCGAAGCCGCTGGCAAAAGCTAGTAATTACATAATTATAATTGGATTATGGGCCAGGTGAAGGCCGCAGGAATCCGCTGTATGCGAGAAGCACAGAACCGGACAAAGTGGCGGTGTTTGGGGGAGGTGTCCATGTCCAGCAGTGGACGTCTTTTGGCTGAAATGATGATGATTATTGCATCAGGTTTTCAATAGTTTTTTCTCCCGAGAGTGGGCACTGGCTCTTGTAACACAGGTTAACCACCTAGCACATAAAATTATAACTACTCTCTCTTAAGGGGGATGCCCCGACCAGCCCGCGAAATTCAAAATTTCTTACGTTTTTTGCAATTTGCAGGCTAGTGCTAGGTTGTATGTTGATTAAAATATTATTCGCGACTGTAAGACGTATGTAGTTACAGAATTATAATCATCAAAACCGCCAATTCAACCCTCCAAGTTCATAAAGGCCTAGGAACAAAAAAAAAAACAGAAAAAGTCATTCCTACAGCTTTATGAACTTAGAGCGTTGTATGGATGATTTTGATGATTATAATTCTGTAACTACATATGTCTTACAGGCGCGAATAATATTTTAATCAACAAACAACCTAGCACTGGCCTGCAAATTGCAAAAAAACCGGCCAAGTGCGAGTCGGACTCGCGCACCGAGGGTTCCTTACAAACCTGTAGGTATATAAGTAAAAATTCACCCATCACGACAATCAACTCGTAGTTCTGTTCTGTTTCTTGGCTTGGTTTTATTTCTGTCTGTGTTTTGTTCTGTTTATTATATGATGTAACTAAAAATTTACGGTTTTCGCAATTTTTCCTTTATCTGTGCTATAAGACGTTGCTTCGTACCAAATTTCAAAATTCTAGATCGACTGGAAATACCCTTTAGGTTTTGATTCCCTTGCGAGTTTCGAAAATTTGAGAAAATTTGCGGTATAAACGGCTATATCTTTTGATTGCGTTAGCTTAGAAGTTAAGTATTTGTTATAAATTTCAGCTTGATACCTCCACGCGTTCCTGAGAAAAAGGGTCTTGACAGACGGGCGGACGGACGGACGGACGGACGGACAACAAAGTGATCCTATAAGGGTTCCGCTTTTTCCTTTTGAGGTGCGGAACCCTAAAAACGTAAGAAATTTTGAATTTCGCGGGCTGGTTTGGAGCATTCACCTTAAGTAATAAAGAAAGATTATTACCTAGTACTCGTGTTGTATTTACCTAGTACCTATATGTCTTTTACAATTTATAGCATAACAAACAACCCTTAATTTACTTAGAGCCAAGGGAGCTATTCTCAGCAAAATGTACACCACAGCGAGTTAGTAACATTTTTAAAGGCAAGCGTACGAATTAATTCATATTTGCGTGTTTTAAAAATATTAAGCCAGGGAATTTTTGTTGGAGTGGGAATTCATTAATTAAATTAACGAAGCTTTCGTAACTGTTGTGTTGTTTTGGGTTTAGAACTGAATATACAGACACAAATTGTTATTTTTTATTATTTTGAAGAAACTTTGTATTAGCAGAAATTAAGATTTTTCTACACCTATGTTACCTGTTACCATATTTTGCCTTTAATAAGGTCTCATATATAATAGGGCCCCATTCAGTAATTCACACACCTGCACTTAAATGATCCCTGTGAGATTTGTAATGGGAAAAAGTAATTTCAAAAACTTAGACTTGACTACTGAAAAATTACGCTCTAAAACGTATGAAACACGAAAATATTCTCATCTGAAAGCCGTGGGTCGTACATAAATGTTATTTAGTTAATGTTTTTCATTTAAATGTGACGACTTTATGTCACATGGCCTGTAACCAGCGGACACTCAAGACGCTACCAACGATACCTCATTTGTCAAAATATGATAAGCAGTTTAGATGTAATTATCATATATACATACATACTAGTCAAAATCACAGCCCTCCTCCCTGCTTCGCCGCAGTCGGGTAAAAATCAATAACACTATGCCTAACCGGGATCATACCCAGGATCCGTTTAAGACTCCACACTTCGTTTTTGTGCTCTCAACCACAAGACCAGGGTGGGTAGTCTATTTGGTTTAAAACTAGAGCAAAAGGTATTATTACGCTACCACACAAAAGGAGCAAGCACAAAACCAAATCAAACGTACTCTTTTCTTTCAATTTCGAACCATCTGCGTTTAAACCTTTTCATAAAAACCAAAACTAATAAAGGGTATTTAGCTCCAAAAATAAGCTTTTAAACAAATACTCTGGGACCACTCTAATTTGCGTTCAACACCAGCCTTATCTTAATCGAAATAAGATTCAAAATTATTTGTATTTTGTAATCATTAGGTTTGTAATCGAACCCTCATAGAGAACCATGATTAACCATCAATTTGCAGACACAGCAACCCTTATTTCATTGACATTACGATTCAAAATTATTTGTGTTTTGAAATAATTATGTTTGTAATCAAACCCTCATAGGAGCCATGATTAATCAATGCTCATCATAAAAATATGATATTCTATAGAAATTTTGGGTTCACCCCTATTATATTTGGTATTGTGTGATGTAGTTTGTCGATCAAGGGTTTGTGCAAACCCTCCTATTTGCGTTGGCTGGGGTTTCAAATATCAAATGTTCGATATTTTTATTATATTTGATTTTTTTTGGTGTGTGTTATGTTTAGAAGCGATGACAGAATAACAATAGAGTTTATTGCATAACGATTTTATTGACACTTCGTCGTGTCAGACATTTATTGATAGGTCTTTTAGATTATCCACAGAAATTGAGTAAAGTATTATAATATTGAGAACCACATATTGTTCCGTGTGCTGTCGGACGTAAAGTACCATCTCATCCCTTTCCGTGAGTGTAGTAAAAGGCGACTAAGGGACTTGCAAGAGAATGGGTAGCAGCGTTCTCTATGCATTTTACCACCATACTGCGATCGCTCACCCGCTTGCCAAGCGTGGCGATTGGAGAATTAGGGAAAGAAGCGGCCTTAGTCCAGCAGTGGACGTTCTTCGGCTAGAATCATCATCATCATTTCAGCCGAAAGACGTCCACTGCTGAACAAAGGCCTCCCCCGCTCCGTCATTTCGACCGGTTTTGTGCTTCCCGCATCCAGCGGATTCCTGCGGCCTTCACAAGGTCATCGGTCCACCTTGTTGGAGGCCTTCCAACTCTACGTATTCCGGTACGCGGTCGCCACTCCAGAACCTTTCGGCCCCATCGGCCATCTGTTCTGCGAGCAATGTTCGGCTAGAATATTTTGAAAAATTATTAAAGAAGATTTTACATTACAATAAAATTAAATTTTATGTATGTATGGTTGATGATGAACCAAATAATAAGAGTTCTAGGCAATATAGATTAGAATTGAGTTCTCATTATTATGGACCCCATAAAAAGGGCCAGGACCGCGTGCTCAACAGCAGCACTTCCGACCACTAAAGCAAAATCGACAAGCAAAATCGGAAACATTTCCCCAACCTTATCTGAACAAAGATCACAGTAATAAATGACCCAGTTACTACAACTTTACAAAGATATTGAAGAAAGAAAGAAGGAAAGAAAGTATTACGGGCCGCACGTGTTTCGCTTATCGACACATGTCTACGGTCTACGTACGAGTAACTATATCCAAGAAGTATCAAAGTACGAAGTTAGTTTGTGGAGAAAACAATAAGTGTGGAAACTGGGAACTAGACTATCGTAAGCAACTGGTAATGTATACGTAACTTTGGTATAAATTTGTATTATTTTTATCAATCTAAAGGTCAGGTTCTAGAACCTACACATTAAAAGCCGACTCAAATTTAGTGGTTGTTCCGTTTGGGCCGTGGGGCTCACCGGTGAGCGACAGCAATACTACCCGTTCAGGCCGTGGGGCTCACCGGTGACCGCGCGACGGACTCGTGTTTGAACTCAATTTTCTCGCTGGAGGACATAGTGCCGGTACAAAACTATATTGAGCGTGCCCGGCGCAGCCCTGGAGAACAGTTTACGCATACTAGCTCGTTTCGACACTAAGTATAAAAGAAGACTTTGTTGATTTTTTGGACAGTAATAAGAAATAATTATTTAGATTGAGGTTTTTGGCTTTTTGAACCATATGAGCCAATAAAATTTAATGTGTAAAATTTGTTGAAATCGCAAATTGGCGTCAGCCCATATGGAAAGTATAGCGGTGACCACCACGGCGTTCAATGTGTTAAGAGATTAAACGTGTTTACGTTTATTTAGTAAATTAATCCTAGAAAGATTAGATTAGAAAGAATAGCACCGTCCCATTTCTTCCCGTGGGTGTCGTAAGTGGCGACTAAGGGACTTACTAGAGAATAGGCAGCAGCGTTCTCTATACGATTTGCCACCATACTGCGATCGCCAACCCGCCTACCAACCGTGGCGATTATGGCATACCTCCCAAATTGGGGGAGGACTATGTCCAGCAGTAGATGCTTTCGGCTGAAATGATGATGATGATGAAACCTAGATATCGGTGCTACAAAACTCAATAAATAATCTTTGTTGTAGCGGTCATTGCGACGCCGAATGTGTAAATTTTGCTTCAAATTTCTATTAAGTAGGTTCAAGTATCGAAAATTCATCCGGATATTTCAGACAAGTTTTTGCCCGCGACTTCATCCGCGTCAAATTTCTTGCTCCCCGAACTATCCCGTCGCATCGAATCGCTTGCGCGTACGAGTACTTCGTATTCTTGACTTCTTTTCTTTTTCGCGATTGTTAAGGGTCCTAGCCTGCGGTTATACGGTCTAAGTATAGCCTTCCTCAATAAATGGTCTATCCAACACTAATATTTTTTTCAAATCAAACCAGTAGCTCCTGAGATTAGCGTGTTCAACTAAACCAACTCCTCAGCTGTATAATAAGGTATAATATTATAAGTATGTAGATACTAAAGTAACTCTAACTGTTTGTCTGTTACCTTTTCACGCTTTTTACACGCTTTATATTAGATTCACTTGTATGTTTGTTTGTAACCGACTCCTTATAGCACGATTTTGACCCACTTTAAACGACCAGATTTCATTCAAACTCTACAGAGTTTGAATGAAATCTGGTCGTTTAAAGTGGGTCAAAATCGACTTATCGAGGACCGATGACAATACTATAATTTTATAAATTTGTGCCATTACCCTTGCCAGGGTTACCAGGACAGTATAAAACTGTCTTCGAAAACTACGCTAACATACGTCACAAACTACGCTGACATACGTCTCAAAATTCGAAACACAATAGAAAATAAATAATAGTATAAAAAAACTAAAAAAACGCTTCCATTGAAAACCAAACTAAAAAGTACAAAATAATGGAAAAAAGCGTGGAGTGCCTGATATCAATAAAAAAAATACCGGCCAAGTGCGAGTCGGACTCGCGCACCGAGGGTTCCGTACAAACCTGTAGGTATATAAGTAAAAGTTCACCCATCACGACAATCGATTCGTAGTTCTGTTCTGTTTCTTGGCTTGGTTTTATTTCTGTCTGTGTTTTGTTCTGTTTATTATATGATGTAACTAACAATTTACGGTTTTCGCAATTTTTCCTTTATCTGTGCTATAACACGTTGCTTCGTACCAAATTTCAAAATTCTAGATCGACTGGAGTACCCTTTAGGTTTTGATTCCCTTGCGAGTTTCGAAAATTTGCGGAAATTTGCGGCATAAACGCCTATATCTTTTGATTACGATAGCTTAGAAGTTTGATTTTTTCACAGCTCCAAGGGACAGTAGTCTTGAGTATTTGATATAAATTTCAGCTTGATATTTCCACGCGTTCCTGAGAAAGAGGGTCTTGACAGACGGACGGACAACAAAGTGATCCTATAAGGGTTCCGCTTTTTCCTTTTGAGGTGCGGAACCCTAAAAATACCTTAAAAAGCGCCCCACGCTTTTTTTCCATTATTTTGTACTTTTTAGTTTATAGGTAGACCAGGACCGGGAAAAAGATTTAGACTACTTTTCATACTGGATCGCAGACAAAGTCGCAGGCAAGAGATAGTCTTTAATAAATAAGTGGTACCTACCTACCTACAAATAACTGCCCAAACTCTAAGCTAAGTACAACTGCAAGAAGTTAAAGCAATACAAACGTGACTATTACAATAACAAGTACAGTCAGTGACATACTGTACATGTAGTTGGAATAAGGGAGATAGAAAATGTATTTATTAAAGAAACACGTGCATACAAAAAAAAATAACATTAAAAAAAGATAGATTTATAGATAAAAACAAGAAATCAAAACAAATTTATACTTACCAACAAAGAACATTAATAGTATATGCTTACCACCATTTCAGCTAAAAGATGTCCACTGCTGGACATAGGCCTCCCCCAATTTGGGGGGCTTTGCCATAATCACCACGCTAGGCCGTTTGGCAATTGCAGTATGGTGGTTAAATGCATATAGAACGCTGCTGCCCATTCTCTCTCGCTCTAGTAAGTCTCTTACTCGCCTCTTACGACACCCACGTGAAGAAATGGCAAGGTGTTATTCTTTACGACCGGCACCAACGGAAGAATATGGTAAAGTCTTATGTAATCCAGCGACCGGGCACAAATCCAGGCTCCAAATTTTACCCTTGTCCACAAATATTACAATGATCACTTTCTTCAGTCGCTGACTGTACATAATGCAAGTTTAACACTTCACACATATAAAGAGTGCTAGGAGCACGCAAAGCTGGTATCAGAGTCGGTGTGATGACATACGTTCAATGCGTGGAGTAAATTCGCTAGCGACGGGTGAGGATATCGTGTACGAGCGAAAGCGATTAGCGGTTGAACTTTTGACATGACAATTTGATTACTGGGGAAGTGGCAGGCTAGGCCGCGAAGTTCAAGTTTTCTTATGATTTCTGCCATTTGTCAGTGTCAGAATATACATATGTTGAACAAAATATGACTCTCGACCATAACATGTGTGTATTTACAGACTTGTAATAATTTAAAATCATCAATACAACCCAATCTCAGTTTAACAATAGAAAACGAATCATTTGAAGTTAGAGGGTTGTATTTATGATTCTGATGGAGGACTGTTAAAAAATTTACCGCATCTATTTCTCAATACAATTTAATGTAATAGAAATGACATAATTACCAAGATAAAATCCTCGGTAAAACATAAACGTCACGTTTTTTTTTTTTCATGGGAATAAGCAGAAATTTTATTGGTAGTCCTCAAAATTTGATCCTTGCCGACCTTTTAAACTTATGTAATTTCCAATTAAAAAATGCGAATGTTCTAGCTGAGACAATCAAACAGTTCTGCGTACAGATGATGGTGTAACGCTGAGGAAAAGAACATCCAAAAACCTATTAACGACGTAAATCGCTCACGACCCCGCTCCGCTCATCACCAAAACCGAACCCCAAAAGCTAGGAGCGCTGCGCATTACAACTCAAAGCACGCGCGCTGCTAAGCGAGGACCTTATTACTCCACACGCGATTTGCAAGTGAGGTTTGTGACAGGCCTAACGCACTGGGAACTGGGAAAGTGGGCACTGGGAGCTATGTCGCTAGCTTGTATAGGGGAATTTAAATTATTCCTCGAAAGAACCCGAATGTGTAAATATGTACGTATATCTACATAGTCTGTTTCACAAATGTGTCACATTTAAGGGTGTACACACGGCTACAGGTCTGTACATTTCCAGTTTTAGCTGACCTCGCATCGTATAGGCTTTTCTTACAATGAGATTTCAGTTTATACTAGAAATGCATAAACTTGATGTATGGTCGTGCATACAAGAGACCATCAGACAGAACCTTTTCACATGGGAGCAATAACGTTATACGAAAAAAAAAACTGTTCCAAATTTGATTCGAGTAGGTATTGAAGTAGTAGTGGCCGAGTGGTGTCAGCCCCGACTAACCTGATGTAGGTCGATATTTCGAAGCCAGGCAGGCAATTTACTTTGTGTATTTAATTTCATCAATGAGGAAACCGGAAATGTTCTAGAACCAAAAATTGGAAGACATGTGACGTGTGTGTGCGACTCGCGTGGTGTATTATGGCCCATTCCCTCTCTCAGAGAGGAAGCCTTTGCCCCAGCAGTGGGAAAAAAGGCTATTTATTAATGAATATAAGGTATTGAAGTTTGAATGGGGCTTTCGGGATTACGATGTTGGTTCCATGGACGAAGGTGTTCAGTTTGATGGTTTGTACCACACCCTCAAATATGGCCACACATTTTTAATACACGCTATATGATATGCTCAGGAATATATGTCAATAAAAAGAGCACGCCAAATCTGACTTATTTTCTCTGGAATGTTATTAAAACTCGTAGATTAAAATTTCGCGAAACTTGGAATATAAAATTCGAGTTTCACGTTTTGAATGTACTGTTCTCAATACCGAAGTGTGAGCCAGTGACTGCAGACACAGAATTGAACTAAAAACTTATTAGCCCTAAAAAGAGAAACAGGGACCATATCGGCATTTTTTTTTTTTCAGAAAAGTCAGATTATTGTTTCGAACATATGAAGCAATTATGCGTATGGTGTCGGACGTACAGAATAACACCAACCCATTCTTCTCGTGGGTGTTGTAAGAGGCGACTAAGGGACATACTTGAGAGGGTCCACAATCTTTCTAGATGTTCCAACACCCTCTATGTGTTCCGTGGGTGCCGTAAGAGGCGACTAAGGGACTTACTAGAGAATGAGCAGCAGCGTTCTCTATGCATTTTACCACCATACTGCGATCGCCAACCCGCCTGTCAAGTGCGGCTATTATGGCCAACCCGCCCAAATTAGGAGCCCATATTCAGCAGTGGACGTCTTTCGGCTGAAATGATGATGATGATGAAGCACTGTATTACCATTATCCTTCAAAATTTATTTTGATTGTGACTTATAATACAGTAATGCGTAACTAGGGTAAAGATGTATGAACTAAATCGAAGCAAAGGGAGTTAAGGATTGTAGCAGCTGGCGTTCTGTGGTATCTGCCTACCCCCATGGGAAGTAAGGGTGTTTTCATGTATGTGTAAAAACCTATTTGACATAGAATATACGATGAAAGGGGCGATCGAAGCTAGATACCAATTTAAAATCGGTACCTTTTCCACACATCGCTCCCAAAGGAAAATATCCTGCTTACAACACCCTTCAAATAGGGAGATTGAGTTCAATCAATTTTGGAAATTTTCTACTCAAATAGAGCTTATGATTACGTACTTATTTGAAATGCAACATGAGATTCTTTTTCAAAATATTTTTTTTAACCGACTTCAAAAAAAGGAGGAGGTTATCAATTCGACTGTATTTTTTTTTAACTATTTTTTTAATATTTTTTTTATGTTTGTTACCTCATGTTCATGACTGGGTGAACCGATTTTGATGACTCTTTCTTTATTTGAAAGCTGGTGCTTCCCGAATGGTCTCATTTGGTTCCCTTCGGGCAATGGGGTCCATGTAAAAACCATATAAGTCTTAAATTTGCATTAAGTATTTGCGCGACAAATGAACGAATTACGCGATTAGATAAGTGCGGGGTATATACCATAACTGAAAAGTTAAAAATAAAAACTTTTTACAAATAAAATAAGAACCGACTTCCTTAAAAAAAAAACACTACAAAGTCAAAAATAACTTTAATTTCGGAAGTCGGTGGCAAAAAAAACCTTAAATACAGATCCTAAGACACCGAATTCCGAAATTAAAGTTATTTTGATTTTGTAGTGTTTTTTAAAGGAAGTTGGTTGTTATTTTTTTGTAAAAAGTTTTTTTAAGGAAATAGATTTTAAATTCCGCGTATTTTTTATGATTATTTACGATTTTTTTACTTATAGATTGTATCATGGTAGCTGAGCCAATTAAGTGAGGGAGAGCAGTGGTGGCCTGTTCCTCTCAAAACGGTGAAGGCAAACATCGTGAGGAAACCGGCAACTTCTAGAACCAAAAATTCGAAGACATGTGACATCTACCAACCCGCACTGGGTCCGCGTGGTACATAACAACCCACTCACTTCACACAGAGAAGAAGTCTGTGTCCCAACAGTGGCACCATGATACGCTGATTATACTATGCTCATGTTAATGGACGCTACTGAAAATGCTAAGCTCGTAGCCAAATTCCGGGCTAACTCTATTTAGATTGCTATCGACACGCTAAGGAGAAGATACCATGCTTTTGCATTATGAGCAGAGGTCGGAGTAGGTAGATTGAAATGGGATCAATGAACTGGCACGTATATATTAGTACGGATAAGCCTCTGGGATTCCGGTATTTTGAAACTAATTTCAATGTTGTAATGTGTAGAATAAAGAATACATCAATATGAATCATCATCATCATCATTTCAGCCGTAAGACGTCCACTGCTGGACTTAGGCCTCCCCCAATTTGGGGGGCTTTGCCATAATCGCCACGCTTGGCAGGCGGGTTGGCGATCGCAGTATGGTGGTCAAATGCATAGAGAACGCTGCTGCCCATTCTCTAGTAAGTCCCTTAGTCGCCTTTTACGACACCCACGGGAAGAAATGGGGTGGTGGTATTCTTTACGTCCGGCACCACACGGTACTAGTCAATATGAATAACAAATGTTTATCCTTTTGCTGTCCTTTTAATAGTACTATATAGGAGATCGGCCTTCTACAGTAAAAACAACAATTTTAAAGTTTATCTATCGCATTCTATAAATTTCTAATGTAGTACCTAGTTTAAAAATCCTTACTTTCACAATATTTGATTCAATCCTGTAAGTACCAAAATGAAATCCTGGAAAAAAGGCTTATCCTTGTTATGATTTGTATCACTATTCATGATGCGAGTACGTAAAATCAATCTACCTACTCCGACCTCTGATTATGAGTCAAACAAACTGGGATGAAATAGACGGTCAGGACCAGTCGATATGCCTTTACCCAAATATGTTGGGGTCAGCTTCTAGTCTACTCAGATGCAGCTGGATACCAGTATGTTACATAGACCAACTACCAATCTGACCTCCACAACCCAGTCACTGCGCAACATGATACATGACTTTTAGGCTTCTGGATACTCGTAACGATACGGGTTGGCTAGCTGGCATATAGCAAATCATTTAATTTAATTTGTGTCTCTTAATGTTTTACTATATACCATTGTATAGAATCAAGTTCTTCTAACTGGACAGACAGCTGTGCTGCTGGGGAGTTTGTTGGCCACTTCTTCTTCCCAGCTAAAGCACTAGGAAGTGCGCGACGGGTGGGCGTTTTGGGGGACTGTCTTTTGTAATTTTGACGTTCGAAAAGTGCTGCTCCTCAGCCTAATTTGAATAAATGACTTTTGATTTTGATTTTGATAGCCGGGTTTAACGGGAGCCACGGAGGGCCTGGGCATGTAAAGGGTGGTAACCCATCCACGAACCGACTTCGGCAAGCGTTGCTTAACCCTAAACATCGACCCGTGCGGCTGTTATACTAAGTTCACAAGCACAAATAAATTTTAATACACGGTAAGGTATCCTTTGCAAGGTTAAAAGTACTTACAGCCGTTTTATTACATTTTGACCGTTCGACCCTGCTAATTACTGAAACTAAATGTACACTTAAAAAGAAATTACTTATGTAAAAGGTAATTAATATTAAGTTTCAAAATAAACTCACACTGTGTCCTAATTAATAAATGATTATTATCTTTGTGTAAAACATAATACATCTGGCTTGAGATGATTTATATTACGGAGACTCGTCCATTCCTTTTTAGGGTTCCGTTGCCAAATGGCAAAAAACGGAACCCTTATAGATTCGTCATGTCTGTCGGTCTGTGTGTCTGTCTGTCTGTCCGAGTAAGTTACAGCCACTTTTTTCCGAAACTATAAGAGCTAAGCTATTGAAACTTAGGTCTTCAAAAATGATATTGAGGTTTCTAACATCATTTATTTCTAAACTGAATAGTATGCTCGAGAGACACTTCCAAAGTGGTAAAATTTGTGTCCCCCCCCCCCCCCCCGTAACTTCTAAAATAAGGGAATGATAAAACTAAAAAAAATATATGATGTACATTACCATGTAAACTTCCACCGAAAATTGGTTTGAACGAGATCTAGTAAGTAGTTTTTTTAATACGTCATAAATCGTAAACCACAATTTACCTTTCATTCAGTCAACTCAAATATAAAAATTAAAAAAAAACATTTAATTTCATAAACATGCATAAACCGTGAATATCTGCAGGTTTGTACGGAGCCCTCGGTGCGCGAGTCCGACTCGCACTTAGCCGGTTTTTTAATGTACTTGTTTTTATTACAAGTATTGAAGGACATGGCTAAAAGCAAAAATAAAATTGTAAGCAATATTTTTGCTATTGAAAAATTAATAAAACTATATTAAAACCAAGACACTAAAATATATATGACCCTAGAAAACCAGAACAATAACTTACAACTTTTATTCAAACATTTTCAATTAAACCTTCACATGACAAACAAGAATCCCGTCAATTAGTCCCTGCCCTTAGTTTTAATGATAATCAACAGACAAACACACAGTCATGCACACAATAAATTACCACTTTTAACGATCGACCCTTAAATTCTTTTCATTATTTATTGAACTGGTAACATTACACCATACGGTGAGCTTGCAGGCGCCTTCGAAATAATAAAAAATAATAACTAAAAGTTACAGACGTTGTGCGCGACTATACTTTTCATTTATGTTTTATTATTATTTGTTTTTGTTTTCTTCTTTTGGATGCTGTCTTGCGAAAGAAATTATGGTGGTATTGTCTTTTTTATTGATTCGTGTGTATGTACTTTAAATTCCAATGTATTTCTCCTTTTAATAAGAACAGCATGCAGATTGCAGAGTGGTTTATTCTAAACTAAAACATATATGGTAGTACCTAATGGAAGTTAAGCAAATAGTGCATACGAATAGCTAATAAGTAGCAACTTATAGTGCGTTCTGGTAAAGAAGAAAACGCAACAAATGGGATTCGATCGCACGACCTCTCCTTCGCTAGTCCGACGACGACCTCGTGGCCTATTGTTGCTTTTTGGGCACTGAGAAATATTCAGTGAAGGTACCTTCCATGACTATTTATCCGTACTCGCCTAGTGATCGAAATAGGACCATGTTTTTAAAATTAATTTAATGTATTTCTAAGATGGAAGACGCCGCTGCGGTCTACCCAGAAAGCGGAGGCGAGACGACCTAGATGCGTACCGCGATGGTTGGTTCGAGGTGGCAAATTGTAATTGATTGACATTCATACTATTTATACTATTTTTCTCCTATGACGTTCAATTTATTGTAATTATAATATAAATGACTAATGAAACTAGATTCTGAGCTTTGTTTATTAATTATGAATGTTTCTTATAATCTTATTTTTGGAAGACAGAAGATATGTATCTATTGACATTTTTCTATTTGTAATTAATCTAACTGTTTTATTATATTTTAATCTAATTTATTTCGTTCAATTTGTGATTTATTTGTGAATTTTGATTTATCACTTGAGTTTTGTTAATTGATTTTGAATTTTTACTATTAGTTGATAATTTATTGATTGCAACATTTGTACGCCATTGATGGCAAGACATAGCGTTCTAAATATTATTTTTGACATCTGTACTTTTGTTTACCTATGTTCTACAAATAAAAATATTATATTTAAAAAATATTTTATTTGATTTGATTTGGCGCAGAAAAAGAGTGCCTGGAAGAACTTGGGGGAGGCCGTTGCCCAGTAGTGGGACAGTATAGGCTAAAGAAAAAAAAATGTATTTCTAATGCATTATTCTATATAAAAAAATGTATTTCTAATGCATTATTCTATAAAAATATGTGCACTCTTTTTGCACTTTTTCTCCATGTAAACTTTAACTGTGCAAAATTTCATACTCCTCCATCCGCGTAAATTTCTTAAAAAGGAGTAAGTTTTGGCTTCACGTATTTATCTATAGGTGATGCGGAGGAATAGGGGAAATGTCGAGAGGAAAGTTTTGATAATAGATTTGTAAGTACGAATGTGTATGGCTATAAGAGTAGGCGAAGACCAAAGAAACGATTGATGGACTGTGTGAATAACACACGAGAGACTAATAGAGAAGTATGTAAGAAAAATACATGTGGCACCGACTCCCAATAGATTGGGATATGGTCAGGAGAAAGATGACCTATATACCTACACAGGGTGATATTTAAAGATAAACCAGAAAGAGCCGCGACTTGTGAATTGTATATCGTATGTTTGGAGTTGGACCCTGGCTGGCACTTTACTTTGTATACTTAATTCCATCACCACTGTTCTCAAAACGGTAAAGGAAAACATCGTGAGGAATCCGGCATATCCTAGGACTAGAAATTCGAAATCATGTGGCTTTTCACAGAGAGGAGGCCCGTATTCCAGCCGTCGGAAAATTATAAACTACCTTATTCGCCTTTCCTTACAGTGTAGTCTATGGCAAAACATTTGAAGGCTGAACTATCAACGAATCATTTCGCCCCCTCTATAAACATATTTAGCAATTAATCTATGGCCAAAACTCCGTCCGTACTAGTGTAAGTTAACTATCAATAAGAGGCTGTTTAATATTCCGTGAGCGTGCATCCCCCAATCCGGCGCAATCATCTGTATCGCCCACAAATGAGCAAATATTGGCCAAGTTTGAGTGGGCTGATGTATGAATTGATATTTTGTGAGAAAAATCATCTTATTTAACCACTTACAAGGCGATGTGAGTGGAAACGCCTGGAGGACATATAGTAACATTGTTGGTGATGTTCTTCAGAAGGGTCAGGTGCGTAGTATTCTCAACCGGCGTGCGTGTATGAACCTAAACGAGGCAAAAGGGTATGTTAGGATCGTAGTAGTTACGTTCCGTAGTTTCTGCCTACCGCCATGGGAAAATGGCATGAGTTTATGTATGTAAATCGTCGTATTTATAAGTGGAAGTTTTTTGATCATGATATATTTGTTCTTAGGGACCATCTATAAATTGTCACACATATTTCATGATTTTTGACCCCCCACCCGTCTTTGTCACAGCTGGTCACATTTGTGAGACCCCCCCCCTCCCTAGTGTGACGTCACATATTTTGCAATTTTACATCTAGGCATGGAAATTTAAAAAAAAATCGTTCATAGTTAATTTTTCGTGTTTTAATAGTACTTTAAATATGTATATTCAATTTTGAAATGTGACGTCACAAAATTTAGGGGCCCTCCCCCCTTGTCACACAATGTAACACTTCGTCGACCCCCTCCCCCCCCCCCCTAACGTGTGACGTAATTTATGGATGGCCCCTTACGGTGGTCAAATAATAATAAATGCGCAGGTCGCTAAATCAGGGTAAGCTACCATTGCCGCGTTCGGTGTGTGGAAGAGTGACCATTGATTAGGTATCGAGATCCCTCAGTGCAGCGGAAAGCACGTTTAATCTGTTGGTCCCGGCAGTCATCGTAGAGAGTCTTTAAGGGCAGCCAGACAACCAAATGTCTGACAACCAAGCTACACTACGATTCCCCTTGGTAAGAACCTAGGGGTATCGTTTTACCCAGTAACTGGATTGTGGAGATCAGAGGGGTAATTGAGGAACTTTTTATCGGTAGGAATTGGTTTAATATTCACAGTTAAACAACACTCATTGCGTTATTTACGTTGCTGAGCCGACAATTTATTCGAACAAATGACGCAATGGTTTAGAAATAATCTTCAATCCCATTCAGATTCTGATAAATTGTGCGTTTCGCAATTAGGGTGCACATAGGCTTCATATAAATTTCAAGTCTTGTTGGACTTGCTACCTTGAAATAATCAATAAGATGTAAGTAACCATAAAACTTTTTAAGTGATCATACATACAAGTAGGCCTTTTGGCTTCGTTCAGGAATTTCATTATTTAAGTTTCGTATTACTTTTTAACCGACTTCAAAAAAAGGAGGAGGTCATCAATTCGCCTGTATTTTTTTTTAATGTTTGTTAGCTCATAACTTTTGACTGGGTGAACCGATTTTGATGATTTTTTTTGGTCCCATTTTAATTTGGTTCCATTCGAACAAAGGGGGCCATGTGAAAACCATATAAGTCTTAAATTTGCATTAAGTATTTGCGCGAGAAATTAAGGAATAACGCGATTAGTGCGAGGTATCTACCATGACTAAAATGTTTAAAATAAAAACTTTTTATAAAAAAAAAACAAACGACTTCCTTAAAAAAACACTACCAAGTCAAAAATAACTTTAATTTCGGAAGTCGGTGGCAATAACCTTAAATACAGATCCTAAGACACCGAATTCCGAAATTAAAGTTATTTTTGACTTTGTAGTGTTTTTTTTTAAGGAAGTCGGTTGTTTTTTTTTTATAAAAAGTTTTTATTACGTTTCAATGAGTATTTTTCTTTGTGATATTCATGTGTGAGTCTTAATACATACTGTTTGTACTTTCAATGTTCCAAGTCAGATTTTTCACACAGATAGCTTAATTGCTTAGAAAAATTATTAAGAACTTAATAATATTCAAATCACAACTGCGATTCTTTGAAAATTTAATACATCAGTTAAGCAAATTAACATGCTACGTTAATTGGCATAAGGTAATAATTTGTTTAACAAATAATTTCCCTGTCTCCTCGCTTATATCATCTTTTCCCAAAGAACATATAATCAAAGGTACATTGCCGTCATACAAGCTTATATAAAAGTAAACACGATATTCTGAGGGATTTTTCCTTGTTTTCGGTACATAATACATACTTGTTATCTAATACAATACATTGGCTTTACACAATAAGTAAAAGGGAACTGATCAGGAGCGATATTCCGGTAAAAATATCAAATTTCACCGAAGCCGAGGCATAGAACTATTAGATTACAGGGCGCTACTGATGGAATTCGAATTTATAGTGCAACTCGATGGTAACTCATTTCAATCAGTATTTATTCATCATACATTTTAGCGAGCTTTTTATTTTGCAAGATTGCTTGCAAAAACAGGGATGGGACAAGTTCCGTCGGATGCAGTGATTTGTGTAATGGTAAAACTTGACTTTGACAAGTTTGTTAAACCTTATTACCATCTCAGCACGTAACAGGTGAGAAATAACCTCATTCGTTTGTCAGATGGATGTATAGATTATCTAGTTGACTTTTACATCATAATCAGCGTAAAATGTTCCCTCTGCAAAGACACAAGCCTCCTCTTTTCGACAATGGGTGGAAGACTGTCATCTACCATGCGAGCCCGGGGCGGGTTGGTAGATATAGTTGACGTTGTATCGATACGAAATGTTTGCCATGGGTGATCGTGCTTCCAATTGTTTGGTTTCATTTAATTGCACATATTCTTGAACGTTTACCGAATGTAACACGTCAGGAATTGTTTTAATTGGTTTTTTTTTTCGAGCATTTATGCAGAGTGACTAATTAAACTTAAGCAGGGCTATTAAAGACAGGAGGTAAGACATTTTGATTCAATAAGTGCTTTTAAGTAAAAGATCACGGGGAAGACCTGGATGAGAGTTGCACAGATCAGGGAAGTGTGCCAATAAAAGGCTGTTTCTCAGGAGTGGGAGAAACAAGGCTGCCAATGATGATGATCCCAATATTTTTTTGCAATGCATGTTTTCATATCCTATTATAAATACCGGAAAACACGATCGCAATCCAGCTCGATATACAAGCGTATTTCAAGCGTGAGTCACGATCGAGTTCTTACAAACAGAAATCGTAGTACCACTGATACATTCGCATAATATAACCCTCGCCGATCCCCCGAATAAAGTATTACCAACTTATGACCAATTCAATCGGACAGGATTATTGTTTCGGAATACTTCGGCTTTTTTCGGCGATTTCCGTCCGACAGATGGTAATCGTGGTCTTACCGGGATTGTGCGTACAGTCATGTTTACCATATTGATATTTATATTATGCGATAGTGTTGTATCGGCTTTGCTAAATTCGATTTTCGTTATTTACTTTTTTCTAGGTTTTTTATTGCATTTTTTGTTGGTCAAAATGTTCAAAGATTTCGACGTTAATTTAATTGCATATGTGTATTGACTAATAATACTCGTAGATAATTTTTCCTGTTTTTTAGGGTTCCGCACCTCAAAAGGAAAAAGCGGAACCCTTATAGGATCACTTTGTTGTCCGTCCGTCCGTCCGTCCGTCCGTCCGTCTGTCAAGACCCTTTTTTTTCTCAGGAACGCGTAGAGGTATCAAGCTGAAATTTATATCAAATACTCAAGACTACTGTCCCTTGCAGCTGTGAAAAACTCAAACTTCTAAGCTAACGCAATCAAAAGATATAGCCATTTATGCCGCAAATTTCCGCAAATTTTCGAAACTCGCAAGGGAATCAAAACCTAAATAAAGGGTTATGCCGCAAATTTCCGCAAATTTTCGAAACTCGCAAGGGAATCAAAACCTAAAGGGTACTTCCAGTCGATCTAGAATTTTGAAATTTGGTACGAAGCAACGTCTTATAGCACATATAAAGGAAAAATTGCGAAAACCGTAAATATTTAGTTACATCATATACAAAAATATTTTATTAAATTTTAAACTTTATACCGTAACTTTATACTAATAGGTTTGTACGGAACCCTCGGTGCGTGAGTCCGACTCGCACTTGGCCGGTTTTTTTCTTTATTGAGCTTCTTTTTCAATTTATATCACATGTCTTGGTCTAGGTGCAAGCGCTACAAAGCTGTGCATGTGGTCCCGGGTTCAATCCCCAGGTAAAAGTACTCCACCCACTAACACTGCCCATGTTATTGGGTGGAGTGTTCATCAGGTATTCCTCAGCCAGGAGTTTGAACTTGTGCCCAGTTGATGGCAATAGACTCGTCTTCTATTACAAGGATCTTAAACATAGTACTCGGCGAGATGTGGGTTTACCGTAGGTATAGTATAGTATAGTCCTCCAGACCGAATTTCGGCCACGGCGGCCAATCTCAACGGAGACTAGCCATCGGCGCGGGAGATATTATAGTGCTCAAGTGTATGCGCAGACACAGGAGCACTCACTCTTCCCTCACTCTCATAGTCCGATGGGACGGCAATCCAACACGACCGGAGAGAGATCAGGCGTAGGACCAACTGCTTAACGTGCTTTCCGAGGCACGGGGGTATCACACCGCCAACTTCCAAACTCCGGGCTGCTACTAAGAAATTCCTAATGGAAAAACCCAGTAACACTTTGCCCGACCCGGGAATCGAACCCAGGACCCCACGCTCAGCGGTCGCGCTTGCGACCACGAGACCAACGGGTACACACCTCTGCTTAATTTTTCGGGACATAAAGGCGACATCGCATGTTTATATCTTGACAATACTATTTCATTTTAAGCATCAAACCATTAAAAGCTAGCTTTCTGAATAAATTGCGATATAGTCAAAAAATATTTTCACAAAATATTCCCTACTTTTGCGGCAAATACTCAAAAACGAATCACATTTGTAACACATTCAGTTGCTCTCCGGAAACTTTCTACGACTCGCTCATGCAAAATATATCCTATGATATAGGCCACGTCCAACATCTGACAAAGAAACGGAACTACTACCGTATTTAATGTCTGAATGAAATTAGTTATATTCCCTGAAATTCTAGACTCAAAACTAGGACAGCCAAATCTAGAATTCGGAGTCAGAGAGGGGCTAAGAGCTTTAATAACTGGGTCAACTCGCACGCTTGGAGTGAGTCCCGTGATCCCGGGATAAGCTGGCACATCCCTATAAGACCCCGGGGTATTTTTGTAACGTTTCTTAAACTATGATATACCTTGATCTTCAACACTGAAATGTTTGGCCGTGTGATGATTTTTCAAGACCAGCACCCTAATTGCGAAACGCACTATTTATCAGAATCTGAATGTGATTGAAGATTATTTCTAAACCATTGCGTTATTTGTTCGAATAAATTGTCGGCTCAGCAACGTAAATAACGCAATGAATGTTGTATAACTATCAATATCAAACCAATTCCTACCGATAAACAGTTACGCAATTACCCCTCTGGTTTTCTTGTGATAACTTTTGTGATTGCGATATTCTATTAGTTAGTAGTAACAGAATATCGTAATCATAACAAACAATTAATATTAAGCGAGGAGCTGCATCCACCTCCTTAACATCGGGGAATCCCACCGATCTGCGAATACACTGAGAATAATGTTGGTCCTGCCGCAAATACGCGTAATTAAGGATGCAAATCTGTTCCTGTTAATAGCAGCAAAACTATTGATATTATTCTCGCCAAAATGATAAATTGGTTATGGATTGGATATGATTTGTACAAACGCTTTTACACGTTTATCATATTTTTACACGCTTTATATTAGCTTCACTTGTATGTTTCTATATTTGTATGTTTGTATATTTGTATGTTTGTATATTTGTATGTTTGTATATTTGTATGTTTGTTTGTAACCGACTCCTTATAGTGCGATTTTGACCCACTTTAAACGACTAGATTTCATTCAAACTTTGCACACCTGTCAAGGACTGATGACAATGCAATAATTTCATAAATTTGTGCCATTATCCTTGCCAGGGTTACCAGGACAGCAAAAAAACTGTCACAAACTACGCTGACATACGTCTCAAAATTCGAAATACCCTAAAAAATAGAAAATAAATAATAGTTTAAAAAAACTAAAAAAAACACGCTTCCATGGAAAACCAAACTAAAAAGTACAAAATAATGGAAAAAAAGCGTGGTGCTTTTAAGGTATTTTTTTATTGATATAAGGCACCCCACGCTTGTTTTCCATTATTTTGTACTTTTTAGTTTGGTTTTCCATGGAAGCGTGTTTTTTTTAGTTTTTTTTAAACTATTATTTATTTTAAACTAAATGTCGTCGTCGTTTCCTATCTCACTATTCTGACAAGAAAGGCCGAACAAACTCAGAGGTCACAGTCTCTTTTAAAGTGCAGACATAATCGTGGTCAGATCATGTGAATATACAATACCACGGCAGCCGGATCAGTACCATCAGTGCATTATTATATTGAACACGTAGGTTATGTAGTTCACCCACGACCCACAGGGTGCAAAAGTAGAAGGAAGAGAAAGCTTTGAAAGACGTTACTTAAGCTGGCTTCGGACAACCCTGCGGGCTAGCATGTCTTATACTGTGACGTACTGATACAGCATGTGTAGTGTGACTATGAATGATAGGCTGAGGAATGATATGATAAGAGAACGGTGTGGTTTAAAAGAAGATGTAGTGACAAAATTGAAAAAAGTATGCTAAGATGGTTTGGTCATGTTGAGAGGATGAATGAAGGACGGCTCACAAAAGGTATTTACAAGGCAGATGTGTGTGGAAACACCGGGAGGGGACGCCCTAGGAGGACATATTGGTGATGTTCTTCAGAAAGGTCAGGTGCGTAGTACTCGCAACCGGCGTGTGTGTATGACCAATTGTATGAACCTAAACGAGGCAAAAGGAGTGTGTAGAAATCGTAGCAGGTGGCGTTCCGTAGTATCTGCCTGCTGCCATGGGAAAAAGACGTGATTGTACGTATGTGTATGTGTATTGATACACAACACAAGCACGTGTATTATACATATATATACATATTTTTGCAAAATAGAAATATCAAAGTGTTACTTCCCAGAACTGAGCTCAATGCGTCTTCGTATCATCTAACATGATCTCATATCACTTTTCAGAAAATGTAACGCGAATATAGAAAGATGTGAACGATATCAAGCACAATGGGAGTAGGCACATTTAAAATATGCTTTTATAATATATTTTTGTTTCACCGTCTTCGTCTGGTTGCCTTGCAAGCCATGCCCAGTAAAATTATTCCAAAGAATATTGCCATTTTCATAGTATATCGCAATTCGGGTAATGTTAGGAACGATACTTCGGGTCAGGTTAGGAAGAGGGTTACGTCCGTAACAAACATCATAATTTTCTTAGAATTCCTAGCCTAACCCAGCCGCGGGGACCGGGTTAGGATTTCAGCACGCGTAGCATGACCGCCATAGAAACGGAATTTGTCGACGGAAGAGAAGACAAAATGATTTATTGTAGAAAAATTGTGTAAAACTGAAGAGAAGAGATGTTTCTATTCTTCAGTCGACAAGAATGCGATGTCAAGTATGATGTTGATGACTATTTCTCTCTACTATTGATGAGATAGAAACATTTTTACAGAATTAAAATACATAAGGATCTTTTTTTTTGGTAGAATAGAGATACAATTGATCATGCTACGCCGGCAGGTCAGGTTCGGAATAATTGCTAATTTAATTTGACTGTATACAGTGTCAAAAAATGGGTCACAAAGAGATTAACAACGGACGTAAGGAATTTAAAAGCAAGAACAAGAATACATCTAAAACCTAGACTACATCTAGGTCCTGAACCCAGAGCGCTAAGCCAGACACACACGAGCTAAGCTCACTAGATAATACACTGTACAGACTGTCCGTATACCCGGATATATGAACGGATTGAAACGGAAATATAACCGCCATAAATATGGAACGAGTTTAAACTTCGAACATTTTTGTTTTACGGTGCAATATTGTTCGAAGTTTGAGTTTTTTTTTTTAAGGTTATGTATGAATTTTATGAGCAAAGAAACGTTGGATGGACGGTGTGAATTATGATATGAATAGAAAGGGAGTGACTACTGAGATGACGACCAATTTGAGAAGTGTGGAAGAAAAAGTCATGTTGTACCGACCACAAATATGTAAAACAAGGAGAATGATGATGTATGAATTTTATTGACGTGATTATTTATCTTAGTCGTGTCCACAGAACACATGAGTTTTTATAAGGCTAAATACTTTTACCCTTAATCAGGCACAGGGAACTATTTTCCCACCCCGGCAATCTAGCAAATACACGAATCAATAGGTAAAACAAGGAGAATGATGATGTATGAATTTTATTGACGAAATTATTTATCTTAGTCGTGTCCACAGAATACATGAGTTTTTATAAGGCTGGGTACTACCCTTAATCAGGCACAGGGAACTATTTTCCCACCCCGGCAATCTAGCAAATACACGAATCTTTTTAAAATTACAACTCCCCATACCTACTCTATTTTTTACCCAAATCTAAATCAGTAAGTATCCAAACTTAGATTTGGGTAAAAACAGAATCTGAGGAGTTATCATTTAAAAAATCTTCGTGTATTTAGCTAAACTGACGGAGTGGGAAAATAGTTCCCTGTGCCCGATTAAGAGTTAAATTGCTTTTGTCTTGTCCGATGAGCTTCTGTCATTTTAGTTTCATCACCTTCATTATCATTTCAGCTGGAATACGTCCACTGCTGGACATAGGCCTTCCCCAATTTGGGGGATTGGCATAATCGCCACGCTTGGTAGACGGATTGGCGATCGCAGTATGGTGGTAAAATGCGTAAAGAATGCTGCTGCCCATTCTCTAGTAAGTCCCTTAGTCGCCTCTTACGACACCCACGGGAAGAAATGGGATGGTGCTATTCTTTACAGCACCACACTGAATCACTACATTTTAGTTTAATATCGAACAAATAATTTTAAAGAGCGTCTATGGAATTTCATTCCCTTTTTTCTCCATTGGTGGGTACTCCTACTACGCCTTGGAATGGGCAACTAGCCACATATTTCTGATTGACGGGCTTTGGAGTAATAACAGCCGCACGGACGGATCGATCCAGTTTAAGCTAGGCTTGCAACATTTGGTTCGTGGATGCCTCCTTTACATAGCAAGACCCCTCCGTGCCTTGGAAAGTACGTCAAGCCGTTGGCCCCGGCTGTCATTTGCGTATCTTTGATAGTCGTTACGGGTCTGTCTGCACGAAACGCACGAAAGTCTGACAACCAGTCTTACCAAGGGGTATCGTACCAACCAGTACCTGGATTGTGGAGGTCAGATAGCCAGTCGCTCCATGTAAAATACCCAGCTGCATTCGGTTAGACTGGAAGCTGACCCCAACATAGGTAACTTATAGAAATAAAACCAAAACGGACCCGTCCATAGCCATCTTGAAACATTTACCATATTCTCAAAACTACTAATGAATCTGAGGTTTAGCAGAATTAATCTCTTGTTAGTAGTTATAGTAACTATCCAGCGGTGAGCACGGAACCTGAAACTTTTCAGTGCATAATTATTTACTCGCAAAACACTGAAATTCATAATTAGTATTCTATCTCGAGGGTTGGAAATATACGGGAAGGATTTCGTGTCGCGATTTTAATCTAAACAAAACATTTAGAAATAATCAGGTAAGCCTTTGCTCAGGGCTTCGCCAGACTTTGCTTTGTAGGCTGAAAAAAAAAAACAAATTGAAAAAAAAAAAATCTTTAACTTACAAGTAATTTACTCGAATTAAGTATACGTTTTTTGCAGCTCCTTGGCAGCTCGGGACAAAGCAAGGTGGACAAAGATTAGGGGGTCTCAGCCCAGCAATGAGACAATAATGGCTAGTAGGTACAATCTACTATACGAATAAGTAAAATTAAAATGTATGTTTGTAATATTAAAATAACAGGTTTTAAGTAAATGCATATTGAAAGTATATACGGTACCAGTCAAGAAATATTTTTTTTTAATGTAAAACCAGTCAACAACACATATTGCGTTATTTATGTTGGTGATCAGACAATATTTTCTAACACATGAAGCAAAGGATTAGCGAAAATTAGTTACACAGTTACGGTGCCGCCCAAACTACGGAACCCTATATTTCCATCGCAAAGCGGTCAAACAAAGTTTCATAACAGCTCCAAGTTGCATTTCCTCACTTTTCACAACTACTCGGCTTCTGAAGGCTGTACTTCAGCTAATGGATCATTTTCATTAAACATGCTTTTCTTTTATTATTCTCTTGGAAAATCGAAATGATTTAGTACTAACTTTCGCCAGCGGGTTCGCCCGTTTGGAGGTCGAAAATTATCCCAAGGGAACTTACTACTAGGAGAACATTGACTGGCCTGTTAGTCTAGTGGTTAGTCACACTGACTGCTAAGACTGAGGTCGTGGGTTCGATTCCCACCCAGGACAAATCTTTGTGTGATGAGCACAATCATTTGTTCTGTGTCTGGGTGTAATTTATCTATAATATGTATGTATTTAGAAATATAAGTATATTTATCAGTTGTCTGGTTGCCATAGTACAGGCTCTGCCTAGTTTGGGACCAGATAACGGTGTGTTGGTTGTCCTAAGATATTATTATATAAAAAGTATCCTATGTGTTAATCTAAGTTATAAATTATCTGTGTGCCAATTTTTATCCAAATCCGTTTGCGTGATTGAGTAACAAACTTACACATTTATAATATTAGTAAGATATTTAACTGAATGGTTTCGATTAAAACATATAGGATGGCAGGGACATCAACGCAAAACTTGTTACCATAGATCCAGTACATAATTTTGTTTTTAACCGTCGGCTAGAAAAAAAAAACAAGGATGTCAATTGAACAACAACAATTGTTGATGGTCGGTTTTTTCGAATCGGCGGAAGTGGCGGTGCTTGGGGGAGGCCTGTGTTCAGCTGTGGACGACCCTCAGCCTAAATAGTGATGATCTACCCAAACTATAGTTACTTTTTACCCTACGAGCGAGTTTTGAAGTTGCAGTAAAAGTAATTATGGTAGGTAATTATTATGACTTGGCCTGTTTTTTTTATATTTTATTTAATGATCTTTTCATTTGTCTCAGCATCAAAATTAAACGAAGACCTTTAACTTCTCCATGTCTAAGTAAGACCACTGTGATTAACTTCAAATCGACACATGAAATAGTTTCAGAGAAAATCGTCTGTGGTAGACGGACCGACACTTGATGTTTTCCAAGTCTGTACACTAACGAAGCAATTATCTATAAAGTCTTGAAATGTCTGCTAACGCAGTAAATAGCCTTAGAAAGTCGTAATAATTAACTCTTAGGGAGACTGTGCACCGCCACCGTCACCGTTCGAATACAGGCCATACCGTTTTACTTTGTGTTAATAATTCCATCACCACTGCTCTCTAAACGGTGCCGGAAACACCGTGAGGAAACCGATATGTCCAAGAACCAAAAATTCGAAGACATGCGAAATCTACCGTCTCATACTGGGCCTGCGTGGTAGATTACAGCACACTTTTCGAAGAGAGAAGGCCTTTATCCCGCAGTGGGAACATTACAGGCTGATTATGATTAAGCATTGTCACTGGGATGTCACCAAGAAATAGAAGACTGTGCCAGAGAAGAAGCAATAAATACTTTTACTATGACTGCGTGTACACCGCATATCCGTCACCTTTAACCCGGTTTTTGCTTTCTCTATCATGAATACATTTTATCTGTCGAGTTCGGTCGCGGTGTACACACGATCACTATGTCACTATCGGTTCGAATAATCTCGTTTCTCGGTGACGTCCCGTTGACGGTGGCGGTGGACAGTCGTCCTTACCAACGAATAATCTCATCTACTGTTACTTAAGATCTTTTACGGTTTACCTCAGAAATCTAATAAAGGTAAGTTGTACAGTTCTGATCCCTCATTATTAAACGTACTAGAATGAAATGGTTTAACAGTAAACTGTTTTTAGTTTCGGGGAAAGTTGTATTTACTTACGAAACATTTCAAGGCTTAGTTCTAGAAGACATTGAAGTTTTACCTGAAACAAAAATAATTCAGTTAATTAAAATTTGAGTGATGATGTTCTTCGGAAAGATCAAGTGCGTGTATGGCTAGGTATTTGAACGTAAATGAAGCAAAAGGAGTATCTAAGGATCGTAGCACGTGGCGTACTGTAGTTTCTACTTCCCCTCATGGGATAAAAGCTTCAATCAACTCAGCCTATTGCAGTCCACTGCTGGACATAGGCTTCTCCCATGTTGCGCCACAACACCCTGTCCTCCGCCTTCCGCATCCAGTTTGCCCCAGCCACTTTCTTTAAGTCGTCGGTCCACCTAGCTGGGGGGCGTCCCACGCTACGCTTGCCGATACGCGGTCTCCACTCCAGGACTCGTCTGCTCCATCGGCCATCGGTCCTTCGACAGACATGGCCAGCCCACTGCCACTTCAGTTTGCTAGATAAAGGCTTGAGTTTATATAAACGGCGGATGGGACATAACTGCACAAAGTGATACCCTGAATTAAGCACATGACTTGAGACCGTAGACATTTTTCATCAGTTTTCAAACATAAAATAATCTGTTTAAAAAAAGTGGAATACGCGGTCCAAATGTACTTATGGCAAAGCTGCTTTTTGTTTTTAATAACCGACGAAAAATTTCAACACCCTCTGGTTCAGAATTCTGTATTGAATCATGGTCATCACTTTGTGGGCCGATGGCCCTGCTTTTCTGTTTTTATGTGTATGTAGAATTAAAATAAAAACCAGGAAGTAATGTTGGATGAAGCAAAAGGTGTATGTTAGGATATTAACAAGTGGGTTGCTGTAGTTTCTCCTTATTTTTTTTTTAAATTATTTATAAAGTTACTGATTAATTATGTCCCGAAAAATAAAAGCTATCCATGTTTAAAGCAGCTTTTGTATGCCATATCTTTAATCAAGAAAATTCAAGTAAAACTTACGCATAAATACATCAATCTGAGAGCACAAATCTCCAAAATTAAAAACTTCCAACAATATTCACGCGATCACAACAAAATATCGATAATTTCCCGAAACTTTTTACCGATTGCCGACCGCGATGCGCCCAATAATTGCAGAGTACCGAGTAATCGATTGATATGCAAACAACTTCGCGAAAATATCGAGACGAATGGAATTTCATCGGTAACTTAACATCGGTAACGACCATCGCGAATTCAAAAAAGGAACGCCCTTCCAGTTAAGATCAGAATAAAACCATCGAAAACTGGATACCGCGTTGTGCCTATGTATTTCTAAATAAACAAATGAATAATAACGAAATTGTTTTATTATTATTGTAGAAGAGAACTTTTTTGACCAAGTAATTGTTATTTATACCAACCAATGAATAGTACCTAATTTCAACGCGGAAATCATGCAACTACGCGCATTTTTGTAATACGCTTCTTAACAGTTACACCGTTATGAATTTTACTATGTTTTTGAGGAGTTTCATATGAAACTTGCAACCCATGTGGTTTTTACGACTCTACAATTATTTTTTTCAATCATATACCTACGTAAGTTTAATAAGAATGTTTAATAAACATCATCATTGAAAATCCAGGTTGCGATAAAAATCGCCACGGGAAAAGATCGGATGACGAGATCGCCCGTGCTAACATATGCTTAGCTTTTAGTTTCGATATAAGTGTACACTTAGACATTATTTCACTTTTATTTTCGATGTAATAACATCGAAAAAGAAAAGTTAAACAAATTTAGCTAGGTAATTAAAACTTTTCGAAAAACAAAACGTTTTTTTTTAAAAGCTTCGTCTAATTCCATTAATAGCGTATTCCCCTTTCACATTATCATTAAAAATAAATGAAATGCAACTCAAGTGCCCCATAATAACTATTATTTTAGTCATAAATCTTTAGTAATTTCACTAAGTGACTTGTATTTAATGTTTATTGTTATTTTACACTCATTATAGGCATTTAAACTCATTATATTTATAGTTAACTTTACTATACCGTAAATTCAATGTTAAATAATTAATTTACTTGACTTTTACAAGTTTTGAAATACCAGCAATAAATAAATATAACCATCATAAAAAAGTAATTAGAGAGTACGTAAGGTTAAGTTATATTTAAGTATGCTCGTAAAACTAAATAAAAAAAATAGCAGACTATTATTGTCTATTGTACCGCGTGGTGCCGGACGTAAAGAATAACACCAGCCCATTTCTTCCCGTGGGTGTCGTAAAAGGCGACTAAGGGACTTACTAGAGAATGGGCAGCAGCGTTCTCTATGCATTTTACCACCATACTGCGATCGCCAACCCGCCTGCCAAGCGTGGCGATTATGGCAAAGCCCCCCAAATTGGGGGAGGCCTAAGTCCAGTAGTGGACGTCTTACGGCTGAAATGATGATGATTATTGTCTATCCACCATCTTTACATACCTAAACTCCTCCGTGCTCCGGAAAGGACGTCAAGCCGTCCATCTCGGCTTTCTTTCGTAGATCTTTGACAGTTGCGTAAGGACTGTCAAAGATCACGAGAAAGCCGGCCAATAATTGTGTCTTCTCTGTAAGATACTGCCTCTGCCCTGACCTGCAGTGCATCATTATCTACCGAACCTTTTGCCAAATAATTTGTGTTCGGCTTCCAGTCTAACCGGATGCAGCTGAACAACAGTCTTTTACATGTAGCGACTGCCTATCTGATCTACACAACCCAGTCAGTCTCTGGTTGTCTGACTATCGGGCTTTACAGGTCGGCTTCGACCCGTAGTGACTGTTTAACGACCGGACCAACGGCTCAACTTGTTTGCAGAGGGACGGAAATAGGTGCACGTAATAGTTTATATCTATACTACTATTATTATATTATATTATTATTATTATATTATACTAATACTATAAAGCTGAAGAGTTTCGTTTGTTTGATTGATTGAACGCGCTAATCTCAGGAACTACTGGTCCGAATTGAAAAAATATTTTTGAGTTGGGTAGCCTATTTATTGAGGAAGGTTATAGGCTATATAACATCACGCTACAACCAAAAGGAGCGGAGCAGCAACTAAAAATGGTCGAAAACAGGTAGGCAATTCGATGCGACGGGAAGTGTCAGGGGAGCAAAAATTTGACGCGGACTAAGTCGCGGGCAGAAGCTAGTCATAAATAATTTACTTATTTGCAAACATGCGTAATAAGTAATTACATTTATTTAACGACTCGTCTTGTTTTGTCGTCAATTGGGTAAGCAAACATCCACACAAACTTACATTCACTTAATATATTTTAAGAACTTGCTTAGTCACAGGCACGCTACGGTGTAACAAAATCCACGATGACGGAACCCGATACTCCCGATTCTTAATCTCGATACGTCCATCGCATCGAGAATCGATTAACTAACGGAATGCAGAATTCGCATCGATTCTCTCAAAAATTACGAAGACCTTTTCTTTAATAAATTACGGTGCGAAAGATCGGATCTCGAAAATTGACCGATGTCGATGTATCGGATGTGATCCAAAGTTTAGTAATTAAGGAGGAATTATGTGAAGGGATATTTTGATCTACGTGATTGATTTTTGTTGAGAAACAATCGATTTTCAATGAGATAAAATACGTGTTTCAAAAATATGTGGTCGTATACAGGGTCAAATTAAATAAACAGTACTTTACCCACGAGATCGCTATCGAATACTAATATATCATTTAAAAAAAAACAAATTTGTTCATACCTTTAAATGACACTGACATATAGATTCAGGAAACCAAACGATGTTTTTTTTATGTTTTTATTTTTGGAAATTCGTAAAAAATATCTGTTCGACGAAATATTACAAAAAAAAAAACAGCTAAACGCTTACAAGCATTGTATATCATAAATCGATCAAAATCCAAGAAATACACACGAAAGGAAATAGACAAAAATAATCCCGAAAACATAATTATACCAAACACACTGTATAATTTAATCTTACTAGAATCAATTCTCTCTTTCTCCATTACGAAAATAAAACACCAAATAAAAAAAATGATACCCCACATATTTTTATAGAACTACCCACAATATACGGTATATTGTATTTAAACGCAGCCGGGCTCGAATCGGCAACATTAATCGTATCAAGTGTCCCTTTTGTTTTGTCCTAACTTTATTTATATCGGCCGATTGCGTATCTTATGTATTTAAGGGCCGGATTTGGGAGATATTTTTGTCCTTTTTTCCGGAATTTCGTGAGAGTGGGTAAGTCAATGAATTGGTTTGTGTAGTGGGGTTCTGGAAATGTGATACGAACATTCGATTCGTGAGCGAAACAATATTACGTATTATCACGCCTGTAATCCGGGAGGGATAGGCAAAGGTATACCAGTACGCGTAGTACTACCGTAGAAATGGGTTTTGTCTATTCTTGGTAGAATAGAGATAGAATTGTCATGCTACGCCCGCATAAAACGGTACAAATCTTTCTACAATCTTTAATTCTGTCTTTAATCTTTCTACAATCTTTCAATTTTGTCTATTCTTCCGTCGACAAAACCCATTTCTACGGTGGTCACGCTACGCGTGCATGTTTAAATCCCAATTACATTAATCTTCAGGGCTGCTGCTGAGAAATTCTTGCTGTCTAGGATATGACCCCTAACCTATTTCTGACTTTACGGAAGAAAATCTCTAACGTCCACGAGAGTGCGTTATTGCCCACGTTAGACAGACGACGTCTAGACTCTAGGTAGTTCTAATTCTTGAGGTAAAAGTGATTTAATTCGGAGGATAAAATTTACTCAAGTTTAATGGAATCCGCCTTCGGAGTTGTTTTTATAACTGAATCGACCACGGGAGTGTTTTTGTTATAACATTAAATCTATGCTCTAATTGCACCCCGCAGTTTCACCCGCATATGTCTCGACTTCGTGGGAATATCGGGATATATGGTATCCTATTTCGTTATTCAGGTCATAGTCTACCGATACGTTAAATATGATTCAAATCCATTCAGCCGTTCTAGTAAGAAAGCGTAACCAACAAAATATCCGAATATGAAATATTTTTCTTTATAATAACCTAACTTTACCTCCTTGTAACATTGTACGTAGCACTTACATAAAACAATAGTTTAAAAAAACTAAAAAACACGCTTCCATTGAAAACCAAACTAAAAAGTACAACAGTTTTTTAAAACTATTATTTATTTTCTATTTTTTAGGGTGTTTCGAATTTTGAGACGTATGTCAGCGTAGTTTGTGACGTGTGTCAGCGTAGTTTTCGAAGACAGTTTTTTTTTTGCTGTCCTGGTAACCCTGGCAAGGATAATGGCACAAATTAGTTTGTGACGTATGTCAACGTAGTTTTCGAAGACAGTTTTTTTGCTGTCCTGGTAACCCTGGCAAGGATAATGGCACAAATTTATGAAATGATTGCATTGTCATCGGTCCTTGACAGGTGTGCAAAGTTTGAATGAAATCTGGTCGTTTAAAGTGGGTAAAAATCGCGCTATAAGGAGTCGGTTACAAACAAACAAACATACAAGTGAAGCTAGTTATGCAACCTGAACCCCAACGAGTGATCACCGTGAGAGCATAAAATGCCTCGTTGCAGTTTAGGGTGGTCCTTCTAGACGATTCCATACATTATTGTCAATCTAGCATTCTAAGTAACTGTAAGCCCCACCATGTAACCGACAGGATGTTCTGAGACAATACACTAGAGCATTCGCTTCTGCTCACACGTATCCCTATTCTTTTATTGAATTATCGCTCCCAAAAACTTGACTGGCGCAGCCGGTAGGATCATCGCTGGTTAGAGCTGTGCTGTCCTTCGTGTTTTCCGAAATAGAACTTTTTCGTTTTACGCGTTCGCGAAGTGGCTCTGAAAATAACGGTGGTGATTCTACGAACCAAACAAAATTTGTCATGGTGGAGCTGGAAAGAAGAAAGGCGTGCTGGTGAGTCCAAATTTTCACCTTCCTTTCCGATTTTCCCCTTTTTGTTATTGTGCGATTAAAAGTCTCGTGATATAACGTTATCTGGTTTTGCATAGAATCTGTAAGACTAGGAGTAATATTAAGATCCAATTAAATGTTTTAAAATAATATTAAGATCCAATTAAATGTTTTAAAGTTATATTAAAATAACTAAATACAATTAATACAAAAATTATATTGTCTCAAATAAATGTTTGATTCAAATTATTAATTAATTCGTTCTATTTATTAATACATTTATATTATATACTTTTTGTGTTAAAAGTTATAAGACTACTTTTTGTGTTTTTCTATATTATATTTTATTGTGTGTGTGTATTCTACTGATTTATAAAAATAAAATGGAAGATCACGTACAAATAGTCATGATCCCAAATGAAATGATTAAAATTATTCCGCTGTTCGACGGCGATAAACGCCATTTAAATCTTTTTATACGCAAGTGCGAATATATTATAAATAAATACAGAGGAAGTGAGGCGCAAAACTTGTATGTAATGCATGCTATAACGAGTCGCTTATCGGGGAATGCAGCCGCGCTTATCAGTGAGCGCGAGGATATTGTTACATGGGATGAGTTTAAGGAGCTATTGTTACAACATTTTGGAGACCCAAGAAGTGAAGAATGTGTAGCGATTGAATTAGAATCTTTGCGTATAAAAAATGGTGAATCATTTTTGGATTTTTGTAATCGTATTCAATCAGTGCGTAGCATTCTTATGTCAAAGGTTAATAGACTATCGGCTAGTATGCGTACGAGTAAAATAATTATTTATAACAATACTTCATTGAACGTGTTTCTGTATAATCTACCGGAGCATATGGTGTGTATCGTGAGATTAAAGGAGCCGTCTACTTTGGAGCAGGCCTTGTCTTACGTATTGGAAGAGGTGAACTTCCACGACCAATATAATGCACGAAATAAAATAATGCCGACGTCTTCAAATAAATACCCTTTGCCAAATAATACGCAGACTTTTAAATTCGGCGCAAATAATAGTAGTACGCCTCATAATAATAATAAACCTATTTTTAACCGACTTCAAAAAGGAGGAGGTTTTCAATTCGGATGTTTATATTTTTTTTTTTTTTTTTTTTTATGTATGTTCGGCCATAACTCCTTCATATATAGGCGGATTTGCAAAATTCTTTTTTTGTTCGAAAGGGGTTTATTGCGAAATGGTCCCATATAATTTTCATATAGATCTGATGGTGAGTTCGGGGGCAGACACCGGAACTCTTCAAAAAATGACAGCAAATCAACCGCGATTTCTGCTATCGCGTAAATATGCATTGTTTGTTTGGAATTAGTGCGAGGTGAATACCACAACTAAAAATGTAAAAATAAAAACTTTTTTACAAAAAAAAAACAACCGACTTCCTTAAAAACACTACAAAGTAAAAAATAACTTTAATTTCGGAAGTCGGTGGCAAAAAAACCATAAATACAGATCCTAAGACACCGACTTCCGAAATTAAAGTTATTTTTTACTTTGTAGTGTTTTTAAGGAAGTCGGTTGTTTTTTTTTTGTAAAAAAGTTTTTTTACACAGTCAAACATGCAACCCAAATTATATTTTGGTAATCGTCAAGGTCAACAATTTGGTTATCGCCCCCCACAGTTTGGGATGCGCCCTCAACAGTTTGCTATGAGCCCTCAACAGTTTGGTATGAGCCCTCAACAGTATGGTATGCGCCCTCAACAATTCAGTAACCAACAAAAGTTGCCATTTGGCAACCAGTACCAACCGTCATTTAACAAACCGTCGTTCGGTATTCAGCAACCTAAACCTCAATCTAGTGACGTCACAATGCGTACGGCACCTCCGGCCAAGGTATTTATAAAAGGTTTTAATTTAAATGAACTTGACCATGATCATTACGACGACAGTCAGTTTACCTACGGCAACGAAGAATATTATCACGATTATTACCCACTTACTGAAAACCAAGACTCAAATTATTCGGAGGAAATAAATAATGAAACAAAGGAAAATAACGATGATTTTCAAATATTAGCCGCGGAAAAATATAGAGAAATGATAGATTTGAATTGCGACACGTGCCTTTAATTGCCATACATTTATATTCCGGAAATAGATGCCAAATTTATGATAGATACGGGAAGTGCCAAATCATTTATAAACCCTGAGAAGGCCTATCACTATTTTCCTAATTATGTATATCGCGACCCGTTTGCAGTTAAAAGTACCCATGCAACAAGCCTACATGAAAATGTAATTTCGATACCAGCATTTCCGATTTTTAACGTTCAGGAAACTCACAAATTTCATATATACGAAGTAGATCCTAGTTTCGATGGCTTACTAGGTAATGATATTTTACATAGTATAGAGGCTGTAATAGATTTGAAAAATGAGCTTCTCAATACTAAAAGTACGATGATACCGATTATGCGTGATAAAAGTAAACATATATTAGACTTAGCACCTCGATCAGAACATGGGGTTAAAATTCCAGCAAATTATTATTCTGTTAGTGCATTAGGTTCAAATGACGACGGGTTATCCATGAAGGTAAATGTAGATGAGGAAGAACTAATTTTAGAAAAATCCCAAGTTAGTCACAACAGTGAAATCTTAACCGATAACCATAGCAACGATTCTAGGACAATTTCCATTTCTGATATTTCTAGAACAATTTCCATTTCTGATTTATCTGCAACTGAAACCGTTACCTCTGAGTATGATGTAAATAAACCAACACCAAATATTCCAAAAAATCAAAAAACTTTCACGGTACATTCAGCTGAAGACATGGAGTCACTTGGCATTCCAATATTACAGGAAGCTATTGACACCAAACCTAATCAGATATTAGTATTTACGTGGTATAAAAATGATATTCAAGTTAAAGATCTTTCCCGCGAAAAACAGAAAATTCTTGAAGTATTTTTACCTTTAAATAATGATGCATTAGTGAAACAGTTTCTAAAAGAGAATATTAAACACAAAATTAAATACTTCATATATTTCGAAAACAAAGAACACAGAGAACAATTTAGCAGAATTATTATACAATTATTTAAAAAGGAAATGGTAGAATTCATGGAATGTACAGAACGCGTAGTTTTTGTTGAAAACGAAAATGAACAAAAAGAATTAATTTTGCAACATCACGAAGGGAAAACCTGTCATCGAGGTATTAAAGAGACCATGACTAGGATTAAAAGAAATTATTTCTGGAATAAAATGCAAGAAACGATTACAGCCGTATTAAATATTTGCGAAGCATGTCAAAAAACCAAGTATGATAGAAAACCCATAAAGCCATTTTTACAGTTAACTCAAAGCCAAAACGCGCCATTTCAGGAAATCTTCATAGACCTTTTTGTTAAAGAGTCTGTGTATTACCTTACATTAGTTGACGCGTTCAGTAAATTAGGACAGGCAATTGAAATATCAAATCGATCTACACCTGAAGTAATACGCGCACTTATTAAATACTTTTCCTTATACGGAACCCCCAAAAAAATCAGTTGCGATCCGGGCAGTGAATTTAATAACGAATTATTAAAAGAGTTAATGGAAATGTATAATATCCAATTACATATTAGCACACCCAATAACCCTAATTCAACAGGCATAGTAGAGCGTTTCCATTCGACGATCATAGAAATATACCGTATAGCTAAATATGAGCAAAAATGTACCGATGCAGCTTCAGTGATGACATATTCAATCATGGCTTATAACCATACCATACATGCAACGACGGGTTTGACACCATTCGAAGTTGTTTTTGGGCATACTGATTCGAATTCTGTATTAGGTGCGAATTTTGAGAAAATATATACTCAACAATTACTAAAAGAACATGCAAAGCGTACTAGACGTCTCTATAGTTACATATCTGATCAAATGATAGAAACAAAGCAAAGGATTAGGGATAGCAGGGGAGGTGAGATAAATAAAAGGTTTGAGATAGGTGACGTAATCTATGCAAAAGAGGTTAATAAAAGATTAAGTAAAGATAAACCCCGTTATAGGAAGGCAGCTGTTAGTGGAGATATAGAACATAATGTGGTCCCTATAACAATTGGGAATAGAAACACAAAAGTTCCAATTAAAAATATCAAACGTCCTCCACAGGTGGTGCCTCACGCTAGTGGCAGTGACCCAAATGACATGGGCCATTCAACTTCAAAAGGTTGAGAAAAACCCCGGTATTCTTCCCGTGAAGCAAGGTCAGGCGTTTAAACAAGTAGATAAGTGGTTAATTATAAAACTTTTAAATTTAGATCGCATAGGTAACGAACTAGAATTAAGTTTAATTGAATATAAAGAATTTACCAAATTATTAGATGTTAACAAACCCTACAGACATGAGTTTTTAGGCATTTGTACCCAAACTGACTATCTTAAGGATAGGACAATCGAAAAATTTCAGCAACTTGTTCCCACTAAAAGATTTAAGCGAGGATTAATTGATCCACTTGGCTCTATGATTAAAATAATCACCGGTAACTTAAATCATAGTGATGCAATCCAATATGATTCACTTATTTCTCAGTTAAGAAATAATCAATTAATAGTAGATAAAAAAATCACTTTTGTCTCAAAAATGTTGGATGGTTTTTTTAACAGTACAGAAATCTTAAATAACAATACGTTAATTTTGGATGAGCGTTTAAAAAGAATTGAGAGATTAGTTAAAAACTTAATTACGAAAGAAGAAAATTCTATTTACTCTACTTACATTTTAGGAATGTTCAATATGTTTTTAAGTAATTTTAGAACAATTCATATAATTTTAGGTGAAATTGAGACGGCTTTAGCCTTCAGCAAGATATCTGTACTGCATCAAGCAATTGTCAATTCTACTGAATTATTACACATATTACAAATTATTGGTAAGACAGAACACCTGTTGTATGCTGTTAATGAAAATAATTTAGTTAAGTTTGAAAATTGTATTACTGTTAAAGCTTTTATCAAACAAAACCAGATTACGTTTATATTGGAGGTTCCATTAATAGAAAACAATACTTATAATTATTTCAAGCTTTATTCTTTACCTATGTTTAACACTGATTTAAATCAAACTGTAGTAGTGATTCC